>OV277856.1:79090347-80337837 GCA_922989275.2 Gari tellinella
TCAATGAAAAATTGCAGCACTCTGGTTGCCATCAACCAGAGTGGAAACATAAGGAAATCTTTAAAAAAATCGTGTCAAAACCCACAAGGACTAGAGCTTAGATATTTAGCACATAGAATCATTTAAAGGTCCTCTATCAAGATTGTTCAAACTTTGTCCCTGGGGGTCTGAGCTTTAACCCTTAGCCTGCCACTCACGACTATAGCTCCATATGCAAACAGCTTGGATCCGGATGAGACGCAGAGTAACTCGGCGTCTCATCCAGATCCAAGCTGTTTGACACTCGGACAACATTTTCAGCAATTTTGAGCAACTTTGAAGCACTTTGAAACTTGAAGCAGAGAGAAATATAGCAGAGGACAATTTATTTGGCGGTCTGAGCTTTAAAATATTGATAGTGAAAACTTCAAACATCTCTGAAACTACTAAAGCCATGCATGCAGATGTGTATACAGTGGAGAAAACGTTATTCTTTCCCAATAAACGCGTTTACGCTAAAACTATTATTTGCAGTGCAAACAGTTTGGAGCCAGATCAGACGCCTGGTAACCCGGCGTCTGATCAGGCTCCAAACTGTTTGCCATCAAGATAAACAAGAATTATCAGAATTGTCCAAAAGTTGTTTTTCTCTAAGTTTTAGTGCTTTGCGTTTGCGTACGTTTGCGTTTAAACGGAAAAGAATAACAGATTCTCCACTGTATGCCTGACTAGGGTTCCGAGGGTTGATGTGTAATGGTTTACCTGTCTGAAGGGGAGAGTCTGGGTCTGGGAGAGTGTCTGTGATCTACTATAGCCAGATGTGTATATGCCTGACTAGGGTTCAGAGGGTTGATGTGTAAGGGATGTTTACCTGTCTGAAGGGGAGGGTCTGGGTCTGGGAGAGGGTCTGTGATCTACTATAGCCAGATGTGTATATGCCTGACTAGAGTTCAGAGGGTTGATGTGTAAGGGATATTTACCTGTCTGAAGGGGAGGCTCTGGGTCTGGGAGAGGGTCTGTGATCTACTATAGGCAGATGTGTATATGCCTGACTAGGGTTCAGAGGGTTGATGTGTAAGGGATATTTACCTGTCTGAAGGGGAGGGTCTGGGTCTGGGAGAGGGTCTGTGATCCCTTGGCTTGTCTCCTGCATTGGCGGGTATGATTTCGCTCGGTGGTTAGAATTCTTCTTCATTCTGTTAGTACTGTATGGATATACAAGAGACGAGATGGATGAATACTGTTCTATACATCATAACCTTTAGCACTCTACAGGGCTGCCTATTCTCCGGATTTTTCGGATGTTAAATATTGTAATTATATGCATTCTTTTACTTAGGAAACAATGATATGGATGTCAAATAGTTTAGATCCAGATCAGATGCTGCGTAACCCGACGTCTGATATGAATCAAAATTGTTTGTATAATTATGTAAGTGTTATAAATTCTGGCAGCGAAAGGGTTAAAGGTATGATTAAGCATTCTACTAACATCTTTCTGATAAACTTTGCAAACCTTTTTGATACAGATGAGATATTTAGTGTATAAAGAACTAAAGTTCAACACTGTTTTCATTAAATTCTGTGTTTTTGGATTATTTTTCTGGCAGACATTTGGAGGGCATAATATTAGAGTGGTATGTTAAAGTGGTGTACATGGTAGTACATGTAATAGGATAGAGAGATTTACAGCTTTACACACGCACTATATATGATAAAGAGTCTTACGGCCTTGCACACACACTATATATATATGGTAGTAATTAAATAAAGAGTCTTACAACCTTGCACACACACTATATACATATTGTAGTAATAAGATAAAGAGTCTTACAGCCTTGCACACACACTTTATATGGTAGTAATAGGATAGAGAGACTTACAGCCTTGCACACACACACACTATATATGGTAGTAATACGATAGAGAGACTTACAGCCTTGCACACACACTATATATATGGTAGTAATACGATAAAGAGACTTACAGCCTTGCACACACACTATATATGGTAGTATTACGATAGAGAGACTTACAGCCTTGCTCACACACTATATATGGTAGTTATACGATAGAGAGACAGCCTTGCACACACACTATATATGGTAGTTATACGATATACACACTTGCACACCACTATATATGGTAGTAATACGATAGAGAGACTCACAGCCTTGCACACACCGTATATATGGTAGTAATACGATAGAGAGACTCACAGCCTTCCACACACACTATATATGGTAGTAATACGATAGAGAGACTCACAGCCTTACACACACACTATATATATATGGTAGTAATACCATAGAGAGACAGCCTTGCACACACACTATATATGGTAGTAATACGATAGAGAGACGAACAGCCTTGCACACACACACTATATATGGTAGTAATAGGATAGAGAGACTTACAACCTTGCACACACACACTATATATGGTAGTAATAGGATAGAGAGACTTACAGCCTTGCACACACACTATATATGGTAGTAATACGATAGAGAGACTTACAACCTTGCACACACACACTATATATGGTAGTAATAGGATAGAGAGACTTACAGCATTGCACACACACTATATATGGTAGTTATACGATAGAGAGACAGCCTTGCACACACACTATATATGGTAGTTATACGATATACACCCTTGCACACCACTATATATGGTAGTAATACGATAGAGAGACTTACAGCCTTGCACACACACTATATATGGTAGTATTACGATAGAGAGACTTACAGCCATACACACACACTATATATGGTAGTAATGCGATAGAGAGACTCACAGCCTTGCACACACACACACTGTATATGGTAGTAATGCGATAGAGAGACTCACAGCCTTTCACACACACACACACTGTATATGGTAGTAATATGATAGAGAGACTCACAGCCTTACACACACACTATATATAGTAGTAATACGATAAAGAGACTTACAGCCTTGCACACACACTATATATGGTAGTAATACGATAGAGAGACTTACAGCCTTGCACACACACTATATACCATAATACGATAGAGAGACTTACAGCCTTACACACACTATATATATGGTAGTAATACGATAGAGAGACTTACAGCCTTGCACACATACTATATATGGTAGTAATACGATAGAGAGACTTTCAGCCTTGCACACATACTATATATGGTAGTAATACGATAGAGAGACTTTCAGCCTTGCACACATACTATATATGGTAGTAATACGATAGGGAGACTTATATCCTTGCACACACACCATATATGGTAGTAATACGATAGAGAGACTTACAACCTTGCACACACACACACTATATATAGTAGTAATACGACAGAAAGACTTACAGCCTTACCCACATACTATAAATGGAAGTAATGTGATAGAGAGACTTACAACCTTGCACATACACTATATATGGTAGTAATACGATAGAGAGACTTACAGCCTTGAACACACACTATATATGGTAGTAATACTATAGAGAGACTTACAGCCTTGAACACACACTATATATGGTAGTAATACGATAGGGAAACTTACAGCCTTGAACACACACTATATATGGTAGTAATACGATAGAGAGACTTACAGCCTTGCACACACACTATATATATATGCTAGTTATATGATAGAGAGACTTACAGCCTTGCACACACACTATATATGGTAGTAATACGATAGAGAGACTTACAGCCTTGCACACACACACACACTATATATGGTAGTAATACGATAGAGAGACTTACAGCCTTGCACACACACTAACACTATATATGGTAGTAATACGATAGAGAGACTTACAGCCTTGCACACACACTATATATATGGTAGTAATAGATAGAGAGACTAACAGCCTTGCACACACACTATATATGGTAGTAATACGATAGAGAGACTTACAGCCTTGCACACACACAATATATGGTAGTAATACGATAGAGAGACTTACAACCTTGCACACACACACTATATATGGTAGTAATAGGATAGAGAGACTTACAGCATTGCACACACACTATATATGGTAGTTATACGATAGAGAGACAGCCTTGCACACACACTATATATGGTAGTTATACGATATACACCCTTGCACACCACTATATATGGTAGTAATACGATAGAGAGACTTACAGCCTTGCACACACACTATATATGGTAGTATTACGATAGAGAGACTTACAGCCATACACACACACTATATATGGTAGTAATGCGATAGAGAGACTCACAGCCTTGCACACACACACACTGTATATGGTAGTAATGCGATAGAGAGACTCACAGCCTTTCACACACACACACTGTATATGGTAGTAATATGATAGAGAGACTCACAGCCTTACACACACACTATATATAGTAGTAATACGATAAAGAGACTTACAGCCTTGCACACACACTATATATGGTAGTAATACGATAGAGAGACTTACAGCCTTGCACACACACTATATACCATAATACGATAGAGAGACTTACAGCCTTACACACACTATATATATGGTAGTAATACGATAGAGAGACTTACAGCCTTGCACACATACTATATATGGTAGTAATACGATAGAGAGACTTTCAGCCTTGCACACATACTATATATGGTAGTAATACGATAGAGAGACTTTCAGCCTTGCACACATACTATATATGGTAGTAATACGATAGGGAGACTTACATCCTTGCACACACACCATATATGGTAGTAATACGATAGAGAGACTTACAACCTTGCACACACACACACTATATATAGTAGTAATACGACAGAAAGACTTACAGCCTTGCCCACATACTATAAATGGAAGTAATGTGATAGAGAGACTTACAGCCTTGCACATACACTATATATGGTAGTAATACGATAGAGAGACTTACAGCCTTGAACACACACTATATATGGTAGTAATACTATAGAGAGACTTACAGCCTTGAACACACACTATATATGGTAGTAATACGATAGAGAAACTTACAGCCTTGAACACACACTATATATGGTAGTAATACGATAGAGAGACTTACAGCCTTGCACACACACTATATATATATGCTAGTTATATGATAGAGAGACTTACAGCCTTGCATACACACTATATATGGTAGTAATACGATAGAGAGACTTACAGCCTTGCACACACACACACACTATATATGGTAGTAATACGATAGAGAGACTTACAGCCTTGCACACACACTAACACTATATATGGTAGTAATACGATAGAGAGACTTACAGCCTTGCACACACACTATATATATGGTAGTAATAGATAGAGAGACTAACAGCCTTGCACACACAATATATATGGTAGTAATACGATAGAGAGACTTACAGCCTTGCACACACACTATATATGGTAGTAATACGATAGAGAGACTTACAGCCTTGCACACACACTATATATATATGGTAGTAATATGATAGAGAGACTTACAGCCTTGCACACACACTATATATGGCAGTAATACGATAGAGAGACTTACAGCCTTGCACACACACACACACACTATATTTGGTAGTAATACGATAGAGAGACTTACAGCCTTGCACACACACACACTATATAAGGTAGTAATATGATAGAGAGACTTACAACCTTGCACACACACTATATATATGGTAGTAATACGATAGAGAGACTTACAGCCTTGCACACACACACTATATATTGTAGTAATGCGATAGAGAGACTCACATCCTTACACACACTATATATATAGTAGTAATACGATAGAGAGACTTACAGCCTTGCACACACACTATATATGGTAGTAATACGATAGAGAGACTTACAGCCTTGAACACACACTATTTACCATAATACGATAGAGAGACTTACAGCCTTACACACACACTATATATGGTAGTAATACGATAGAGAGACTTACAGCCTTGCACACACACACACTATATATGGTAGTAATACGATAGAGAGACTTACAGCCTTGCACACACCATATATATGGTAGTAATACGATAGATAGACTTACATCCTTGCACACACACCATATATGGTAGTAATACGATAGAGAGACTTACAACCTTGCACACACACACTATATATGGTAGTAATACGATAGAGAGACTTACAGCCTTGCACACACACACACACACACACACACACACTATATATATATGGTAGTAATACGATAGAGACTTACAACCTTGCACACACACACACTATATATGGTAGTAATATGATAGAGAGACTTACAGCCTTGCACACACACTATTTATGGTAGTAATACGATAGAGAGACTTACAGCCTTGAACACACACTATATATGTTAGTTATACGATAGAGAGACTTACAGCCTTGCACACACACTATATATGGTAGTAATACGATAGAGAGACTTACAGCCTTGTACACACACTATATATGGTAGTAATACGATAGAGAGACTTACAGCCTTGCACACATACTATATATGGTAGTAATACGATAGATAGACTTACATCCTTGCACACACACCATATATGGTAGTAATACGATAGAGAGACTTACAACCTTGCACACACACACTATATATGGTAGTAATACGATAGAGACTTACAGCCTTGCACACACACACACACACACTATATATGGTAGTAATACGATAGAGAGACTTACAGCCTTGTACACACACTATATATGGTAGTATTACGATAGAGAGACCAACAGCCTTGCACACACACACCATATATATGGTAGTAATATGATAGAGAGACTTACAGCCTTGCACACACACTATATATGGTAGTAATACGATAGAGAGACTTACAGCCTTGCACACACACACACTATATATGGTAGTAATACGATAGAGAGACTTACAGCCTTGCACACACACACACTATATATGGTAGTAATATTATAGAGAGACTTACAGCCTTGAACACACACTATATATGGTAGTAATACGATAGAGAGACTAACAGCCTTGAACACACACTATATATGGTAGTTATACGATAGAGAGACTTACAGCATTGCACACATACTATATATGGTAGTAATACGATAGAGAGACTTACAGCCTTGAACACACACTATATATGGTGGTAATACGATAGAGAGACTTACAGCCTTGAACACACACTATATATGGTAGTAATACGATAGAGAGACTTACAGCCTTAAACACACACTATATATGGTAGTCATACGATAGAGAGGCTTACAGCCTTGCACAAACACACTATATATGGTAGTAATACGATAGAGAGACTAACAGCTATGAACACACACTATATATGGTAGTAATACGATAGAGATACTTACAGCATTGCACACATGCTATATATGGTAGTAATACGATAGAGAGACTAACAGCTATGAACACACACTATATATGGTAGTAATACGATAGAGATACTTACAGCATTGCACACATGCTATATATGGTAGTAATACGATAGAGAGACTAACAACCTTGAACACACACTATATATGGTAGTAATACGATAGAGAGACTTACAGCATTGCACACATGCTATATATGGTAGTAATACGATAGAGAGACTTACAGCCTTGCACACACACTATTTATGGTAGTAATACGATAGAGAGACTTACAGCATTGTACACATACTATATATGGTAGTAATACGATAGAGAAACTTACAGCCTTGCACACACATTATATATATATGGTAGTAATACGATAGAGAGATTTACAGTCTTGCACACATACTATATTTGGTAGTAATACGATAGAGAAACTTACAGCATTGCACACATACTATATATGGTAGTAATACGATAGAGAAACTTACAGCCTTGAACACACACTATATATGGTAGTAATACGATAGAGAGACTTACAGCCTTGAACACACACTATATATGGTAGTAATAGGATAGAGAGACTTACAGCCTTGCACACACTTTATATATGGTAGTTATACGATAGATAGACAGCCTTGCACACACACTATATATGGTAGCTATACGATATACATCCTTGCACACCACTATATATGGTAGTAATACGATAGAGAGACTCACAGCCTTCCACACACACTATATATGGTAGTAATACGATATAGAGACTCACAGCCTTACACACACACTATATATATGGTAGTAATACAATAGAGAGACAGACTTGCACACACACTATATATGGTAGTAATACGATAGAGAGACGAACAGCCTTGCACACACACTATATATGGTAGTATTACGATAGAGACTTACAGCCTCACACACACACTATATATGGTAGTAATGCGATAGAGAGACTCACAGCCTTACACACACACTATATATAGTAGTAACACGATAGAGAGACTTACAGCCTTGCACACACACTATATATGGTAGTAATACGATAGAGAGACTTACAGCCTTGAACACACACTATATACCATAATACGATAGAGAGACTTACAGCCTTACACACACTATATATGGTAGTTATACGATAGAGAGACTTACAGCCTTGAACACACACTATATATGGTAGTAATACGATAGAGATACTTACAGCATTGCACACATGCTATATATGGTAGTAATACGATAGAGAGACTAACAACCTTGAACACACACTATATATGGTAGTAATACGATAGAGAGACTTACAGCATTGCACACATGCTATATATGGTAGTAATACGATAGAGAGACTTACAGCCTTGCACACACACTATTTATGGTAGTAATACGATAGAGAGACTTACAGCATTGTACACATACTATATATGGTAGTAATACGATAGAGAAACTTACAGCCTTGCACACACACTATATATAAATGGTAGTAATACGATAGAGAGATTTACAGCCTTGCACACATACTATATATGGTAGTAATACGATAGAGAAACTTACAGCATTGCACACATACTATATATGGTAGTAATACGATAGAGAAACTTACAGCCTTGAACACACACTATATATGGTAGTAATACGATAGAGAGACTTACAGCCTTGAACACACACTATATATGGTAGTAATAGGATAGAGAGACTTACAGCCTTGCACACACTTTATATATGGTAGTTATACGATAGATAGACAGCCTTGCACACACACTATATATGGTAGCTATACGATATACATCCTTGCACACCACTATATATGGTAGTAATACGATAGAGAGACTCACAGCCTTCCACACACACTATATATGGTAGTAATACGATAGAGAGACTCACAGCCTTACACACACACTATATATATGGTAGTAATACAATAGAGAGACAGACTTGCACACACACTATATATGGTAGTAATACGATAGAGAGACGAACAGCCTTGCACACACACTATATATGGTAGTATTACGATAGAGACTTACAGCCTCACACACACACTATATATGGTAGTAATGCGATAGAGAGACTCACAGCCTTACACACACACTATATATAGTAGTAACACGATAGAGAGACTTACAGCCTTGCACACACACTATATATGGTAGTAATACGATAGAGAGACTTACAGCCTTGAACACACACTATATACCATAATACGATAGAGAGACTTACAGCCTTACACACACTATATATGGTAGTTATACGATAGAGAGACTTACAGCCTTGAACACACACTATATATGGTAGTAATACGATAGAGAGACTTACAGCCTTGCACACACACTATATATGGTAGTAATACGATAGAGAGGCTTACAGCCTTGCACACACACACTATATATGGTAGTAATACGATAGAGAGACTAACAGCTATGAACACACACTATATATGGTAGTAATACGATAGAGATACTTACAGCATTGCACACATGCTATATATGGTAGTAATACGATAGAGAGACTTACAGCCTTGAACACACACTATATATGGTAGTAATACGATAGAGAGACTTACAGCATTGCACACATGCTATATATGGTAGTAATACGATAGAGATACTTACAGCCTTGAACACACACTATATATGGTAGTAATACGATAGAGAGACTTACAGCCTTGCACACACACACTATATATATGGTCGTAATATGATAGAGAGACTTACAGCCTTGCACACACACTATATATGGTAGTAATATGATAGAGAGACTTACAGCCTTGAACACACACTATATATGGTAGTAATACGATAGAGAGACTTACAGCATTGCACACATACTATATATGGTAGTAATACGATAGAGATACTTACAGCCTTGCACACACACTATATATGGTAGTAATACGATAGAGAGACTTACAGCAGTGCACACATACTATATATGGTAGTAATACGATAGAGAAACTTACAGCCTTGCACACACACTATATTTATATGGTAGTAATACGATAGAGAGATTTACAGCCTTGCACACATACTATATATGGTAGTAATACGATAGAGAGACTTACAGCCTTGAACACACACTATATACCATAATACGATAGAGAGACTTACAGCCTTACACACACACTATATATGGTAGTAATACGATAGAGAAACTTACAGCATTTCACACATACTATATATGGTAGTAATACGATAGAGAAACTTACAGCCTTGAACACACACTATATATGGTAGTAATACGATAGAGAGACTTACAGCCTTGAACACACACTATATATGGTAGTAGTACGATAAAGAGACTTACAGCCTTGAACACACAGTGACACTATATATGGTAGTAATACGATAGAGAGACTTACAGCATTGTACACATACTATATATAGTAGTAATGTGATAAAGAGACTTACAGCCTTGCACACACAGCATCACATCCTTGCTGCCCTCGGCATGTCACTGCAACCCAAACACTGCAGACAAATGCCAATAGAAGGAGGATCATACATGGCACAAACCAGCCAAGGTTGTTAGGCTCCTCGAAGAATGTTAAGTAGTCAGTTGTTGTTGTAGTCATTGTTGTGGTGGTAGTATCTGCAAGGGAGGCAACTTTTTTAACACATTCAACCCTAGAGATGAGTATGCTCTTCATTAACAAACAGTGTACCTATGATGAGTCAACTTCTCCTTTGCAAACAGTGAAGACCGTGCTCAGAAGACTCTTGCAAGAGCCCTCTTATTAGGGGGTAAACTGTTTGTCATTTTTGCAATATACATGTATTGTTAAAATCTACCCATAATAGTAAAAAAAAGAGCTAGACTTAATTTGAAATTGGAATTTTCCATTAAACACTTTGCTGCACACAGTTTGGAGCGAGATGAGAAGTCAAGCAACTCAATGTCTCATTTAGTTTCAAACTGTTTGAGAGTTTGATAAATTTAGTGAATTGCTGCTGACCAAAAAAGAATGCAGCCATACTTAGCATTTACTTTGAGATTAGACCTCAGTATTGAAGAATTTTGACCGTTTGAATCCAGATCAGATCTCACTAAACTAAAGTTATCAGGATCCTCATAGTTGGTCATCAGGATCCTGTGTGACTTTAAAAAGTCTGTAAATATGAAAAAAAACCAAATTCAAAATATTAGCATTCAACATGTTAAAAGAGCTTAGATAACATTTACTTTTGCAACTATTCTTGATAAACTCGTTGCATGCTGGGTAAGTTTTAAGTCTGCCACAATTATATTTGTTGTCTGCTACTGTTATGAAATAGAATTTTCAAAAACTGGTTTTGGATCCAAACTGTTTACAAAGGTAGTTCCTGTGGCACATATCCACTGCTAAAAGTTAATATTTAAAAGGTAAAACAAAATCAAGCAAGTTGTACTAAAATGTAGTAGAAAGGAGAAAGATTTACTGAAACAGGTAATCCTCTACTCTACAGGATACACCTTTTGGAGCCGTGAACTGTTATTCTTAGTATTGATTGCCTTTCATGTTTCTACCATGTTCTGTTCAAGAGTCATAGGAAACTTTCCTGCACCCTGACAGGTGGATGCTTAAAGCAGGCTGAAAGTAAAGCAACTCCTTTTGGAGATTTCTCCTTTACTTTCCGCCTGCTTTAAGCAGCCACCCCTCTTTAACGCTACAAACAAGCTATAGGAGAAAAGGTAAAGGAGTTCAGAGGTTACTGTGACTGTATACTAACCAGATATGGTAATTGTAACAGTAGCATTATCTGATAGTCCTCCTCCATCAGTAGCTGTTACTGTGACAGTATGTGTCTCTGTATAATTCACACCACTTGAGCTACTGTCCGGAGCCAGCTGTATGTATATCACCCCATTGTTATCTACAGAAAACTGTTGTGTTCCAATTGAGGCCTGGTCTATAGTGTAGGTCAGCGTGCCAAACAAGCCAGCATCAGCATCATTGGCTGTTAGGGTACCCACAGCAGTTGCTGAGTCAGCATAATAACTGACAAAAAATGAGTATGTGTCTGGTACAAAGGTTGGGGTGTTGTCGTTTATGTTTGCTGAAATGATACATACAATCAAGAATCCAGGGTCCAAGGTTATAAAGATTATGAGATGAGTCTGAGTTTATTTTCAAGCATTTGATTGGTCAGATTTGAGCTTATGCTCAAATCAAACCAATCAAATGCTTGAGAATGAACTCAGAGTGTCATTATAAAGTGTTCTCAGAGTGACAGTATGAAATCACCTCAGATTGTCAGTATAAAGTGTCCTCAGATCAAAGTCTCCTCGCAGTGTCAGTATAAAGTGTAACTACTTGATTATACTTACAAAAGATAATGGTTAGATTGGCAGTATCAGTAAGACCAGCATTATCTGTGGCATTAACACTGCATGTCACTTCAGAGGCTAAGGTACCAGAGTCAACATCATAGTCAGACTGTAGAGTCACCTCGCCTGTGCCCGTATTCATTAACATGTAGATGGAACTGCTGCCACAGTCCATGGTAAGAGTGTAGCTATCACCAGTATCAGGATCAGTCACACCAAAACTAGGAGTGCCCAGAGAGGCACCGGCCTGCAAGAAATAAGATAAAGGTTTTACCCTTTCAGGACTCAACATTGAAAAGTCC
Source organism: Gari tellinella (assembly GCA_922989275.2). NCBI lineage: Eukaryota > Metazoa > Mollusca > Bivalvia > Cardiida > Psammobiidae > Gari > Gari tellinella. Next base: position 79,103,210 of record OV277856.1, read on the forward strand.
TGAAAGTAAAGTTATAGCGGAAAACACTGTTACCATTAGCTCCTTAAAGCGACTCGCAACCGGATGGTGTACTTGTCAAAATAAAATACTCAAATAAAAGCAAATATGTGTCATTATTTGGCTTCTGACATTAAAAAAATATGAGCAGTGCAAAAAAAGTCTCAAGAATCGTCACCGAATCTTAGTTTTTTTTAGATATATTCCATCGTTTTTCAATAGCGTTAGCTGACGGTTTTGTTTTTGTTGTTGCTTCTGTACACGGGCTCTGACATAAACCGGAGCCGAATAATGTAGTATTAATCGCTACCAGTGAAGTACGTTAATTCACTACCATAATATATAGAGAGCGTCCGTGGTCGAGGCGGTAAAGGCGTGTCCTCATTTTTTTCTTGTTTGTCTCCGCAATGGAGGGTCACGGGTTCGAATCCCACCAGAACTTCTTCTTTTCTTTTTTTTGGAAATGCATTTTTTAACAGAATTCATTATCCTAAACTAAATCTTACCCATTTATATAATCATTTGACATATATTTACAAATTACCATTTTTAATGCTAAATCCGGTTGCGAGCCTCTTTAACACTCATTCAGCCTGTTTCTAGATTTGAAAGCAAGTGGCCAGTTAGCAGGTTGAAAGTAAAGCAGTATGTACCTCAATCCGCATTCTTTGCTTTCAGCATGGTTTAAGCAACAGTAAGACCAGCTTTTAGCCTGGTTGAACGCACAACCGCTGTGTGAAAAGAGCGCTATATAAATCTGGTATAATAATGATAATAACCTGCCATGATATAGGAAATATTTCTTATAGTGCATATGCATTACTGTATAAATTGGAACTATTTTGTTCAGTTGAGGAATAAATAAAACGTGTTAAAATGTGTATCTGTGGAGTAAAGGGTTAAGAGTTAATCCTTTGCCTTATATTGTATTTTCAATATTGAAGACAGATAGTTGGTTAACCCATCGAACCCTTAATATACATACTTAATCATGATTGGTAGCTGAACACAGACTGTACTAGACTCACCAATCCTTCTGTTGCTGTCAATCCATAGCTGGATTGGGCAAACGCTGGTGCTTCATTAACATCCACAATGTCTATCGACAATGTCTGGGTGTCTGAGGTTACAGGATCAGCCACAGTCACACTGAGTGTGTATGACGTCACAGTCAGGGCTTCATAGTTTAAAGAGCTCCCAGACGTTGTTATAAGACCATCTAAATAGTCAAATAAAGTCTGTTAAACCGTATAAATAGTCGAATAAACACTACATCTAATAAATACGTGTAGTCAAATAGATACAGTAAAATCTAAATAATCAAATAAATACAACAAAACAATAAAATTAATGTACGTACATGTAAAAATAATCTAATTAGATCTACATGTAGTAAAATAAATACAATTGAACCATCTAAGTACAAGTAGTAAAATAAATATACTAGAAACCATCTAAATTACAAAATATATACAACAAAATAATCGAAATAGTCAAGTAAATAACGTAAAACTATCTAAATAGTCAATAACATACATTAAAAGAATGTAAATAGTAGAATACATACAGAAAAAAACAATTGTATAATGGTATATAGATGAATAAAAAACATGGCAATCTTGTTAGACAGACTGATTATTTCTAAATGCAGCCAAGGTAATGCAGAAAACTCCTATAGTACCGTTCATGCATTACTTTAGTCCTGCATTAAGCTGTATCTTGCTTATTAGACTACAAAGTCGATTTTCTATCAACTGAACCGTAAACACAGTAATACATTATTATTGTCCTTCTTGTATTAATGCAATATCATTTTACTAGACAACAGCACTAGATAATACAAACATCTATATTGTATGCCTTATCGATTTTGAAAATAATGTTTGTTAAACCTATAGAATACTTTGCAAAACGAGTGGCCATCATTGAGTTACTTGGCATACGATCTCGATCTAAAATATTCTCAAATACCAATAAATTCATAGCTATAATCACTATTATCACTTTAATAAACTCTTTCACTGCCATGATGTCATCTGCTTTTAACAACAATTTTCTACTTTTATTTCTCTAATTGAAAGTTTAGGTATTTAGGACTTAGAAAATACTGAATGAATGTCAAACAGTTTGCACATAACTATTGTATTCGGGGTAAAGCAGTGAATGAGTTAACATATCACATGTTAAATGCACATATTGATGAGTTCTGTACACAGTTTGGATCCGGATGATATATCGAGTAATTGGCATCTTGAGCATACTGATCTAAACTGTGAGACACACAGACTGTACTTTAGAAGCAATAGTGAAGAAGAAAAGTAATTAGATGTACGAAAATTGACATTTTTCAAGAAGAAAACTTAATAAAAAATATGTGAGGCCGGGTTTTTGGGTTGTTTTTTTTGTAATTGTTGTTTCTTTTCTGTTGTTGTTTATTGTTATTGTTTGGGGTTGTTTTGGTTTTTTAGGGTGGGGAGGGGAGTATTTCTTTTTGTGGGGAGGGGGGTATTGAAAAAGAGAACTTGATTAGTATGACAAGAGTCAACTGTCTTACTTGTGTCAATGCTGAAAAAGGCGATGCCCGATGTTGGTGTTGATGTCATTACCCATGTGCGAGCCTGTGAGGTATCGAGGTCAGTGTAGGAAACTTGGTAGACACTTGAACCCAGTGGAGTATGTTCATTGACTGATAGCACACTGCCCAGTGGTAGGTTGGATATAGTCACTGGGTCATTTATATCTATAATACAAAGACAAAACATATTATAACATACAGACCCAAGGTAATGAAGCGTTTGAGGTGAGTCTGAGATCGTTATCAATCATTTGATTTGTCAGAATTGCGTGAACGCTCAAATCCGACAAATCAGATGCCTGAGAACGATCTCAGACTCAACTCAAACACTTTATAACCTTGGATCCAGGTCTGGGAAATATTTCCTGAGGCTGTTGCCATGCAGGGCAAACAACTACATGTATAAAAGGTTGTTGTCCTATTTAACATACAACGCTTCTTTGATATTAAATGAACATTTACATGTGCACTATTATTTTGTTTTTAATTACTTTTTACAGTATAACCATTAACCACTCGCAGGTGACGAGTAAAAGGGGAACATGTGTTGCTAACGGTAGATTGATGCTTATTGCAAGACAAAGAGTAAAGGAGAAAACTCCAAAAGGACATTTCTCCTTCACTAGAACTGCCCTTCAAAGAGAAGTTTTACTGTTTTACCATTGTATGCATTCTGTGAAATCTGTACTGATAAGAGAACTATTGATATACCTGCAATAGTTACAGTCAGTGTCTCTGGACCATCCGTATTTCTTCCATCACTGACAGAAACAAAGAGATCATATCCCACCACTGTATGTCCTGTCAGGTCTGTGTTCAACAGTATCTGGCCAGCTGGGTAATAAAACAAACATAGAATCAATGCTAAATAACCATTGAATGAAGAGGCTGGAGAAACATACGAGACAAATTATTGAGCAAAGTAATGTAATCAATATATCAGGTCAGTATATGAAGAAATGTGAATATCTCTATAGACAGATGATATTAAGATGTTTGGAAAATTCTAAAGGCACATTAGTAGATGGATGGAAAAACATTGCGATCTCTAAGGGCTGGCCATTGAACGAAGAAACATTGATATCTCTAAAGACAGACCATTGAATGAAGAAACATTGAGATATCTTAGAATTGGCAATTGAATGAATAAGCATTTAGAACTGGTCATTGAATGAAGAAACATTGATATCATTAGAGGCTGAAAATTGAATGAAGATGCATTGAGATCTTTAGAAAATAGTCATCGAATGATGAAGCACTGGTATCTCTAGAGACTGGCAGATGAATGACGAAGTACTGCGATCTGTAGAGACTTAACATTGAAAGAAGAGACACTGAACATTTTAGAGACTGATTATTGAATGAAGAAGTATTGACATCTTTAGAGACTGACACTTGAATAAAGAATCATTTAGATCTCTAAAGACTGATCATCGAATGAAGAAGCATTCATATCTTTAAAGACTCTCCATTGAATGAAGAAGCATTGCGATCTATAAATACTAGCCATCGAATGAAGAACCATTGAGCTGTCTTAAGACAGACAAAATAATGAAGAACCATTAAGATCTTTAAACACTGGCCAATGTATGAGCAAAATTGAGGTCTTTAACTTCAGACCATCGAATGAAGAAATATTAGTTTAAACATATTTTATTTCATAATATATATACAACTTTTATGAACAAAACATGGATATACATTAGGATGAGAACGAAAGCAAAAGCTTATTTGGTTCTTCTCCTAGGTGTAACATAAATACTTTCACGACTAACATACGTATTAAAGCAGTACATTTGATATATTTCGAATCGTGACATAATACAATTTTCAATAAATAATGAGAAAAAGAGATGATAATAGAAAAAAAATCAAATACATTTTCATTGTCAAGATGCAAGGATGTTAAGAGCATGAATTCATGAAAGATGGTAGGGATGTTGGGTCATGGTTTTGAATGATACAAAAGACACTACTATGAGGATAAACAAGTGATACACAAAGGATAAGCAAACGAAAAAATAAATTAAACACAAGTGTTAATTCTTATGTAAAACGTTTGATTTTAATTATGTAGGTTTGAACAGCATCAAATATATCGACGTTTTGTTGTAATGTAAGACTGTCATCGCCGTACAGAAACACTTTTGTAGTAGGTGTACATATATGATTGACCGTGTGTAACATAGGCGTACGTGAAGAGTCGTATGTGCGATATGACATGAAATAATGATCAATACTTTCAACTTCATCACAGTGACATTTAGGCGAATCTACTATATAGATCTCCTATCAAGTTTATATTTCGCATAACATTTAACCTACCCAAAGCTTGGTTTTTTATTTATTCTATGTGAACATGCCATTTACCGTCATTTGAGAGATGGACTCCTAAATGTTTATGAGATAGAACTTCAGTTATATCTTCATTTAGCATTATCAAAGTAGGATGGTTTGTTTTTATTTACTCTCCTTGTTAAAGTTAAGGATTCAGTTTTGGAGGGTTTGAATGAAACGAGCCAACGCTCTGCCCATTTTGAAATAATGGATATATCAGAGTTGAGAGTATCAGCGGCAGTTTAACAACAATATACAGGCTTGTATCGTCTGCAAAATATTAGAATATTAGATTGGATATCAGAGACGGTATCATTTATGTAAATAAGAAATAAGAGGGGGCCTAGGATTGAGCCTTGTGGTACCTCTGCATTTGTATTTGACCAATTCGATGAGGTGCCGGGTAGGGTCACCCGTTGCCTTCTATTAGTAAGAATGAAGAAACATTGAGATCTACAAAGACTGATTGTTGAATGAATAAGCATTTAGATCTCTAAAGACTGCTCATCGAATGAAGAAGCATTCATATCTTTAAAGACAGACCATTAAATAAAACATTATCAATATCTTTAGAGATTGACCATTGAATGAAGAAGCATTAATATTGAATGAAGAAGCCTTTATATTTCTAAAAACTGACCACTGAATGAACAGGCATTGATACCTCTTATGGCATTTGAGATTAAGATATTAAGCCTTGAGATCTTTAGAGATTGACCATTGAATACAGAAGTATTGAGATTATTAGAGACTAGTCATTGAATAAAGAAGCATGGGCATCTTTAAAGACAGATCGATTAAAGAAGAAACATTGAGATTTATAGACTGATCGTTGAATGAAGAATCATTGAGATCTTTAGAGACTGACCATTTAATGAAGAAGTATTCAGATCTGTAGAGACTGATCGTTGAATGAAGAAACATTGAGATATTTATAGACTGGCCATTGAATGAAGAAGCATTGGGATCTTTAGAGACTGACAATATGAGGTTATGTAGATACATAATACAGAGTCTTGTTTTTATAGTCGTCAAAGTGTTTTTATCAAGTTTTACCTCGCCAGTGTTTATTAACGGAAACCCAGACCTATATTCCTCTCTCTGAAATGATTCCCTTCACTGTGTTCTTAAACAACACAAAACCAACCATTTCCTTCATCTACGTATAAAGATCTAAAAATCATTAGAAAGTTTATTTGCATCCTTGCAATATCTCCTGTCTGTTATAGAAGTAATCTGTCTTAACCCTTTCCCCAATAGAAGCGCCTTTTAGCGGATATGATTTATTCATCCGCTGAAGAAAATAGTTCCAATTTAATCAGTAATGAATATGTATTATATGGAATATTTTCTATATTATAGCACATGATAGCTTAAAGCAGGCTGAAAGTAAAGCAGAATGCGCCCTAAGGCGCATTCTGCTTTACTTTCAACCTGCTTTAAGTAGTCATCTATCTTAAGTACAAGAAAAAGGCTATCAGGTAAAGGGTTAAACGTGATATACATAGCAGAAATCCCCGTTATACAATACTCATAAACTGTTATCCTTTCCCGTTTAAATGAAACTAAGCTAGATTTAATATGTTTGATCTGACTTCAAACTGTTTTCAATGGAATGTTTTAGCACAAACATATTTATTGAGAAACAATGGTAACCCTTTCACTACCGTTGTGACGTCATAGCCTTCTTAAACCTTCACTGTCATAACAACGGCTGCTCGCAAACATTAAGTATCGTCTGCTTTTATTTCTTCCGTTTAGAATTTTAGCCAGTTTGACATTTGAAACAATTCAGATCATTATCAGACGCGCTTTACGCAGCCTCTGGATCCAAACTGGTTGCATATGTTATTGACTTATTGTTATATAGAGCTTGGTAGCGACAGGATAACGCATTTTCCCACTGTACATACAGTCAAATATTTGAAATATCGTAGAGCAAGGTGTTGGTGAGCATGTCATTGTGTAGTCAAGGTTGTCGCTTTCAGCATCTGATGACGTAACGTTGAATACGGAGGTGCCTATCATTGTTGATGTAGTTATAGATGCCGCTCCTGAAAGGGAGAGAAGGGGGAAACTGATTATCTAACTTTAGCAAGCTTTGGATGATATTGAGGTAGACTAATTCAGACAAATGATGTAGTTTCAGATGACTTGCCAAATAACTCGATATCAAATTTGAATCTTAGTCATTTGTCCCGCTAAATATACATGTACATGTACAACGACCCTCCAAATAACGACTCCCTCCTTACAACGATGTTTGCCGCTGTTCCCCAAACAAGACATTATGTGTAACACTTTAAAAATATCGTCTGCTTAAAATTGTCGTCTGCTGCTCTTCTTCAAAGTTACATATTCGATATTTTGACCAAAAAAAAGCATAATGACGAATGGCAAACAGCTTGAATCCAGATCGGATGAGACGCCGCGTTTACGCAAATGTAAGCCAAGTCGTGCTCAGCATTCTCAGGATATTATTTTCCCTCCTTATAACGACTCCCTCCGAACAACGCACACAAGAGACCCATGCGGGCCTAACTATCGCTCACCTGGGAAACCAAGACAAGGGCCACTTGGCCCCTGGGGTTGGATAATTTGTACCCCAATGACATAATTTTAAAAAAATTGACGATGAACTTGCAAATGAAGTGTTCTGTCAAACATCTAAGCATATGACTTTGTACATGGTTCCAGACAAGAAGACTTTTCATTGAAAACAAATCAATTTGTAGCTAATGTGACCCAGATATACAACAGACCGGAACCATTTCAACAATATTTGTAAGGGCCACTAGAAGCGTCACCATGCCAAATATCAAAACTCTGGGCATATTAGTTCAGAGAAAAAGATGTTTGAACATTTCACTATATAACTCTTTTAAAAACTGTGACCCCCGGGGAGGGGTAATATTTGACCCCAGCTACAAAATCTGAACATGCATGATAAAATACCTGTAGAGGATATATTGTGCCAAATAGCTAAGCTTAGTATACTGTGATTTCAGACAAGATTACTTCTGAATTTTTCATTGAAAAAAGAATATATTTTTAGCTCCTGAGACATATATATGCATCGGACTAAAACCATTTCCACAATATTCGTATAGGACATCTAGAATCGCCACCATGAAAAATATCAATGCTTTGACCCGAGGGACATAAGTTGAACAATATTGATAGAGAATCTGTAGATGACGCTTTGTGCCAATGTGGCTTCCAACAAGAAGAATCTTTAAGTTTTCATCGAACAATTCTATTTAACCTCATGTGACCTAGATATTCAACGGACCAAAACCATTTCAACAATATTTCTAGAAGTGTTACACGTGTCAAATATAAAAGCTCTGGCCATACGGTATTAGTTTCAGAGATGAATAAATTCAACATTTCACTAAATAACTTTATGTAAATTGTGACCGCGGGGCTCGGCATTCTGACCGCAGGTACATAATTTGAACAATCTTGATAGAGGACTTTTAGATGATGCTTTGAGCCAAATATCTAAGCTCTGGGTACTCAGACAAAAATAATTTTTCAGTTGATCAATTTTATTTCTAGCTCCTGTGACCTATATATGCAACAGGCAGGAACAGTTTCAACAATATTGGTAAAAAGCCTCTAGAAGACCCATATTAGTTACAGAGAAGAAGATTTCACTATATAACTCTATGAAAAACAGTGACAGGGGCGGTGCAAATATTGGCCCTATGGGAAAAATTTGAAACAATGGTGTTAGAGGACTCATAGATGATGCCATGTGCCAAATATTTTAGCTCTGGTCCTTGTGGTTACTGACAAGAAGATATTTTAGGTTTTGATTGAAATGATATTTTTTCAGCTCCTGTGGCCTAGATATGCAACGGATTGGATAATGTTGGAACAACTTTAAAAGCGTACCATAGAAGGATCATTCATGTCAAGTTTGATAAAAATGCATCCAGTGGTTTCGGAGAAGTGTGGTTTAAAGAACGACGAACGGGCGGCGGCGGACAAGGGACGGTCAAAAAGCTCACTTTGGCACCACGTGCCAGGTGAGCTAAAATGCAAAATGTTAAATTGTCAACCATCTCTCATATCAAGTACGGACTGCATCCTTTGCCATGTTACTGCCATTGGCGAATAAAAGCAAACTAACAGCAAATCTTAACAGACGATTTGTTTCTGCGAAAGATTTAAATCACACCGTCAACTTTAAGGTTATAAGATAATTGAATGAAAATAGATATCGTACCTTGTAAGTTAGTGATGTTTGGTGCTGCGTTTTGTGTTAGGTTGACAACATATGTGCCTTGTGCAGTGTTAACAGTATCTGTACAATCAACTAGAAGGGTGTAAACGCTCTGCGTGGTGTAATTAAAGCCTGGATTGCCTTTGCTGAATATACTCCAGACTGGAAAACAACATAAACATATATAGGGTGACTAGAAAGATTAGTAAGTTAGCAAAGTAACCCTGTAATTTACGGATTGGCATTTTCCCCGTACAACCTTCTTTCCGTTCCCCTGCCATTTATGCTAAAAAAGAGCAATATGAAAACTTTCTCACATGTGCCCGACCAAAGCAGACTTCTGTATTGTTTGTGTTGCGTTTCCTGCTTGAGTCTTATGTATCTATTCAACATGTCCAGATAAAGAGTCATAGGAGGCATATCTCTATCTACAGTCGTTTTTTCTCTTTGGAACTATCTCCTGGAAGTCCGTTTATTTACATTATAAAACAATCATAAACACATAACATATACAAAGGAAACATATACAAAGCATGTATGTGAATAAATACAAAAACAACATATAGCATATACGTTTATACTGTAATATTTAAATCTGTTTAAATTTGTTTAAATCTGATCTCTCAATGCTTTGTTGAACTTTTGAATTGTTGGATGTTTGAATTTCTTTTCGAAGTAATAGTTTTCTAAAGTTAATGAATCATATTATAAAAATGTTCATCATATTTACTGTATTTTTTCTTTTTCCGCTTTTTGGGTTACTTTTGTAGATAGAATACATAATGTTCCCTATGGTAATACTTATTTCTTGATATGTACAGCCTTACATATACCTGGTATGATTGCTTCAAACAATGCTGCTAAGTGCAAGTGTGACTGCGCTGAGCAATATGAAAGTGGATCAGAAGAAAGCTCTTTCAGAAGCCTACTGATTAACTTCCATCCAGTTTTATGCAAATCACAAATGCTCAACACCATCAATTGATATTTTAAAGTGGTCCTAATAACTATTATTGCTGCATCTTAAAACAAAATTTGCGGTAAAATCGTTCATTAAGCCCAAGATAATGCGTACTTTTTGTGGTGGGTATAAGGCGGACTTCAAATGGGTAGGTACAGTGGAGAAAACGTTATTCTTTCCCAATAAACGCGTTTACGCTAAAACTATTATTTCAATTACAAACAGTTTGGAGCCAGATCAGAAGCCGGGTAACCCGGCGCCTGATCAGGCTCCAAACTGTTTGCCACCAAGATAAATATGAATTATCAGAATTGTCCAAAAGTTGTACTTTTCTACGTTTTAGTGTTTTGCGTTTCGTTTGCGTTTAAACGGGAAAGAACAACGTATTCTCCACTGTACTAATGCTTACTTGTTGTGGTGGGAATAAGGCGGACTTCAAATGGGTAGGTACTAGGAATACTGGCGGCAAAGGCACATGTTATAAATGTACTGCCAGTGTCATTCACACTGATGTTGAAAAGTGCTTGCTCCGCTGTGACATCTTCACTGATAGATACAAACGAGGGACTGTTGTAGAAAACTGGGGGCTGAAATACCAAAATAATTCAAGAAATATCAGAAACACCAAAACAAAAATACCGACAATCCAAAAATTACAGGACAATCACAGGTGGAGATTGAAACACCAATACACAATTCACCCGGAAAATGCAGGTTGAATACCCGATAAACAATTACAGGCAAATCGGAGGTTGAAACACTAATAAACAATCACGGGGAAATGGAGGCTAGACACCAACAAACAAATCACTAGAACATGGAGTTTGAAACACTAATAAACAATCACGGGGAAATGAAGCCTAGACACCAACAAACAAATCACTATAACATGGAGGTTGAAACACTAATAAACAATCACGGGGAAATGGAGGCTAGACACCAACAAACAAATCACTAGAACATGGAGTTTGAAATGCTAATAAACAATCACGGGGAAATGGAGGCTAGACACCAACACACAAATCACTAGAACATGGAGGTTGAAACACTAATAAACAATCACGGGGAAATAGAGGCTAGACACCAACAAACAAATCACTAGAACATGGAGGTTGAAACACTAATAAACAATCACGGGGAAATGGAGACTAGACACCAACAGACAGATCACTAGAACATGGAGGTTGAAACGCTAATAAACACTCACGGGGAAATGGAGACTAGACACCAACAAACAAATCACTAGAACATGGAGGTTGAAACACTAATAAACAATCACGGGGAAATGGAGGCTAGACACCAACAAACACATCACTAGAACATGGAGGTTGAAACACTAATAAACAATCACGGGGAAATGGAGGCTAGACACCAACAAGCAAATCACTAGAACATGGAGGTTGAAACGCTAATAAAAAATCACGGGGAAATGGAGACTAGAAACCAACAAACAAATCACTAGAACAAGGAGGTTGAAACACTAATAAACAATCACGGGGAAATGGAGGCTAGACACCAACAAACAGATCACTAGAACATGAAGGTTGAAACACTAATAAACAATCACGGGGAAATGGAGGCTAGACACCAACAAACAGATCACTAGAACACGGAGGTTGAAACGCTAATGAAACAAATTACAGGAGGATGAAAAAAAAAATTATTTAACATGTAACATCGAGTTTTAGACACCAATAGACAAATCTATTGAAACACTAATAAATAAATAACATTGAACTTCGGACGCTAAGACACAAACTAATAAATCACAGATAAAATGGATGGTGAGATATTGATTCACATTTAAACTGGAAGTTAAACAATAATAAATAAATTACAGGGCAATCGCAGGTTGGCGCAACAATAAAGAAACCACAGGTAAAATGGAGACAGCGACACCATATACATCAGTGGCTAGAGTGTAGACACAGTAAGCCAACGACCCTGGGTTCGGGTCCCTGTTGAGTCGCAATTTGTTTACCATGTTACAGAACACACAAACTAATAAATCAGAGAGGAGTGGAGGCTGAAACCCAGCTCACAAATCACTCCTGATATGAAGGTTGAAACACAAATAAACAAATTACAGGAACACCAGAGGTTGAACACACAAACTAATAAATCACAGGTAAAACCGGAGGCCGAAACACCAATAAATAAAACGCTAGAAAATACAGGCTAAAACACTTATAAACAAATTACATGTACTAGTTATTACGAAATTTGTAGGTTGAACATAAACTAATAAATTACAGGGACAATTGTAGCTGAAACAGTAACACACATATCACAGGGAAAATGAAAACGGAAAGAACAATGCGCGAATCACAAGTAAATGGAAGCAGAAACACAATCAAAACTGGAGGCTGAAACACAAATAAACCAATCAAAGGTAAAACGGAGGCTGAGGCACAAATAAACAAATCAAAGGTAAAACGGACACTGAGGCACAAATGTGATATTATGATAGTTTTAGGCAGATGTAACTGTATTTTAGTCAGGTGTTACTGTATTAGAAATCGGTAACTGTAATTTAGTCAGGTGCAACTGTATTAGAAATCAATATTTGTATTTAGTTCCGGCTATGATACGAAAAATATGCTTCGGTATAAAATTAATGATTGCGGTATATCCGAATTAAGTAATTAAAATTATGAAATGCGTCTGAATAACGGTCCTTACTGAGGTCAGTTATGTAGCATCGCATTTGGCGTTTCCGTTAATTTTGTATATAAGGATATCTAATCTCCGTATCTAGAGGGAGAACTTAGAAGCCTAGCGAGATGCTAGTAACGGTCATATAGCAATCAGAAGACCGACGCATATGTTTTAGAAGAAATATTAGATGAATAAAAGTTAAAACGAAGCCTGCTTGGGACTTATTAATACGGCCATAGTACGACACAAATAAACAAATCAAAGGTAAAACGGAGGCTGAGGCACAAATAAACAAATCAAAGGTAAAATGGAGGCTGAGGCACAAATAAACAAATCAAAGGTAAAACGGAGACTGAGGCACAAATAAACAAGTCAAAGGTAAAACGGAGGCTGATGCACAAATAAACAAATCAAAGGTAAAACGGAGGCTGAGGCACAAATAAACAAATCAAAGGTAAAACGGAGACTGAGGCACAAATAAACAAGTCAAAGGTAAAACGGAGGCTGAGGCACAAATAAACAAATCAAAGGTAAAACGGACGCTGAGGCACAAATAAACAAATCAAAGGTAAAACGGAGACTGAAGCACAAATAAATAATTCAAAGGTAAAACGGAGGCTGAGGCACAAATAAACAAATCAAAGGTAAAACGGAGGCTGAGGCACAAATAAACAAATCAAAGGTAAAACGGAGGCTGAGGCACAAATAAACAAGTCAAAGGTAAAACGGAGATTGAGGCACAAATAAACAAATCAAAGGTAAAACGGGGGCTGAGGCACAAATAAACAAGTCAAAGGTAAAACGCAGGCTGAGGCACAAATAAACAAATCAAAGGTAAAACTGAGGCTGAAGCACAAATAAACAATTCAAAGGTAAAACGAAGGTTGAGACACAAATAAACAAATCAAAGGTAAAACTGAGGCTGAGGCACAAATAAACAAATCAAAGGTAAAACGGACGCTGAGGCACAAATAAACAAATCAAAGGTAAAACGGAGACTGAGGCACAAATAAACAAGTCAAAGGTAAAACTCAGGCTGAGGCATATATAAACAAGTCAAATATAAAACGGAGACTGAGGCACAAATAAACAAGTCAAATGTAAAACGGAGGCTGAGGCACAAATAAACAATTCAATGGTAAAACGGAGGCTAAAGCACAAATAAACAAATCAAAGGTAAAACGGAGGCTGAAGCACAAATAAACAAATCAAAGGTAAAACGGAAGATGAGGCATAAATAAACAAGTTAAAGGTAAAACGGAGGCTGAAGCACAAATAAAAAATTCAAAGGTAAAACGGAGACTGAGACACAAATAAACAAATCAAAGGTAAAACGGACACTGAGGCACAAATGTGATATTATGATAGTTTTAGGCAGATGTAACTGTATTTTAGTCAGGTGTTACTGTATTAGAAATCAATATTTGTATTTAGTTCCGGCTATGATACGAAAAATATGCTTCGGTATAAAATTAATGATTGCGGTATATCCGAATTAAGTAATTAAAATTATGAAATGCGTCTGAATAACGGTCCTTACTGAGGTTAGTTATGTAGCATCGCATTTGGCGTTTCCGTTAATTTTTGTATATAAGGATATCTAATCTCCGTCTCTAGAGGGAGAACTTAGAAGCCTAGCGAGATGCTAGTAACGGTCATATAGCAATCAGAAGACCGGCGCATATGTTTTAGAACAAATATTAGATGAATAAAAGTTAAAACGAAGCCTGCTTGGGACTTATTAATACGTCCATAGTACGGCACAAATAAACAAATCAAAGGTAAAATGGAGGCTGAGGCACAAATAAACAAATCAAAGGTAAAACGGAGACTGAGGCACAAATAAACAAGTCAAAGGTAAAACGGAGGCTGAGGCACAAATAAACAAATGAAAGGTAAAACGGAGGCTGAGGCACAAATAAACAAATCAAAGGTAAAACGGAGGCTGAGGCACAAATAAACAAGTCAAAAGTAAAACGGAGGCTGAGGCACAAATAAACAAATCAAAGGTAAAACGGACGCTGAGACACAAATGAACAAATCAAAGGCAAAACGGAGACTGAAGCACAAATAAATAATTCAAAGGTAAAACGGAGGCTGAGGCACAAATAAACAAATCAAAGGTAAAACGGAGGCTGAGGCACAAATAAACAAATCAAAGGTAAAACGGAGGCTGAGGCACAAATAAACAAGTCAAAGGTAAAACGGAGATTGAGGCACAAATAAACAAATCAAAGGTAAAACGGAGACTGAGGCACAAATAAACAAGTCAAAGGTAAAACGGAGGCTGAGGCACAAATAAACAAATCAAAGGTAAAACTGAGGCTGAAGCACAAATAAACAATTCAAAGGTAAAACGAAGGTTGAGACACAAATAAACAAATCAAAGGTAAAACGGAGGCTGAGGCACAAATAAACAAATCAAAGGTAAAACGGAGGCTGAGGCACAAATAAACAAATCAAAGGTAAAACGGAGACTGAGGCACAAATAAACAAATCAAAGGTAAAACTGAGGCTGAGGCATATATAAACAAGTCAAATGTAAAACGGAGACTGAGGCACAAATAAACAAGTCAAATATAAAACGGAGGCTGAGGCACAAATAAACAATTCAATGGTAAAACGGAGGCTAAAGCACAAATAAACAAATCAAAGGTAAAACGGAGGATGAAGCACAAATAAACAAATCAAAGGTAAAACGGAAGATGAGGCATAAATAAACAAGTTAAAGGTAAAACGGAGGCTGAAGCACAAATAAAAAATTCAAAGGTAAAACGGAGACTGAGGCACAAATAACCAAATCAAAGGTAAAACGCAGGCTGAAACACAGATAAACAAGTCAAAGGTAAAACGGAGGCTGCGGCACAAATAAACAAATCAAAGGTAAAACGGAGACTGAGGCACAAATAACCAAGTCAAAGGTAAAACGGAGGCTGAAACACAAATAAACAATTCAAAGGTAAAACGGAGGCTTAGGTACAAATAAACAAATCAAAGGTAAAACGGAGGCTGAGGCACAAATAAACAAGTCAACGGTAAAACGGAAGCTGAGGCACAAATAAACAAATCAAAGGTAAAACGGACGCTGAGGCACAAATAAACAAATCAAAGGTAAAACGGAGACTGAGGCACAAATAAACAAGTCAAAGGTAAAACTGAGGCTAAGGCACAATAAACAAATCAAAGGTAAAACGGAGGCTGAGGCACAAATAAACAAATCAAAGGTAAAATGGAAGATGAGGCACACATAAACAAGTCAAAGGTAAAACGGAGGCTGAGGCACAAATGAACAAGTCAAAGGTAAAACGGAGGCTGAGGCACAAATAAACAAGTCAAAGGTAAAACGGAGGCTGGGGCACAAATAAACAAGTCAAATGTAAAACAGAGGCTTGCTGAGGCACAAATAAACAAATCAAAGGTAAAACGGAGGCTGAGGCACAAATTAATAAGTCAAAGGTAAAATGGAGCTGAAGTTTAACTTAACCAATTACAAATAAACAGGAGGCCGAAACACAAACATTTAACTGGAAACCCGGATACTGCAAACTCTAGATGCACGTTATTTACAAACGGTTTAGTTGCGAAGAGTACGGGTGTCCTATGTAAACAGTGTAGAAACAGATCAGAGGGCTCATACAGTTGTCGTCTGATAAGGGTGTTTATTATATGCCTTCGAATGATATCGAGCGTTTCCGCGTGTATCTGCAGAGTAAAATACAAGAGTCTGTATCAGCCACCTTGTATCAGCCACTTTGTATTTTACTCTGACCTCGCTTTCGATTTAACGTGACGTCATTTACGTACATGTACCAGTGCCGCGTTATTCTTTGTGGCATACATAACTTCTCATTCTGCTTCAAATAACTAATAAATTCTGGATATACAATTATTTAAACAATTATTAATTTGTTTCTGGTTTGTATTCAACGCATATAATAAACACATTACCAGTTGGCAGTGCGCAACAGAGTGTTGCATTTAGCTCTTGACGTTTTTGGCGGAAACAACCGATCAGACTCGCGCCGAGGCGCTCGTCAGATCGGCTATTTCCGCCAAAAACGTCTCGAGCTAAATACATCACTCTGTATCGCACAGTCAACTGGTAATGTGTATGTACTGTTTGTCATGTTGCTCAATATTGCAAAAACAATCATGAATAGTAAAAAGTGAACTAGACTAAATTGAACACTGAATGGCAAATAGTTTGAACCCTAAACAGACGCCCCTGGTGACCCGGTGTTGGCTCTTATAACTGTTTGCAATGGATAAGGTTTTTATCATAAATGTGTTCAGTGGGAAAGTATAACGTCTTCTCCACTGTAAAAATGTCTTACATCATTGACGGCCCTTTTCAGTCTGTAGTCATTGGAAACAGTGACAGTGTATGTGCCATTGGTGGGATTATATTCACCGAAAGTAGTTGTCCCTCTGCCACCGGCTGTCAAAAACAAATTAACAAATATATATATTTTTTATTTGATAAAACATATTTTAATGAAACCATATGTAACATACGCGTATTCTATATCACAAACACATACTAACAAACACGTTATGTATTCATGTTCTACAATAGATCTACCCGATATATGAGGTACATGTATTTCTTTAAACGAAAGACAAGAAATTAGATCTAATTGTCCGATTTCTGAGCAATATCTAATATAGTCTTTGGAACATCTTTCAAATTATATTAATGTATTTAGAATATGAATATTTTTACATGAGAAGAGATGACCTGCTAAAAATTACATGACTTCCAAGAGAAAATAAAAAAAGTGTTCGCATATTCCGTATCAAGTTGCGTGCGCGATCCACTACGTATCTATTATACTGTATGTAATAATTACACAGCAATATCGATACTTGACCAAAATTAAAAACATATACCAATTATAAAAAAAAATGTTAGAACAGTAGGAAAATCATTCCTTTACTTTTAATTTTACAAAAATCTCCGGCTTGGTATTTATTCATAATCCAGGAAAATAAAGGCAGTTTCTTTGTATTGTGTGTTCTTTATCAATTTGTCCCATGTCATCATTATACATGTATAAACACTGCATATAACATAGTATTTGAGAGCACTGATGCTGGTTTCAAACTGAAATACATGTACAGTGAGCATACTATTTTAAGCACAGTCGCGTTCATTTGAAATAATAACGTCTTCCCCACTATTTATTTCTTACATAAATAATGTGCTACCAGTAGCGTGTTCAATAAAGAAATCGATGGCCATCGATTGCGAGATGGCTACCGGTCTGAAATGCAGTGGAGAAAACGTAACGCAAACGCATCGCAATGAAAATATAGAAAATGACAACATTTTGAAAATTCAAACTACCAGTTTTAATCTGAGTGGCAAATAGTTTGGAGCCTGATCAGACCCGGCGTCTGATCTGGCTCCAAACTGTTTGCAAAGAAAATAATAGATTAAGCGTAACCGGGATTATATGGAAAGAAAATGTTTTCTCCACTGTACTACAGACCAGTAGGGCGTTCAAGTACCGTACCAGCGAACAGTAACGTTAACCGATGCAAACAACCCATATATTACGACATCTAACGTTCACCGATACTCTTCAATAATAACTCATTGCGCCCCAAAGTTTATTAACTTTTCAAGGGTACGAACGATTTATGTGCGAATCTTAATGACACAAGCAAAAGTGCACTAATCAACTGAAATGCATCAATTTTACTGCATATGAAAATAAGATTTAGCTGCTCAGATGTAAGCTGCTTTATTTGATACATTAAGTATCGGAAAATGTTGGTTTATTGATGAGAAATTAAGTCGGGACTGTTCGCCGGTTGTATTAAATTCATTTGGTAGCCATTTTGTTTTCCTTGTTGGGGATGGCGAACTACCTCTGATGCCGTTCGTGTCGTTCGCAATCGGTAACACCCTAACGGTTGTTAAGGGTGAATTGTTACCGTTTTCCGATGCAATCGATTGCATCGATACGGTACTTGAACGCGCTACTGTAGCCAACTCGCAATCGATGGCCATCGATTTCTTTACTAAACACGCTACAGGATGAGCATACCGTTTTTCCTAATGTGTGTGTATTGTTGCTATGATCATGGCTCATGTTAGAGCACAGGTACTTGACACATACTTTATTATCTATGAACCCCCTCCCCCCTTTAAAAAAAATAAAAAAAAAAAATAAAAAAATTCTATACTTCTATTATAGATACAAGGTAAACAGCGCAATTCAACACCTAGTCTTTACTATCGACTTAAGCTGATGCTAAAATAGACTCGATCGCCGATATTCTCTTGTGGTACCCTCGGGAAATGATTAATTTATCAATATCTACTTTTTATTTCATCAAATTCCGTCAAATAACGCCACAGTACGTGAATTATAACGAAAATAAGCATCAAAAAGTTTTATGTCGTTCTCTTGGTACAGAATTTATTGCCCAAAATAAGGGGTAATCTAGTCGGTTTGCACATTTAACGGCCTTTACGGCTGGAACTTTCACCTAATTTCATTAGAGCAAATGCGTTTGTGTCGGAACATGACCCTCTTCACTATCAGCTATATGAAATATACATGTAATTTGGCACGAAATTGACAAGTGAAAGACTCATTTCATTTTCAATGCCATTTTGAATACCGGAATGAATCGAATGGACGGAGCGATCTCATTGGTCAAAATTAAACAGGTAAAGTTTCTTTTAATTTTGCATTCTATGTAAATTATATAAAACTGATAATATTTCATTTAAAGATGATTTATAATATTTGGTGAAAGTTCCAGTGGCATAGGCCGTTTATTGTGGACAAATAACAGATCACCCCTACATGTACATTCGTTGCTATGTACCATGAAAACGACATAAAACTTTTTTATGCTTATTTTCGTTATAATTCACGTACTGTGGCGTTATTTGACAGAATTTGATGAAATAAAAAGTAGATATTGATAAATTAATCATTTCCCGAGGGTACCACAAGAGAATATCGGCGATCGAGTCTATTCTAGCATCAGCTTAAGTCGATAGTACAAACTAGGTGTTGAATTGCGCTGTTTACCTTGTATCCACATTATTTTTTTTTACTATACTTCTATTATAGATACAAGGTAAACAGCGCAATTCAACACCTAGTCTTTACTATCCACTTAAACTGATGCTAAAATAGACTCGATCGCCGATATTCTCTTGTGGTATCCTCGGGAAATGATTAATTTATCAATATCTACTTTTTATTTCATCAAATTCCGTCAAATAACGCCACAGTACGTGAATTATAACGAAAATAAGCATAAAATTTTTTATGTCGTTTTCATGGTACATAGCAACGAATGTACATGTAGGGGTGATCTGTTATTTGTCCACAATAAACGGCCTATGCCACTGGAACTTTCACCAAATATTATAAATCATCTTTAAATGAAATATTATCAGTTTTATATAATTTACATAGAATGCAAAATTAAAAGAAACTTTACCTGTTTAATTTTGACCAATGAGATCGCTCCGTACATTCGATTCATTCCGGTATTCAAAATGGCATTGAAAATGAAATGAGTCTTTCACTTGTCAATTTCGTGCCAAATTACATGTATATTTCATATAGCTGATAGTGAAGAGGGTCATGTTCCGACACAAACGCATTTGCTCTAATGAAATTAGGTGAAAGTTCCAGCCGTAAAGGCCGTTAAATGTGCAAACCGACTAGATTATCCCTTATTTTGGGCAATAAATTCTGTACCAAGAGAACGACATAAAACTTTTTTATGCTTATTTTCGTTATAATTCACGTACTGTGGCGTTATTTGACGGAATTTGATGAAATAAAAAGTAGATATTGATAAATTAATCCTTTCCCGAGGATACCACAAGAGAATATCGGCGAGTGGATAGTAAAGACTAGGTGTCGAATTGCGCTGTTTACCTTGTATCTATAATAGAAGTATAGTAAAAAAAAAAAAAATTTTTTTTTAAGGGGGGAGGGGGTTCATAGATAATAAAGTATGTGTCAAGTACCTGTGTGTTAGAGTTATTGCATTATAAAGATTATATTCATATAAAACACCCTAGTGACGTGTCCTTTATAAACAGTGTGTATGTGGCGACTACACATGTTTTAGATCTATAAAAAAAGAATAGACCTACATAAGAGGGACCCTTCAGGGTCAGCACTTCCCGTCACATTGTAAATATTTTGTAAATACAGTATTAAATAGTCAAACATAGACTAGTCTTTTAAAGTGAAACTGAAATTATATTTGAAGTTTAAAGGGTCCCTTTCCTGATAAATTATCATTTGCGTCATTTTAAAATTTTGATTTATATTTTTATACCCGTACATGTAGAAACCTTGAGAAGAGTGTCGATCCTTGTAAGATGCCGAGTGTTCATTGGTGTACTAAAATTGTTCCCCGAGAAGATATACAATAGGCTTTTTGCAAACAGTGTGGATCCTGATAAGACATACGCAGCGTAACGCAGTGACTGACCAGGATCCAAAATATTTGACACTTTTCACAAATCAATTAATCTAAGATTTAAATTTGAAAAAATAAAAGGAAGACGGTAATTGTTTAAAGCAGATGCCGTCATTTCAGTGAAGAGATTTAATAATAAAAACCTACATTCGGTTACTTATAAATGCCATTTGCTGCCATTTTCGGTTATATTAAAACTATGGAAATGTTGTTGTGCAATTATATTATCGTGTTTCCTGCCAAGTGCAACCTTTTTGTATTTGTAAACAATGTCTTTACTGACCCAAAGCCGTGAAGCTGTGTGTTAGGTTAAAAAAATATTTGTTAACCCTTTCAACCCTACATCCCTCTGTAGAGATTACTGATTACATATGCAAACAGTATAGACCCTGATCAGAGGGCTCCTATAGGAGCCCTATGGTCAGGGTCTGCACTGTTTGGTAGTTTCATTGGTTATTATTGTCATACCAAAAATGCAACAGTAGACTGGTTCAAAATACCTGTACTAGAAGAGTCCAAAAGGATTATAAATACCCACAAGAGATATTTAGGGTAGAAAGGGTCAATCCCGTCACTCCATAGATACTCGTTTTTACGCATCTAATTTATTCCTCTACTGGGAAAAATAGACCCAATTCATACAGTCATGAATATGTAGCATAGATCTACCTGTATTCAAGTAGATGGTAGCTCAAAGCAAGTTGAATGTATTTAGCAGAATGCATCTCAAGGCGCATTCTGTTTTACTTTTAACCCGCTTTAAGTGGTGTTTAGTTTTAGAAACAGGATATGTAACATAGTAAAATGTTAAAATTATTTGAGTAATAAGTTTATCTGACAGATAAAAGCAGAAAGTAATTTAAGCACAGTATAAAATTATTACAAATTAAGATCACTATTAGCTAAGGCACAAGTTTAATAATAAAAAAATAAAAATGAGGATTTCTTTTTATAATTAAATAAACAAAATGTGTTGTTTAATTACCAGGCTAAATCCGATAATATTTTATTTCTTATGTATTTAATTGGTATTGAAACTAAAACAATTGGCTGTCTTTAGAAACAAACTTATCTTACATAGTGTTACTTAATCATTACACTGCTGTGGGTTTCTCTATTTTCTTCAATTGGGTTAAGATGTAATCTGTAATGAGTACTGCTTATTTATTTTATTTTCAGTATTTTCAAGTCGAACATAATTATGTTTACATACAGTAACAATCTATCTTTTTCTTTTTT
Organism: Gari tellinella; assembly: GCA_922989275.2. Lineage (NCBI taxonomy): Eukaryota > Metazoa > Mollusca > Bivalvia > Cardiida > Psammobiidae > Gari > Gari tellinella. The sequence continues at coordinate 79,125,677 of OV277856.1, forward strand.
AATTTACAAATACTGTATGATGATCAAATCAAGTGGATTTGAGAAAATACACGAATACTTATGATTCTAGAAGGAAACTGCTAGTTAATATGTACTGGTTCGCTTACCTTGCTGGATTGAGTATGTCTCAATGGTTAGGGTTGGGGTTCTAACTTGTATCCCAATAATACGCCTTTTTACGCATTTAATTTATTCCTTTACTGAAGAAAACAATTTCACTTCAGACAGAAATAAATATGAACCATAAGAAAAAGTTTTTAAATCCTTACATATGGTAGCTTAACGCAAGCTGAAAGTAAAGCAGAATGCGCATAAATGTGCGTTCTGCTTTACTTTCAACCTACTTTAATTCATAACATTTCTTCAAAACTAGAAAACAGAATATGGGGTAATGGGTTGAAATATGAAAAAAAATTCAAAGCAACCGTTCTGTTTTCATGATGGTTATCGCGTCGAGTGTGTACGAAGTTTTATTTCAACTGGCACAACATTTCTCCTACTATAAGTAGCATTTACTAGCATTGGAAGTATGGGAAATGTTAAGTAGCATTTACTAGCATTGGAAGTATGGGAAATGTTAGGTAGCATTTACTAGCATTGGAAGTATGGGAAATGTTAAGTAGCATTTACTAGCGTTGGAAGTATGGGAAATGTTAAGCACCATTTACTAGCATTGGAAGTATGGGAAATGTTAAGCACCATTTACTAGCATTGGAAGTATGGAAAATGTTAAGCAGCATTTACTAGCATTGGTAGTATGGGAAATGTTAAGCACCATTTACTAGCATTGGAAGTATGGGAAATGTTAAGCACCATTTACTAGCATTGGAAGTATGGGAAATGTTAAGCACCATTTACTAGCATTGGAAGTATGGGAAATGTTAAGCACCATTTACTAGCATTGGAAGTATGGGAAATGTTAAGCACCATTTACTAGCATTGGAAGTATGGGAGATGTTAACTAGCATTTACTAGCATTGGAAGTATGGGAAATGTTAAGCACCATTTACTAGCATTGGAAATATGGGAGATGTTAACTAGCATTTACTAGCATTGGAAGTATGGGAAATGTTAAGCATCATTTACTAGCATTTGAAGTATTGGAAATGTTAAATAGCATTTACTAGCATTGGAAGTATGGAAAATGTTAAGCACCATTTACTAGCATTGGAAGTATGGGAAATGTTAAATAGCATTTACTACAGTGGAGAATCTGTTATTCTTTCCCAATAAACGCGTTTACGCTAAAACTATTATTTGCAATGCAAACAGTTTGGAGCCAGATCAGACGCCGGGTAACCCGGCGTCTGATCAGGCTCCGAACTGTTTGCCACCAAGATAAACAAGAATTATCAGAATTGTCCAAAAGTTGTTCTTTTCTACGTTTTAGTGCTTTGCGTTTGCGTACGTTTGCGTTTAAACGGGAAAGAATAACAGATTATCCACTGTAGCATTGGAAGTATGGGAAATGTTAAGCACCATTTACTAGCATTGGAAGTTTGGGAAATGTTAAGTAGCGTTTACTAGCATTGGAAGTATGGGAAATGTTAAGCACCATTTACTAGCATTGGAAGTATGGGAAATATTAAGTAGCGTTTACTAGCATTGGAAGTATGGAAAATGTTAAGTAGCATTTACTAGCATTGGACGTATGGGAGATGGTTTAAAATAGCATTTACTAGCATTGGTAATATGGGCAATGTTTAAAATTCTTCGAATTATAAGTTTATTTGATGCTGAAAAGCTGGCAGTAGTTTAAGGCAGGTTATATATATCGCGATAAGTTAAGATCAATGTTAGCTAGTGGACAATAGCAATAAAAAGAAACAAATTGCCATTTTTATGAGGATAGTTAATATAAATAAACAAAATGCGTCGTTAAAGTTTAAGGCTCAAATCGGTAAAAGTTCAGGTTTTATGTCTTTGATCGCTATTAAATTTGTATAAAATTGATTGTATAAAAATTGATTGTCTTTAAAAACAAAACTTACCTCGACACAATGTTACTTAATCTATTATCCATGGCCTGTTTCTAGTTTTGAAAACTGTTAACCACTAAAGCAGGTTGAAAGTAAAGCATAATGCTTAACTTTCAGCCTGCTTTAAGCTACATGTACCATCTGCTACAATAAAGAAAAATATTTTTTCAAGTCAGTTTTAGGGCTGCTTTTACTTAAGAAATTTTTATACGAGTGCCAAACAGTTTGGATCCTGATCAAACACCGTGTTACGTTTTGAAGACGTTTTGATGACCGTTAAATGCAGGTTGAAATTAAAGTAGAACTATATTCAATGGGGGGAATAGAGTAATAGTGAAAGAGGCGTATTTATGGATTAATGGGTTCAGATGCCGTCTGTAATAAAGACTTCTAAACCCTTTAACCCATAACCTGTTTCTGGTTTTGAAAATAGGTGACTACTTAAAGTAGGGTGAAAGTAAAGCAGAATGCGCCCTAAGGCGCATTCTGCATTACTTTCAGCCTGCTTTAAGTTACCACCTGCTAGAATTAAGAAAATATTCCTTCTGATACATATTCATGACTGTATAGATTGGAACTATTTTCTTTGGCGGATGAATAAAATGAATGCGCTAAAAGTCGCTTTTATAAGGGAAAGGGTTAATGATAATCTTTACAGTGGTTTCAAGCTAAACAATGTATAAAATATAAATATTATTTAAACATAGAAATACTTAATTATTTTTATCTTTAATCAATAACACACATTGATTATTAAATCAATGTGTGTGGATTTGAGAAAAATATGATATCTTACAAATTTTAGAATGAAGAGGCTAGTTTTTGTTTAACTTACTCGTTTGATTAAGTCCCACTTTCAAATTTGCTAACAAAACAAAAAATCCAAGAAACAGCTCTGTAACCATGATAATTCCTGGTCGCCGCTACGTATATCTACTATATCCACAATATTCTAGCCGTTTTCGTATTCTTATATTTCGGTATATGATCCTTGATCAAACGTGCACTCATTAAATAAACAAGATGCCCGTATGTAAGAACAGTTGAGCCGCGATTACTCGAGCTCGCTTATGTCGAACTTAACTCGTAATTCTTCAGTTAGATATCTGACTGTAAAATGATTTGTGCTTTTGAGAACCACTCAAGCATAATAAATAAACATATTTCGTAATATTCTAATACATATTTTAACGACGCTTTAAGCTATTATAAAGATGTGTTATGTATATATACGGATCATTTAAAGAAAACATTGGTGCAGTTTATCAGACCAAATATCTTTTATGACTATTGTAAAGAAACCCATTTCGATTTGTCAATACGTATTTTAACCCCTTCACTGCCTTACCCCGAGCACAACAGTTTTTGCAAACAGTTTGGATCCTGATCAGACGCCGCGTCAAGCGGCGTCTGATCAGGATCCAAACTGTTTGACACTCATTTCAACATTTCTTCAGTCAAAATAGCAAAAAATAAAATTTAAGAAATAAAAGCAGACGACAATTGTTTTATGTATCAAATTTAGAGGCCTTTTTGACAGCACAAGCATCGATAAGAATGACAAACAGTTTGGATCTTGATCAGACGCCGCGTAACGCGGTGTCTGATCAGGATCAAAACTGTTTGCAAATAATCATTGTACTCGGGGTAGGGCAGTGGAGAGTTTAAATAATTGTCAAAGATTGACCTGGGGTCATATAGGAACAGTAAATAGGCTACAATCCGTTCACCACTCGCTGTTTCTATCCGGTAAGCATGCGAACGGTCCGCTGTTTTCTAAATAAAAAATGTCAAAAAGAATTATATTAGCTTTTAACCCATTTGTGCCCACGATCCCATATATGGGACATAGGCAAAGAGCGTAGATTCTGATCAGAGTCTGCAATATTTGCTGATAGGATTTTTAGTATAAAACAAAACGTAAATGAATTTCTAGACAAAGGCACAATCACTGCAGTGACGAGGCGAGTATATTCAACCTTTGCCAACATAGTGTGAACCAGGACCTGAGTCTTACGGCCAGCGGTTTGTTATACTCTAGCTATTCTTCACAGTCTACAAACCCGACCTATGGCTAGATGTTAACACACTGAGCCCTTGCGACGAGTATACTCGTCATTACAAAATCATATTCCTGTCAAGAGTATACTTGTCCTATGCAAACCTGATCAGAGGGCTTTTAAGGAGCCCTCTGATCAGGACCTACACAGTTTGTCTTTTTGTAAAATATTGTTAAAATCTACCCTAATTTTCAACAAGGAATATCTTGTACGATAAAGATTGGGTGAATGAGTAAATAGCTGTATTGTAGAGTCAATCTTGTAATAAGCAATCACTCAGAAGACCTTTTGTTAATCTTAATGACAGTTGCTTAATGCAGGATAATGTTTATACAAAGAGCTCCTTCAGGAGTTTTCTGCATTATTATATCCGCCATTACGATGTCGTATAGATACCACCATGCTACTTCAATAAATGGTCGGTTAATACAATATTGACTTATGTGGTAATTGTGAGGGTATTATCTGAGTAAATGACTTGTCCGAATCAGTAGTCTCTAACAGTCTCAACAAGGGATCGAACCAAGATCCCACCTTTGAGAAGCCGGTAATCTAACCAGTGTGCTGTACAGACATTATTTGTTACCGCCGCAATGCCAACTTGGTAAAGTACACGCTGACAGCTTTAATCGAAATAGATTTAAACAGAAAAGGAGCCTACAATAGCTTCCTGGCTAACATTTATTTAAGAAATGAACTGATTTTTTCGGCGTTTAAGCGACATAAACGACAGAAAATGATTGGCAAATTCCATGAATCGCTCTAGCGATTCAGGTAATTTTGCCGATCGTTTTCTGTCGTTTATTTGACTCATTGACCCTGTAAATGTTTGCTTCTAATTACGTCTTAACCTTTATGACTATTGAATGATGTCTTTGCAACGACGGACATTGCATACTCTGATTGTAAAGCTCTCTGATCTTGGTATTCACTGATTGCAACAGATGTATGTACTCTTTATAAGTGCACAGTTTGTAAAGGGCTAAAGTATTGATATTAGGGGTCAGTGTGTTAATATCATGTGTTGATAGTTCTTGTTTTGTTTATTCAAATATGTTTCATATTTTGTTTGCCATTGTTCCATTGTTTATATACACTGTAGGGGAAGGGCCGAATCTAATGTTGTGAGAACTTGTGACCGACCCTATTTCCTTATGTATATGGAAATAAAATATGTTTAAACTATTTGGCTTAAACGCCGGAAAATTTCAATTCATTTTTAACATTTACATTATAATTTCTAATATTAAATGAACATTTCATTAGTATTCAAGTTCATTACCTAATGCTCTATATAACTTGTAATTCGTTATTTTTGACTTTTTTACTGTGTTGTTCTGACATTGCCTAATCCGGGGGAAATAGTTTTAACTATTGCCCTCTAGGACGAACTGTTTCCATGCGCGAAAAAGATGTGTAGAAGTTCTAAAATCAGTGTCATTGAGAAGTTTCCCCGTACCCGGAATTGCCGTACTGTAATGAAATAGTATTGAATAATTATCATTGATTGGTGTCTGGAGGATTAATACTTTATTTCATGCTTTATCATTATTTATAGCAATACTATAATCAATGAGACGAGTTCATAATACACATCAAGTTTCGTCGCTATCCTTTATACAGAAAATAACACGGACCCGGACATTACAATAATGTGCGGATGTAAACATGCAAGCGCTTACAAGACGACGCTGATCAGTCATCAGACGTCTGTCAAAAACACAATGAAGTTTTATCGTTTACTGTTGAATGGCCTACATTAACCTTTTGTGATGTGATGAAATATTATTTTGTCAATAGATAAAACGAGAGCAGGCGATCGCGAAATATATACTACGTCCCGTTTCAAAAACTTGAATGTAATCCATAATTTTCGTCCGATATATATATATATTTATTTTAAAAAAAGGCTTTGATATAAAGCCGTGACACTTATCTTTCGGTTGTAAAAATACCAGGGTTTTTCTTGAAGCGAAAAAAGTAATGATGACCTACAAAGGTTGCTGGCTAATGAAATGACTAGACCAACTCGCGTAAGAAAAGAATTCCTTCCGTATAAAAACTTAAGCAAACTTCTAAACTTCTAAAAATGTGTTTATGCATTGTTACAATGTTCTGCATGGAGGAAATATTTCCTTGGAGGCCAAAAAAATCCATTTTGTATGTAAAGAGACATTTGAAAGGAGTGCGCGTCAAACGGCCAAAATCCAAAACGGCCAATGTTGTAACTGTATTATTATGTCGTATGTGATCATTATTATTATTGAAAGGAAAAATAGAATTATTAACATATTACTTCAAAAAAATGAATTTAGGGTTAGTTTTACATCCAGACTAAAATATACATATTATCCGTCCCATTTCTATGAAAGAGGTAACAGTTTGCATTATCTTCAGAAATTAATGGGGGCCTACCGCAATACAGAGTTATCCTAATTTTCCTCTAGAGTGAGCTCCCCTGATAACGGACGGGTTGTTTCCGGTTAAAGACCACGCAATATTATAAGGAAAAGAATATTGAATTCTGTTTTAAATGCTATTTTGCATTAGAACAGCTATATATTTCGAAAATCTAGGCCTGTTGCACAGTAAAATGTCCACAACTAGCCTTACATTGAATTTGTTTTAACTTCATCTGCAAAATACTGATTTATATAAATCACAAATGAATGCGATTTTAAATCTTTAAAACCAACTTTCAGATGCAGTTGAATTTGTTTTAGTTACCATTTCAAAAGGATTGTGCGTGCGATACAGATTGAAAAAAGGAAAGAACAAAAGTGCATGTAGATTTTAGTTTTCTTTCGGCTTTACTTATGTCCTAAATAAAGCAGTCAATGTCTTAATTTAAGCGATTTATTTTAGTGAATGTTTGCTTATGCTAAACCCTTTGCCTGCTGATCGCGATTTCACAAGTGTTTTTTTTTCTTGCAAACAACTTGGATCTAGATCAGACGCCGGGTTACACGGCGTCTGATCTGGATCAAAACTGTTTGACACTCGTCTTAAGGTTCCGTTATTTAAAAGACGTACAAATCTTAATTTAACAAATCTTGCAGACGACAATTTCGAGACATACAATATCACCGCAGGTTAATATGTATTATATTTATTTCATCCTAGTACAATCCAATATTACGCTACTGTTCATTGGGAAAGACTTCTTTTTTTAAAAAAAGATGTGAAGTTTTGCTAGATTTTCCAAATATTTATCGATAAATCAAATGAAGATAATAGACGTTTACTAGATCTATAAAACACAATGATCAATTTCATGGTATGGTATAATAACAGACTATTAATCTGGATCAAAACTTTTTATTCCTGCCAGAAATATTGCAAACGGTTAAGCCGGTAGTTAAGTACAGGTCTGCCATATCACACGTCCCAAAGGAATGTGACATTACGTAACCTTAACCGAACAGCCGCACTTAGCATGACGAGCCGACAACTTATGCAATGCATATTTTGGTATTGTTCTCCACAGGGCATATAAAGCTTACTTGAACATGCGTTTTGACTACTGTAACCCGCATCACGAATTAAGAACGACGGAACGTGGTTATTCATTCGTGCCCGCATGATATGTTTGATACAGGTCACAAAAATAAAAATTAATAGATATAAATAAAACAAAAAATATCACCAGGTTTTGTTGATGACTTTGTATCAACCCTTTCAACGCTTAACACCAGTTATGATGGCTATTGCAAACAGTTTTAATCCAGATCAAGCTGCAAAAACGCAGGATTCTATGAGTCTATTGCAAAATGAAAGTAAAGCATGTGACCTATGGTTCTGTTAGGTGTTTGAAACTCAAAACTTTATTACTGTTTAACTTTTACCCGTTCAATATTAAACATAATCATTTGAAAAAAAGTTTGAATCTAGACCAGATGCAGCATATTAAACTCTGGCTGGTCTGTAGCAATACTGTTTGACGCTTATATACATGTTTTAAATCAAAATGCATCAGGTTCTGAACTTACGAAATGAAACAGGCAGTAGTTGATCTTTTTAGAATACCATCGTGTTACCCTTTCAGGTGTTAACCCTTATTCTGTTATTTTCATAATTGAGACATTTTGAAAACAGTGTGGACTCAGATCAGACGGCTTCTGTCAGGAGGAGTTTACACCGTGTTTTTTTTTATATAAGATATGTCTTACAGCCTTCCTGGAACAAGCTGTCCTTAATTTATATGCCAGTGTAATAGTTTAAATGGTAGATATATATAAAAGGATAGGGTTTATTAATAAATATTCTTCAGGAGAAGTGTTAACCACGGAATTGTACACTCATGTATAATTCCGTGGGTTAACCAATTGCTCCGTAAGTACACTTTTTACACATTTAACCCATTCCTCCACTAAAGAAAATTGTTTCCATAAACAGCCACGATATTGACCATTATAAATATTTACTATCCCGTATCATTTGACAGATTAAAGCAGGACGAAAGTAAAGCAGAATGTGCCTTAAGGAATATTCCGCTTTACTTTTCAGTCTGCTTGAAAAGTCACCTGTTTTCAAAACTAGGAACAGGCTATGGGATAATGAGCTAAGACAGATGATGAAGTCGTGACGTCAGTGAAAGAGTTAAAATTTAATTACAAAAAAGTCACAGATATGTGTATCAGGACAAATAATGTTGCTATGACGTCCATGTAAATGAGTTTTTAAAATTAAATAACAAATCATGATGCAAACTTTTAGAAGTTTTATTGTAGGCATTTTATAATATACAATAGCCACAACGAAACCACCCAGTTTTGATCACCAGATAAAGGCGAATATTCTAAATATTAAAGGCACCATATCTCAGTCAACCCTTAAACAATTACCGCTCATTAAGACAGTCTAAAAGAGGTGATTCTGTTCAGTAGTCATAACATAGAGTTTGCTGAAGATATATATAAAAAAACTGTTCGAAAATTTCAATGAACCCGCTCTTATTTTGAGCCATGGTCCAAAAGAAGGGCATCGTGAGGCATATTTGGTCCACGCAGAAGGTTTTAAGTACATGTAATTAGAATTACCAGACCGGAGATCGAACTGGCGATATTTCAAACAAGTATAGATTCATAAAATCAGCATTTATGACTAAACATAATTTATATCCGATTTTAGTGTAATTATACATCAGATATCAACAGCGTAGAATATACATTGTCACAAACTTAAATATAGAATTCCGGTTAGAGCGGTTTACCTGTTGAGTAAACATTAGTTCAATTATGACGGGAAAGTCACAATAATATAGTACCATGGTACACTTCGAATAAACACCAAATATAGGGAGATGGAGAATAAGTATACACCATGTTTTTGTATCACAGTGTAACACTTCTTGAGCAGTATACCAGTATTAAAGAATGTGGATCTAAAAACGCGCGTGAGTGCTTAATGCAGGACAAAAGTAATGCGTTACGTTCGTCCTGCATTAAGCTATCATCTAACTTTAAGACCAATAATGATGCATATCTTGAGTGTCGCTAAGATAGGGGAGACGGTATTTAATGCATTTGAATGGTATTTATACGGTAGCAATGAAGTTTTATCGTTTACTGTTGAATGGCCTACATTAACCTTTTGTGATGTGATGAAATATTATTTTGTCAATAGATAAAAGGTTTTCAAGCTCACTCAATGACTTTGTATTTCGGTCGTCTTATTTTAAAGGAGACTATACAGAAAGGAGAACAAATCCTTTCCATCTAAAAGTAAGACAGAGTGACGTACATTCAAGGACAGTTTTTGCACGGGTCAAATTTATACCTAATCAGTACAGTTAAACCTTTCTATTACGACCACTACATTGTTTTAATTATTAGGTTTTTACGACAGGTGACTGCTTAAACCAAGGTGACAGTAAAACAAAAAAACTCCTATAGGTCCTTGCTTTAAGCAGTCACCTGTCTTTCATACAATCAATGTTAGCCTTCGTTTAATGGTCGCAATAGACAGGATTTACTGTACTTTCACATAGGCATTCCCCTATACACCGATTCAGCTGTCTAACCCAGTGTCTGTGTGTGAGTGAGTGTGCAATCCTCTCTTTTACAGAAACACTTTAAAATACAGTGATCCCTCTCTACAACGACATCCAATGGGAAACAAGAAATGTGTGCGTTGTTCGGAGGGAGTCGTTACAGGGAGGGAAATTGCCTCACATTTGCAAACAGATTGAATCCAGATCAGACGCCGCGTCACGCGGCGTCTGATCTGGATTAAAGCTGTTTGTCACTCGTCATTAAGTGTTTTTTCTGTCAAAATGTCCAATGTGTAACTTTGAGAAAAACAGCAGACGACAATTTTAAGCAGACGACATTGCGGCCGTGAATAGGTTGGGCAAAAGTATCCTGTTTAGGTCACTGCGGCAAGGGTCGTTGTAAGGAGGGAGTCGTTGTTGGGTACCGTTGAATGGAGGGAACACTGTACACAGTGCTATCTACTCTTCTACATACGCAAATAATATTAACTGGTGGCGTTCAATTCAGGATGTAGATTAAAATCAAGATTAAAGTAAATCAGATGTATATGAAGTTTCTGCTTCACTTTCACATTGTTCCAAGCTGCCACGTGCCTTGGTGTTAACGTGCCGCTGTGGTAGATAGGGATGACCCTAGTGGTCCAAGTGACGCCCAATCAGCATGACCATTATCGAAAACCCACCCACCCACTGAATTCGTGCATGTGTCACTGTCATAATATCCTACGTTTATTTATTTCGGTGTGCATGTTTGGTCGATTTTTGATACAGATAAAGACAATTGCCTAGCACTAACCTTATTTCAATCCTAAAATTAGTTCGCATACAGTTAAAAAATGCATTAAACGGCCAATAACTGCATCAAAGGGCCAATAACTCAATCAAACGGCCAATTACTGCATCAAACGGTCAAAAACTGCATCAAACGACCACTTACCGCATCAAACGGTCAATAACTGCATCAAACGTACAATAACTGCATCACACGTTCAATAACTGCATCACACGGTCAATAACTGGTTCAAACGTACACTAACTGCATCACACGTTCAATAACTGCATCACACGGTCAATAACTGCATCAAACGTACAATAAGTGCATCAAACGTACAGTAACTGCATTAAACGACCACTCCATCAAAGGTTCAATAACTCCATCAAACGGTCAATAACTGCATCAAACGTTCAATAACTGCATCAAACGGCCAATAACTCCATCAAACGGTCAGTAACTCCATCAAAGGTTCAATAACTCCATCAACCGGTCAATAACTGCATCAAACGTTCAATAACTGCATCCATCACACAGCCAATAACTGCATCAAACGATTAATGACTGTATCAAACGTTAAATTACTGCACCAAACGATCAATAACTGCATCAAACGTTCAATAACTGCATTAAAGGTTCAATAACTGTATCAAACGGTCAATAGCCGCATCAAAGGGCCAATAACTCAATCAAACGTTCAATTACTGCATCAAACGGCAAATAACTGCATCAAACGGTCAATAACTGCATTAAAGGTTCAATAACTGCAGCAAACGGTCAACAACTCAATCAAACGGTCAATAACTCCATCAAACGGTCAATAACTCCATCAAACATTCAATAACTGCATCAAACGTTTAATAACTTCATCAAACGGCCAATAACTGCATCAAACGATCAATAACTGCATCAAACGGCCAATAACTGCATCAAACAGTCAATAACTGCATCAAACGGTCAATAACTGCATCAAACGGCTAATAACTGTATCAAACGTTCAATAACTGCATCAAACGGCCAATAACTGCATCAAACGGTTAATAACTGCATCAAACGATCAATGACTGCATCAAACGGCCAATAACTCCATCAAACGGTCAATGACTGCAGTAAACGTTCAATAACTCCATCAAACGACCCATCAAACGGCCAATAACTCCATCAAACGGCCAATAACTCCATCAAACGACCAATAACTCCATCAAACGGTCAATAACCGCATCAAACGGTTGAGGGACAATAAGACTCCTAGATAGGTTATAGCCTGAAATAATGCAGTAAGCTCTTGCAGCATTACATCCTACATAACTTACTACTTATCTTAAAAACTTCGATGTTTTGCTTTTCAAATGATATTAAATCTAGTAGATCTACAGAAAAACGGAGACGTGTATGAATATGTGCTACAGTTAGTTTGTTCAGTTTTTGGCTTATAACATGTCGATATAATATGTTATTCATATAACATGGCACTTTAAATCTGAAACACACTGTGTTATTGCCGTCTGCATGAAGTGACAGACTTTATGTATCTGAAATTTCTCACAGAAAAAAAACCCACCAGCACCATACAGTTTGGACCCAGATGATACACCGTCGAGCGACTCTCAGTGTTTCACCCGAATCCCAACTGTTTGCAAATGTTCTCACAAAGTGTGTGTACATAGTGTGCAGAAAGATCAATGTTCCTCCTTTTTGGGGCCATGGGGTAGAAGTAGCTAGGACCACCCTCGGATTGTAAAAACAGGATACATGAATAGATGAAGTCAGACATACTTTGTACTACACTTGTTTGCTTTACATGTTGAAAGTAAACACACGTACATCTCAAACTGTTGGCCCTTTTTAATCGTCTTTTCAAATGCAGCATTTAGATATTTGAAGCGCTCCTCGTGAACGGCTTTTACCCGTAGCATTCTGTGATATCGTCTGCTTTAAAATTGTCGTCTGTAGATCTATACATTATTTTAAAGTAAAGAAACCTAAATAAGGGTGCCAAAGAGTTTGGATCCAGACCAGAACACCGCGTTACGCGGTGTTTGATCTGGATCCAAACTGTTTGCAAAACAAAATAAGTCTCGATCAGCAGGCAAAATGCAAAACCGTATTGAATGTTTATAATTATGGAGTTTTCCAAAATTTAAAATGAAAGACTAGCCCTACGGTATTTAAAAGCCCAACAAGCAATGTAGACCCAGATACACTGTTTGGAAATACTTGTATATAACATAGACCTACTTGATTCTAACAAAGTGAGGATTAAGCCTCTTGACATGTCCTTAAATTGTTACCAGTTTGGAATCATGAGCTATACTGTTCGATAATTGTTTCAATATTACTATAGTTACAAACCTTTTCTACAATTGAATTTCAATAACTTCTTTGTGTCAAAGTTACCCATATGCTGAAGTTAAAGCTTCGAAGCGATGCTAAATGTGAAACGTTGTTAGTTTGATACACGGAATTTGGGGTGATCGAGAGTGAACTGTATTGGCCGCAAACCACTGGGGTTCACCTTCTCTTGACAGCCAACCTTTTATGGCCCGATGTAAACAAATTGTATGTGCTCTAAAAGGAAAGGTTTGGTTATTGGGGACTTGTATCTAAACTGTATGTGCTCTAACAGGAAAGGTTTTAGTTATTGGGGACTTGTATCTAAACAGTATGTGTTCTAACAGGAAATGTTTTAGTTATTGAGGATTTGTATTTAAACAGTATGTGCTCTAACCGGAAATGTTTTGTTATTGGGGACTTGTATCTAAACAGTATGTGCTCTAAAAGGAAAGGTTTTGTTATTGCGGACTTGTATCTAAACAGTATGTGCTCTAACAGGAAATGTTTTAGTTATTGAGGATTTGTATTTAAACAGTATGTGCTCTAACAGGAAATGTTTTGTTATTGGGAACTTGTATCTAAACAGTATGTGCTCTAACAGGAAATGTTTTGTTATTGGGGACTTGTATCTAAACTGTATGTGCTCTAACAGGAAATGTTTTGTTATTGGGGACTTGTATCTAAACTGTATGTGCTCTAACAGGAAATGTTTTGTTATTGGGGACTTGTATCTAAACTGTATGTGCTCTAACAAGAAATGTTTTGTTATTGGGGACTTGTATCTAAACTGTATGTGCTCTAACAGGAAATGTTTTGTTATTGGGGACTTGTATCTAAACAGTATGTGCTCTAACAGGAAATGTTTTAGTTATTGAGGATTTGTATTTAAACAGTATGTGCTCTAACAGGAAATGTTTTGTTATTGGGGACTTGTATGTAGACTGTATGTGCTCTAAAAGGAAAGGTTTTGTTATTGGGGACTTGTATCTAAACTGTATGTGCTCTAACAAGAAATGTTTTATTATTCGGGACTTGTATCTAAACTGTATGTGCTCTAAAAGGAAAGATTTTGTTATTGGGGACTTGTATCTAAACTGTATGTGCTCTAACAGGAAATGTTTTGTTATTGGGGACTTGTATCTAAACAGCATGTGCTCTAACAGGAAATGTTTTGTTATTGGGGACCTGTATCTAAACTGTATGTGCTCTAACAGGAAATGTTTTGTTATTGGGGACTTGTATCTAAACTGTATGTGCTCTAACAGGAAATGTTTTGTTATTGGGGACTTGTATCTAAACTGTATGTGCTCTAACAGGAAATGTTTTGTTATTGGGGACTTGTATCTAAACTGTATGTGTTCTAACAGAAAATGTTTTATTATTGGGGACTTGTATCTAAACAGTATGTGCTCTAACAGGAAATGTTTAGTTATTGGGAACTTGTATCTAAACTGTATGCGCTCTAACAGGAAAGTTTTGTTATTGGAGACTTGTATCTAAACTGTATGTGTTCTAACAGGAAATGTTTTGTTATTGGGGACTTGTATCTAGACTGTATGTGCTCTAAAAGGAAAGGTTTTGTTATTGGGGACTTGTATCTAAACTGTATGTGCTCTAACAGGAAATGTTTTGTTATTTGGGACTTGTATCTAAACAGTATGTGCTCTAAAAGGAAATGTTTTGTTATTGGGGACTTGTATCTAAACAGTATGTACTCTAACAGGAAATGTTTTGTTATTGGGGACTTGTATCTAAACAGTATGTACTATAACAGGAAATGTTTTGTTTTGGGGACTTGTATCTAAACAGTATGTACTTTAACAGGAAAGGCTTTGTTATTGGGGACTTGTATCTAAACTGTATGTGCTCTAACAGGAAATGTTTTGTTATTGGGGACTTGTACCTAAACTGTATGTGCTCTAACAGGAAATGTTTTGTTATTGGGGACTTGTATCTAAACTGTATGTGCTCTAACAGGAAAGGTTTTAGTTATTGAGGATTTGTATTTAAACTGTTGACGCGTTTATATGTTCCACATAGAAATATACCTTTTCATGCTTCTACCATGGCTTATTGAAAAGTCATAGGCCACTTGCCCTGCCTCCTAACAGGCGATACTGTTTAAAGCAAGCTGAACGTATTTAACAGAGAGCTCATGTAGTAGCTTTCTGTTTTACGTTCAGCCTGCTTTAAGCAGTCACCTATCTGAAACACTGAAAAGCAGCTGAAGCTGAAAGTATGGCAGAATGCACCTTACGAGGGGCATTTGGAACGTTCTGCGTATGTAACGTGTTTAATATGCACTATAAACTTCCTCTAGCGAAAACAAAACAGGATATTATTATCGGAGAATATCACCAATATGCCATTATACATGCATGTATATTAATAATATAATAGTACCCATTGAAGTGTCGACAAATGAGTCATTTAAGCACTTAAAAGGGATAAAATAAATGTTAACAAATTTTATAATTTCAATCCGATTCTTTTTAAATTTACACAACACATGTTACGGGTTCCCATATAAAAATTCGGGGCGGATTTCAAGTTGTCGGGGGAGTATGTCCAGGGTGTAGGTTAATCATCACTTGTACGACCTTGCTGTACAAGCGGGTTTTTAACTTTTTATGGCGACGTGGTAGAGTGTATGACTGCGACTTGCGACCCGGGTTCAAACCTAAGACTAAGAAGCTGTCACTGGCATTGATGCTATAAGGGAGCTGGTTCCATAGTCTGATGCTACGAGGGAAAATTAGTTTGCATGATATTGCGTTCTAGAAAATGGAATTATGAACTTGGGGTTTCTTGACGTGCGGGGATGACTGTGGTCCACAACTACAATGTTCTGTGAGATTTTGAAAAGCATAATAATGGAGGCTTTGTTTTCTTTCTTCTAACGTCCTACCACAAAATTCTAGAAATAAATTTATCTCGCTTAACCCCCATTGTCCATTTTTGTTCCCCAAATTTCAATGCTGTTTAAGTTAAGGGTGTATCCAACCCATAAGCGATTTTTTCAAAGTATCAAACTTTTTTTTTTATCATTGTTTTTTTGGAAGAGCTATTTATGATGAATGAAAAAATGAAAAAAAACAATATATCGTGGTTTCCTTTTTTTTGAGCTACAGCGATTTGAAAAAGGTATGTCAAATTTGGACTTTTTCTCTCAAATTTTACCCATTCAGAGTACAAGCTTCAGTAAAATCTATTTCAAAACAAAACAAACATGGTAATTTGGGTTTTCATAATTTAGTTCATGTCTATGGTGGTATTTTCACATATAGAAACCAAATTTAGACAAAGCAGGCACTAGGTTTGAATAATATGGATCCTCGAATATCAAAAATATGCTTTTTATAGGGCATGATTTTATTAGATTTTTTATTTTATAAAAAAAAAGTAAAAAAGTTTGAAAATGAAATAGTTCTAGTATTAAACTTTTTCTTATATTCTACCAAATGAAAGCCAATGCTAAGGCAGTTCAAAATATGAAAAGAAATTGAAAGGTCAGTGTTGAAAATTTTGAGTTATTAAAGTAAAAAGAGTTATCTCCCCTTACAAAATTTACAAAAAAGTACCATATCGATGATATTTAGAGCTTTATAAATTTCACATTTGGTGCCTGTTTTCTCTTAAATTAGTTTTTGTATGAAGAAATACTACCATAGATAGGAAATAAATAACACAAAACCAAATTATCATATTTGTTTTCATTTAAAATGGATTTTATTGAAGTGGGCTGTTTGAAAAGGACAAAATAAGAGAAAGTGGGTGGGGTAAATTTTACATGGCCATGGCGCCAACTGTTGTTCACCAAAATGTACACTTTTTCTATTTTTTCATTCATCTTAAATAGCTCTTCAATACAAAACCATCATAAAGTGTTTTCATATACTTTGAAATTTTCTTAAATTCATGACATTGATACACCCTTAAGTAAGCATTGTGATTAAGAGTCAGTGTTTATAGTGAGACAAATGATGGTATCGTCTGCGAAAATGCGAACTTTACTGTTAACAGTTTGCGGTAGGCCGTTAATGTAAGTCAGAAACAGACATAGTCCAAGGACAAATACTTGGGGTACTCCTGATATGACTGGGACAGGGTCAGATTAGGCCTTCTACTTCCACTTTCTGTGTGTTTTTTTTAACCCTTTACCCCATAGCATGTTTCTAGTTTTGAGAATAGGTGACTACTAAAAGCAGGTTGAAAGTAAAGCAGAATGTGCCTTAAGGCACATTCTGCTTTACTTTCAGCCTGCTTTAAGCTACCACCTGTTAGAATAAAGAAAACGTTCCTTTTGATACATATTCATAACTGTATAAATTGGAAATATTTTCTTCAGCGGAGGAATAAATTGAATGCGCTAAAGGGCGCTTCTATCGGGGAAAGGGTTAAGGAAGGATCTGAGCCACGAAACTACTTCAATATTGAATCCAAGTTGAGACAGTTTGAAAATAAGTAAGTTGTGGTCCACTTTATAGAAGGCTTTACTAAAGTCCCGCGTCACTACGAGGGTTGTTCAAAAATTAATGATACTTGATCAATAACTTCAGTATAATATGAGAAAAGTGCATGTGTGATATATCATTTTAAAAGAGCAATTATTCACCTACACAATGGTATAATGCACGATAAGACCACATAACTCGATAAGTCACAACATGAACCTAAATGACCCCTACCCGAGGACACTGGAACATAACACTTTTCAGACATTATTTTTTCACGTAATAACTTCTTAAAGAGTTCAATTTTAAAAATATTTTTTTTAAATATATCAGTTTATTTCTAAATTTTAATGTAAATAAAATTCTATTTCAATTGAAAGGGTTAACTGTCTACAATCTCATTTTTTCAAAAATAACATTTCTTATTTTGCTAATGACGAAAATGGACATGTTTTTTCGAACGCTCTGAAAATGTTCTAGATCAGTATAATTATCTACATTTTGATTTTAAAAAATGAAACCCTACTTCTATGGCTTCAGTTACAGCCTAGTTTAATAATAAAATAATAATTTGTGATTTCCAGAACTACTTTTAAACAGAACAATAGATCGGTTTTTTTATTATATTTTCAGTACGTGTTTAGAATTAGCTCTACTTTTGATGTTTTATATAATAATAACATTTAAAACTGTGTAGTGTTTGCACAATTGTCTAATTTTATTTGACAGAAAATTTCATAAACTTATTCAAAATAATAAAGCCGTAATGATAATTATAGTATCAAATTGTGTTCAGAAAATTAACTAAAAAAATACACAAAAAGGTCCAGTGTCCTCGAGGTGGTGTCATTTAGGTTCATGTTGGAGCTGATCGAGTAATGCGATCTTATCGTGCATTATATCATCGTGTCAGCAAAGAATCGTTCTTTAAAATGATATAGCACACATGCATTTTGCACTTATAATAATGAAATTATTGATCCAGTATCAAAACTTTTTGAACTACCCTCGTATTAAGTCTGTCTGTTTTCTAGAATGCAGATTGACGAAATTTTCTTGGGTAAATGAGAGAAGCTGAGTTTCGCAACAGTATTTGGATCTGAATCTCTGCTAGAAGGGTGTCAAGAGGTTATCAGAATCAAGACAACTCATAATAATAGATACTAGTATATGTTCCATGAGCTTGGAGGCAATGCATGTGAATTATATAGGCCTGTAATTACTTGGTTTACATTTGGGGCATTTCTTGTACACAATAACGACCACTGCCGTCCTCCATTGGAGCAATGCCTATACAGTAAAACCTCTCTATTATGACCACTAAATTCTGTTAATTATTCGGTGTTTCTGACAGGTGACTGCTTAAAGCGATGTTACAGTAAAACAGAAAGCTTCTAAAGGAGCTTTTCTGTTTTACTGTCACCTTGCTTTAAGCTGTCACCTGTCTTCAATACACTCATTTAGCCTTCTTTTTAGTGGTCGTAATAGAGAGGTTTTACTGTATATATAAAAGTGAGTAAGAAGATGTTTCCTTGAGTATATGAGGGGAAATTTGGTCAGGACCGTGTGCCTTGTAATGGTGTAGGTCAGATAATCCCATTTCGGGTATGCTAACGTCCGGTGTAACGAAGTATTTTGACCCCCATCGAAAAATGACCCCCGGTCAAAATTCGACGACGTGGAATGACCCCCGGTCATTTTTCGATATCGTACAATGACCCCCCGGTCATAATTCGACGTCGAAATTTGACCCCCCGGTCATAGTACTATGACTCCCCTCATGAAGTATTTAGACTCCTCCTGAAATATATCGACCCCCATCGAATAATGACCCCCTACCCTCTCCAGCAATTAAGCAACACAGTTTAACCATTTGGACCCTAGCTACGAGTATATTAGTTATGTACAAACAGTGTTCATGTTAATAGTACACTTGTCCTTTGTAAACAGTGTAGACCCAGGTCAGACTTTACCCACAGAAGCCCTCTGATATGTGTCAGTTTTGAAATGTATTGTATAAAACAACTCTAGCTAGTCGAAAATTGACTTGACATAACTTGAATTGTTCACTTACATTTTCATGTGTGAATGCGTTAAAAGATACATAAAATTTAGATGATAGACAATTTAAAATTCAGACTTATGATAAGCACGCCATGGGAACGTACAGTATACTAAATGCTGATCCCGAGGGATACCGTTACATGTAACCTGGTGCTTATATGTTGGATGCTGATGGTAATGATTGCCCGATCTCTTTGATACAAGCTGGTTGCAGGTCTGAGGTATAATTCGTGAACAGCTTATTTATAAATAAGTTAAGGGTGTAGTTCAGCCATGGAGTATGCAGGTCGGTGGGGCGGGACCAGGCATGGTGTGAATTACTTGAGAAAGTTATAAATTACTTTACAAGTTTACAATCACATTGCTAAAGAGTTATATTACAATTACCATTACGCAACGTTTACATAAAATTTTGTAATGCATTAAATTACAACTACATTGGCAAAGTAATGCATTACATCGATCGTACATTACATTTTGATAACAGTCCAAAACATTACTAAAAAGACTAATAAGCATATCCTATATAACTGATAGGTTATCATTTACAAGTTCTTTGTCAACTACATAATCAAAGATGCAAAACTTAAGAATACATGTATGCAAGTACATTGTATACAGTTTAAAAAGTCAAATCCGTTTTAGCTGTACACTTCTTGGTTGAATTACTGCTATAGAGGGGTTCAACTGTACCAATACAAAATGTATAAATGTCACTGCTGCATATAACATCATTACAGTTTCAAATGCAGTGTCTGGTAGATGCATTAAGTCAAACATGAATACTTAACCCTTTACGCCATAGCCTGTTTCTATTCTTGAAGATATATGACCACTTATTGAACGTAGTTTAAAGTATATCGGTGATACTCGATATCAATACACGTGGACAAGTGAAAATATTTATCCCTCTTTTACATGTACAGTAGAACCTCTCTAATACGACCACTAAAAAGAAGGCTAACTGTCTGTATAAAAAACAGGTGACAGCTTAAAGCAATGTGAAAGTGAAACAGAAAGGTCCTGTAGGAGCTTTCTGTTTCACTTTCGCATTGCTTTAAGTAGTCACCTGTCTTAAACGACTAATATTTGACACAAGTTAGTGGTCGTATTAGAGAGGTTCTACTGTATATATAATATTTACATCGATTCCAATGACATTCGTATTCTTACAATGTGTCGCAACAGAAACATTGCAGCATGTGTCTATGAAAATATTGATTAGATTATTGACAGTATATTGTACAACATAGAAGCATCCAATGATTTTTAAAAGTAAATAGCAATCTGACATGAATTAATCCTCAGGGTGCTGCTCGCGACATTGCATAATGAGAAGGGGCCTTTGTTTGACATCAAATACGTGGCCTTCTATGAAATAGAATAATATCAGGGAGGGGGGGGGTCATTCTACGACATCGAATAAAGACCGGGGGGTCATTCTACGACATCGAATAATGACCGGGGAGTCATTCTACGACATCGAATAAAGACCGGGGGTCATTCTACGACATCGAGTTATGACCGGGGAGTCATTCTACGACATCAAATAAAGACCGGGGGTCATTCTACATCATAGAATAATGACCGGAGTTATTCAACGACACCGATTGATGACAAGGGTAATGAGGCAACATTAAGCAGCGTCCGATCTGGGTATAAAGTGTTTGTAGATGGTGTTAAATGTACACATAAACATGATAAACTGTTAAATCATATCAGCAAGAATTGGCAGAACACAACATAGCCCGCTTGTAGTGGCTTTATTTGAATGATGGCAATTTGATCGGTACTTCAGGGCCCAAGGTTATAAAGAGTTTGAGTCGAGTCTGGGCGTTTGCGCTAATCTGACCAATCAAGTGCCTGACAACGATCTCAGACTCAACTCAAACTCTTTTTTATCTTGAGCTTTGGTCACTACATAATTCAAGGTCAAACTGAGGCAACAGATATCACGATACTCACAATATTGGTCACTTGCTAAATACGACAAGGGTACATTTCTCAGTTGCTAAGGTATGCAGGGTAAAGAGTTTTACAAGTAAACATTACTATAATACTTAAGTCATTCGAAGTGACACTACCTTATTAAAATGTAAAGCCGGAGAACACTAAAACACAAGGAATGGTAATAAATAGATGACCAAACTCTACCTGCAAGTGCAGCTTAATAAAGGCTTTACAGTTGTTTTGATACCAAATTTACTTCAGATTTAACGACCGAGATCAAACTCGAGTCAGTGTCTTGAGACTAGAACAGTTGAAACGAACCCCGCAACCAAAGCACATATTAGATCAAAGTTTGTTGGCAAACTGAGATACTTTTAAACAGTACTGTTGTGTTTTCGAAAAAATAAATGTAAACCTTTAGTCATGTTTGAAAAGAAACGCATTAAGAAAATTCCAAAGCTTTTGTCACGGAGCCCCCTCAAAATCTCCCAACTTTGGGCACTGACGTATTGACTTGCCAACTGACAGTTATCCTTCTTAACCAATAGAAAGTACATGTATGAGCGCCGTGGTACCAAATAAACGCCATAAAAGTTGTTTATCGAAAAATAATGTAAAAGGTCAAGGTCACAGTGACCTGAAAAGCGAAAAATTTACAGGCTATGTTATAGGCCACTTTGCCATGGCAAGCTGTACTCACACACCAACTTTGGTAAATCTTGTTGATGTAATAAAGAAAATATGGTCTAAACAAAAGGTACATGTGAAGACGGAATCAATTCCAGACACGCGCAATTTTGTCACTACATACGCCCAAAATTGAGCTTTGGGGTATAAAGACACATTTAGCACTTGCAAAACTAACTTTAAACCAAATATAAAGGTAAGTATAAAGGGGGTCATTTTTTGACAGAAGGGGGTCAATATTCGACGATGGGGGGTCCTTTTTCGACGACAGGGGGTCATTCTACGACGTCGAGTTTTGACCGGGGGGTCACTTTTCGATGGGGGTCAAAATACTTCGTTACACCGGCATGCAGGTTTTTTCAGTAGTGCTTTGGTAACGATTTTCAAACAGGCTAAGTTGGCATCATTGTTTGGAGTTGCAGGGTTTGGGTTTATTGCATTGCACTGCTTGGCGTCTTTCATGGGAATATAATACATGTAGAGATTTTTTACGTTCACATGTTATTATTATTCGCACTTAACACGAATTTTGAAATACTTATACCCTACTTTCTAAAATCAAGGGTTGATCAAAAGCTGCCCAAACATAAATTTACTCAATATATACATTTAAATCGTCCCCAAACTGCATATTAAATATTTAGAAAACTCAACTTGTTTAGAGTAGCTGATAGTCCATATACATATTATGCCTAGAGTTATGTAGGGGATATATGTGGTAAAATGGTCTTCTAGTTGGAAAGAATAATTATATTGCTTTTAATGAACACTAGTTTTGGTATTTTTCTTTGATATTAAAGAGCTGTTTTCAAACATTTTATACGAAATGAAAGAGTACGATGTTATACGATACATTCATGTTGATTTAGTGAACTATTTGAGTATTTGCCAGAAGTGTGGTGTGCAGCACATCACTCCCATGCGACACATCACCCGGTGCTGAAGTTAACTCTGAGTTATCAAAATGGTAAGCTGGTAATTGATAAATAATGGCTTCCCCTTGTGTTCCATTCTACACGGTGTCAGTGTTATTTAACTCTTTCCTCCCTGAAACTTTAAATGGACAATTCCAGTTTCCATTTAAGTCTAGTCCATTTCTGACTTTTAAGGGTTGTTTTTGTCAATGTTCGGCATTAATACAAACAGTGAAGACCCTGATCAGAGGGCTCCTTTCGGAGCCCTCTGATCTTGGTCTTCACTGTTTGCACAGGACAATTTTACTATTCACATGTACATTGTTTGAAAATAACGCCTATATGCGGGACTATGGTTCAAAGGGTTAATAAGTACTCAAATATTTGTTAAAAACTAAATGTTATTCGAAAGTACTGTTAGACTTATTTCAAGTACATGTAATGTCTTATTTCAATCAGCTTGAATCGATACTTGAAAAGTGCGCTCTGAAATATACATGCTTCCAATACACGCAATTACCTCGCGTATTCAAGAGAGATTTCAGTCAATACCTAAAACCATGTCTTGTTTGAATACTAATAAAACATATCTTAGATTTATAATACCTTTACTACGAATGTCTCGCTTGTAAAGTTATAGCTCAGTTATCAGAACTTTCCAAATGTCCCTCGTAAGGTGCATTCTGCTTTACTTTCAACCTGATTTAAGTTGACACCTTTCATCAAAACCAGAAACCGGCTTTGGGGTATAGGGTTAAGCAATCACTTGTGATAAACACGGAAATAAACTACATGTATTGAGGAAAGGGTTTAAACCATTTGACTGTTTGGCATCATGTAACGATGATAAAAACCTAGATATTTTTCACCATTTAATATTATATCTTTTCAATAAAAGACTGTTGTATTATTACAAATAACAATCTACACTTAGTTCTTAAAACTCTACAACACAACTGAAATGTACACCAAAACATCAATCGAAATTATTTGACCAATTCCTTCGTGACATGTGGCAATCAGCAAGGTATTCTGCCATGAGTTAAGTACAGAAATCGATGGCCGTTGTTGCCCATCAATTGCGAGTTGGCTACCTGGTCTGAAAAACAGTGGCGAAAACGTTATTCTTCCGTTTAAACGCAAACGTATTTCAACGAAATGTAGAAAATGACAACTTTTTTTATAGTTCTAACTACCAGTTTTAATCTGAGTGCAAACAGTTTGGAGCCTGATCAAACACCGGGTTTATCGGCGTCTGATCTGGCTCCTAACTGTTTGCAATGGATATACTAGTTTTAGAGTAAACAAGTTTATTGGGAAAGAATACGTTTTCTCAACTGTAGTCTGCACGTTGCATACGGGACACCAACTGCTAACCTAAGCCGCAAAACAGCAACTGAACTCCCTGCTGATCGCAACATGTCACAAAAGTAACCAAGAGGGCCAGAATGGCCATTAATCGCTCATCTGATCCACAGGTACTTGACACATACTTTATTATCTATTACCCCCCCCCCTTTTTAAAAAAAAAAAAAAAAAAAAAAAAAAAAAAATTGTTTTGCTAAAATAGACTCGATCGCCGATATTCTCTTGTGGTACCCTCGGGAAAGGATTAATTTATCAATATCTACTTTTTATTTCATCAAATTCCGTCAAATAACGCCACAGTATGTGAATTATAAAGAAAATAAGCATCAAAAAGTTTTATGTCGTTTTCATGGTACATAGCAACGAATGTACATGTAGGGGTGATCTGTTATTTGTCCACAATAAACGGCCTATGCCACTGGAACTTTCACCAAATATTATAAATCATCTTTAAATGAAATATTATCAGTTTTATATAATTTACATAGAATGCAAAATTAAAAGAAACTTTACCTGTTTAATTTTGACCAATGAGATCGCTCCGTTCATTCAATTCATTCCGGTATTCAAAATGGCATTCACAATGAAATGAGTCTTTCACTTGTCAATTTCATGCCAAAGTACATGTATATTTCATATAGCTGATAGTGAAGAGGGTCATGTTCCGACACAAACGCGTTTGCTCTAATGAAATTAGGTGAAAGTTCCAGCCGTAAAGGCCGTTAAATGTGCAAACCGACTAGATTACCCCTTATTTTGGGCAATAAATTCTGTACCAAGAGAACGACATAAAACTTTTTGATGCAAATTTTCGTTATAATTCACGTACTGTGGCGTTATTTGACGGAATTTGATGAAATAAAAAGTAGATATTGATAAATTAATCCTTTCCCGAGGATACCACAAGAGAATATCGGCGACCGAGTCTATTTTAGCATCAGTTTAAGTGGATAGTAAAGACTAGGTGTCGAATTGCGCTGTTTACCTTGTATCTATAATAGAAGTATAGTAAAAAAAAAAAATTTTTTTTTTTTAAGGGGGGGGGGGGGGGGGGGGGGGGTTAAATTGTTAATAGATAATAAAGTATGTGTCAAGTACCTGTGATCTGATCATGGTGACAATCAGATTAGTCAAGTGATTTCAGAAAAGAAGATTTGTAAATGTTCACTGAATTGATATAAGGAAAATCGGTCTCATCCATCAAATGGGGAAAGTGGTTTCAGACAATAAAGATTATTCTAATTTTCATTGAAAAAGTCTATTTTAGGTACAATGACCGAGATATCCAACATATTTCAACAATGGTGACCCCCTAGGCGGACTATTTTTTACACAAGGGAACTAATTCGAACAATTTTGATAGAGAACCTGTAGATAATGATACGTGCCAATTATGTAAGTTCTGTGTGCTATGGTTTCAGACAAGACGATTTTTTTTCATTGAAAAAATCCATATATATCTCCTGTGACCTAAATATGCATCGGACCGGAACCAATTCATTAATATAAGTAAAGGCCCTCTAGAAGTTACACCATAACACATATCAAAGCTCTGCTCATATTAGTTTCCGAGAGATATTTGAAGAATTCGCTATATTACTCTATATACAAGAGGGCCTGAAGGCCCTGATATCGCTCACCTCTTGTACTGAAGCCTGATAGCTTTACCTTTCTGTTTCACTCGTTTTAATCTAAATCCATTCAAATTTGTAGTATAGCATGTAAACAATTTTGGAATACAACCTCATAATTCTAGTATAGTAGAGTACATCAATGGCAGATAACTAGAACCTAAACAAGACTGAAATGAAGCATTTTCTAGCATTTCAAAGTATATCAAGGGCAGATAACTATTGCCACAATTATTAGATTTCAACAATAATTGCATTCCTTTGAGAACTTATATCTGTATACTTTGTGTGCAAGTATAATCAAAATCCATAGAAAACTGTAGTTGCAAGAGTGTAAACCCTGTTAGATATGGCATTTTCAGCTATTCAAGGGCAGATAACTCTTGACCTATTAGTTTGATTTCAACCATAGTCACACTTAATGCAACTCTTATGGTAACATACAATCTGAGAAAGTTTGAAAAAGACTGGATAAAAATTGTGGCGGCTAGAGTATAAACATTGTTAAATATGGCATTTTCAGCAATTCAAAGGTAGATAACTCTTGACCTATGTGTCTGATTACAACTATAATCGAACTCATTTGAACTCTTGTGGTCATATACAATCTGAGCAAGTTTGAGAAAGATTGTATAAAAAGCGTGGCCTCTAGGGTGTAAACACCCTTAAATAAGGCATTTTCAGCAATTCAAAGGTAGATAACTCTCAACCTATTAGTCTGATTTCAATTATAATCAATCTCATATGAACCCCTATAGTCATATTGAATCTGAGCAAGTTTGAGATAGATTGGATAAAAATTATGGCCTCTAGAGGGTAAACACTGTTAAATATGGCATTTTCAGCAATTCAAAGGTAGATAACTCTTGACCTATTGGTCGGATTTCAATCATAATCAAACTCATTCGAACTCTTATGGTAATATACAATCTGAGCATGTTTTCGACAGATTGGATAAAAATTGTGGCCTCTAGAGTGTAAACATTGTTAAATATAGTTTTTTTAGCAATTCAAAGGTAGATAACTCTTGACCTATTGGTCAGATTTCAACCAAAATCAAACTCATCCGAACTTTTATGGTAATATACAATCTGAGAAAGTTACAGAAAGTTTGGATTAAAATTGTGGCCTCTAGAGAATAAACACTAAAATTTATGACGACGAACGACGGACAACGGACATTCAAGGATTGCAAAAGCTCACCCTGAGCTAAAAACAGTGACAACAGGGGCGGGACCAAGTTTGACACAAGGGATAAAATTTGTTACAGATTGATTGAAGGTCTATGGATGATGCTATGTGCTAAATATCTAAGCTCTGGTCCTCGTTGTTTTTGACAAGAAGAATTTTTAAGATTTCATTATTTTCTTACTTCTGTTGCCATGGCAACCAGAGTTCTGCATTGTTTAAAATTCTTTGAAAAGTTTGAAAAAATTTAAACCAGGGAACATTCCTGAAAAGTTTGGATGCAATCTGTTATGCGGTTTTGAGATGTTTAAAGTTGTTGTCACACGACACACAACGATGGATGCCGGACGTTGACTGGCCGCAAAAGCTCCACTTGAGCACAGCATGCTCAGGGGAGCTGAAAACAATAGTCAAATCTAGAAATGATTGTAAACCAGATGCCCCACTGTATGCTTGAACATAACTGCAAACACTTTATTTGTGACTGATCTAAATACAAAAACTAAATCTTGGTCACAAAGGTCAATGTCAAAAGTCATGGTCACCAAACTCATTGAGGCTTATAAGCATGTGAAGCTGGAGACTCTAGTTGTAGTATTAAGTCCATAACTGACGACACCAACACTTACCCTTGGTAATAAAGGTCACAACATGCCATGTTGATTGAGGCCCAGAAGCACGTGAAGATGTGCGACCCTTGCTGCAGTACTTAGTCCACAACTGACACTGAACGTTAAAACCTTATCTTTGTTTGTATGGACAAGTGTCACAATATATACTGCAGCACCACTAGGCCTAGTACACATATATGTCCAAGGACTGATAAATATAGTATTATTAGGCCTATTATGGTCTAATAAACACGTATCTTAATGTCTCAGGACTGGTAAGTGTTTATATGGACCAGACTTGGTAAGTGTATAATTATATATTAGCATGTCTCAGGACTGGTAAGTGCTTGTATGGTCCAGACTTGGTAAGTGTATAATTATATATTAGCATGTCTCAGGACTGGTAAGTGCTTATATGGACCAGACTTGGTAAGTGTATAATTATATATTAGCATGTCTCAGGACTGGTAAGTGCTTGTATGGTCCAGACTTGGTAAGTGTATAATTATATATTAGCATGTCTCAGGACTGGTAAGTGCTTGTATGGACCAGACTTGGTAAGTGTATAATTATATATTAGCATGTCTCAGGGCTGGTAAGTGCTTGTATGGACCAGACTTGGTAAGTGTATAATTATATATTAGCATGTCCCAGGACTGGTAAGTGCTTGTATGGACCAGACTTGGTAAGTGTATAATTATATATTAGCATGTCTCAGGACTGGTAAGTGCTGGTATGGACCAGACTTGGTAAGCGTATAATTATATATTAGCATGTCTCAGAACTGGTTAGTGCATTTAGGGAGCAGACATGTCATGTTATAGGCCTTGTAGGTCCATTCATGTCCCAGGCCTGGTTTGTGTTTTTATTGTCTAGTTTACTCAATAAATATTCTATCTATAACGTACATGTATACCAAATTAGAGCCTGAAGCTGTCAAAGCAAAGAGTTGATGTACAATAAACACAAAAATCATTCTACTCTAATAGGCTTTAATGTCAACCAATCATACGTTGTTAGAAGTTTTATGAATTATTCACAGAATGTAATAGACAGCATGATTAGTTACATTAATCTTCAATACAAAGACACATTTCACAGAACCGTTTATCCACGTGTAAACACAGGATATTTTATAGCATACAATAACTGCAGATAATACAGTCAAACATGGGTTAAGCCACTCCTATAGAGAATAATAATTTGAAATGTGTCAGCTTAACCCTTTCCCTTATAGAAGAGCCTTTTAACGCATTTAGTTTATTCCTCTACTGAAGAAAATAGTTCCAATTTATACAGTCATGAATGTACAATAAAAGACATGTTTTCTTTGTCCTAGCAGTTGGTAGTTTAAAAAAGGCTGAAAGTAAAGCAGAATGTGCCTTTACTTTCATACCTGCTTTAAGTGGTCACATGTCTTCAAAACTAGAAACAGGCGATGGAAAAAGGGTTAATGCAGGCCAAAAGTAATGCAGAAAAGCTCCCATACTTTTATCCTCCATTTTTCAGCATCTTATATCAAAGATATCTTTGACTTTTATACAGGTCAGTGGTTGCTTAACTCAAGTTTGGCTGTATATCAATGCTCACATTTAGGCCTTACAGTATTCAGCAAACGTAACACCACTGCTAAGGCATAAAAAATAGTTTTTTTCTACTGATTCAACAGATCCTTTTTTCTTACCCAAAGCTTCTGTATTTTTTGTTTCAAAATTTGCGAAATTCAAGTGGGTAGATAAAAATGATCTGCTTAACTCATTTTCCCCTGAAACTTCCAATGGAAAATTCCAGTTTGCAATAAAGGATGGTCCATTTTAGACTATTTAGGGTTGTTTTTTGTAATAAATTGAAAAATGACAAACAGTAAAGTCCCTGATCAGAGGGCTCCTGCAGGAGCCCTCTGATCAGGGACTTCACTGTTTGCATAGGACAAGTGTACACTTCACAGGTAAACATTTGGTAAACGACGCATATATGCGTCACTAGGGCTCAATGAGTTAACCAATAAGCACTTGCAATGTTACTGTAAAACAATATTGTTGCATGCATTGTTGACAAGACAGAGACACAAACTTTAACAAAATGACAAAATAACATAACAACACAACTCTCAACATATAAGCAATCGTAGATAGCCAAGACAAGTCTAGGCTGAGAGAAACTTGGAAATCACTACTAATAATTGTAAGATAAACCCATTAGTCCATAAATATGCATTTCATGTCTTTAATTCATTCCTCCTCTAAAGAAACAAGAGACCAAGAGGGTCACATTTCGCTCACCTGAGGACACTGTACCATAGAATCTGACTGGGCAAGTCAACATTTTGATATAGCTATGACCCAGGTGCCATAATTTGATCTTGGTAGAGGACCACAATGCGACGCTACATGTCAGATATTAATGATCTGGGCCTTACGGTTTAAGAGAAGAAGATTTTTAAAGGTTTTCCTATAAAAACTGATAAGCCCCTGGGTGGGGCCAATTTTGGCCCGGGTCATAATTTGAACACACTTGGTAGAGAACCACAAGGCAAAGCTATATGTCAAATATTAAGAATCTGGGCCTTACAATTTCAGAAGGGAAGATTTTTAAAGGTTTTCCAATATAAGTCAATTAAAACTGATAAGCCCCGGGGCGGGGCCAAATTTGATCAACGGTTCATAATTTGAACAATCTTGGTAGAGTACCATAGGGCAAATCTACATGTCAAATATAAATGATCTTGGCCTTACGGTTTCAGAGAAGAAGATTTTTAAAGGTTTTCCTATGAAAAACTAATAGGGCTGAGGGCGTGGCATGATGAACAATCTTGGTAGAGGACCACAAGGCAAAGCTTTATCTCAAATATTAAAGATCAAGGCCATACAGTTTAAGAGAAGAAGATTTTTAAAGGTTTTCCTATATAAGTCTATGTAAAACTGATAAGCCCCGGGGCAGGGCCAATTTTGACCCAGGGGTTATAATTTGAACAACTTTGGTAGAGGACTTTAAGGCAAAGCTACATGTCAAATATAAATGATCTAGGCCTTACAGTTTCAGAGAAGAAGATTTTTAAAGGTTTTCCTATGAAAAACTGATAAGCCCGAGGGCGGGGCCATTTTTGGCCCGGGGTCATAATTTGAACAATCTTGGTAGAGGACCACAAGGCAAAGCTATATGTCAAATATTAAGAATCTGGGCCTTACAGTTTCAGAGAAGAAGATTTTTAAAGGTTTTCCTATATAAGTCTATGTAAAACTGATAAGCCCCGGGGCGGGGTCAATTTCGACAATTTCGACCCGGGGGTCATAATTTGAACAATCTTGGTAGAGGACCATAAGGCAAAGCTAGATGTCAAATATTAATGATCTAGGCCATACAGTTTCTGAGGAGAAGATTTTTAAAGGTTTTCCTAAGAAAAACTGATAAGCCCCAGGGCGGGGCCATTTTTGGCCCCAGGGTCAAACTTTGAACAATCTTGGTAGAAGATCATTAGGTAATGATACATACCAAATATCAAAGGTCTGGGCCTTTTGGTTTCTGAGAAGAAGATTTTTTTAGATTTTCTTATGCATTAAAAGTTGTCTATAGGGTCATGTTAGAAAATCTGGTCCCACAGCAAGGGGAATAACTCTAGCCAATATCTTTGAACAATATTTCGTTCCCCCTTGTCACTGATGCTTCTGACAAAGTTTGGTTGAAATTGGTTCAGTGGTTTCTGAGGAGATGTTGTTTGAAAATGTGAACGGACGACGGACGCCAGACGACGGACGGAATGGTATCACAATAGCTCATCCTGAGCCTTCGGCTCAGGTGAGCTAAAAAGTCCCACTTTATTATATTAGTTTAAATATGGCTAAGCAAAGTTTTATCTTTGAAACAGAAATATATTGGACTTAAGCCAGTTTGAGATTTCTGAATCGTAGAAATATGGCTTAACCCATTACCCCATAGCCTGATTCTATTTTTGAAAACATGTGGCCACTTAAAGCAGGTTGAAAGTAAAGCAGAATGCACCTTAATGCACATTCTGCTTTACTTCCAGCCTGCTTGAAGCTACTATCAGTATCCTGATTTACTTTCAATCTGATTTAAGCTACAAAATAGAAACTATTTATTATGATACATATTCATGGATATATAAAGTGGATCTGTTTTATTCATAGGTGGAGGAATAAGTTGCTTCTATGGGGGCCAATGTTAAACAAAGTTTAAGATATCAGAGTTGACAGTATTCTGTGATGTTCATTTGCAGTAAAAAATATTCCAGAATTTACTACAAAGGTTAAACATTGACTTCAGAACACAGCAAAAACATAGAAAATAACTTTGTGTCTTCAACAATCTATGGGTGACTATCTGTGTATACATTTTTTGATTCTGATGATATATCAAGTGATTTAGGTTCTTAGAAAGATTCAAACTGCTTTACATTTAGTTACTATACCAGATTTGTATAGTGCTCTATTCACACAAAGGTTGTGCATTCACAATCCTTTTCCATAGAAATGGCAGAAAAATCTATGAGAATTGCTGAAGAAAACTACTGTAAAACCGGTTTTATTCGCAAGAATATAATTTACGCGTTAGTTCGCGAATGTCTTTAGTTTTGAAAATAGGTGACTTCATAAAGCAGGTTGAAAGTAAAGCAGAATGTGCATTAAGGCACATTCTGCTTTACTTTCAGCCTGCTTTAAGCTACCCTTGCTAGAAATATTGCATGATGTCGCAAATTAATACAAAAACGCATTACGCGAAATATTCATGACGCAAAATATACCTGTTTTACAGTATTTTGCTAGAATACTGTTTTAAGTGCTTACTGTTACAAAACAAACACCAATGTAATAATTATACTACCTGTGTGACTAACATTTCTGTGAGATCTATAGAGTACATGTAAGTATATGTGGCAAGATCTACGCATCCTTAAGACTATTTCAGAGTACAGTGCGACCTGCGTTAATGTACAGACAGGTACCAGATAGACAGCTGACAATTCAACCTATTGCTCCACATATAAGCCTTTTCACACCTAATTAGTCCTACACTAAGAAAAGTAGTAATAGGGTTTAAAGTTGCCTTATGGCACATTATTCTTCACTTTCAATCTGCTTTAAGTGGTCACCTGTCTTCAAAACAAGAAACAGGCTATATGGTAAAGGTTTAACTCTGCTTTAAGCTAATGCCACTCTTGAACTCTATCATTGAGTCTTTCTCGGATCAACTATTATATCAGGGCTGCCATTTCTCCGGATTTTTCCTAAATCTCAGGATTTTTTCCCAGTACATGGTAGCTTAAAGCAGGCTGAAAGTAAAGCAGAATGCTTTACTCACAGCCTGCTTTAAGTGGTCGCATGTCAACAAAATAAGAAAAAAGCTATGGGGTAAAGGTACGATTCGTAAAATCGCACTTGAAAAATTCAAATTTGGAAATCTTAGGATTTTTCATGTCAACTTATGGCAGCCCTGTTATAGACAATGTGGAAATGTGCTTGAAGATGAGAAGAAAACATCCTCAGACACTTCATTGGAAGAAACGGTTACTCTTTCAACACCATGGACCTGGTTAAAATGTACCAAGGTCATAGGAGCCCTCTGATCTGGGTCTACACTGTTTGCTAATTAAGAGTAGTATTTATTTAAACTACCCAGAAATCCAAGAAGAAGACTTGTTCATGTTTTGGTAACTAAAAATATCAACAAGGTAACCTAATAACCCGCAAGTGTTACTTAGTATTGAAAGAGTTAAAGCTGATAAAAGGAATTAAGTATCCAAGCAAATAACTTAACACAAAAATAGTACTTTTATACAAATGTAAATTTCTTCAAAATATGTAACTGGCAGCAACAAAGCCAATGATTTTACAATGATATTACACAAGTGTTTGGTCTCTCAAACAATGAATATTTAGTGAGTTTGTTAATTGGAAAATGAATACAAAACTCTTATGTTGCCATAACATGCTAGCTAAAAGGAGTACTAACCTCTCATAACTACAGATAAGTCCCCTGTGTGATGGCAGCTCAAATTTAGTTTCTGCATGCCACCAAAAGGTAAATTTTCCTTCATATTCACTTTTTTTTTATTTCAGAAATTTACAAACTTAAGACCGAAGTCTTTTTGTTTTTTTCTCATTTTTTCTTCTTATAACGCACAACACATAGAAACAGATAGTGATGGAATGTATTTTGATTGCAGAGCTCCAGATAAGGGGTGTATTTATAAGGCTAAACTCCATGTCTGCACAAACCCTTTAGTGTGACAACTCATAAGAATCCTGTGTGAGATGATTCTAATGAGTACTCACATCATAGGGTTTAGTGCAGACACAAAGGAGAAACTGTTTGAAATCTCCAATCTATCGGTTCTTATCTGGAGCCCTGGATTGCCCATAAAGTTACACATGTACAGTTGGACAAGCATTTTCAAGGAACTATGGTAATATTTTTAACAGTGGATTGCTTTATTGCAGAACTAAAGTAAAGCTGCTTCCTCTCTTACAGACTCTCTCCATGTATCTCGAACAAACACATGCTTCACTGTATGAAATCTAGACAGAAACAAGACAAGAAAAAAATCATTTTAGTCTACACTGTTTGCCTATTTACCAATTACCCCATAAATATGCCTGTAATTTATTCTTCCACTGAAGAAAATATTTTCACTTTATACAGTCATAAATATTTACTTAAGGTTCATTCTGCTTTATTTTTAACCTGCATTGCCTGTCTTCAAAACTAGAAACAGGCTATGGGGTACATGTAATGGGTTTATTTCCTTACAGAAACATCTTTTCACAATAAAGCAGAATGTTTTTAGCCAAAAAACCCAGAGCTTGGTTGACATTCAATACTTTTGTTTTGTTAGAAAGATAAGACTAATACTAACTGGAAGTATTGATACTCTCTCAAAGTCTCAATAACATTGGATACATGGAGATATCTGATAAGTTTCAAAGCAACAGAATGGGGGAGTAACTAAGTAAAGGTCTAGGGGGTGCATTTTTAAACACATTTCAAATGACTACCAACTAAAAAGCCCTCTGTTTAAGCTACTAAAAATCTAAATAAACTACCTATTCTATCATTAAAACATAAACAATAAAATAATCCCTCTTTTTTATGTACATAATATACAAATTTGTGTATCAGTAAAGATGGATTTGTTATTTACATATGAATATTCATGCCAAATGTCAGGACTGCCATTTCTCTGAATTTTTCCGCAAACTTCAGATTTTCTTAATTTCTCCTGACCTACAAATTTTTTCCAGAAATCTTCGGATTTCTGCTCTCATTTTTAAATATTGAATTTTATGTGTTCTTTACTTAGGAAACATTGATTTGGGTATCAAACAGTTAAGATCCAGATCAGATGATACCCTGCATCCGATCTGAATCCAAACTGCTTACATAATCATGTTAGTATTACATGGAGCCAGGCAGCGAAAGGGTTGAGTGTATGATTACTAAAATAGTGCCTGAAAATGTCAGATTTTTATGATCAACTTTTGGCAGCCCTGAATGTAATGTTATGACTTTTAACCTTTTCAACAATGAGACACTGTTGTTTACTGAAAATGTTGGCTACACTAATGTATGAATCAGCCTGATTTTCTTTATATTTTCTGAAACATAATATGATTGTAAAATAGTGTGAATGCTGATCAGGCCCCACATTTGTTTGCTAAAGATTTAAATATTGGTTTTCAGTGTTGAAATGTTCACTTGCCATTCCCGAAAAAATATCTTTTTCAACACCATACACCTGTTAAAAATATACTCATTGTTTGTTATTTGGACCAGTATTTATTTAACTACCCAGAATTCCATGAGGACTGGTTCATGTTTTGGTAACTAAAAAGATCCACAAGGGAACCTTATTACCAAGAAGAGTTACTTAGTGTTGAAAGAGGTAGCTCATTTATCCCTGTAACTTCAAATGGATAATTCCAGATAAGTATGGTCCATTTTCAACCATTGTGAGTTGTTTTGTTTTGTTTTAGGTTTTTTTTTAATATACTGCAAAATGACAAATTAAACAGTCCCTTTTGCAGTATATTGTTAAATCAAACCTAACTAGTCAACAAGGAAGCCGTATGACCTTACATTGCTAACCTGGAAAAGTCAATTAAAAGTCTCTGAGGTGAATGAGTTAAAAGTTTTGATACAACACGGATGTAACACACACATGTATTTTAAGAAAACTGCTCGGCTCACAATATCAAATCATCTCTTATCATAAACTAAATAAATACTATCAGAGCTCCCGATAAGTGAGAGTAAAAAAATCCCCTTTATGCCTCCGACATATGCTATGATGTGCATACTCAAAAGTTCATTAGAACTGTGCCAACCAGATGATTCTTTTGAAGAAGTAGGACATATGATCCTGGGGCCCATTTTATGAAACATCGTACGACAAAAATTGCCGTAAGTCAGATTCTAAACTTCTCAATTATTATTTATTTCTCCATCTAATCCTGTCTTTTATGACATCTATTTGGAATCGTCTTGAAAAGACGATTTCAAAGAGATGTCACGACAGAATTAGATGGAGAAATCAGAAATTAGATGTATTTTTAAGTTTTGACTTACGACCGTTTTCGTTGTACGTTTCATAAAACGGGCCCCTGGAGACATAATGGTTTGCTTATCTGGAGCTATTTACAACATTGTTTTGCAATTAAATGGTTATACCAAAACATGCAATCTTCTCAATTTGTAGATTATAACCTGGATTGCTGCCGTCAGAACCCTTCCTCTCATAGATTACGGAACACCAAATAGACCGGAAATGCTATATAGTCCTGTCCAAAGTAGTTCCCCGAGATATAGTGCCAACTTTTTTGGCCTCAAATTGGCATTTTGTGTGTCCAAAGTAGTTCCCCCGAGATATAGTGCCAACTTTTTTGGCCTCAAATTGTTATTTTGTCACTAGATATGCACTGTTTTTTGCTTTTGATGTACTACATGGGTGCCAGAGAATAGATACAAGGCATTTCTGTTATCCCAGAAGGGGTTTATGATGAAATTATGTGGGCTGAAGTGACATATCCCTGTTTTGACCCTCTGTCAAAAGGTAGCAGAACACCAGTCATGTCATTGAAGTCATGATATTTTTCTTACATAACACAAGTCATGACCTGAAGTTTTTCTTCATTTTGGGCATGAATGTATCTTTGGGGAAAATATAGAGTTGCACCTGGCTAGGCTGTAAAAATTGACAAATGTTGACCTTGAAGATGACACATTTGATATGAATTATAAAGAAGAGCCTAATTGGTGTTCCATACCCTTATAATCCTCTCTCTAAACAACTTTGATTTCTTGACTGCATGACAATTACCTTATTTGTAGTTTTCGAGAGTATCTTGCACTCTTCATCAGCCAAACTTATTGTTATGGTCAGCCGACATAGACCAGGTCCCGAGACCCAAGGACAGTCATGTACAATGGGGATAGATCCTGTCCTTCATTTCTGTTTAGTGACAGTTTTTCACATGACATTGCCAGGTCACGTGACCCATGGAAAGTCATGTATAATGGGGATAGATCCTGTCCTTCATCTCTGTTTACACACACTTTGTAACCATAACAAGTTTTGCTGATGAAGAGAGTGAGATACTCTAAAAAATAACAAATACGGTAATTTTGCTCTGAGTCATAAAAACCAAATCAAATTCCAATAAAAGTCGAACTTCGATATCTCAAATTCGCTAAAACAAAATTTGTCCATATTTTATTAATATGTTACATTGTATCTCCTAACATTTCAAGATAGCCACATTTTAACTTTGAAATAAGGATATGTTTGACTTGAGCGAGTTTGTAATATCCAAGTTTTCCTGTATTCAGTCGTAACAGCTACAATGTTCTCAGTAAGTAAACACACATAAAATAAGTTTCACATGTACTACATCAAAATCAAATAAATATTTTAAAAATAAAGTGTCATTGGTTTACAACATCACCACTGAAAAGTGGAATCTCCTCCTTTCCTAAAACCTTTAATGCAAACAAACCAATCAAACATTCTATAAGTTTTACATGTATTATCTAGTTTTCACCAGATTTCAGCAGCAAATTTCCTTATAAAGTGCAACTTCTTTTGAGTAATCAACTTTTACAACAAATCCACCTTTCTTTTGTGTACCCATAGTTGCTGAGCCCCTTTCTTACATAAATCTTGTTATATGAATACAGTATACAGATTCAATAATGTATAATGTATTGCAATCAAAATTAATGCTCAATGTTTATTACTACAGGTAGGAATTGTATTTGAATGAAAAAGCTGCAATATCTTTGATTAAGTCAATGTTGTATTAAGCAACCAATACTTAACAAATCATAAAGACCTGTAATGACAGGTGACTGCTTAATGTAGGAGCTTTCTACATTATTTTTATACTGCAATAAGCAGTCACCTGTATTGAGGACATGCACTGGATCTTCTATTAAGTGGCTATCTAATACAATATTGACTGTACTAGTTTGTACTACTGATGACATTTCTACTATTACACTTGTGGTTAGTTTTTTCTGGTCCTGTATGGCAGTTCTGCAGCTGGTCCTAGCCCAGCACTTATAAAGCATTTGAGTTGAGTCTGAGTTTGTTCTCAAGCATTTGATTGGTCAGAGTTGAGCCTGGGCTCAAATCTGACCAATAAAATGCTTGAGAACAATTTTTCAGACTCAACTCACTTTATAAGCATGGACCAAGTTCTGCTGTTTTCTCCAACAACTCTCAGTCATCACTGTCCTCGTCTCTGTAAAATAAAGTATAAACATTCTCAAGCAGGTTGAACAAACAATGTTACACTAAAGTTTATTTTTACACTGAATTAGGGCTGGACACAGTTAAGAAAGAAACACTACAATACCATACCAATGAAAGGATACAGGTATTTTATGGCTATTACTGAACAGAATAGCATAGGTTTTGTGTAACCAATTATCAATTACTTATGTTCAAAACAATTTCAAAAAGAATCTGTTAAAAAAACAAGAGCCGTATACGGCCCTAAATCGCTCACCTGGAGCCATTGATGTAAATGTAACATATCTTGGAATGCTGAGAAATTATGACAATATGATTGTGCAATTTGCTGATTGGATGATGCTGAGTGCCAAATAGCTAAGCTCAGGGTACTATGGTTTCAGAGAAGATTTTTTAATTATTTTTTTTAAAAATCTATATTTAGCTACTGGGACTTAGTTATGCAACGGACTGGAAACATTTGAAAAGTATTGGTAAAGTACCTCTAGGAGTAACACCATGACAAATATCAAAGCTCTAGCCATATTGGTTTCAGAGACGAAGAGGTGTGAAGATTTCACTATATAACTCTATGTAAATTTGTGACCCCCGGGGCGGGGTCATTTTTGACCCTAGGGACATAGTTTGAACAATCTTGGTAGAGGACCTAGATATGCAACGGACCTGAACCATTTGAACAATATTGGTAAAGTACCTCTTGAAGTTACACCATGCCAAATATCAAAGCTCTAGCTATATTAGTTTCAGAGAAGAAGAGGTTTGAAACTTTCACTATATAACTCTATGTAAATTTATGACCCTCGGGCGGGGCCATTTTTAACCCCAGTGACATAATTTGAACAATCTTGATAGAGGACTTATAGATGATGCTTTGTGCCAAATACCTAAGCTCAGGGTACTGTGGTTTCAGAGAAGAAGATTTTTTAAGTTTTAATTGAAACAATCTATTTTTAGCTCGTGTGACCTAGATATGCAACGGACAGAAAACATTTGAACAATATTGGTAAAGTACCTCTAGAAGTTACACCATGCCAAATATCAAAGCTCTAGCTATATTAGTTTCAGAGAAGAAGAGGTTTGAAGATTTCACTATATAACTCTATGTAAATTTGTGACCCCCGGGGCGGGGCCATTTTTGACCCCAGGGACATAATTTGAACAATCTTGATAGAGGACCTATAGATGATGCTTTGTGCTAAATATCTAAGCTCAGGG
This sequence comes from Gari tellinella, assembly GCA_922989275.2. Taxonomy (NCBI): domain Eukaryota; kingdom Metazoa; phylum Mollusca; class Bivalvia; order Cardiida; family Psammobiidae; genus Gari; species Gari tellinella. Next base: position 79,165,664 of record OV277856.1, read on the forward strand.
TATTGTGGTTTCAGAGAAGAAGATTTTTTAAGTTTTTATTGAAACGATCTATTTTTAGCTCCTGTGACCTAGATATGCAACGGACCGGAAACATTTGAACAACTTTTAAAGAGGACCATATAAGGATCATTTCTACCAAGTTTGGTTAAAATCCATCCAATAGTTTAGGAGGAGATGTCATTTAAAGAAATTGTTGACGACGGACGACGAACGGACGTTCTTACGCTACGATACTTATGTGGCTATTTTCTATTGTTTTCTCTTGCGTGGCTAGCCACACAAGAGACAATTTCTTTTTGCTCTAACTTGGAATAGAATGATCTGGAGGCTAACCCTACCCCTTACCCTATGTCCCACAACTGGCCAGGTTAATGTCACAAGAAATGGCCAGGTTAATGTCACAAGAGACGGCCAGGTTAATGTTTTTCTATTATGGGGCTAAGAATTTTAGCCACATAAGTATCCTAGCGTAGGCACGGACGAACGAACGGACGGACGACGACGGACGACGGACACAGCACAATCAAAATAGCTCACCTTGGCACTTTGTGCCAGGTGAGCTAAAAATAGACTCTTTCATCTAGTATTACCCATTTGCTGGTAAAGTCTTATAGACTCTTTCATCTAGTATTACCCATGTGCTATCATACTAACACCACTAACCTATTGTACTACAAGAACTAAAAGCACTTACCTGCAGTAAAACCTCTCTATTACCACTACTGAATTGCACTTAGTATAAAGTGTTTATGGTATGCGACTGCTTAAAGCATGGTGGCAGTGAAACAGAAAGTTCCTTGTTTTACTGTCACCTTGTTTAAATCTGTCACCTGTCTTTTATGCATCATTTAGCCTTCGTATTAGGGGTGGTTATAGAGAGGTTTGACTGTATTGTCCTACCATTACAACTAACTTACAGTTCTTTCAGTACCCCTCACTGTATACCCTACCAGTACCACACTCACATATCACATATAACTACCAACACTAACCTACAGTCCTACCATTACAACTAACTTACAGTCCTTTCAATACCACTCACTGTATACCCTACCAGTACCACACTCACATATCACATATATCTACCAACACTAACCTACAGTCCTACCATTACAACTAACTTACAGTCCTTTCAATACCACTCACTGTATACCCTACTAGTACCACACTCACATATCACATATAACTACCAACACTAACCTACAGTCCTACCATTACAACTAACTTACAGCCCTTTCAATACCATTCACTGTATACCCTACCAGTACCACACTCACATATCACATATAACTACCAACACTAACCTACAGTCCTACCATTACAACTAACATACAGTCCTACCATTACAACTAACCTACATATCACATATAACTACCAATACTAACCTACAGTCCTACCATTACAACTAACATACAGTTCTTTCAATACCACTCACTGTATACACTACCAGTACCACACTCACATATCACATATAACTACCAACACTAACCTACAGTCCTACCATTACAACTAACTTACAGTCCTTTCAATACCACTCACTGTATACCCTACTAGTACCACACTCACATATCACATATAACTACCAACACTAACCTACAGTCCTACCATTACAACTAACTTACAGCCCTTTCAAAAAACTCACTGTATACCCTACCAGTACCACACTCACATATCACATATAACTACCAACACTAACCTACAGTCCTACCATTACAACTAACATACAGTCCTACCATTACAACTAACCTACATATCACATATAACTACCAACACTAACCTACAGTCCTACCATTACAACTATCTTACAGTCCTTTCAATACCACTCACTGTATACCCTACCAGTACCACACTCACATATCACATATAACTACCAACACTAACCTACAGTCCTACCATTACAACTAACATACAGTCCTTTCAATACCACTCACTGTATGCACTACCAGTGCCACACTCACATATCACATATAACTACGAACACTATCCTACAAACCTACCATTACAACTAACTTACAGTCCTTTCAATACCACTCACTGTATACCCTACCAGTACCACACTCACATATCACATATAACTACCAACACTAACCTACAGTCCTACCATTACAACTAACCTACATATCACATATAACTACCAACACTAACCTACAGTTCTACCATTACAACTAACCTACATATCACATATAACTACCAACACTAACCTACAGTTCTACCATTACAACTAACTTACAGTCCTTTCAATACCACTCACTGTATACCCTACCAGTACCACACTCACATATCACATATAACTACCAACACCAACCTACAGTCCTACCATTGCAACTAACCTACATATCACTACCAACACTAACCTACAGTCCTACCATTACAACTAACCTACATATCACATATAACTACCAACACTAACCTACAGTCCTACCATTACAACTAATCTACATATCACATATAACTACCAACACTAATCTACAGTTCTACCATTACAACTAACCTACATATCACATATAACTACCAACACTAACCTACAGTTCTACCATTACAACTAACCTACAGTCCTACCATTACAACTAACCTACATATAACTACCAACACTAACCTACAGTCCTGCCAACAATACTTACCTTGTATCCTTCTTAGACTCTCGAGTCTTCACTGCCTTGGGTCTGTAATAAAAATAAATTGACATTACTAAATAGACAGTCAGGTCACAATAGAGTTTAGGGACTGTGTGATTAAGTATCGCCATGTTTGTCAATACAATAATAGTTTGGGAAATTGTCAGTAAATAGAAGTAGATTTAGAATTTCAACAGATTATAATGATGATAATTTTAAAGAAAAACATTTTTCCCCTTTCAAAAAGTGAATTTCTTATGGTACAGGGGCCCATTTTTGTCAGAGAATAGCTGTTACAGCTAGTGTTTACTGTTATATTGTATCCGACGTTAAATAAATCTTCTTGTATCTTGTTTTATGAAATGTTGTACAAAAAAAACGGTCGTAAGTCTAAACATAAAAATACATCTAATATCTGATTTCTCCATCTAATCCTGCCTTGTGACAGCTCTTTTGAATCGTCTTTTCAAGAAGATTACAAATAGATGTCACAAGACAGGATTAGATAGAGAAATAAATAATAGTTGAGAAGTTTAGAATCTTATGACAATATTTGTCGAAAGACGTCTCATAAAACGGGCCCCAGACTCTAATTAGCCAACTACAAAAAGTATGAATGATTTATTTTGCAAACAGATTATAGCCACTTGACATGATATGATGGTCAGGTTGCAAAGATTGTACAATAATATGCCTGAAGGATTCTTGCAAGAAACAACAACTGACAAAAACGTCAATGTCTTCTAATAGACAATATCCCTGTATTAATCCAATATCCAACATATAATTATGTCTTTTTATGCCTTTAATCTATTTCTTTACTGAATAGAATAGTTCCACGTGATACAGTAATGAATATCCACTAGAGGAAATAGTCCTTACATCCTTGCATATAGTAGCTTAAATCATGTGGAAGTAAGGCAGTATACTCATAAGAGAGCACTCTGCTTGTATCTTTCAGCCTTCTTTAAGCAATCATATATCTTCAATACTGAAAACAAGCTATGGGGAAAAGGGTTTAGATAAACTACAGCAGAACCTCTCTTTTATAAACACTAACACAAAGCTAATTGATTGTTTAAATGTAAGGTGACAGCTTAAAGCAAGGCGACGGTAAAACAGAAGGCCCTTAAAGGAACTTTCTGTTTTACTGCCACCTTGCTTTAACTCTTTCCTCCCTGAAACGTTAAATGGACAGTTCCAGTTTCCATTTTCGTCTAGTCCATTTCTGACTTTTAAGGGTTGTTTTTGTCAATGTTTGGCATTATGACAAACAGTGAAGACCCTGATCAGAGGGTTCCTTATGGAGCCCTCTGATCTGGGTCTTCACTGTTTGCACAAGACAAGTGTACCATTCACATGTACACTGTTTGAAAATGACGCCTATATGCGGGACTAGGGTTCAAAGGGTTAAGCAGTCACCTGTGGTAAACACCTAAAAATTAACACAATGTAGCAGTTGTAATAGAGAGGTTTTACTGTATGTCTTGATATTATAATCTTGTTGCACCGTTCAGTGTTGCCCATGAATGGATATAGACTGAGTCTGTAATTTTCCATATTTGCTTTGTTTTCCATACTTTCAAGGGATCTCTAGTTATGTATAGGATTGCTCAACGATAAATTGTTGAGCAATATCCAACTTGTCACCATCCCACCCCTTAGAACCAAATTACATGCTCTGATGAAAATTCCCAACGAGTTCAGATATTGAATTTAATTACTATTTTATTAAAAGGTCAGATAAACATATGTTTGGCAATATAGAAATATATCAATCCACGGTCTATTGCTCACTGTTGGTGAGTAAATGTATATATGGTGACAATTACAATTAGAGCAAATAGATGCATACCTCTCTTCAGTTTCTGATTTCTCTGGAGTTCTTGACCTACAACCAACAAAAATATAATATTACAGACTTTACAGTCAATCTTTTAATATGAAACAATTGAAATGTGTGTATAAATCAGATCTATTTTCCTCAGTGAAAGCATAAATGAAAGACATATTAATGGGGCAATACCCCATAAATACGCCTTTTTACGTCTTTAAATTATTCCTCCATTGAAGAAAATAGTTCAAATTTATACAGTCATAAATATGTATCATAAGAAATGTTTTTTATATTCAAGGAGATGGTAGCTTAAAGCAAGCTGAAAATAAAGCAGAATGTGCCTTAAGGCGCATTCTGCTTTACTTTCAACCTACTTTAAGTGGTCACCTATTTTCTAAAGTAGAAAGAGACTATGGGGTAATGGGTAAAAGAAGCCATTGGCAAATAGTGTAGACCAAAATGTGGCATTGGCAAATAGCGTAGACCAATATGTGGCATCTCATCTGCCTTACACTGAAAATATGGACAAACTTTTTGTTTTGTTTGAAATATCAAACAATGCTTACCTTTCCTTAGATCGATCTCTGGATTTGGACCTGTTCAGATAAAGAAATAAAAAGAAAAGAGTTAAGGAACAATAATCTTATCTTAACCCATTACCCCTCAAAAACGCCTTTTTACGCCTCTTACTTATTCCTCCACTGTGAAAAAAGTTCCAGTTTATACAGCAAAGAATATGTACCAAAAGAAATATTTTCCATATCCTAGAAGATGGTAGCTTAAAGCAGGCTGAAAGTAAAGCAGAATGTGCCTTAAGGCACATTCTGCTTTACTTTCAACCTGCTTTAAGTGGACACCTGTTTTCGAAGCAAGAAATAGGCTAAGAGGTAATGGGTTAACTCTACAAGAGATTCATTGTCTTACTTTAACTCTTTACCCAATAACCTGTTTTAGTTTTGAAAACAGCTGACCACTTAAAGCAGATTAAGGCGCATTCTGTTTTACTTTCAACCTGCTTTAAGCAACTATCTGTCAGGACTTAGAAAATATTTCTTATGGTCCATGTTCAAAGCTGTACAAATTGGAACTATTTTCTTGAGCAGAGGAATAAATTAAATGCGCTGAAAGTGGTTCCTATGAGGGAAAGGGTTAAAAGTTGTCAAAGGCATATGGTAGCTCAAAGCAGGATGAAATCAAAGTAGGAAGCTCCTGACTGATTGTTCAATACAGGTAAGAATTTCCAGTAGTCAATGGTTTCAATAAATTCTTTGCACTCACACTATTGAAACTGATAATTTTTGCCAAAACTTGGATCCATATGAGACGCCAACTTGTAACTCGGTGTCACGTCAAGCTACGAACTGTTTGATACTCTAAACCTTTATTTGAAAGATGTTTCAGAAAACTCAATTAGAACAATAGCAGAAATCAATTGTTGCAGACCAAAATATCACCAATTGCCCGAAGAGTCAAGGAAACAGAAAACAAGAGGTGTTTGTGAAACACTATGTCTCTTGATGTGACCATGACCTCTTAATGACCTTGAGCTTTGTTGGACATGGCCTTGCTTGTACTGAGCTCAAGCACTTTTTTCAGTTGAGTACATATGCCAAATATAAATTTCTATCACATGCAGTTTAAAAGTTATGGCCAGTGTTAAATTCAAATGACCTTTAATTACCTTGACCTTTGATGGAAATTAGTTCAAATTACCAAACAAGAACTAAAGCTCAAAAACTTCTTGAGTTGAATTAGAATAACAAATTTATATCACATGTAGTTATAGTGTTATGGTAAAGGTTAGATTGGTGGCAAGATGGATAGGCCAAAAATAATATGCCCCCGACTAAGTCTTGCAGGGGCATAAAAATGTTTACAATCTTAACATGAACACTTACTTTTTTACATGTCCATTTCGTTCCTGACTATGACTGCGATCCTTAGATTGACTTCTGTCTTTAGATTGACTTCTGTCTTTAGATGGACTTCTTTCTTTAGATCGACTCCGCTTGTCTTTAGATTTACTTCTTTTGTCTTTAGATTTACTTGCTCGATCCTCTCTTTCCTTAGATTTACTTTTTCTTTCCCTAGATTTCTGCCTGTCTTCCTTATCAGACTTGTCTTGATGTGAATCTTTGCGTTTTCTTGACTTGATCGGACTTCGAGATCTAAAATTAAACAGGACTCCAGATAAAAGGTAGTAAATTAACCCTTCCCTCCTATAGCTTGTTTTTCAGTATTGAAGACAGATGGTTGCTTAAAGCAGGCTGAAGGAAAACCAGAATGCTCCTTAACCCATTACCCCATAGCCTATTTCTAGATTTGAAAATAGGTGACCACTTAAAGCAGGTTGAAAGTAAGGCAGAATGTACCTTAAGGCACATTCTGCTTTACTTTCAGCCTGCTTTAAGCTATGGTCTGCTAGAATATAGAAAAAATATCTTATAATACTTATTCATGACTGTATAAATTGAAACTATATTTTTTAGTGGAGGAATAAATCAAAGGCGTAAAAAAGCGTGTTAATGGGTTAAGGGGCATTCTGCTATACCTTGAGCCTGCTATAGACATAGCTGAGACAATGTAACTGTTTAGATTACTCTCTCCTGTCTGGAGTCTTGTCTTCAACATGTTTCTTATGAGTAGTCATAACACAAGCTTCTTGGAGTTAAAGAAATTTACCGTTCACCCTAGTTTGCCAGCCAATGAAATGACTCTATTTCAGCAAGAAATGAAAAAATATATTGCATATTCGAGATGCATTCTAGAGGGTATCTGGACCGAAAAGTTATAGTAATTAGTGATATGGATTCACTTAGTTTTGTATGCGGTGTCCTTGACCGGTTCATGACTTGTTTATTTCTCTGCCATACCCAAGTACAAAATTGAACGAATATGCGATATATTTTTTCATTTCTTGCTGAAATGGAGCCCTTTCATTGGCTGGCAATCTAGGGCAAACAGTAAATTTCTTTACCTCCACCAAGCTTGTGTTATGAGTTATGAGTAGTCATAACACAAGCTTCGTGGAGTTAATTTTTTTTAGAACAGTCGAGTACCAATAGACGATATATAACTAATATACTTGGTTTAGTTGTATGAGCCCTTATTTCAAAGTTAAAATGTGGCCTTATATCAAGAGGGTTAACAAAATCCAACAGTTAGTTTAACATATGGAATCTGAATTATCAAGACAACTGTATTTGTAATGCTCTCTGTATTCTTGTGATCAAGGTCTAGTATGTTTGCATAGGACAAGTGTACTTTTCACAGGCACACTGTCTGTAATGTATGTGTATACTTGTTGTTAAGGATCAGAGGGTCATTAGACACAGATAAATAAGGAGTTATATTTCCAAAGTTAGAATCATTGTCTGCACCAAACCATATACAGTAAAACAGCTCTATTACAACCACTAAAAAGAAGGCTTTTTTATTGTTTAGAAAACAGGTGACAGCATAACGCAAGGTGACAGTTGTACTGTCACCTTGCTTCAAGCAGTCAACTGTTCTAAACACCTAATCATCATCATCATCCAGTTTAGTTTAACCAGGCCACTGATTTTGGTGGTCGTAATAGAGAGGTTTTACTGTAATTTTCAAAGCTAGAATCTTGGCATCAAACCATATAGTGTCTCTATGATATAATAATGATGAATATTTGTGCTAAAATAATAGAGTTAACAGTTGGAAAAGTTAGTGTTTGTTTTTATATCAGGATCACTTAGATTAGCTTCTGATTGCCTACCTGGATCTGGATCTTGATTTCTTTGATCTCCTGAAAATAAATGTAATGGATCTTTATCAACTATTTTACACAGCACTTGTTTTCAGTATTTAACCCATTACTCAATAAATATGCCTTTTTATACATTTAATTTATTCATCCACTGATGAAAATAATTCCATTTTATAAATTTTGAATATGCAACATAAGAATTTTCTATGCACTAGAAGAGGGTCAGCGTTTTTTTTCCTTCTTTGAACGGTACCGGGGAACGGACCCGTTCCCAATTGGAGGCGGACCCTTCCCAATTTGGCGACCGGACCCTTCCCAATCAAAAGAAATCAAATATCGGACCCGTTCCCAATCAAAATAAACATATTTCCCAATTATCAAATGACTTTTTCCCTTTAAATCATAGCAAACCATCCATATTTCAACTTATCTTTTGCTACAATGAATGTCTCGTCAAGGAAGTATACAGAAGTTTATAATTCCGTGGTCTTGTGAATGTAAACAAAGTTACGCAACTCCATTGACATTTTTGGGAGTATGTATAAAACAAAACCAGTGATTACGGCCGAATTTCGGAAACGGTCCGGGCGAAGATTTATACATGCCCTTTCATCGATCTGGTTAATGTTGCGTGATCGCAAAATCCGCTGAAATTGATAAGAGTTTACAAACCCAGTCTGACTCTGTTTACCATAATTTATAAAATAGAAAACCTACAATTAAAACAATCATGAGCAATAATTCAAAGTATTACAGAATTGTTTTGAGAAAGACGATAAAGAAGAACTTGAATCTAGATCACTGCTTTAACACTCGCGAGCTTGATTGGCAGTATTCAGAGATAGATAAGATAAGATTTTGGATTTTACCAAGTCATCAACTCTGTCTCGGCCGCAACAGCGTCTACTGTGAGTAACACACCCAGCGTAGATTTAGTTTTTACACCATGTTTACCATCATAAACAGTTATAACGGTTTAGTAACTTAAATTCCCAATTTCTGCGTTGTCATCATTTCAAAACTCGTTTTTCCCAATTTGACTTGAAAAATTCCCAATCTGAGGGGTACCGGACCCGTTCCCAATTGGGTGAAAAAAACCGCTGAGGGTATCTTAAAGCAGGCAGATGCCCCTTAACCCATTACCCCATAAATACGCCTTTTTACACCTTTAAAATATTCCTCCACTGAAGGAAATAGTTCAAATTAATAGAGTTATAAATATGTCTGATAAAAATATGTTCTATATTTCAGCAAGTGTTAGCTTAAAGCAGGCTGAAAATAAAGCAGAATGTGCCTTAAGGCACATTCTGCTTTACTTTCAACCTGCTTTAAGTGGTCACCTATTTTCAAAACTAGAATCAGGCAATGGGGTAATGGGTTAACAAACATAATAGTTTACTTCAACCTGCTTCACTTGTCTTCAAAGCTATAAACAGGCTATGGTGTAATGGGTTAAAGATCTAGACCCTAAATGTTACATGACCACCAATGTACCATTCAAATATACTGATCATACTGGTGCCCGATATATTTTACCATAAATACACATTTCTACGCCTTTATTTTAAAAACTACACTGAATAAAATACTTTCATTAATATGTATCTTCAGAAATAATTTCTATATTCTAGTTGATGATAGCTTAAAGCAGGTTGAAAGTAAAGCAGAATGCGCCTTAAGGCGCATTCTGCTTTACTTTCAATCTGCTTTAACTGATCAGCCATCTTCAATACTAGAAACAAGCTATGGATTAAATGGTTAAAACTCCTCTAAACAAGAAACCCCTCTAAATTGTCGAAAAGTTGCTCGTAACCAATTGAAAAACCCCTTGAGATCTAGTAAGTAAGGGCCTCTATACAAAACTTCAGATGGCTGAGCCGTTGCTTGCACAATTTTCTCATGTTTTACCTGTATTTTCACGCCTAGTGAGAACAATTGGGGGAATCAATGAATGGACTGGGGTTATGTCTTTAAGCGGACTGAGTTGGATAAAAGTGATTAAAATTTTGCACTTTTAACTATGAAGGAAAACTAGAGATATCAAAGACTTACTTTTTATCCGAGTCAGATTTAGACCTCTTTGACCTTGCCCTTCGTTCTGGAGTTCTTGACTTTGACCTATATTTTTCCCTTGACCTGAAATAGGACGACGAACGTTACTATGGATGGTATGGAATAAACAAATAAATGTTCATTCTAACATGTGTAGAAATCTAGATAAACAACATAAAATGAATGCATGTATGTAAAATGCTGTTTTCATTTGCATTTAACAGACTACTGAGCTTACAGCCTCACAACAACAAAGGAACATCTTTAGAGAACACAGATTGTTGTTATCTCACTCTGATACAGTGCTTCCTCCCTACAATGACCCTTGCTGCAGTACCCTAAACAAGACAATTATGGGCCTGTTCGATTATCAGTCCGGAATTTACGGGATTGACAGAATCGAAATCGAATGGTCCGGAATTCAATTCCAGAACTGTTCTATCAGTTCTGTTCAAGGAGGTGGTGTGAGCAGAATTGTTATGTATCATCATGGTTCCCGGCACAATTCGCCAACGCTTCGACATCAAAGTTATACTAAGCAGGAAACCAGACTACCATATTTGCAAGGGTTCAATTCCGTTTTTATTTGATTTACTAATTCCATGGAATTGTTCCAAACAGTTCTGGAACTGATAATCGAACAAGCCCTATGTCTGATGCTTTTACTGCTGCAATATCCTCTGCTTAAAATTGTTGTCTGCTGTTTTTTCTCAAATTTATATATAAGTGGACATTTTGACAGAAGAAATATAATGATGAAAGACAAGATCAGATGCCACGTTACGCAGCATCTGATCAGGATTCAAGCTGTTTGCAAATGTAAGCCAAGTCTTAATTTCCCCCGCCCTTTAACAACTCACTCCGAACAACACAACAATCTGTGTCTCCCATTGGGTGTTGTTGTAGAGAGGAAGCACTGTACAAATAATGAGCTGCATGCATCTAACTGATAACTCTAACTGATAACTCTTTACAGCATAGTGTGTTTCTACTTTGGATGACAGCTGACCGCTTATAAGCAGGTTCAAAATAAAGCAGAATGTGCAATCTGCTTTACTTTCAGCCTGCTTTAAGCTAACATTCTGCTAGGATAGAGAAAATATTTCTTATATGTATGAAGTATAAATTTCTTCAGTGGCGGAATAAATTAAAGGCATTTAAATGTGTATCTATGCAGTAAAGGGTAAAAGTAGTTAGGAACTTCTGTCAAAGCAAAGAATACAAATAAGCCAAGAACTGCTTGTCACATCAAAGATCACTCAGGAGCAAAGTTACATACCATAGTTTTGGAGGGAGAAGAATATTACCTTGATTTTTTACGTTCTAATGATCTTGATCTTGACCTGTACCTGTCTCTTGACTTTGACCTGCAAGTAAATATTAAATGGTTGCCAGGTTGTTGAACAAATAAAACCCTTTCCCCAATAGACCGTGTCCGCATACCCCATAGACTCTTTCTAATTTTGAAGACAGGTGATCACTTAAAGCAGGGTAAAAGTAAAGCAGAATGCGCCTTAAGGCGCATTCTGCTTTACTTTCACTCTGCTTTAAGGTACCATCTTGTAGAAAAATAGAAACTATTTCTTATGATACATGTTCATTACTGTAAAAATTGGAACTATTTTATTCAGTGGAGGAATAAATTAAATGCGTAAAATAGCTTATCTATTGAGTAAAGGGATAAGGGCCACAGCACACCTTTACTTCTTCTTCTTCCTTTACAGTTGAATATTCATCAATGCTGTTGATTTCAGGCGGCTGTTTAGAGCAATGAGCTTTTTGCTTTACATTTATCTTGCTTTATGCAGTATCTTGCCTTAACTCTTTCAACACTAAGTAACTCTTGTGTGTTATTAGATTCCATTGTCGATTTTTTTAGCTACCAAAACATGAATCAGTCTATACTTGGAATTTTGGGTAGTTTAATAAATACTGGTTTAAATTAGAAAAGAGTGCAGAACCTGATCAGAGGGCTCCTAAAGGATCTATGCTGTTTTTAAATGTAATGATTTTATAATTATTCTTAGAAAACAGGTCCATGGTGTTGAAAGAGTTAAACACTGTAATATATTGGTGGTTTTCACTTCTGACTATGGAGGAAGTTGTTATAAAGCCTATAGACAATACCATATTATATAACACTGTAACAAACGGAACTGTTATGGTGTCACTATTATATAAACATAGCTCCAGATATTATGGTGAGTACATGTATCTGAAAGAGCAGTCTGATCAGGATCTGCACTCTTTTCTTATCTACGACATTTCTGACATGTGTCTGCATCCTTTCCTTAGACCTGGGTGAAATATTTCCTAGTTTTTTTAGCCAATAAATGTTTAATAGTTCAGAATTTCAGATTATAGATATTATGGTGGGGATGTTTCATATATAAGTGCAGAATATAAGTAAAGCCATTGATTAGAATTTAATCATAATAATTGAACTTGACCTTGACCTCCTCCTTTCTCGTGACCTTGACCTATTTCTGTCTCTTGACCTTGACCTGTAATAACAAACCATCACAGCACATCAAAAAGCAGCAGTAATACATGTCTTACAGGAACAAAATAAATAGCAGAAAGAAAGACTACAACATAAATCATTAGCATTCAGTACAGACAACAGATACAGGGTCTCATGCATGACAATAGGTATATAAAGCAGTGTGCAATATCCATAATAACTAATGCATCCATAATGTGTATGCGTGAGATATAGATCGAGATAGATAGAGAGAGAGAGATACATAACTAACTTTATGCCTGAATTGTTACTTGAGAATAGCATAACAAGAAAGCTTAACCTATTACTTCATAGATATACATTTTTATGCCTTTGATTTATTCCTGCACTGAAGAAAATCGTTCCAATTTATATAGTCATGAATATGTATCCCAAGAAATATTTTCTATATTCTAGAAGATGGTAGCTTAAAGCAGACCAAAAGTAAAGCAAGGTGTGCCCTAAAAAATTGCTCAAAAGCTGCAATTATTTGGTTATTTGTATCATTTTTTAATGTTTTAAAGGGGAGAAGAAAAATCCACCATTCATTTTGTTGAGGTAATGGATATATAGGAGTTTCTCCCCGAGGGTCAGAAAATTCAGGCAGGTACTCGACAAGCCTCGTCCCTGCATGAATGTTCTGACCCTCAGGGAGAATTCCTAATCTCAGAGCATGCAGTATTATGAAATATTAAAGCAGCCTTTCATCATCTGATCATTTAATTATGCTGAATGAGAAAACTAAGTCACTTTAAACACTTAAAATCTTTCCCTCACGTTTACCTATCTTGTACCTATTTTGTACATTAAGGATATTTGACTACTTTTTCCCATTATAGCCTGTTTCTAGTTTTGAAGACAGGTGATCACTTAACCCTTTACTCCATAGCCTGTTTTTAGTTTTCAAAAAGGTGACCACTGAAAGCAGGTTGAAAGTAAAGCAGAATGCGCCTGAGGGCGCATTCTGCTTTACTTTCAGCCTGCTTTAAGCTACCATCTCTCAGGAATTAGAAAATATTTCTGTTGGAACATGTTTATGACTGTATAAATTGGAGCTATTTTCTCATGTGGAGGAATAAATCAAAGGCGCTTCTATCAGGGAAAGGGTTAAAGCAGGTAAGGCATTCTGATTTACTTTCAGCCTGTCTTAAGGAGCCCTCTGATCTACACTGTTTGAGGACAAGTGTACTCCACACTGGTACATAGTTTGTAAATGACAGGGTACTTCATAACTAGGGTTCAATAGATAAGCAATATGGTACAGACTGATTAAAATCAGCTCTGTATACCTTACCATAAATTATGAAAATGTATTATAAACATAACTATAATTGGAGAAACGAAAAATCTCATCTTTACACCTCTCTTAATTGCCATGAAAGAATATGCTTAACATGTGTATGTATGATCAACATAATTATAATAGCATATCCTCTAGGTATCTAATATAACAAAACTTGTATTATTTTGTGAAGTTTGAAATCTGACACCCTTTAATCTATTTTTCCACAAAAAGAAAATACATGTAGTACCATGTTTTAGTCATGAATATGAACCATATAAACCTTTCCTTTTCCCTAACAGATGGTACCTTAACCAATTACCCCATGGATACACCTTTTTACTCCTCTAATTTATTCCTGCACTGAAGAGAATAAGTCCAATTTATACAGTCATGAATATGTATCCTCAGAAAAAGTTTCTATATTCTAGCAGATGTTAGCTTAAAGCAGACTGAAATCCTTAAGGTCCATTCTGCCTTACTTTCAACCTGCTTTAGGTGGTCACCTGCCTTCAAATATAGAAACAGGTTATGGAGTAATGGGTTAAAACCTAAACAATTATTCTGCTTTACTTTCAGCCTGCTCTAAGTACATAATACCATCTCTCTTCAACATTGGAAACAAGCTATATAAAGGGAAAACTGTAGACATACGCAAACAGAGTACAGTGAAACCCCTCTAAACCAGACATGCTCTAAGTACATAGTACCATCTCTCTTCAACATTGAAAACAAGCTATATAGAGGGAAAACTGTAGGGAAAACTGTAGACATACGCAAACAGTGTACAATGAAACCCCTCTAAACCAGACATGCTCTAAGTACATAGTACCATCTCTCTTCAACATTGAAAACAAGCTATATAAAGGGAAAACTGTAGACATACGCAAACAGAGTACAGTGAAACCCCTCTAAACCAGACATGCTCTAAGTACATAGAACCATCTCTCTTCAACATTGAAAACAAGCTATATAAAGGGAAAACTGTAGGGAAAACTGTAGACATACGCAAACAGAGTACAGTGAAACCCCTCTAAACCAGACATGCTCTAAGTACATAGTACCATCTCTCTTCAACATTGAAAACAAGCTATATAAAGGGAAAACTGTAGGGAAAACTGTAGACATACGCAAACAGAGTACAGTGAAACCCCTCTAAACCAGACATGCTCTAAGTACATAGTACCATCTCTCTTCAACATTGAAAACAAGCTATATAAAGGGAAAACTGTAGGGAAAACTGTAGACATACGCAAACAGTGTACAATGAAACCCCTCTAAACCAGACATGCTCTAAGTACATAGTACCATCTCTCTTCAACATTGAAAACAAGCTATATAAAGGGAAAACTGTAGGGAAAACTGTAGACATACGAAAACAGAGTACAGTGAAACCCCTCTAAACCAGACATGCTCTAAGTATATAGTACCATCTCTCTTCAACATTGAAAACAAGCTATATAAAGGGAAAACTGTAGGGAAAACTGTAGACATACGAAAACAGAGTACAGTGAAACCCCTCTAAACCAGACATGCTCTAAGTACATAGTACCATCTCTCTTCAACATTGAAAACAAGCTATATAAAGGGAAAACTGTAGGGAAAACTGTAGACATACGAAAACAGAGTACAGTGAAACCCCTCTAAACCAGACATGCTCTAAGTATATAGTACCATCTCTCTTCAACATTGAAAACAAGCTATATAAAGGGAAAACTGTAGGGAAAACTGTAGACATACGCAAACAGTGTACAATGAAACCCCTCTAAACCAGACATGCTCTAAGTACATAGTACCATCTCTCTTCAACATTGAAAACAAGCTATATAAAGGGAAAACTGTAGGGAAAACTGTAGACATACGCAAACAGAGTACAGTGAAACCCCTCTAAACCAGACATGCTCTAAGTATATAGTACCATCTCTCTTCAACATTGAAAACAAGCTATATAAAGGGAAAACTGTAGGGAAAACTGTAGACATACGCAAACAGTGTACAATGAAACCCCTCTAAACCAGACATGCTCTAAGTACATAGTACCATCTCTCTTCAACATTGAAAACAAGCTATATAAAGGGAAAACTGTAGGGAAAACTGTAGACATACGCAAACAGAGTACAGTGAAACCCCTCTAAACCAGACATGCTCTAAGTATATAGTACCATCTCTCTTCAACATTGAAAACAAGCTATATAAAGGGAAAACTGTAGGGAAAACTGTAGACATACGCAAACAGAGTACAGTGAAACCCCTCTAAACCAGACATGCTCTAAGTACATAGTACCATCTCTCTTCAACATTGAAAACAAGCTATATAAAGGGAAAACTGTAGGGAAAACTGTAGACATACGCAAACAGTGTACAGTGAAACCCCTCTAAACCAGACATGCTCTAAGCAGGGCTCCAGATAAGAGGTAGTTATTTCAACAAATCCAACATTTTCTCACTCTTTTTAGCACCAAATCCTATGATGTTACTACTCATTAGAATTGTCTCGAAGAGACGATTCTAATGAGTAGTGACACCACAGGGTTTAATTCAGAAATAAAGATTTTAGTTTTTGAAAAACTACCCTTATCTGGTGCTCTGTCTAAGTACATAGTACCATCTCTCTTCAACATTAAAAACAAGCTATATAGAGGGAAAACTGTAGGGAAAACTGTAGACATACGCAAACAGTGTACAGTGAAACCCCTCTAAACCAGACATGTGTGGGGACAACTAAAAAAAACATCCGGTTTAGAGGGGTTTCCGGTTTAGAGGGGTTTTAACCCATAGCTTGTTTCTAGTATGGAAGGTAGCTGACCACTTAAAGCAGGTTGAAAGTAAAGCAGAATGAGCCTTAAGGCGCATTCTCCTTTACTTTCAACCTGCTTTAAGCTATCATCTGCTAGAATATAGAAAATATTTCTGATGATTTATGTTCATGAATGTATTTTCTTCAGTGAAGGAATAAATCAAAGGCGTAAAAATGAGTGGGAAACGGGACCAAAGTTTTTGTCAGGTTTAGAGAGAATTCCGGTATTTAGAGGTTCCGGTTTAGAGGGGTTTTACTGTAGATCCAGATGAGATGCTATAAAAGGTGCCATATCTCATCATGCACTGTTTGCTGTGATAACACACAAGTCTAGTAAACAATTTGGCATTCAGATTGTCTGCAAGAGAAAATAAAAATAATGAGAACTCAACTGGTTGTGATTTCCTAGCAGACTGTAGCTATCATGAAGCTTAAAGAACAGCAGCAGACAACAATTTGATAACAGACCACTATTAGTATTAACTCTTTCATTGCCATGACATCATCATGAAGCTTAACCCATTACCCCATAAATACCCCTTTTTATGGATTGAGTTTATTCTTCCACTGAAGAATATAGTTCCAATTTATATATTTATGAAAAAATAGCTTAAGAAATATTTTCTACATTCTAACCAATGAAAGCTTAAAGCAGGCTGAAAGTAAAGCAGAATGTGCCTTAAGGCACATTCTGCTTTACTTTCAACCTGCTTTAAGTGGTTACTCATCTTCAAAACTAGAAACAGGCTATGGGGTAAAGGGTTAAAGAACAGTTAGCAGCAGACAATAGTTTGATAACAGACCACTATTAGTATTAACCCTTTCATTGCCATGACATCATCATGAAGCTTAAAGAACAGTTAGCAGCAGACAATAGTTTGATAACAGACCACTATTAGTATTAACTCTTTCATTGCCATGACATCATCATGAAGCTTAAAGAACAGTTAGCAGCAGACAACAGTTTGATAACAGACCACTATTAGTATTAACTCTTTCATTGCCATGACATCATCATGAAGCTTAAAGAACAGTTAGCAGCAGACAATAGTTTGATAACAGACCACTATTAGTATTAACTCTTTCATTGCCATGACATCATCATGAAGCTTAAAGAACAGTTAGCAGCAGACAATAGTTTGATAACAGACCACTATTAGTATTAACTCTTTCATTGCCATGACATCATCATGAAGCTTAAAGAACAGTTAGCAGCAGACAATAGTTTGATAACAGACCACTATTAGTATTAACTCTTTCATTGCCATGACATCATCATGAAGCTTAAAGAACAGTTAGCAGCAGACAACAGTTTGATAACAGACCACTATTAGTATTAACTCTTTCATTGCCATGACATCATCATGAAGCTTAAAGAACAGTTAGCAGCAGACAATAGTTTGATAACAGACCACTATTAGTATTAACTCTTTCATTGCCATGACATCATCATGAAGCTTAAAGAACAGTTAGCAACAGACAACAGTTTGATAACAGACCACTATTAGTATTAACTCTTTCATTGCCATGACATCATCATGAAGCTTAAAGAACAGTTAGCAGCAGACAATAGTTTGATAACAGACCACTATTAGTATTAACTCTTTCATTGCCATGACATCATCATGAAGCTTAAAGAACAGTTAGCAGCAGACAATAGTTTGATAACAGACCACTATTAGTATTAACTCTTTCATTGCCATGACATCATCATGAAGCTTAAAGAACAGTTAGCAGCAGACAATAGTTTGATAACAGACCACTATTAGTATTAACTCTTTCATTGCCATGACATCATCATGAAGCTTAAAGAACAGTTAGCAGCAGACAATAGTTTGATAACAGACCACTATTAGTATTAACTCTTTCATTGCCATGACATCATCATGAAGCTTAAAGAACAGTTAGCAGCAGACAACAATTTGATAACAGACCACTATTAGTATTAACCCTTTCATTGCCATGACATCGTCATGAAGCTTAAAGAACAGTTAGCAGCAGACAATAGTTTGATAACCGACCACTATTAGTATTAACTCTTTCATTGCCATGACATCATCATGAAGCTAAAAGAACAGTTAGCAGCAGACAACAGTTTGATAACAGACCACTATTAGTATTAACTCTTTCATTGCCATGACATCATCATGAAGCTTAAAGAACAGTTAGCAGCAGACAATAGTTTGATAACAGACCACTATTAGTATTAACTCTTTCATTGCCATGACATCATCATGAAGCTTAAAGAACAGTTAGCAGCAGACAATAGTTTGATAACAGACCACTATTAGTATTAACTCTTTCATTGCCATGACATCATCATGAAGCTTAAAGAACAGTTAGCAGCAGACAATAGTTTGATAACAGACCACTATTAGTATTAACTCTTTCATTGCCATGACATCATCATGAAGCTTAAAGAACAGTTAGCAGCAGACAATAGTTTGATAACAGACCACTATTAGTATTAACTCTTTCATTGCCATGACATCATCATGAAGCTAAAAGAACAGTTAGCAGCAGACAATAGTTTGATAACAGACCACTATTAGTATTAACTCTTTCATTGCCATGACATCATCATGAAGCTTAAAGAACAGTTAGCAGCATACAGCAATTTGATAACAGACCACTATTAGTATTAACTCTTTCATTGCCATGACATCATCATGAAGCTTAAAGAACAGTTAGCAGCAGACAACAATTTGATAACAGACCACTATTAGTATTAACTCTTTCATTGCCATGACATCATCATGAAGCTTAAAGAACAGTTAGCAGCAGACAATAGTTTGATAACAGACCACTATTAGTATTAACTCTTTCATTGCCATGACATCATCATGAAGCTTAAAGAGAGAGAGAGAGAGTTGGGTTTTACGGCACCGCGACACAATAAGGTCATATAGCGCCGAAATACAAAGTTTTATGTAAATGAAACTTAGTAAGATTTGTCTGAAGATTTATAAGTAATTTGGGCTATAACTAATAAGTAGGAATACCAATTTAAATAATAAATGATTTGATAGATTACAAATTTGATTTATCGAAAACTAAATTTGGAAAGGTAGTGAAATGAAATTGTGGTATTGGTAGTTGAATCAAATTTTGTGATAAAGATTTACCTCTTTCAGGAAAGAAATTATGTCATCATAACAGACTGTGTTAAAAAGTTGGCTCATGGAGTCGACATGATAAAATCTTTGTCTCGCAAGGGCCAGATCGACGCAATCAATAAGTACATGCTTTATTGTATATTGTTCTTGGCAAAATACACATTCTGGTGGTACTTCTCGTTTGAGAATGAATGAATGGGTAAAATATGAGTGACCAATACGGCAGCGAGCAAGTACGACCTCCTCTCTGCGAACAGATCGGTAAGATCGAACCGACTCGCCGATTGATGGTTTCAAAGTATGTAGTTTGTTATCCACAGACATGTCCCAAGATGTCTGCCATTTATTTTTTTCATATTTACTAATCAATGGTCTAAAGTCTGTGAAAGGCAATTTTATATTTGAAGTTTTCAAAGCAAGTGACGACTTTGCTGCGTTGTCTGCCTCTTCATTACCTCGAATACCTATATGGCTTGGGAGCCAGCAGAACAGTATATTTTTGCTAGAAAGTAAGACATGTATTTTAAGTAAAACATTCTGCACTAGAGGGTTGGATAAGTCTCTATTATTTAGAGACTGGAGGACAGAAAGTGAATCAGAACATATGATAAAGTCTTTGCGATCAAATGTAGATATGAATCGCAAAGCAAGGTCAATAGCTTGTACTTCCGCTGTAAAGATGGAAGAATTGTCTGGAAGTCTCATTTTATTTGTGTGAAATTCGCTTACGGATGCACAACCAACTTTATCATTATCTTTAGATCCGTCTGTATAAATAGCAGTATACGATGGATACTGCGATATTAGCTCATTAAATTTTGTTCTGAATTCTAAAGGAGATGTTGAAGACTTCTTGTCCTTACTTAGTTGGAGTACGACTTTAGGTTGTTTAATAGTCCATGGTGGGATAGAAGAAATTTTCTTTTCCTTAACCATATCCAATTTTAGTCCAGCATTTTCTAATGCAGACTTTAATCGGATACCGATAGGTGGAATAGCTTTTGGTTTTTTCTCATAAAGGGTTTCATATTTGGGATCAAATATTACATCATTAACAGGGTTTTCCAGGTTTGCTTTGACCTTTGTGGCATAACTAAGAGCCAACCTTTCTCTCCTGATGTATAGAGAGGGCTCATTAGCTTCTACGAGGAGACTATCTATAGGAGAAGTTCTAAAAGCACCTAAGGCTAGGCGTAATCCTTGGTGATGAATTGAATCAAGCATTTTTAAGTATGATTTTCTAGCAGATCCATAGACTGTGCTTCCATAGTCGAGCTTTGATCGAATTAGCGAGCGATAAAGTCGTAAAAGCACTTTTCGATCAGCACCCCAATCAGTATGTGCTAAAACTTTTAAAATATTCAGAGCTTTGAGACATTTTGTCTTAAGATGTTTAATATGCGAAATGAATGTAAGTTTCTTGTCGAAAATAACGCCAAGAAACTTGGCCTCCTCGACGACAGGTATTTTAACACCGTTAAGTAAAAGTTCAGGGTCATTGTGAGCCTTTCGTAACTGACAAAAGTGGACACATTGGGTTTTGGAAGTAGAAAATTTGAATCCATTTTCATTTGTCCAGGTTTGAAGTCTATTTAGACATTGCTGCAATTGTCGTTCGATGGTGTTCATATTTTTTGAACGATAACAAATCAAAAAGTCGTCCACATAAAGAGAACAGTCTATACCGGGACTAAGGCATTTTACGATGTTGTTTATCTTAATGGCAAACAATGTCACTGAAAGAATACTTCCCTGTGGGACACCTTCTTCCTGCGAATGTAAGTCAGAAAGAGTAGAACCAACACGAACATTAAAATTGCGGTCAGAGAGAAAGTCAGATATAAATGAAGGTAGGCGACCTTTAAGACCAAAGTCTTGCAGGTCTTTCATAATCCCATATTTCCATGTTGTTTCATAAGCCTTTTCAAGATCAAAGAACACAGAAACAATATGTTCTTTTTTTATGAAAGCATCACGAATAAATGATTCCAATCTAACGAGATGATCGTTAGTACTTCTTTGGCTTCGAAATCCACTTTGGAAGTTGGTAATAAGATTCTTTGATTCCAGGAACCAAAGAAGCCTAACATTTATCATTCGCTCTAGAGTTTTACAAACGCAACTTGTGAGAGCTATTGGACGGTAATTTGATGGGTTTGAACGGTCTTTGTCTGGTTTAGGAATTGGAATTATAGTAGCATTTTTCCATGATGGTGGTAAAATGCCCAACTCCCAAATACGATTAAAAATTGATAGAAGACTTTCAAGTGAGCTGTCTGGGAGATGTTTCAAAAGTTGATAATGAATGTTGTCCGGGCCAACGGCCGTGTCGTTAGATTTGTTTAAAGAGTCCCGAATTTCAGATAATGTGAAGGGATTGTTATATTCCTCAGCATTATTTGATTTGAAGTCTAATTTAACCTTTTCCTTTTGAGTTTTGATCTTTTGAAATTTATCAGAATAGTTCGCAGAAGAAGATGTTTTAGTAAAGGTTTCAGCTAAAGTGTCTGCTAACTGTTTCTTTTCAGTCACAGTGTCGCCATTATCTTTATTCAAATGACTCACGGTAGGAACACTTTTGCCATCTATCTTTTCAATCATATCCCAAACTTTCTTGGTCGGTGTGCGCGCATTAATTTTGGAGACAAAGGATTGCCATGACTTCTTTTTAGACTGTCTAATAGTACGCCGTGCTTTAGCTCTAAATATTTTCACATTTTGAAGATTAAAGAACAGTTAGCAGCAGACAATAGTTTGATAACAGACCACTATTAGTATTAACTCTTTCATTGCCATGACATCATCATGAAGCTTAAAGAACAGTTAGCAGCAGACAATAGTTTGATAACAGACCACTATTAGTATTAACTCTTTCATTGCCATGACATCATCATGAAGCTTAAAGAACAGTTAGCAGCAGACAATAGTTTGATAACAGACCACTATTAGTATTAACTCTTTCATTGCCATGACATCATCATGAAGCTTAAAGAACAGTTAGCAGCAGACAATAGTTTGATAACAGACCACTATTAGTATTAACTCTTTCATTGCCATGACATCATCATGAAGCTTAAAGAACAGTTAGCAGCAGACAATAGTTTGATAACAGACCACTATTAGTATTAACTCTTTCATTGCCATGACATCATCATGAAGCTTAAAGAACAGTTAGCAGCAGACAATAGTTTGATAACAGACCACTATTAGTATTAACTCTTTCATTGCCATGACATCATCATGAAGCTTAAAGAACAGTTAGCAGCAGACAATAGTTTGATAACAGACCACTATTAGTATTAACCCTTTCATTGCCATGACATCATCATGAAGCTTAAAGAACAGTTAGCAGCAGACAATAGTTTGATAACAGACCACTATTAGTATTAACTCTTTCATTGCCATGACATCATCATGAAGCTTAAAGAACAGTTAGCAGCAGACAATAGTTTGATAACAGACCACTATTAGTATTAACTCTTTCATTGCCATGACATCATCATGAAGCTTAAAGAACAGTTAGCAGCAGACAATAGTTTGATAACAGACCACTATTAGTATTAACTCTTTCATTGCCATGACATCATCATGAAGCTTAAAGAACAGTTAGCAGCAGACAATAGTTTGATAACAGACCACTATTAGTATTAACTCTTTCATTGCCATGACATCATCATGAAGCTTAAAGAACAGTTAGCAGCAGACAATAGTTTGATAACAGACCACTATTAGTATTAACTCTTTCATTGCCATGACATCATCATGAAGCTTAAAGAACAGTTAGCAGCAGACAATAGTTTGATAACAGACCACTATTAGTATTATCTCTTTCATTGCCATGACATCATCATGAAGCTTAAAGAACAGTTAGCAGCAGACAATAGTTTGATAACAGACCACTATTAGTATTAACTCTTTCATTGCCATGACATCATCATGAAGCTTAAAGAACAGTTAGCAGCAGACAATAGTTTGATAACAGACCACTATTAGTATTAACTCTTTCATTGCCATGACATCATCATGAAGCTTAAAGAACAGTTAGCAGCAGACAATAGTTTGATAACAGACCACTATTAGTATTAACTCTTTCATTGCCATGACATCATCATGAAGCTTAAAGAACAGTTAGCAGCATACAACAATTTGATAACAGACCACTATTAGTATTAACTCTTTCATTGCCATGACATCATCATGAAGCTTAAAGAACAGTTAGCAGCAGACAACAGTTTGATAACAGACCACTATTAGTATTAACCCTTTCATTGCCATGACATCATCATGAAGCTTAAAGAACAGTTAGCAGCAGACAACAGTTTGATAACAGACCACTATTAGTATTAACCCTTTCATTGCCATGACATCATCATGAAGCTTAAAGAACAGTTAGCAGCAGACAACAGTTTGATAACAGACCACTACTAGTATTAACTCTTTCATTGCCATGACATCATCATGAAGCTTTAAGAACAGTTAGCAGCAGACAATAGTTTGATAACAGACCACTATTAGTATTAACTCTTTCATTGCCATGACATCATCATGAAGCTTAAAGAACAGTTAGCAGCAGACAATAGTTTGATAACAGACCACTATTAGTATTAACTCTTTCATTGCCATGACATCATCATGAAGCTTAAAGAACAGTTAGCAGCAGACAACAGTTTGATAACAGACCACTATTAGTATTAACTCTTTCATTGCCATGACATCATCATGAAGCTTAAAGAACAGTTAGCAGCAGACAATAGTTTGATAACAGACCACTATTAGTATTAACTCTTTCATTGCCATGACATCATCATGAAGCTTAAAGAACAGTTAGCAGCAGACAATAGTTTGATAACAGACCACTATTAGTATTAACTCTTTCATTGCCATGACATCATCATGAAGCTTGACGAAACAGTTAGCAGCAGACAATAGTTTGATAACAGACCACTATTAGTATTAACTCTTTCATTGCCATGACATCATCATGAAGCTTAAAGAACAGTTAGCAGCAGACAACAGTTTGATAACAGACCACTATTAGTATTAACCCTTTCATTGCCATGACATCACCATGAAGCTTAAAGAACAGTTAGCAGCAGACAACAGTTTGATAACAGACCACTATTAGTATTAACCCTTTCATTGCCATGACATCATCATGAAGCTTAAAGAACAGTTAGCAGCAGACAACAGTTTGATAACAGACCACTATTAGTATTAACTCTTTCATTGCCATGACATCATCATGAAGCTTAAAGAACAGTTAGCAGCAGACAATAGTTTGATAACAGACCACTATTAGTATTAACTCTTTCATTGCCATGACATCATCATGAAGCTTAAAGAACAGTTAGCAGCAGACAATAGTTTGATAACAGACCACTATTAGTATTAACTCTTTCATTGCCATGACATCATCATGAAGCTTAAAGAACAGTTAGCAGCAGACAACAGTTTGATAACAGACCACTATTAGTATTAACTCTTTCATTGCCATGACATCATCATGAAGCTTAAAGAACAGTTAGCAGCAGACAATAGTTTGATAACAGACCACTATTAGTATTAACTCTTTCATTGCCATGACATCATCATGAAGCTTAAAGAACAGTTAGCAGCAGACAATAGTTTGATAACAGACCACTATTAGTATTAACTCTTTCATTGCCATGACATCATCTCCTTTAAACATTTATCGTCATCTTTAATTTCTCAAATTTAAATGTTAGGTATTTTGATTTAGTTAAGAAATATCGAAATGATCGAGTGTCAAACAGTTTGGATCCAGATCAGATGCTGCATTATGCCGCATCTGATCAGAATCCACACTGTTTGCAAATAACCATGTACATACTCATAGGGTAAGGCAGTGAAGGAGTTAAAAACATTACAAACAACATTAATGGAACAGATGACAAATTTGATGCAGACATAGATCTATCTTGAAGCCAGGGGCGTAGCTATACCTATATGTCGGTACTCCCGGTAGAATCCACATTATTGGGCTACGATTTGATGTGGCATCTGATCTGGATCCATTAACTGTTTGTCACTCATATTCAACTTTTCTTCAGTTTACAAAAAATATTTGAGGCCCAGTGGACCGGCTCAGACAGTCCCCAGACCCCTGGCTGGTGAAACCACTTTATTTATGCCTTTCTACACGCCTGGAAGCAGCCACCAATTACACCTTTGTATAAGTAATGTTTTCAATTCCAAGTGTCGACATCGATAATTATAGAAACAGGAACTATTTTCCCTTCCAGGAAAAATGTAACAAATTGTAAACAGTGCACCATGCCGCCAAACTAATCAAGACAGGAATGCTGGAGTTTACAATTACAGAAATCTGTTTACAGCTACATGTATACCACTATAAAACCCTTTACTCAATTACCTATTTCTAGTTTTGAAGATCAGCAGGTGACCCCTTAAAGCATGTAGGTTGAAAGCAAAGCAGAGTGTGCCTTTTGGTGCTTTTTGCTTTACTTTCAGCCTACTTTATGTTACCATCATTCTGCTAGAATACAGGAAATATTTCTCATGGTGCATTTTTATGACTGTACAACTATTTTCTATGGAGGAAGAATAAATTAAAGGTGTAAAAGGGTGTATTTATGGAGTAATTGGTTAAAGGAATGTGGCAATCTCTCATATGTATCACTGTTTAATGTAGGACAAAAGTAATGCAAAAAGCTCATTTAGGGGCTTTCTGCATTACTTTTGACCTGCATTAAGCTGCCACTTTGGTACAAAATAATAAATTCAACTGGTTGACTGACACAGATTTGATAGAAATGTCACATACAGATTTGACTACAAGTCACTGGGAATGTAGCGTGTGCCTAGCTACTGGGCTATACTAAACACTGCACCAATCAACTCTCACCATAATGCACATATAATGCAGTTACTTTGCCAAACATTCTATGAATTTCCCTACTCAGCTAATTAGCCTAATTGAAGCTCAGTAGAACTAGGGCAAAAAACAAACACTTCCATGTGATATATGTACAGACATACTTGTGCTCAGAACAGCTGAACAGAATACCTATAGGCAGTTTTTACTACAGGTTGCAGCTTCATGCTGGATAAAACAAAAAGCAAAAAGCTCCAAAAAGAGCTTTCTGTTTTACTTTTATCCTGCATTCAGTAGTTGAACTCTATGCCTTACCGTGTCTTGTATTCAACAGTTGTTTGTATTACAAAGACCCACATGTCTTCAAAGAATAACAACTTCAGCTTTTCCCTCATAGAAGTTCCTTTCACACCCCAGTCTATTCTTTATAGGCATTTCTAACATAAGTTGGGCTAAATAAGTCATACTAGGTAGGAAGTTCTACATCCTAACAGCAGGGCTGCCATAAGTTGACATGAAAAATCCTAAGATTTCCAAATTTGCATTTTTCAAGTGCGATTTAAAGAATCGAACCTTTACCCCATAGCCTGATTCTTGTGTTGTTGACATGCGACTACTTGAAGCAGGCTGTTAAAGTCTGTTTCCTCGACGTAACTTCAGTTCATGTCTTGACCATTATTTCATAGAAATTCCTTTTCATGCTTATACTGAAGGTGTTTTCTGCTTTACTTTCAACCTGCTTTAAGCAATCACATATCTTATAAACTCTGAAAACAAAATATGGCGGAAAGAGTTGAAACTCTTTGACCAAGCTGTAAGGGATAGGCTATAGAAATAGGCTGGACTCTAAATCTGCTGTACATAGTCGTCTGCACCAACAGAAAAGCTTCTTCCCTCCTACATCGTGGTGGGACAATAATTTATACCGATTATTTAAATATAAAGTAATTTTAATATAATGTCATAAAGTCTCTCACATTGAAACTGCTGCTTGGCAATTGCTTTAACAATCCTAGTGTCGTAGCATATGACACAATTTGGTGCAATCAGACTACATGTAGTTGTCAAACTTGGCCAATACGTTATGCATATCAATACTGTATTGAAGAATACATAAATGGTATAACAGCTGATGCCGCTGACAATTAAAGGACCAAAAATGCCCCAGCTTGTCTCCATGCCAGTCATTCTTTTGTCAGGGCCATGATATCATCACCAGATAAATGCCTTTTTACACATTTAAGTAATTCCTCCACTGAAGAAAAAAGTTTTATACAGTAAAGAAAGAAAAACTTCCTATACCCTAGCAGATGGCAGCTTAACTCATTGAGCCCTAGTGACGCATATATGCATCCTATACCAAACATGTACCTGTGAAGAGTACACTTGTCCTATGCAAACAGTGAAGTCCCTGCATGATCAGAGGGCTCCTGCAGGAGCCCTCTGATCATGCATGGACTTCACTGTTTGTCATTTTGCAATTTATTACAAAAACAACCCTAAATAGTCTAAAATGGACCAACATTTATTGCAAACTGGAATTGTCCATTGGAAGTTTGGGGATAATAAGTTAAAGCAGGCTGAACATAAAGAATGCATGCATTCTGCTTTACTTTAACTCTTTCCTCCCTGAAACTTTAAATCGAAAATTCCAATTTCCATTTTAGTCAAGTCCATTTATGACTTTTAAGGGTTGTTTTTGTCAATGTTTGGCATAATGACAAACAGTGAAGACCCTGATCAGAGGGCTCCTTTCGGAGCCCTCTGATCTGGGTCTTCACTGTTTGCACAGGACAATTGTAAAACTCACATGTATAATGTTTGAAAATGACGCATATATGCGGGACTAGGGTTCAAAGGGTTAAACCACTTATATTCAGTACTAGAAAAAGGCTATGGAGTGAGGGGTTAAAGGCATCCTATGGTGCTTATGTGGAGGAAATAGTTAATAGAATATCTCAAGATGATGCTTCCGCCAAAACACTGAAACAATCCATTAATGGTTAACTAAAACATATATCTACTACATGTATATAGTTGATGATGTAGCTATTGCTGACACTGTCCTTAAAAGTAACACCTCAGGTATGCTTCTGCTTAAGTAGATAAGGCAATATATCCACCCTAAAATCACTAAACACTATGTTACATGCCTCTAACATACAGTGGAAAAGCAACCATTCTTTTTTTACAATTTACACGAAGCAAAATAGCTAATAAAATAATAAGTAAACAAGATATGTTTGGTAAACACAGATTTCAAAACCTAAATGCGGGCCTTAAGATCAAAGTCACTGGGATCAAACTTTTTTAAGTGCATGGGAAGGTCTTGTCCATATTTACACATGCAAACCATTTGTAAAAGCAATACCTCAAGGGACATAGGAGTTAAAGGCATTTTTCGAAACTTTAACACAGATTTTGAAACATTAACAAGGAACATAAGCCCAAGGTCAAGGTCACTGGGGTCAATTTTTCTGTACGCATGGTAAAGTCTTGTTCATATGCACATGCATACCAAATGCCAAAGCAATACCTCTAGGGACATAGGAGTTGTAAGCATTATCCAATGTAAAACACATTTCAAAACTTAACACACAGAGGTCACATGGGTCCAAAATGTCACATTGTCAGAAAGGTCTTAAGGTCCCTAAGGCATGTGTGGTACATAAGTATAAAAGATGTTGGTGGTAGCACACAGAAATTATGAATACTTTCTTGAAACTGCTAACGAGAATGGCAACGCGGATGCTAACGACCGGTTGACAACATAAGCTCTCGAGGACACAGTCCCATTAGCTAGAAATTCACTCTGTGACCTTGATCTTTGAACTTAAATAAATACGAAAGACTCAAGCAGGAAATGCAACACAAACAATACAACCACCTCTCAAGCAGAACACACACAGTCATTCCATATCAAACAAGAGGGCCTGAAGGCCCTGATATCGCTCACCATTTGTAATGAAGCCTGATAGCTTTACCTTTGAATTTCACCCGTTTTATTCTAAATCCATTCAAATTTGTAGTATAGCATGTAAACAACATTGGAATACGACCTACTCAAGTATAGTAGAGTACATCAAGGGCAGATAACTAGAGCCTAAATAATTCTGAAATGAAGACTTTTCTAGCACTTTGAAGTATATTATGTGCAGATAACTCTTGCCAAAATGATCAGATTTCAACAATAATTGCACTCCTTCGAGAACTTATAACTATATACATTTTGTGCAAGTATAATTAAAATCCATTGAAAACTGTAGTTGCAAGAGTGTAAACACTGTTAGATATGACATTTTCAGCAATTCAAGGGCAGATAACTCTTGACCTATTTGTCGTATTTCAACCATAATCGAACTCATGTGAACTCTCACAGTCATATACAATCTGAGCAAGTTTGAGAAAGATTGGATAAAAATTGTTACCTCAAGAGTGTAAACACCGTTAAATATGGCATTTTCAGCAATTCAAAGGTAGATAACTCTTGACATATCGGTCTGATTTCAACCATAATCAATCTCATCCAAACTCTTATGGTAATATACAATCTGAGCAAGTTTGAGAAAGATTGGATAAAAAGTGTGGCCCCTAGGGTGTAAACACTGTTAAATATGGCATTTTCAGCAATTCAAAGGTAGATAACTCTTGACCTATTAGTTCGATTTCAACCATAATCGAACTCATTTGAACTCTTATAGTAATATACAATCTGAGCAAGTTTGAGAAAGATTGGATAAAATCTGTGACCTCTAGAGTGTAAACACTGTTAAATATGGCATTTTCAGCAATTCAAAGGTAGATAACTCTTGACCTATTAGTCCAATTTCAACCATAATCAATCTCGTCCGAACTCTTATGGTAATATACAATCTGGGCAAGTTTGAGAAAGATTGGATAAAATCTGTGGCCTCTAGAGTGTAAACACTGTTAAATATGGCATTTTCAGCAATTCAAAGGTAGATAACTCTTGACCTATTAGTCAGATTTCAACCATAATCGAACTCATCCAAACTCTTATGGTAATATACAATCTGAGCAAGTTTGAGAAAGATTGGATTAAAATTGTGGCCTCTAGAGTGTAAACACTAAATTTGTGGACGACGAACGTCGTACATTCAAGGATTGCAAAAGCTCACCCTGAGCTAGCTCAGGTGAGCTAAAAACAAACACACACACACATGCACGTGCGCACGCAATACATCCTTCATCTACACACTAAATAGAAAACAACAAGCAAGACAAACATAAAGCAAAGTGAATATAGGAGCCCGCCTTGGTACCCCGGCTGTACTTTTTCCAAGGTTCAGTGTAAAATTTCCATGGAATATGAATAATTTACGTGGAATTTACATGGAATTCTAAAAGTTCCATGGTTATTCGTAACAATTTCCAAGGTTTTTGTTTAGTCACCAAAATTTCCATGGTTTATGCATGCTTATGAACAAAAAAACCACGTAAATATCAAGAAAAAACCTTGGAAACTCTTAAAACCTTGGCAAAAGCTCGGAAAAATTGGACTTTGGCAAAAATAAACACGGAACAATCTCGGAAATAAGAACTTAACCATTTTTTAGCACGGAAAATCCTTGTAAAATAATAACTTAAACAATTTGCACCTCGTAAAAATTGTACTTAGACATTTTCCAGCACGGAAAAACCTTGGAAGTACAACTTAGTGAATTATAAATATAAGAAATATTTGCTACAATTGTAAGTTTCACAAAACAGTGAATATTATACACACCCAGGACACCAGCTCACAACAATCAGAGGTCAGAGATTTAAGTTGTCTGTTTATCTATACTTTAAAATGTGAATGTGGCAAAAATTAAAGACTCCAAACCAGTTCAGACTCCTGACAAAAGATTCATGGTAAGTTACATAACTTACATAAATACAATTTTATCATGATCATAATATATTTTGGATATTTACATGATACAAACAAAAGCATGTGGTACCCCACCCACTAGTAGTTAACTATTCCTCGTATATATATACTTTTCCATGGTATTTTGTCGAAACCACGTAAAATGGTTCTAATATTTCCATGGTTTTTTCCTAAATATTTTACAAGGATTCCTCGTAAACTTTTCCGAGGATTTTTTGTTTCCGTGGTTTCCTTGGAAATTAAATATTTTACAAGGATTCCTCGTAAGCTTTTCCGAGGTATTTTGTCAAACCATGTAAAAACCAAGGTCTTGTATCTTCTAAGGTTTTCTCGTCTTTTTTCCAAGGTTTTTGTAATATGACCGTCCGAATACTCCGTGGTTTTTTCCATGTTTTTTTTTTCATAAAACCTAGGAAAAAGTACAGCCGGGACGGTCAGTAGCAATCAATGATTAATTATAAATTAACCATTAACAACCACTAAAACCTAAAACCTACATATTCTTATACCTCTTCATATGGACAACATGTATACCACCTATTAACTTTGTATTAGTTATAGTTCAAAAGTTTAATGGCCTATGTTAAAGTTGCAAACTAAATTTGACCTTTTGACCTCTGTGACCTTGACTTTTAGACTTCACAATGACTAAAGTATACATATTCAAATTCCATTTAATTAGAGCATTATTTATACCAAATCTGAAGTCCCTATCCTTTGAGGGTCAAAGGTTATTGCCATTTCAAACATTTGACCATTGTGACCTTGGCCTATATATAACCCGACATGCCCAAATTTGTGTATACATATGCCTCTTTATATGGGCAACACATATGCCATTGTATTGGTTATAGATCAAATGTTATGGCCATTATTAAGGTTGCGAATAAGTTCTACCTTTTGACCACTGTGACCTCGACCTTTGACTTGACATGTTTAAAATATACATACTCGAATTCCTCTTCATTGAGCAATATATATACTAAATATGAAGTCCCTATCCTTTGTGGGGCAAAGGTTATTGCAGTGCAGACCCTGAAAAAAAAAGTGTCCTAGCTCTGTTCTTGGTTTTCTCTGTTTGCATAGGACAAGACTTTGTGTACTTTTCAAGAGTACAATATTTCCAAAGAACACAGTCATATATGATTTATGTGTGACTAGGATTCAAATGGTTAACCTTTTCTCCCATAGAAGCGTCTTTTAGCGCCTTTAGACTATTCCTCCACTGAAGAAAATAGCTCCAATTTATACAGTCATGAACATGTGCCATTAGCAATATTTTCCTTTATCCTAGCAGATGGTAGTTTAAAGCAGGCTAAAAGTAAAGCAATGTGCATTAAGGTGCATTCTGCTTTACTTTCAGCCTGCTGTAAGTGGTTTTGCACCTGTCGTCAAAACTAGAAACAGGCTATACATGGGGAGAAGATTAAACTGGAATGTGATCATGTGTGGAACCTGAACAGGCCCATGGCAGCACTGACTTCCTCCCAATCATTTGATTGGTCAGATTTGAGCCGAGGCTCAAATCTGACTAATCAAATGCTTGAGAATGATTTTAGACTCAACTCAAACACTTTATAAGCATTGACCCAGACCTTGCATTACCTAGTGCCTGATCTGGCTCCAAACTGTTTATAATGTAGATATTAGTTCTTGGAAGTACAAAAAACTTTTACTGAGAAATGTTACCATTCCACCTGTAAGTGATATACATGTAATACAAACAAACCTAATACATCATGCACTATTAAATAGTAGTATGGGATCATTAGTATGTGATACATGAAAACCGTGCCTATTTCAGTAACTACGACAAGTTAGCATGGCATACAATACTGGGGGTACAATAGTTTGTATCAATCATTCTGTGCCATACACATGCAAACACCATACCATTATCACCAGTTTTTCATAGAAACTAGTACATTTCTCTATTAAAGTCTTATTATATTCAGGATTCATGATAAGAACATTTTCTTCTTCAGATAATTCCTTGTGGAGCTACCTGATGGGGTCCACACTGTTGTCTAATAAGGTCTGCTTATAATTAGTATTCGCTCTTATCTGGAGAAATACATCATTTAGCCAATGTTATAATCCATGAGACAGATGTTAAGTGTGGACAGAGATATAACTATACGATAATGCATGACCTACCAACACCTATTACGGAGAAAATAAAGTGTAAAAAAAAAAATCTTCTTCATATTTCCATTAATCCATTACCCCATGAATACGCCTTTTGATTGAGAATGAAAACGTCATCTTTGTAGGTCTGTTCCCAAGGTTACAAAACATTCTGAGCACGCTGCTAAAATTAAGAATGTTTTGTAACCTTAACAGACCTAGTATTGAAAATAGATAACCACTTAAAGTAGGTTAAAAGTAAAGCAAAATTGCGCCTTTAAAAGGCACATTCTGCTTTAATTTCAGCCTGCTTGAAGCTATTATCTGCTAGAATTTCTTACAATACATTTTCATGACAGTATAAAATTAATTGGAACTATTTTTCTTCAGTGGAGGAGTAAATTAAAGGCATAGGTGTATTTATGGGGTAATGGGTTCATTGGTTGCATGATTAAAATGATAAAGCTTCATAACTTAGGACCTTGATATTATGTCTATTCTTACCATGATTGAGATAACTGATAGATTACCAACCATTTAAATAATTGATTATGAACCACTAAGATGATTAATAATTGATCTCTGACATAATTGATTTATTTACCACTGGGATAATTAGCTATACTGACACCCTGCCTATGTCATATTGACAGAAATACAAATACAGTACTCTACACATTCTCACCTAGTTTATGTAAATGATTCATTAGTTAGCCCATTGTCCCATAGCCTGTTTCTGGTTTTGAAGACAGGTGACCACTTAAAACAGGTTGAAAGTAAAACAGAATGTGCCTTAACATATTCTGCTTTACTTCCAGCCTGCCTTAACTAGTTTAAGCTATCATTTTCTACGATTTAAGAAATATTCATGATGCATATTCATAACTGTATAAAATGGAACTATTGTCTTCAGTGGAGAAATAAATGTGTAAAAATGTTTTTACTATGGAGTAAAGGGTTAAATAAATTGTTAACCTATCAAAATTAATACTTGTTACTGCACAGGTGCAGAGTTTATACATCATTTCCAAACAGTGTAGACCATGATCAGAGGCCTCTCAATGTAGGCTTCTGTAGGGTTAACAACTTAACCCTTAGCCTGCCACTCACGACTATAGCTCAATATGCAAACAGCTTGGATCCAGATGAGACGCCGAGTAACTCGGCGTCTCATCTGGATCCAAGCTGTTTGACACTCGGACAACATTTTCAGCAATTTTGAGCAACTTTAAAGCACTTTGAAACTTGAAGCAGACGAGAAATATAGCAGACAACAATTTATTTGGCGGGCTAAGGGTTAACAACTTAACACTACTTGTCATAATGTGGAGTACTGTAAAGAAACCCGCAATAGCTAATGCAAAATTGCCATTTTTAATGGAAGAGTTCATTTGATACTTCTGCATTGTAAGGATTCAAGTAAAGCATTACTTTATCCTGCAATAAGCAACAATCTATATCAAAAGACTGGCCATGGGTGTTTTAACAAATTTGGCTGCTTCATTCCAGACCAGAGCTGTCATTTCTCCAGATTTTTCCAAAATCTTCGGATTTTTATCCTAGCAGATGGTAGTTTGAAGCAGGTTGAAAGTAAAGCCGAATGTGCCTTAAGATGCATTCTGCTTTACTTTCAACCTGCTTTAGGTAATCGTGCTTGAAAAATAGAAAATTTGGAAATCTTAAGATTTTTCATGATCAACTTACGGCAGCTCTGCCAGACTGACTATTGACCAACTCGGAGCTTGGAGCCAGTAAATGGAGTAATAAGAGTATCTGGGAGTTTTATTCCGTCCCCTGCAATAAGTGTTAATTGACACTTATAGAAAACAATGTAGACCCAGATCAGACAGCTCCTGAAAGATCTGTCTGACATGAATTTGCATTCTTTCCTTGGGGAAGGTAATAGTTCCGTTTTGTGTATGAATACAGTGGGAGCAGGTTAATTGGTAGACGGAAATCTGTTTAGTGTATGCAGAAATTCAAATGTAAAAATTCACTTACTTAAAATAATGCTTATTCTCAAATTTTAATGCAGGTAGCAGCTTAATGAAGGACAAAAGTAAAGCTGAAAGCTTTTTAAGAAGTTCTCTGTGAAATGTTGTCCTACATTAAGCAGGCACTTGCCTATAAAGATCCCTAGACTTCCTCCCTAGACTTCCTTACAGAGCTGGTTGTTCAATAGAGATGTACTTTAATTCATATGAAAAACTGGTTCAAATCAAACAGAACATAACTGGACTCAGTAAGGAGAATACCTGTTCTTGTGATCTACCGAAAAAGCGATAGTACTGAATTCGAACTCCACGACAGTTTGGTATGAGTATGAAAGGGGTAACCTTGACCAAGGTCATGAGGGTCCATAAGGTTGAAGGTCAAAGGTTTTCCCCGACAGTATGAAGGATTGGTAGAAGGCAGTGAGTTGTGGTAGAAGTTACAGCGCCAAGCAGACATTTTGTTTATCTCTCCAAGTCGAGTTCCAAGACGGATGGAAAGTAAGCTTATGGCAGTACGCCAACGTAAGTATCAAGTAGTTGGTAGACCATTCATGGCCAATGTGGTACGTATTTCGTAGAGTAGCGATTGTATCGTGCATGAGTTGTGATAGTCGACTCAGTGAAAACAGCACTGCCATCAGTTTAGATCTCTATTTTGTTTGTACGGTATGTTTCTTTCGGTAGCTGATCCTGTAGAGGGGTTTATACATATATAATGTTGACATAAAAAAAAGTGCAACAACAAATCAAATCCTAAAACATATTTGAAAAGTATCCATCACCAGTTTCCCTCTTTCAAGTTTAAAACACTGAGATAAAAACATATTTCATAACAGAACCACAGTTCAATACCTTCAAGTTACCATCGCAGAAATAACTATACAGTTTTTCTTGTATAAACGGTTCCCTTTTCCCCATAGCCTGTTTCTAGTATTGAAGATAGGTGGCCACTTAAAGCAGGTTGAAAGTAAAGCAGAATGTGCCTTAAGGCACATTCTGCTTTACTTTCAACCTGCTTCAAACTACCATCTGTTAGAATATAGAGAATATTTCTTATAATACAAATTCATGACTGTATAAATTGGAATTATTTCCTTCAAGGGAGGAATAAATTTAAGACGTTAAAAGGCGTATTTATGGGGTAATGGGTTAAGCGACTACTTATACAGGGCTCCAGATAAGAGGTAGTTATTTCAACAAATCAAACATTTTCTCTCATTTCAGCACCAAATCCTATGGTGTTACTACTCATTAGAATCGTCTCTTCGAGACGATTCTAATGAGTAGTGACACCATAGGGTTTTATTCAGAAATGAAGTTTTTAGTTTTTGAAAAACTACCCTTATCTGGTGCTCTGTTATAGACAATCTATGGAGCTCTATAAAGACAGGTGACTGCTAAATGCAATGTAAAAATAATACAGAAAGCTCCAGTGTTATTTTTATCCAGCATTAAGCCATAATCGACGTCTTCTATTAAGTGGATTTTTTTAATACAAGATTAACTGTATGTGTACTTATATTCAAGAAAGTTCTGCCTTACTCATTTAAAGGGCTCCAGATAAGGGGAGTATTTCAAAAAATAAAATCTTCATTTTTGCATTAAACCCTATGATGTTACTACTCATTAGAATTGTCTCTTTGAGTCTACTAGTCTTGCTCTTTAATAATCTGGAACCCTGAAGCATATGTTGAAGTTATTAACTCTTTCCTCCCTAAAACTTTAAATGGACAATTCCAGTTTCTATTTAAGTCTAGTCCATTTCTGACTTTTAAGGGTTGTTTTTGTCAATGTTTGGCATTATGACAAATAGTGAAGACCCAGATCAGAGGGCTCCTTCAGGAGCCCGCTGATCTGGGTCTTCACTGTTTGCATAGGACAAGTGTACTATTCACATGTTCACTGTTTGCAAAGGACGCCAATATGCGGGACAAGGGTTCAAAGGGTTAAATGGAGTAAACTAACATTTTCCGCATTCTCTCCTACCTGCAGTGCTCCAGATACGATGGAGTAGACTGAACAAATCAAACAGTTTCTCATTTATTTCAGCAATAAGTCCTATGGTGTAACTACTCAATAGAATCCTCTCCAGGAGACAATTTCAATGAGTAGTAACACCATAGGGTTTAATGCAGAGATAAAGATTTTAGTTTTTGAAATACTCCCGTTATCTGGAGTGTTCTATGTACCTCCACTACATCCTTTATCTCTTTACTTTGTAGCCTGTTTCTAGTTTTGAAGACATGGGACCCCATTAACCCTTTCCCCAATAGAAGCGACTTTTAGCGTATTTAATTTATTCCTACGCTGAAGAATATAGTTCCAGTTTTTACCTTCATGAACAATTTCTATTACAAATATTTTATACAGCCTAGCAGATGGTAGTTTAAAGCAGGCTGAAAGTAAAGCAGAATGTGCCTTCAGGCACATTCTGCTTTGCTTTCAACCTACTTTAAGTGAACACCTGTATTTAATGTTATAAACGGGTTATTGGGTAAAGGGTTAATGCAGTTGCAGGTTGAAAGTAAAGGAGAGTACCATACAGCACATTCTGCTTTACCTTCAGCCTGCTTTCAGCTACCATCTGCTAGGCTACCATCTGCTAGGATATCCTTATGTTGCATATTCAGGACTATGAAGTGGAAATATTTTTCTTCAGTGGAGGAATAAATCAAAGGCATCAAAATGCGTATTTATGGAGTAATGGGATCATGTGACTGCTCATGCCTGTTGACAATTCTAAGAGGAGCGACAACAAAGGGTTTGGAAGAGATAATAAGGACTTCAGTATTTGATAATACTCCCAATATCTGGGGCTTTGGTTATCAGGCAATTAGGGGTTAACTTATTACATTAAAGCAGCGTGCAATAGTTGATATAGATTTTTGTTAAAGAACAGCGAAAATACTCTGTTAATGACACAAAATACACTGATGTTTCAACATGTGACATAACTGTCATGTAATATGCTGATTTGGCAGCCATCACTATCAGAGTGCAAAAGATAATTTTAATTATTTACCAAATCTGGCCTAGATAGACAAAGTTAGGTTACAAACAGTTTGGTGAAGAAAGGACTAAACCTGTAAAAATGAGCAGAAAGTGTGGGTTTTCACATTTAAAAGATAGCAGTTTATCAATCCTCTATAATACTCTGCCTGGTTAGAAAGGTTCTGAGATATGCAAGTTATAGGGCATTTATCTTACTATCAAAGAGCCACAACTCCCGAGTGCCTGGTGCAAGCATGCCCCTTTATTAAACTTCAGGCCCGCAGGTTCATATTAAGTTTTCTTAATATTTTTGATACATTAGACATCTATAAACAAGTATTTCTGTTTCAAACCTGACCTTACAATGAGTTGACATCTGGCAGTTTATGGGTTAAATTTCCTTGAATCATTTATAAACACAATACATCTCATATAGGAAATCATTATACTGTTGCCCACAGCTGAGTTTCTATATAAATTAATTTTCTCTGAGCAAATGAACACACAAATCATTCCCCCTTGTACATGTATACAGTGCTTTGTCAGATTATATATAAATGTATATCCTTTGCAAACAGTGTAGACCCAGATCAGAGGGCTTCTGAAGGAGCCATCTGATCAGGGTCTGCACTGTGTGTCATATAGTTTCAAATAGTTTGGAGACAAAGCCGTTGATTTAATTGGTCATAAATGGAAGAGTCCATTGAACAAAATCAGTATTGTAATTAAGGGTTGATATCAACTGTCAGCTGTTATGTGTAATGATTAAAGCACAGATGTGACCACATTTGCATGTGCTCTTAACCTATTACCACATAAATGCCTTTTTATGCCTGTAATTTATTCCATCACAGCAGAAAATAGTTCCATTTTATACATGAATATGTACTTTAAGTAAAAATCAAAGCACTGATGGTAGCTAAACGCCGCATGAGGCTGATAAGAAAGCAGAATGATCTCAAAAACTAGAAACAGGCTATCAGGTAATGCCATTATGGGTTAAAACTTATATAAGCTGTGTTTCTTTGAGAAAGAATTATGCTCTCAAATGACTGCTTAACAATTTCCCTCATTATTTAAAATGTTTAGACAGGAGATTGTTTAAAACAGGCTTAGGATTACAGGAATTATCATCATGTTACGTGCTGCTATAAGCACAGCTGTGGCCAGGGGCGTGTCACAAAACACGCTCAAGTATAGTTGTACTTCCTGATTAACTTAAAGCAACCATCTGTCAAGATGCAATTAAAGTTTCCTATGGCTCTGAAACCGTAAAATCTGGTTAACCTTGTATGACAGATAGATAGATGGTCAGGTCAAACACTATATACATTCTGCACCAGTAGGTGCCTCGGGGGAGAGAGGGGGCATGACAGCTTACTGCATTAATTCTTCCTAAGTCTTTAGAATAAGACTGCAATTCACTTTCCTTTTGATTGGTATATGTATACTCTGGTTTTCCTGTATACAAAGAGACAAATTTCTCTTGTGGTTTGTTTAAGTGTATTAGATCAGTTTTTGATGCAAAACACTTTGTGAAATTAGTTTCCGTTATTATCATTTGAGAAGAAGTTTTAGTTTTAAACAGGTGGGCAGTACATTTTATACTTCCTTAATAATTTTATCAGGTTTACAGCTTTAACTCTTTGAATGATGGGTAATGTTTTTGTCTGCAACAATAATTGCCGTCTGCTACTGTTGTAAAATTAGAATATCTAAATTTCTTTTTAAAACAAAGTTAGTAAATCAAACAGTTTGAATCCTGATGAGATGCCGTGTTACACGGCATCTCATCAGGATCCAAACTGTGTGCAAAGGTTATCACTGTTTTGCCGCACGTATGCTAAGAGTTAAGTCCAACCTAGATATGATGTGACTATCAGGACTGGCTAAATGTACAGATAAGATTGATGTCAGCTGCATTGTGCAAGATTTATCTTCACTTGTTTAACATCCCCTAAAATGCTGTCTGCTAAATACTGTAATTGAAATAACATAGCTAGGATCCTGATCAAGTCAGGGTTTTTATAACCCACTTAGTTTCTGTCTTTTTTATGTGTTAATGACAAAACTTCCTTATAGTGTTTTTCTGTAAAGTATAATTGTTTGGATCTAGCTCACATAATTAGCATCAGATAACATTAGATTATTATTCGATTTTCTGCCTCTGCATTCAGATTATTAACCCAGTCGTAAAACATGGACATAAATTAATCCTTACTGCCACAGTCAGCAGTGGAAATCTAGGAGCTTTCTGCATTCCCTTTCATATTGCTTTAAGCCGCCACTTGTTTTCAATACCATTAATTAACATTCATTTTGGCATATATGTGGAGCAGGTAGAGGCACTCTAACGCCTTTATGTGAGAGAATATGTTAAGCTGACAAACATTGGCAAGCTGAAGGATAGGGATACATAATATTACTGATAATTTATGGTTTTATGATATCAAAGACTAGAATTGTGAGACAGTTCATGTACATGTGTACTAGGGATGTCTTATCGTTAACAATACAGTAGAATCTCTCTATTATGACCACTAAAAGAAGGTTAATTGTCCGTATAAAGGACAGGTGACTGTTTAACCCTTTACCTGATAGCATTGTTTCTAGTATTGAAGATATGTGACTACTTAAAGCAGGTTGAAAGTAAAGCAGAATGCGCTTTAAGCGCATTCTGCTTTACTTTCAGCCTGCTTTAAGCTATTGTCTGCTAGAATATAGAAAATATTTTGTATTATACATATTTATGAATGTATAAATTGGAACTATTTTCTTCAGGGCAAGAATAAACTGAGTGCGCTAAAAGGCGCTTCTATGGGGGAAAGGGTTAAAGCAATGTAAAAGTGAAACAGTAAGCTCCTGTAGGAGCTTTCTGTTTCACTTTTACATTGCTTTAAGCAGTCACCTGTCTTAAGTGGCAAATATTTGACACAACTTAGTGGTCTTAATAGAGAGGTTCTACTGTACACTTATATATACAGTCACACTTGTATTAAGCAGTCATTGAATCAAGGTTACATTAATAGCCTTTAAGTCATGGGATTGCTAAACCCATTACTCCATAAATTAATGTTAATGTCTTTAATTTATTCTTGCATTGAAATTTCTTTTATTCTATGTGATGGTATCTTGAAGCAGATTGAAATCAAGCAGAATGATCCTTGAGGGGCATTCTGCTTTTCTTTCAGTCTGCTTTAAGATACCATCTGCCTTTAATACTAAAAACAAGCTATGGAGGGTAGGGTAAATACAGAACACAAGTACTACAGAAATCTCCTATATGGAACTGTCTGCAATACCTTTGCCCTGCAATACAATATCATCTGTTTTAACCCTTTCCCCATAAATATGCCTTTTTACGCCTTTAATTAATTCCTCTACTGAAGAAAATGGTTTCAATTTATACTGTCACAAAAAAAATCATATGAAATATTTTCGATATTCTAGCAGATAATAGCTTAAAGCAGGCTGAAAGTAAAGCAGAATGCGCCCTAAGGCGCATTCTGCTTTACTTTCAACCTGCTTTAAGTAGTCACACATCTTCAAAACTAGAAACTGGCTATGGGGTAATGGGTTAAAGGACTGTAATGTTTCTTCAATCAATGGATTATGTTCTCCAGGTAAAAGTTTGACTGTATCTGAATGTCTAACTCAGCACAGTCTGCTTATCAACTTTTATATATACTAATATACCTAGGCTTAAGGGATATTCTACAACTGCATAACGGTAGTCATCATATCTCCCATAGCTACAGATAAAGGACAGGGCTTCAGATAAGATATCCTAAACTAAGCTTTTCTTATATTTCCTCCTTTGTCTGGACAATTAAAACCCTATGACATGACTACTCGTTAAAACAATCTCCTCAAGATGATGAGTAGTATCAACATAGGGTTTTGTGCAGGCATAAAGATTTTAACTTTGGAAATACCACACTTATCTGGAGCCTGGGCATGGGAGTATTTCAAATAATTAAATCCTTATGTCGTCACAAAATTCTAGTCTAGGACTTCTCCCTAAAATTTTATCGAAGAGAAGAATCTAATGAGAAGTCATAACATAAAAATGGGGGTGATAATTATGACGGTAAAATAACATTGTAAATGTTTAGTTTACTGCTTCCTTCTGGAATTGTTATTAATCTAAATGAAATAAGAAGGGAGGGTAACATAATTCTAAGAAAATCATAAAAGGATTAATTTATCAAGGATCAAGTTCATATTATGTTGAAGTAGTCCAAAATGAAAATGAAAATGACACAAAAGACCTACGGTAGTCTTGGGTAAATATTATTTCACCATTATTAATTTAATGCATGTCAATCAGTTGGCTTAGCAACTGAATAAGGGTAACATTGAAAGCTAGTTAAAGAAATTGCTACAAAAGCATGCAAATTTCAATTTAATAAAACTAGAAAATAAACAACAAATGAGATTTACACTACAACAAAAAAGAAAATAAGTAAACACTAAAGCAGAAATAAAGTGCGAAAAAGGAACAAACTAATTTTTTTTATCTGATGTAAGTACAGTAATTCTGCTATTGTGAACCCTTTAGAAGGACTGATAGTCAATGTTTAAAGCATAGTAATGCCTTAAGGCATGATGATAGGAGCTTTCTGCTTTACTATCATCCTGCTTTATTCCTTTGCCTCATAGCCTGTTTCTAGTTTTGAAGACTGGTGACAACTTAAAGCAGGTTGAAAGTAAAGCAGAATACGCCTGAAGGCACATTTGACTTTACTTTCAGACTGCTTTAATCTACCTTCTGCTAGAATATAGAAAATATTTCTGATTGTGCATATTCCTGACGGTATAAATTAGGACTAATTTCTTCAGTGGCAGAATAAGTTATGGGTGTAAAAAGGCATGTTTATGGCGAAATGGGCTAAAGCCACAACCTGTCTGTATGACTGAAAAATAGCTTCCTTGAAGGGTGTTGATACTGTTGCTGGATGCAGAGTAACATTTTAAGTCATTCTGTGGGCAAAAAGTGAGGCAATC
This sequence comes from Gari tellinella, assembly GCA_922989275.2. Classification (NCBI taxonomy): domain Eukaryota; kingdom Metazoa; phylum Mollusca; class Bivalvia; order Cardiida; family Psammobiidae; genus Gari; species Gari tellinella. Next base: position 79,209,474 of record OV277856.1, read on the forward strand.
CTCAACATAGTTTATGATTGTAATGCAGTTTCAATATTTGATGTCAAGACATACTATTGCAGGCAAATTGAAGTGGTTTTTTTTATAACAATTTCTGGTTTTTTTTATGTTTAATTAGGAAAGAATTTGAATTATGTTGATCTTGCATAGTCAACAAGTAGAATATATTGGTACATCATTTACAAACAGTGTAGAATGATCTGAGTCTGCACTGTTTGCTATATTATTGAATCATTTTGGGACAAATCACTCAAGGTCCAATGTAAACTGGTCAATTTTCAGAAAATGAAAGAGTCCACTTAGAATTTTTGTTGACAGAAGGCATTGGTGGTCTGTAGGACAGATGGCAGCTTTATGTAGAATACATTATTTTAGCTTAAAGCGACTTGCAACCAGATGGTGCATTAAAAATAGTAATTTGTAAATATGTGTCAAACGCTTATATAAATGGTAAAGAATTAGTGTAGGATAAGGAATTCTGTTTAAAAAAATGTATTTCAATAAAAAAAAATATTGGTCTCTGGTGGGATTCGAACCTGGGGCCCGGCATTGGCGGACAGAAGGCAAAATAGGGGAAACCGCTTAGACCAATGGACCACGGAAACTATCCGTTTATCTCGGATCGATTTAACGTATTTCAATGTGTAGCCATCGAAAGTGCATACAACTTCGTAATTCGGCTCGTGTTTATGTCTGAGCCCGTGTAGAGAAGCAACAACAACAACTATACCGTCTACTAGTCGGTATAGAAAAACGATGGAAAATATCTAAAAATCTAAGATTCGGTGACGATTCTTGAGACTTTTTTTGGACTGATCATATTTTTTTAATGTCAGAAGCCAAATAATGCCACACATTTGCTTTTATTTGAGTATTTTATTTTATTTTGACAAGTACACCATCCGGTTGCGAGTCCCTTTAAATTCGCCATTTATAAGCTTTAAGTGATTAGATATTAAGGAATTTAAGTAGTTTGTGTAGTTTTTAAGTGATTTGGAGAGGTTTGGGGTCTTTAGATGGACCCTCTGTAGGACAGAATGGCAGATGTATGTAGACTTATATGTTATGAACTGTTCCGACAATAAATAAATATTGATTTGATTTGATTAGACTACAGGCAGTGTTCCCAGAATCAGTTCTGCCCTGCACTTAGTATCTCCCTGACTTTAGACATGTCAATATTGAATTGTCTCTCAACCAATTACCCATAAATACGCCTTTTTTTCCTATAATTTATTCCCCCACTGAAGAAAATAATTCCAATTTATACAAGTTCCAATTCATACAGTCATAAATATATACAACAGAAAATATTTTTTATATTTTAGAAGACGTTAGCTAAAGCAGGCTGAAAGTAAAGCAGAATGTGCCTTAGGCCCATTCTGCTTTACTTTCAACCTGCTTTAAGAGGTCACCTATCTTCAAAACTAGAAACGGTCTATGGGGTAATGGGTTAACATAGTGACATGTTGTACTGCATACTTGTATAGAACTTTTATTGCCTTATTAACAATGCATGTATGTAGTTTATTGATCGGGTACTTCGCTTCATTTATCATAACTTCCGATGGCAGTTGTCATCCAACAAATGTCAAATCATTATATTTATACATGTATGATGTATGTTTAGTCCTTATTATTATGTCAAGGCAGAAAAAAAGCTGAATTAAGAGAAAATTTTGGAAAAAATCATACAGGATTGAAAATGGTCAATAACAGTCCACAAACTTACACAATCATTAACGAGTACACTTTCCAAGAACTTTCCATTTTCTAAATAATTACAAGTTTACAATGCCTCCTGAGGGGTTTATCACAGACAAATAGTTGCAATTTGGCAAACAGTGCAGACCCTGATCAGAGAGCTCCCTTAGGAGCCCTCTGATCTGGGTCTACAGTGGTTGCAGATTATGTTTACTCTCATTACCACACTTTAAGGGTTAACCCATTTTATGCGGGAAACACTTTTAGGCGTACATTTAGGCAAACAGTTTTATCAGGCCCCACATTGTGGGGCCTGATAGATCAAAACTGTTTGCAGCTAAGTCAATATTCTATCAGAAAATGCTAAAATATTTTGAAAATATTTGAGTTATACCCGCTGCAGACGACATTTTAAAATGGCCACCAAATATTACCCAGCATACAATGGGTTAAGGGTTAGACTGGATGATATAGTAAAACCTGTGCTAAGTGACAGCTAAGTGAAGAATGTTTCTAAAGACAGGTGACTCTTGAGTACAGGACAAAATACAGCAAATTATAAAGAGCTTTCTACATGATTATGTTTTAAACCTTCCGATACTGAAAACCTATTGGGAAGATCTTTGCAGACAGTTTGGATCCAGATCTGTCACCACTGAATGCGGGAATTACTCAGATCCAAACTGTTCCTCACTCAAATCTGGTTTCTGTAGATATAAATAAAACAGGGTCCGAGGTTATTAAGCTTTTGTGTTGAGTCTAAAGTGGTTCTCAAGCATTTGATTGGTCAGATTTGAGCCTAGGCTCAAATCTGACCAATCAAATGCTTGAGAACACACTCAGACTCAGCTCAAACGCTTTATAACCTCGGACCCTGGACTAATGTTAGGAGCTCAGCAGGTATCGATTACTCGGTACTGTCAGGGTTAAGTTGCCACATTTTAACATACTGCTCATTAAACCCTTTCTGAAAGGGCCATCACCACTAGTTTACATGTATATTTTATTTCCTGTTGCCCTTTCCCAAAACAACCCTCCCCCCTCAATTATGCACCTTTTTGCAACACATTTTGGAACTCATGCGCTCATCATCTGCTTAGCACCGAAGCAGAATTTTAACAAATATTTCGCGCTAAAGTTTTGTTTTATTTGAGATATACAGTCAATTTTATATTAAGCATCGATTACTAGTAAATTAAAGTATTTCATTTAATGAGGGACATAAATAATGCAAAAAGCTTCTTCAGGATATTTCTACATTATTTTCGCCCTGCATTGAGCATTAGAAATCTCCACACGTTTTAAATGAGTGGTCGCTTTAAACAGAATCAGGGCTCCAGATAAGAGGGAGTAAACTTTACAAATCCAACATTTTCTCACTTATTTCAGCACCAAATCCTATGGTGTTACTACTCATTAGAATTGTCTCTTCGAGACGATTCTAATTAGTAGTGACACCATAGGGTTTAAAGCAGAAATAAAGATTTTAGTTTTTGAAATACCCCCCTTATCTGGAGCTCTGCAAAATTGACTGTAAAAGTTCAATACCGGTAGTCATAGAATGACAATAGGCTGAAAGCCTTGCCTTACCGAGAGTATCTTGGTCTTGAGCTAAAAGTATCTCTCTGTTCCATCTGAAGTCTTCGTCTTTCCTCATACGGTCTTGCATGTTCCACCCGGACCTTTTTGCCTGATATATACCTGCAAGAAAAATGGAAATGAAAGTAACCATCTACAGTCGAACCTTTCTATTATGACCACTAAGTTGTGTCAAACATAAGTCGTTTAAGACAGGTGACTGCTTAAAGCAATGTGAAAGTGAAACAGAGAGCTCCTACAGGAGCTTTCTGTTTCACTTTCACATTGCTTTAAGCTGTCACCTGTCCTTCATACGGACAATTTAAGCCTTCATTTTAGTGGCCGTAATAGAGAGGTTCTACTGTACATGTAATAACTAGTATCGTTACATCTGAACTACTTGAATCCTTTTACTGGCATTGTAAATAGTTTGGATCTAGATTATAATATGACACTAACTGCAAATTAAGTACAGTTGCATCTGCAGATATAATATGCAGTTGGTCCATCTGTCCATTTGTTGTTGTTTTTTCGTTCATACCTCCACAATTTATAAAGTACAATTTATCTTGTTAGCATTTTGATTTACATCAAATTTTCAAAGAATTACTTAAGACAGTGAACTTAGTAAAAACATTTCTTCTATCCTGATAGTACATGGTACCAAGGGCACAGATATTCGGCGGAGTTTGTAACTAACATTTTTGCATAATATCTTCAGTTAAGAATCAACATAATTGAATAATCAGTACAATTTCAATGTTCATCACAGAGGATTTTGGAATTGGATCTGTGGGGTAACGGTATCAATCTTTAACCCTTTCACTGCCAAATCTTTCGTGAGCTTTTTACTCCTTCACTATTTCATTGTCGTCTGCTTCAATATTGGTGTCTGCAATATCGTTTCAAAGTTAATTTTAAAGCAGTATAACTGACACAATTTCGATATGAGTGTAAAACAGTTTGGATCCTGATCAGACGCCGCGTTATGCGACGTCTGATCAGGATCCAAGCTATTTGAAAACACGCTTTTAAGCATCATTGAGAATGAAAAGGTTAACACCATCTGAGGGTCTTCATTTGGGTGATATTATAGCAGGGTTTCAATGTTCTTTTCACCTTTAACCCTTTACCTGATAGCCTATTTATAGTACTTAAGATAGATGACTACTTAAAGCAGGTTGAAAGTAAAGCAGAATGCGCCTTTGGGCGCATTCTGCTTTACTTTCAGCCTGCTTTAAGCTATCATGTGCTATAATGTAGAAAATATTCCCTATAATACATATTCATTACTGATTAAATTGGAACTATTTTCTTCAGCGGATGAATAAATCATATCCGCTAAAAGGCGCTTCTAAACATGCTAGTGGCGGAACCATATTAACCTTTGTAAACAGTTTGAATTTGACACCCTGACACTGTTTTGAAAAGAAATTTAGAAAAAATCTATTTTAGCACGGTAGCGACAACAATATTTACAAGGGAAAAAATTACCCAGAATGCAAATAGTTATACTACGTACAACAGCTAAATGAAAAGTTAAAACCATGTCTGACATTTGCAAACAGCCATAATGTACACAGAAAACTAGCTCTCATAAAAATTTAATACTTCACTTGTCAAATGGACTCTTCCATTCTATAATAATGACCACTTTACATTGACTCTAAAGGGGATTGTCCAAAAAGTATTAAAAATGGTACACAGTGCACTGACCCTGATTAGAGAGCTCCTTCAGGAGTTCTCTGATCTGGTTGTGCACTGTTTGCAAATTATAATAATTATATACCCATTTCCAGCACACTAAGTTGTAACTTAAAACCCATATTCCAGCAGGCAGAGCTTGAGTGACATTTGCAAACAGTTTGAGCTGAGGGACAGGGTAACTCTGCAACTAATCAGGATCCTAATGGTTTGACACTGGGGTAAAGTTTTCATGTAAAGAAGCACATAATGATGCCCTAACCTTTTCCTCCACAGAGGCACCTTATGTGACTTTATGATGCCTTACACATTGGTTTTTAACCCATTACCCCATAAAAATGCCTTTTCACGCCTTTCACTTATTCCTCCACTTCAGACACATTCTGCTTTACTTTCACCTGCTTTAAGTGGTCATCTATCTTCAATACTAGAAACAGGCTATCAAAGCAGTATGAAAGTAAAGCAGAAAGTTCCACCAAGAGCTTTCCTATTTTATGACCATTCACCTGACTAAATGTGTTACGCGTACGGTGTAATAAGGGAGGAACGGTTTGTGCATAAATTCTGAAATGGACCATGTTAAAAGACTAATGGAATTATCACAATTTTGCCATGGTAACTCAATTATTATTATTTTATCAAGATTTATGATCACTTGCGAAGTTCCTCCCATGATGATTGTCAATTGTGATGTTCACCTCACTGTCATAAAAAATACCACTTGCTCAGCACAATACTTGTAGTCACCCTCATGTGAGCAAAAAAAACCTGGAAGAATCCTGAAAACAATTTTAAACATGGCTTGATGGTGATGTCAGATAACACCCGCTAGCTATAAAACTCATTCAGTTGGAGAGATTGAAATTAAATTGGTTCATACAGCTGAGTGCGTAAACAGATTGGTTTTTGTTAATGTTCAAATCTAGTAATGAATGCTAGTCACATACCACATGAGAACACTTTCTTTAAACTCTTTCCTACTACCTTTTCTTCAGTGTATCTGATACTAGTAGCTCAATGCAGAGTGATAGTTCAGCAGAAAGTTCTTGTAAGAGTTTACTGCTTTACTTTCAGCCTGTTTTAAACAGCCATCTATCATGATGTAAGAGGGGCTTCTCCATGGCTATTTATTAAAGTAGAGTAATACTGGAAGTTGCCTAAGGAGCACTACTTTCATCCTTCATTAAAGCAGCCTGAAATTATAGCAGAATGTGCCTCAATGTGCAATCTGCTTTAACCCATTACCCCATAGCCTATATCTAGTTTTCAAGACAGGTGACCACTTAAAACAGGTTGAAAGTAAAGCAGAATGCACCTTAAGGCGCATTCTGCTTTACTTTCAGCCTGCTTTAAGCTGCATTCTGTTAGGATATAGAATTATGGTGTTTCTTTATGACTATATAAATTGGAACTATTTTCTTCAGTGGAGGAATAAATTTAAGTCGTAAAAAGATGTATTTATCGGGTAATGGGTTTGCTTCACAGAAACACCTTTTCATGTTCCTACTCTGTCATGATACATGAGCTACATGTAAAGGGCACTTCACCTACATTCTGACAGGTAGGGTGCATAAAGCAGGCTGAAAGTAAAGCAGAAATCGCTTTAATAAAAAGATTTTTGCCTTAAAGAGAGTTCTGCTTTACTTTCAGCCTGTTTTAAGCAGAAATCTGTCTTAATTGAACTGTGAAAACAGGTTATTGAGGAAATGCTTTACCTGCGATGACTGAAACAGTCAGTGCTCATTTATTGATTTTGACTTTAGATGATACTGAACAGAGGTTTGCTGACGTGTCAATAGTCTACTTGTTAAAATCTATATTTCATATTGACACAATTATTACCTGTGCCTTAGGGCTAGGGCATACAATACAGCATATATTTCATAGAGGGAAAGCCGCTTCTAAGGGCATACAATAAGCATATATTGCATAGAGCGTGAAGCCAAACCTTGATTCATGCAGCTACCAATCAATGAAGTAGCTATATTTCTAAATTTGTTTTTAGCAGGTAAAAAGGTCATACAGAACGCTTACATTTAGGCAGATTTTTTGCAATAATTTTGCTTTGCTTTGCCCTGGCCCCTGTTCAACTTCCTCTCATTAGAGTAAGACTAAGTTATTTATAGCAGGTTTTGAGTCTGACAGTACAACTATAGGACTTGGGCTTCCAAGTTTAACTCTTTCAAAGAATCTCTTTGCATGCTGGGTAATTTTTTCGTGTGCAACAATTGTTGTTTGCTACTGTTCTAAAAACAGAATTTTAAAAATTTCTTTGAAAAACAGGGTTTGGACCCTAATGAGATGTCACATTACACAGCATCTCATCGGGATCTAAAATGTTTGCAAAGGTTATCACATTTTCACTACTTACATGCTAATATTTAATACAATCAAATCACTTTTAACAGTTTCTCACACCAAAACTACATTAACATGCCTATGCTTATTTTTCAACATAAACCTCAGTCTTACAACACCCTTTTTATAGTCCGGCAGAGAAATGAGGATTTGGAGGTCCACCTAGAAATGGCGTCCTAAGTTTTTTTCTTGATTGATATTGATATTTCAAAGCATTGTCATTCAGAATTGACCTGGTGCCACCTTGGCACCCTTGAGCATTTTGATATATTTCCGGTTTACCCCACCCACCATTTTTTACTCATTTCCACGAAATTGGGCCTTTTATACTATACTATACCACAGCATCGAATACCGGGTTAATTCCTTGAAAGTTTAAGTATTATATCAATGAAACTTAAACCATAGATACGCCTTAATGTGAGTAGCATTTTGCATTGTAATTTGATAACCTTGACCTTTGACCTTGACCTCTGTGACATTTGTAAATTGTTTTGCGTTTTATAGGTCAATTTTGGACTAAGTACTTCAATTACGTTCACATAACTTCACATGTATGTGCACTTCGACGAGTACAGTAAAACTAGGTACAATAGTAATTACTAACATTGACCTTTAACATGACCTAGATATTTTTTTCTTTTTGGTCAGTGTTGGACTAAGTACCAGCAGCTAGGGTCACGCAACTGTACATGCTTTTGTGCGTCAAAATATTTCATTCTTAGCATATAGTTTTGGTGGTATACACTTACTCAACAGCTAGTTGCTGATGATGGTAGTTTGATGGCAGACAGTGGCTTAGCCTTTATATTTGCTAATGCCTTGAAAGAGTGTAGTATATAGTGAAATGCTGCCTTAAAGTTCTGATTCAGGTCATGTTAACTAACAATGGCAGATGTGGCATGGCTTACCTGAAAGAAAGGGAGGCTCTCCGAAGAGCGGTGATCAGAATAGTTTTGCAAATTAAGATTTGATGAGGCATGGACGAGGTATATAAAAGTGAATATGTCATATGTTCATTGAAATCCCCTTTATGTGCCATGGGCATGTGGCCAATTGCATAATTAAGATTATGATTAAGCAGAAATACTCATAGGCTTTATAATTCAAATGTACAATCAGTTGCAAGCAAACTTTGATATCATGGTGGCTCACAGGGATGATCCTGAAACTGACTTTGAGGGGCACAAAGGAGACGGAAAATAGAAAACAACGCAAAGGACACGGAAGGCACGGTAAGACAAGAGGACCATGATGGCCATAAAATCTCTCACCTGAATTGAATCGGTTAATTTTATCCTTAAGTTTCATCAATAATCAAAATCTTCCTAAAACTTAAAGACTTACTTAACTTGTGAACTTTTGGAAAAATATATATTCAAATTTGTAGACACTAGAGCGTTGTTAAAATATTGCCTTTTCGAGCCGATCTGAGTGCATCAAGGATTAATAACTCTTGACAAAGGGGTTCTATTGCACCCAAACTTTAACTTATTGAAGAACTCACAGTAATATGCACTGTGAGCAAGTCAGTTTAAAGTGCATTTAAAAAATTGTAGTTGCTAGATTGATAAAGAAATCGATAAAGATAGCGTTTCAACAGTGTTACTGAAGAAATGGAATCAGATGATGTGCATAACAGCTAGAAACCAGGCTAGGGACTGCTAATAGAATTGGACAAACAAGATATCAGAGAAGAAATCACCGTGACCAAAGTAATGTGATGGTAGGTCAAATCATGTGAAATCTACTCAATAATCTTCGAAAGTCTTCAAGCTAGCAGCCATGAGGTTGATATCGGAGATGTTCTGTCCCATGAATTGACACCTTTTCCAACAGCACCGTTTGGTGATCATAAAGATATGACAGTTACAAAATTTGATAAAGCAATTCAAAAAAAAATCCAGATAGGAGTTTTTGACACAAAAATGGGACCAGTAGACAGTCACCATAGACAGATCGATATTATTAAGGTTTAATGACATACTCCACAAAAGGCTCTGTGCAGAACATTTAAGTTGGAGGAAAACAATGTTGACCTATATATACAGCACTTACATTTCTATAAGTGTACGAGAGCAACAGGTTAAAATCGATTACTATCAGTTGTATGCTAACAGCATATTACCAACAAGACTGCGAGTTCAATAAACGCTTATGCCCCCGGTGGCATCCTTGACAATATATTCTGAGTCCAAATTAGGTCAAGTTCAAGGTCAAACTGAGCTTGGGTATTACAGGTGGGTTGGTAATGGTCCAAGGCAATAACTGTATAAGTATAGAAGCATTGTAGTAAGTAGTGTTGATGCTAGACGAAACGGTAAAATCTAGTTAACCAAGAAATAGCCCATTCAAAATATTCTAAGTCCAAATTAGGTCAAGGTCAAGGTCAAAATCAAGATTGGGTGATATTTATGGATAGGGAATGGTCCAAGGCAACAACTGTATAAGTATCCAAGCATTGGAGTAAGCGGTGTTGATGCTAGACAAAACCGTAAAATCTAGTTAACCAAGAAATAGCCCATTCAAAATATTCCAAGTCCAAATTAGGTCAAGGTCAAGGTCAAAATCAAGGTTGGGTATTATTGGTAGCTAGGGAATGGTCCAAGGCAACAACTGTATAAGTATCTAAGCATTTGAATAAGTGGTGTTGAAGCTAGACAAAACGGTAAAATCTACTTAACCTGGTTTACGGACGGACGGACGGACAGGACGATTACTATATGCTCCCGCGTCTGTCGATGCCGGGGGCATAAAAACAGTTTATCTTACAGTCACTGAAAAAAAACAGTTAATGAAGCTGATAATCTCTTACATTCTAGATGCTGAGACTTTTTAAATTGAGCACACACAAATTAACAAGCAAGTGATAATAGGTAAAAATGAAACACAAGCTTAAACAAGCCGATGTATTATGTCAGAAAGAAAACATTTGAAAGCAACATATGAAGAGATAGACAACATGATTGTGTAGTAGGTATTCTCATGCATAAGAAATTATTCGAATCCTAAGCTGTCAGTCATATTATAAAACAAGAAGGGCGAACAAAATGTTAATCAAATCTATTATTGATATTGCATGTGGCAAACATATGGACATTGCTGAGGACATTCTTCCTGCACATACCCTCTCGGGATGTAACACAGTTGCAGACAGCTTTGGAATAGGAACGTGAACTGCTTCAAGGAAATAATTGTGGTCAAACTGTGTGTTTTAACTTATCGGTTGACTTGATTTTTCTATTGAAACTTACATTTCACAAGCAATAGTATTTCCCCGAGTCCATATCTGAAACACGCATTCAAGTATAGACCACACAGCTTAGCGATGAAACTTCAGCAAAACTCTGCTACCTTGATTTAGGCATTTATTAGAGGAAACAATCTACCTGAAATTGACCCAACAGGGTTTGGCTCGAGGAAGGATAAACAGATAACATCTTCACAGCCAGCGACTTGGACCAGAAACCTTGTCATAACGCTATAGTTAATTTGTAAACAGAGCAAGGTGTGGCTGTCAAGGTACGCTCGTAGCATGCCCTGTAGAACGTAAATATTGATATGTAAAAGCATGCATGGACGAGTTGGGTTTTAGGGTACTGCAACACAGAATAGATCATATAGCGCCGATAACAGATGAGAGGTGATGATATGAGATGATCATGATTTCAGAAAGATGATTTCGACTAGTCTCATTCGTTGCGAATCAGCGCATGGGAAGAAAATCATCGACCTACCTTCCATTTAGTTATTGACAGCGGGCATTATCTCGGTCAAATACACAGAAATAGTCCTATGACAATTAAGCCCCAGAACCCCGATCAGGTAGGAAGTCTCTTGGGTTAAATGTAAAAGCGCTCTTGTGAACAAATACCAGGTGCTTAAAAAGAACCAGTTAAGAAACAGCTGTTTATTTTGACTTTTGAACATTTTAAATATTTTAAGCATTTCTATCGCAGTGTTGGCCGCTTTCTTGATTACGAAAATGCTCGAAGGTGAAAAGATGTCCCCCAAAGTATTTCAATAATGAGTATCATTCTGTCAATAATAAGTATCTTTCTGGTAAGGTCAAACCATTTAAAAATCAGAAATAATGTTTGTTGTTGTTTTGACTTATTTTGATTTAAATCATTTCGGTCAACGCTTTGGTCGCCATCTCGAATATATGGAAATGCTCAAGGGTGACAAGATGTCATCCACGTACAGTTCCATAAGAAGTATCATGTTTTCAATAATAAGCATCACCATCTTAAATATACGGAAATACTCAAGGCTGAAAAGATGTTACCCATTATATTTCATCAATAAGTATCATAAATCTAATAGTAAGTATAATTACGTTGATATTGAGTCAGTTAGGAATATAAAATGTATGATTGTTGATTTTTCGACATTATTTGCTAAACAAAATTGTCATCACTATTTTGGCCGCCATCTTAAATATCCGGAGACGCTCAATGATAAAAAGATGTCACCCGTAACATTTCAATAATTAGTTTGATTATTTCAGTAACGAATATCATAATGGTGAGATCAAATAAATTAATAAAAAGAAATTATGAATGACGATTTGTTGATCATTTTGTTTTAAAGCATTTAGGTAGCCATTTTAGCCCCTATTTTGAATATACAGATGGACTCAAAGGTGACAAGATGCCATCCGTAACAGTCCAATAATATGTATCATCATTTCAGTAAAAACTTTCATGATGGTGGAGTCAAATAAATTTAGAAAACCAAACTATGAATGCTGAAGTTTAGAGTAGATTTTAACGCATTTGGATAGCCATATAAGCCGCCATTTGAATGAACGGAAATGCTGAAGGGTGACAAGATGTCACTCGTAACATTTTTAAAACATAAATTGTCCATGTAAATAATAACTCTCATTATGGTGAGGTCAAATCAGTTTAAAAAGAGAAACATTGAAAGGCTGCTTTTTGGACTAGTGTTTCGGTAGCCATTTTGGCCGCCATCTTGATTATACAGAAATGCTATAGGGTGACAGTATGTCATCCGTAACCGTTCAATAATATGTATCATCAGTTCCGTAATATCTATCATTTTGGTGGGGTCAAATCAGTTAAGAAAACCAAACCATGAATGCTGAAGTTTAGAGTAGTTTGTTTCAACACATATAGGTAGCCATTTTAGCCGCCATTTTGAATATACTGAAATGCCAAAGAGTGACAAGATGTCACCCGTAATATTTTGAAAACCATAAACGTCTTTTGAATGATAACTATCATTATGGTGAGGTCAAATCAATCAAAAAAAGGAAAAATGAATGCTGATTTGTATGCTATTTTGTTTAAAAGCCTTTCGGCAGCCATTTTGGCCGCCATCTTGAATATACGAAAATGCTCAAGGGTGACAAAGTGGCACCCGGTGGTTTTCAATAAGTAACATATGCTGAAGTTGAATCAGTCGAGAGAAAAACTTAGGACGGCATTTCCAGGTCAAGTCAACCCTCTGCCAGACTATTTCACTGATTAATGTTAATTCAAGACAGGCTGCTGCTTTAGAAAGCTCCTTTTGGAGCTTTCTGCTTTACTTAATCTTGCTTGATGCAGACACCTGTCTTTAACAAATTAACATTGACAACATAATGTGGTAGAGAGACTTTACTGTACTAGATATAGACAAGTACAAATATGCTGAATTATAATTACAGTCGAAATTCCATACTTCGAACTTGCTTAATTAAATCGACCTTATCAGTATTTCATAAGTTGAATTTCAATACTTTGATCTCGCTTAAGTGGAACATACCCGTAATTCAAAGTTAAAACGTTGCTAAGCCACGTTTTAACTTTGAAATGGCTAAGCCACGTTTTAACTTTGAAATATGGGTATGTTAGAAGCTGAACTAACGCGAGTTTGAAGTATCGAGTTCTGACTGTAGTTGACATGGTTGAATGCACTGTTGGTTTTGAGGCTTTCTGGATAGATAGATAGATAGAGTTTATTCAGGTAACAATATGCATATCATGGCAACCAACAATGATATGGTGGGAGTTTTTGGGGTTTCTTAATATTTAACCCATTACCCCATAAATACACATTTTTATGCCTTAATGTATTCCTCCACTGAACAAAATACTTTCACTGTATACAGCTATGATTATGCCTTGTAAGAGATATTTTCTATATTCTAGCAGATGGCAGCTTAAAGGCAAGCAGGCTGAGAGTAAAGCAGAATGTGCCTTAAGGTGCATTCTGCTTTACTTTCAACCTGCTTTAACCCATTACCCCATAAACCTTTTTCTTATTTTGAAGATATATGATTGCTTAAAGCAGGTTGAAAGTAAAGCAGAATGCGCCCACAGGCGCATTCTGCTTTACTTTCAGCCTGCTTTAAGCTACCATCTGCTAGGATATAGAAAATATTTCTTATGAAACATGTTGATGACTATATAAATTTGAAATATTTTCTTCATTGGAGGAATAAATTAGAGGCGTCAAAATGCGTATTTATGGGGTAATGGGTTAAGAAGTAACCTAGTTTCGAAACTAGCTATGGGGTAATGAGTAAATGTCTTTATCGCTAATTAAACATTAACCTGTCTTCAGAATTCTCCATGTCACTCCATTTACCCGTAAGCGAATACATGTACACCTTTTTACTTCTTTATTTCTCCACTCAAGAAAAATAGTTCCATTTAAACAGTCATGAATATGTGCAATAAGAAATATTTCCTATAATCCTATGAGATGATAGCTTAAAGAAGACTGAAAGTAAAGCAGAATGTATCTCACTCACAAGTTCAAACTACGGCAACTAAAAACTCTGAACAGAAATGAAAAAGGTTAATGGTACCGTCTTACCTGCCATCTACTTTTCTCACAGCACTTTCTGCATCCTCTGCATACTTGAAAACCAAAAAGGCAAACCCTGGAGGGTTTCTGAAATAAACACAAACAACAATTCCGTGTAACATTAGAGTCAAATCTGTGTTACTGTTCAGCGACCAATGAATGAAGATGCATGGTGATCTTTAAAGATAAGTGACCGTTAAAGCAGGGCAAAAGTCATGCAGAAGGCTCCTATAGGATAGGAGCAATCTGCATAACTTTTCCCATGCATTAAGCTAATCCACCTTTCATGAATATCATCATCATCCAGTTTAGATTAACCAGGCCATTGATTAATACTTCTTATAAGCCAAGGGTGAGGCCAGGCTGTCTAGTCTGGAACGAAGTCTCACTCTCCAAGCTTGGAGTGTTTTTTTGGGTTGGTGTTTTCCAACCCGAGAGCTTCACGGTCACGTTTTACAAGGTCCTCCCAAGATAGCTTTCCTCTGCCTGGACCCCGCTGTGTTGTGATGTTCAGGCATCTAATTTGAAAGATTCTCTCTACATGGCCAAGCCATTTCAGCCTATTTGATTGCCGGATCTCTGCAATGCCTCTTATGGCAAATATAACAAATGTACAACAAATATATCTTCTTTTAGTGGTCGTTTAACCCTTTACCCTATAGCATGTTTCTAGTTTTGAAGACATGTGACCACTTAAAGCAGGTTGAAAGTATTAAAGCAGAATGCGCCTTAAGGCGCATCCTTCTTTACTTTCAGCCTGCTTTAAATAACCATCTGCTAGAATATAGAAAATTTTTTTATGTCCATACAGTCATATTCATGACTGTAAATTTGAAGTATTTTCTAGAGTGGAGGAATAGTATGTTTTACTTGTTAAAAGTTATATAACAAGAGTTGTCAGAGAGACAACAAACTCGCCATCGGCATATTTAAAAACTTAAAAGCACACTTTACGGTCAAGTTCTCAGAGGTCAACCTTTTTGCTTGCATGGAAAGGTCTTGTATAATTATTTATACACATGCATACCAAAATATGAAAGCAGCAATACCTCAAGGGACATATGAGTTATAAGCATTTTTCGAAACCTTAACACAGATTTCAAAACCTAAAAGCGGGTTCAAGGTCACAGGAGTCGAAAATGTTCTGGGCATGAAAATTCTTGTCCATATACACACATACTGAATATGAAAGCAATACCCCAAGGGACATATGAGTTATAAGCATTTTTCAAAACCTTAACACAGATTTCGAAACCTTAACACAGGTCCTAAGTTCAAGGTCACAGGATTCAAAACATTTCTAGGCATGGAAAGGTCTTGTCCATATACACACATGTACCAAATATGAAAGCAATACCTCAAGGGACATATGAGTTATAAGCATTTTTCGAAACCTAACCACAAATTTCGAAACCTAAACACGGGCCCCAAGTTTAAGGTCAAAGGGATCAAATTTTGTGTGTGCATGATAAGGTATTGTCCATAAACATATGCATTCTGAATATGAAAGCAATACCTCAAGGGACATAGAGGTTAAAGGCATTTTTCAAAAACCTAAACACAGATTTCGAAACCTAAATGCGGGCCTTAAGTTCAAGGTCAAGGAGGTCCAAATTTTTCTTGGCATGGATAGGTCTTGTCCATATACACACACATACCAACTATGAAAGCAATACCTCAAGGGATATAGAAGTTATAGGCATTTTCTTAAAATTGTTTACACCGTTCATGGCGCCGCCAACAAAGATGACGATGACTAAGCCGGGGGTATTGCAATAGCTCAACTTGTACTTCATACAGGCGAGCTAAAAACTAAGTTTGCGTGTGAAATTCTAGGGCCTGTGTCTCCATTAGAGTCTGAGCAGACACATAATCAGCATTCACTTGAAAATCTAGTAATTTTGACTGCTTAAACAAAACTTATATGGCACTGTGGATTTATGTAAAGAAACATATAGAAGTTCTATTTAACTACGAAGATTTTGGAAATTATGCTTGAAAACCAATGACTTCACCAGGGCTGTAATGAATACACCATGTAGCAAATACGTTCGGGGTAGCGAAAATTTATACACTGGTAGCGATTGAAACGTCCAGAGTAAAAACACCCTGGGTAGCAAACTGACGGGCTCGAATGCAACAGGGTAGAGCGAAACGTCCAGTAACCCCGAGTTAAGGCTACTTGACCCAGTTACCGGTGGTCTTAATAACAAAGATATCAAAATATTTCATGCTTCCCAATGGTTTACTTGATAATCTCACTGATAAATGGTTAAACATACCCCGAATGTTTATCGTAGTTTATTTACCCTAGATCTATATGAAATATACTTTTAACTTAGCTTAATGGGATCAGGATTTATAATAATTAAAACCCATTATCTTCCATTAGTTAGATTCAAGATTATTAAATAAAAATCTCTTATATGGAGCTTGCATTGGTTTGGGTCCAGATTAATAAATAAAAATCTTTGATTATGGACGTGTGACATGTGCGCAAATATTTCGTCAAAAAATTTTTTTTTGTCCTTTAGTTTGGATCCAGATTATTAAAAATAATTATTTGGCGATTCAATTGGGTTGGATTCCAGATTAATAAAAAAAAATATCTATGTGAAAGCGTGGCATCTGTACAAATATTCCATCAATATTTGGTTTTATTAGAACTGTCAGTTAGTGTGGATCCAGATTAGTAAATGAAAACTCTTCTATTTCTGTTTCTTAGTTTGGATCCAGATCAGTAAATAAAAATACATTATGTAGGCGCATGGCGCTTGCATATTATCCTAGCGTTACCAGTTTTGACGCCATTAAGCGATTAAAACTCGCCGTAATTTCTGACAGCTATAAAATGAATTCATGTGATTAAAACTATGACTGAAGCTAAATGTGCTAAATTAATGATAACAAGAGCCGCATGCTGCCCTAAATCGCTCACCTGGTAGTCTGGTACCCATGATTATGGTCATGTAATGAGTCTAATGACCAGTAATGATTAAGAAAACTGGCAAAGGGTCACTCATGAATCATTATTTGTGTAAAATCATTCTTAAATCAGACCAATAGTTAAATCAGAGAAATTTTTTTTGAAAGTTTTTCTATATACAAAAATATAAGGAGAAAGTGCCCCATCCACTGGCGGCCATGTTTTTTAGGATGACAAAATGATTTTAAGAAATCTGGTAGAGGGTCATCAATTGATCATTAGAGTAAAATTACTTTGAATGTGGACCTGTAGTTTCAGAGGAGAAGATTTTTAAAGTTTTAAAGGGACTCGCAACCGGATGGTGTACTTGTCAAAATAAAATAAAATACTCAAATAAAAGCAAATTTGTGGCATTATTTGGCTTCTGGCATTAAAAAAATATGATCAGTCCAAAAAAAGTCTCAAGAATCGTCACCGAATCTTAGATTTTTAGATATTTTCCATCGTTTTTCTATACCGACTAGTAGACAGTATAGTTGTTGTTGTTGCTTCTCTACACGGGCTCAGACATAAACACGAGCCGAATTACGAAGTTGTATGCACTTTCGATCGCTACACATTGAAATACGTTAAATCGATCCGAGATAAACGGATAGTTCCGTGGTCCATTGGTCTAAGCGGTTTCCCCTATTTTGCCTTCTGTCCGCCAATGCCGGGCCCCGGGTTCGAATCCCACCAGAGACCAATATATTTTTTTATTGAAATACATTTTTTTAAACAGAATTTCTTATCCTAAACTAATTCTTTACCATTTGTATAAGCGTTTGACACATATTTACAAATTACTATTTTTAATGCACCATCTGGTTGCGAGTAGCTTTAACTATACAGTAACAACTAACAACTAACATCCATATAAGGAAAACGTGCCCCACCCACTGGCGGCCATATATGCTCTGGACAATTGGGGCATTTAAACTTGTATGTTACATGGTTTTTAGCTTGAGCCTTGCATGAAGTGCCAAGGTGAGCTATTGTGATCGCCCTGTGTCCATCGTCCGTCCGTCGTCAAACTTTTTGTTCAAAGATCTTCTTCTTGGAAACCACTGTACCAATTTCATCAAAACTTAATAGGATTGTTCCGTGTAGGGTCCTCTCTCAGATTTCTTCAAATGTAGGTCATCCAATTGAAATTGTGGTTGCCATGGCAACCAATTGAAAAAACTTTCAAATCTTCTTGTCAAAAACTACAGGTCCGAATTGAAAACAATTTTACTCTAATGTGCCATTGGTGACCCTCTATAAGATTTCTTAAAATTATTTTGCAATGGGTGTTCCTGACATCTGAGGGTCAAAGTTTTCCATGATCATTTAAATACAGAAAACGGCTTATATTAAACTTCCGCACTTTAGTCTTAATTGCATTAGTGAAAATACATAAAAATGCATTGAGAACGGTAAAACTGTTATATTTTTCCCTTTGCATATCTGATAATTCACATGTTTGAAGCAGTGCGTAGATTTTCGTATTTACAAACGATAGCAATTGTGCAGCTACGTCACGAGGATCAATTGGGCCATATGACCTGTAAATATATGGCTTCGAAATAGGTGAGCGTCAAAACGGGTGAGCGAACAAGAGGTGTGAAAAATAAAACTGGGCAGCGAACAAGTCTAGGTAGCGAAAAGACCATGAAGCTGCCAAAGCCACACGGTAGCGATCATGCTAAGGTGGTGAAAATCCAGGTAGCGAAATGCCCTGAAATCTTAACTCGGCATCTGATCTGGATCTAAACTGTCAATGCAAATGTTTAAAGTGTAGCACATGGGGATAATTCATTAATTGACAATATCATTCACAAAATGTATCTATATTCCTTGCAATCATAGTAAAAAAACTAGAGACACCAAACCACGACCGTGTGCATAGTGCTGTTCAGTTATTGCCAATTTAGTTTCCTGCGAAAACATGTTACGACCGTGTGACCGTTTTAGTGTCAGGAGCTAAACCAACTTACCTTGCCACCCAAGTGTCTGTTATGGCACCGAAATTTTTGAACTCTCTTTCCAGGTCATATCTTCCTATTCTACTTCCAAGATCACCAACAAATACTCGGTACCCGCCCCGAATTTTGTCATAAACTGCAATATCCATCTTGCAAGTAGCAACCAGGAAGTTTTACTTGTTGTAAGCGGCCAATGAAGTTTTACCGTAAATATTATGAAAATTGTACAAGTCAACAATCGGAACATCTACGGAAATTAACGAGTGATATTCCGGGTTGTACGAATGAAAAGAACAATCGGATTACCTCGCAATTTTTCGTTTTATTTCGAAGTAAGTCGGAAATTCAGACAATTAATTTCTGTTCAGCCCTAAGATAATGAAAAATATAAACTAGTAGGCTATTCAAAATGATGCATTAAGCCAATATCTGTCAAAAGTGTATTCGTTCTACTCTAGTTAGACTTAAAAAGAAATATTTCTTGACATTACATGACAACAGTACGAACTGTATTTGATACGAATCAAGTAGAAGGGAAGCAACTCTAATGTAACGCTACTTGGGGAACGTCCATGCGCATGAAGTAATTTTACACCATTTCGCAGGATTTTTTGTTTCATAGGACCACTTTGCAGAGATGTCAGGCGGAGATACTTTTGCATTATCTGCCAGTGAAGAGGAAAACGAGGTGTGTATAACAAGTAATCTGTCAAAGTAGCACCGTCAAATAACAGATCGAATCCAAACGACCTTCACCATAATCAAATTCAAATAGCATGAATAGGTATATGGACGATGTGAATCACCGCCGATGTGAACCTAGACGATGTGAACTGGGTTTTTGGACGATGTGAACCGATGTTCAGGACGATGTGAACCACCCTATTGGACGATGTGAACCAATGTTTTTTTTTCAAAATAAAACGACCCAAGTCTTCTATTTTTCCCGTCGCAGACGGGTCTGTTTTGTCTTTTGACCGCAACTCTATGAAACAATTTAACCAATCAGGAATGATCAGAAATCCTGGTCAATGACTACGTGCTTGAAATGCAGTACTCTTATCGGCCAATGTGCCAAAATGGCATAGACTGACGTTCTGTTATTTTTTCACATCTATTTTGCGAGTGTAAACCTGGCAAAACAATGAGATGCAGTCTAAATTATTGCTGTGTTACTATGTCATCATTTCTAAATTTAGCGTGGATAAGCTCTAAATTTAGCATGTGTAGGGAAAGTCTGTTTACGAAACATGTTAAGTCAGAATCAGTGTATACACTTGGTCTCTGGTTAAGTGAATACTGTACACCACAAAAAAAACTTTAACCTGCGACGGAATATCTTTTTTAAAGATATTTCTTGTTCCTTGTATTAAACAATACTCCGTTCCCATCAAAACGGCCTAGATCCAAACCGGCCCAGGTCAAAACGGCCCAAATCAGAATAGTATTTTTATACAAGAGATTTAATATAAAAATTGAAAAGAATTTTTTAAATTAAACAAGGGCCACTATGGCCCTAAATCGCTCACCTGGTAACCATGTACACCGTGTGACCTAGTTTTTGACCGGGCATGACCCTCATTCTAATTTGACCTCGATTTCAATGAGACAAACATTTTGTTCAAGTTTCATGAAGATTCAATGAATTTTGTAGTCTCTAGAGTGTTAAGGAGGTTTTTGATGATTTGACCTAGTGACCTTGTTTTTGACAAGACATAAACAACATTTGAACTTGACCTATATTTCATTGAGGCAAACCTTTTCATCAAGTATTATGAAGATCAAATGAAATGTGTGGTCTCTAGAGTGTTAATAAGGTTTTTCGATGATTCGACCTAGTTTTTGACTAGACATGACCCACATTTTAACTTGACCTAGATTTCATTGAGGCAAACATTTTGATGAAGTTTCATGAAGATCCAATGAAATTTGTAGTCTCTAGAGTGTTAACAAAGTTTTTCGAAGATTTGACCTAGTGACCTAGTTGTTGACCGAACATGACCCACATTCAAACTTGGCCTAGATTTCATTGAGGCAATCATATTGATGAAGTTTCATGCAGATCAAATGAAATTTGTAGCCTCTAGCGTGTTAACAAGGTTTTTCGATAATTTGACCTAGTGACCTAGTTTTTGACCGGACATGACCCACATTCGAAGTTGACCTAGATTTCATTAAGGCAAACATTTTGATGAAGTTTCATGAAGATCCAATGAAATTTGTAGTCTCTAGAGTGTTAACAAGGTTTTTCGAAGATTTGACCTAGTGACCTAGTTGTTGACCGGACATGACCCACATTCGAACTTGGCCTAGATTTAATTGAGACAATCATATTGATGAAGTTTCATGCAGATCAAATGAAATTTGTAGCCTCTAGAGTGTTAATAAGGTTTTTCGAAGATTTGACCTAGTGACCTAGTTTTTGACCGGACATGACCCACATTCGAACTTGGCCTAGATTTCATTGAGGCAATCATATTGATGAAGTTTCATGAAGATCCAATGAAATTTGTAGCCTCTAGAGTGTTAACAAGGTTTTTCGATAATTTGACCTAGTGACCTAGTTTTTGACCGGACATGACCCACATTCGAACTTGACCTAGATTTCATTGAGGCAAACATTGTGACCAAGTTTCATCAAGATCCAATGAGATTTGAACCTGCTAGAGAGTTAACGAACAATTGTGGACGGACGTACGGACAGACAGACGACGGACATCCAGTGATCCTAAAAGCTCACCTTGGCACTACGTGCCAGGTGAGCTAAAAAAAAACACTAAAAGAAATGCTCAGTCTAAAAATTACAGATTAGCTACCCATCAAATTTCTATGAAAGATGTAACAATTTCAAATGTCTGCAAACATGATTATAGATTTTTTACATTGCATAATCATACTCCAATTTGGTATACTATTATGAAACAATTAATTACATGAATTAGTTTGTTTGCTCATTTCATTAAGAAGGTGTGAATATAATTGCTCCAATTAGAAATATTTACAAGCATGTTTTAACGATATTAAATCGGCAGAAGCTTTTGATGTATTAAACGACGCACCTGGCAATGGTTGAAGAATTTGACAGTTTGCATAATCGTGAACGGCAAAGTTGGTTTAGAAGTTCATTAAGATAGAAGAACGCATATTATTGGATGGAGTAAGTGTATCTTTTGATTGGATGGGTAAATTTTTGAATGAAATTTGATTGGTAATTGTATCATGATCTCTAATTGGTTTTATCACAGATAAAATACCATGTACAGTGTTTATTTGAGTGTCTTAAAACGTTACCACGGTGTTATTGTCTACCAAATATTGAAACTGATAAAGTGATTTTTGTGCCGTTTTAATATAAATATCTGTGATATTCGAAAGTGATAAAGTGATCATTGTGCCGTTTTAATATAAGTATCTGTTATATTAGAAAGTGACCATTGTGCCGTTGCACAAGGATGTGCGATTTGTGCATATCTTGTGGTAAGGAAATGAGGGAGCTGCAGCAGGCAATTCCCTGTGATTCATGTGACAGATGGCAACACATGACAGGTAGTCGCTAAAATAGGGTAATAACAGGTCAATGAATATTAAAAAGTATATATAGTTTCCAATTGTTACAAATAAATCTGATATTTCACTTATAAATTAAAAATAAATAAGCAGGTTCACATCGTCTTTTTGGGTGGTTCACATCGTCTGCTAAATCGGTTCACATCGGCGGTGGTTCACATCGGCGGTGGTCCACATCGTCCCTAATTCATCAAATACAGTAGCTTGAAAGCCTGGCCAGTTATTTACTGGTTACCGTATTTTTCTTAAAACAAATGCATTGTTGTGGAACAGCTATGAATTTGCAGTACTGTGGAATAGTCTACCACTCGACATCGTCATGCTAACCGACTTGAATCACTTCAAGCCGGCTCTGCAGACGATATTCCACAAAATGCCCTTGAGACATACGGCTGTTTTTAACCTACTTTTAACTTCACTTATTGTCTATAACACTGTCATCCTTTATTCTCACTTATCTTCATCATTCCTCTGTAAATCTATCATACTTTGCTTTTACCTTTTAACTTGCACAGACGCGCAGCTGCACAAAATCTCTGTCAGGGGGTGTTGCAGTATAAAAAGAAAGAAAGAAAGAAAGATCAAAAACACTAATTAGGATTCATACCAAAGAACAATTATAAAACTGTACTAGTTGCTCCCTTGCCTGGCACTCAGCATTATAAGGGTTACTGTGATGCCCAGGTAAGTATGTCTGTTAAGGCCTTTCACATATGAGAGTTTTCTTGAGGGCGAGCGGAAATGCATCTCAACGATATACTATAGACCTTTTCCGCACATGCTTATACTAGAAAATTTACATTAATAAATGTAACCAGGTGTTCTTATAAAGAAGCACTCGGGCCGACCCGGGTTGCCAGGTTCACAGTCATGCACTCTACCACGTCGCCATAAAAGTGTGCTTGTAAAGCGAGGCCATACAAGTCATGATAAACCTACACACTGACATACTCCACCGACAACTTGAAATTTGTCCCGAGTTTCTATATGGGTATGAGAACGACTGGGGGTCGAACTCAGAGCATATACAGTCACAGTCCCACGTTGGGCGCCAAATGTTACCAGGTGTTCTTATAAAGAAGCACCCGCGCTGGCCCGGGTTTGAACCCGGGTCGCCAGGTTCGCAGTCATGCACTTTACTAGTCTACCACGTCGCCGTAAAAACGCGCTTGTACAGCGAGGCCGTACAAGTCATGATAAACCTATACACTGTGACATAAAGATAACCCCTACACGTTGATAACCCCTACAGTGCTGGAGCCGAGATTTACACTCCTGCAAAAAATGTAGACCCAGATCAATGGTCTCCTGAAGGAGCACTCAGATAAGGGACTATGCAGTTTGCTAAAAATGTCAGTGCTTCTAGATAAAATTCCTTTAGAGACATTTGTTAAACTGTCGTATTTTTTTTTTCTGATACTAAGTCCAGCAATATAGGGGTTAATCAAACTGTTTATATTTTCTTTTTGCTTATGAAACTGTACTCTCTTAGCTAGATCTTGACACAAATGAAGAACGACCGGATCGGAAACTATCTATTTACTCATGCATTTTCCCAATAATGCCGTCGTCGATTTGCCGATCGATACCTGTCCGCCGACTCGCGGTTAATCGATCGATAAAACACAGCTGAATCGCGCTCGCTCGCATGGGACGGTTACCTATTGTTAATTAAAACTCCATTGAAACTTTATTATTCACCCGATTTCCGAAATATAGGTCTTAAATGAGAGCGAAGATATTCAGCTTTTATTTGTGAAAATATGAATGTTCTGTATTGAGCGAGTGTTTGTTTACGACAGGTTAAAGAGCATTTAACAAATGACCCAACAGGCAATAGACCACAGATTCTTTTGCGTACTACCGTTATAAAAGTCCTATAGAATACTCGTTTTTCACCCGATTTTTACATTTAATGTCTAAAAAGAAAGTGAAAATCTGTATCTTTAAACGGTGTAAAAATCTTGATTTCATATTATTTTGAAACAGAAATCGCAAACGAGACTGAAGCGCCATTTCTGAATGTGGAAACATCAACGAAAATCGATTGACAATTTCAACTAATTAAACGTGTTAAGTGACATAAGTGCCGACGAGTTTGTGTAAGTACCTAATTGTTTTGTTTGTAACATGTTATGTGAAATCGTTGATGTAATTCTTTACATAATTGGTGCTATTCTATCGCTATCTATGGTGAATTGTAAAAGTTAACAAATGAAAATGAATTCTCAAGCTTAATGCAATGCAACGGAGAATGGGAGTCATTTTGAAAGAGTGGGACACATAAAAATAGATGATTTTCATATCATATTTGGGTGACTAATATATAATCACCGCATAAAAGTTGTTATTTTTTAAAAGAGTGGGGTGTTTTCATCACAAGCAAACATTTTTCAGTGAAAATACCACAAAATCTAATGATCTGTTATTAATTTGAGACAACACTTAACAGTTCTCAAAATGTCTGCAATGCTCGAAAATTGAAAAAAAAAGTTCTAAATTCAAAACATGAAAAAACTAGGAAATATCCATTCAATCTGCACCAAAATTTTAAATAAGAAGCACCAATAATTATGATCTTATTACAAAACAATCATTCTAAAGTGAAAATCACTAATGTGATTCAGTTCTATAAAATGGGCATTACACACCCTACAAATTAAAGCGTTCCTTACAACACACACAAAAAACCCGAAAAAATCGTCGTTTTCACGCGTTAAACTCACAAAGAAAGATACAACCAATCCTCACCAAATTTTAAAATAAGAAGCATCAGTATCTATTAAAGTATGTGTCGAAATTTCAATAAAAAGTGACAGCAGGAAATACCTTTCTATAAAATGGGCCGACATATATACACAGAGATATCCGCCATTTTGTTCCGCTCGCTGCATACAACGGTTTTCTGACCGTATTATTCCTTCTTATTTAACCGCTGAAAACAGCGCGTATACTTATATAAACGACACAGTTGAAGAAAAGGGTATTCACTGATTCCGATAGCAGAATTTTTTAAATATTTAATGTCACTAAACACGTTTGATTAATTGAAATTATCAATCGATTTTAGCTGATATTTCCACATTCAGAAATGGCGCTTCAGTCTCGTGTGCGGACGCACGCTGATTGGCCGAACAGGAGGCACCATACTTTGTAGGCCAGCTGGATTTCCGATCCGGTCGTTCTCCATTCGTGATCTTGACTTACAGGCTGGTACTACCATTTTCATACAAATTTTATTGAAACAACCTTACTGTGATATAAAGTCTTAAATTTATGCTATTGAGTGTTTCAGAACGATGTTGCATGACGCAGGTCCGTGATGTGACATCCAACTGCAACACCAATGGTTAATAAACCCTCTTTGTTTTAATAATGTTAAGCAATCTGTTTTTATGTAAATTTTTTAGCTGTGCTGAAATTGCTTTAATGTGAAATTTAACAAATGCACCTATCAGAAAAATGCTAATTCTGCATATCCATTTCCATTTTTTAATTAAGTTTAATCTGCGTGTAGATTTTATGGAAAAATAAAACAAATTTGGATTTAAATTCTTAGAAAAGTGTATTATAATGACAGGATTGGCAGCTTTCTCATAGGCTAAATTGTATCTTACCTATTTTACTTGTAGCTACTTTACGTTTGTTTACATACACTTGTTATATGTAGTCGGTTATAAAAGCTCTTGAGAGCTTATGTTATTTGTATATGTCTTGCCGACTCAAAATAAAGCTTATCTTATCTTATCTATCTTAACATTCATTGTCTTCCTCGGTAGCCCAGTTGGTAGAGTGATTGACTAGCAATCCAAGGGATCATGGTTTGAGTCCCATTCGGTTCAAAAACTTTTTTTTAAATGCAGTGTCAGATTTTATTTACTCGTCAGTCCATAACGCAGCGATCAAGGGACATGTATGATTACATGTAATCTTTGTTGGTTAGATTCAGTGTCTACTATTATGTGGTGTCCAATTATGTATGCCCACTTCCGTTTTCTTTTGAATGGATCAGTCATTACAAGTCAATAAAATTTGATCGAACGTACTATCAAGCCACACATTGAAGCTTATCAATCCTTTTCTGTCTGTTTTTCTACACTTTGAATATCGATATTGCCCATTATAATGTTTAAACAATATCATTAACCTTGTATGCAAGTCTATGGAACTTATAATGCATTTTAATGACTGAATTTTATTTGAAGGGAGATAACTGCATCTAGTCTTCAAATTTCCCAATTTTCAAAAGAAAAACTGTAATTGCAACAAATTCTTAAGTACTGTAAATTTTTCCTAATTTTTTCTGACGATTTATTTCACCAACAATACATGTATGTTTGAATAGAATGAAAAAAATAACCATTGAAATAGTCATTTTTTTGTAATTCAAGTTTATAAAAAATTAGCATTTTACAAAATTTAAATAGTAGATAACATCTTTCTGAACACCTTTATTCCAAAGGTGTTTTGGTTTTTCTTGTAATTAATGTTATGATGAACTTATTGCACGAGACTTGAGTCATTAGCTTTATCTAATTTTGAGAAATACTGTCTCATCAAAATTCCAGGTTTTTGCTAAAAAAAGAGATCTTAAAGACAATTTCAAACAAAACTATAAATTTTGCCTCTATTCGCACAGATTGTTTCTTAGACTAGTATTATTCTTCAAGCAAAGTTTCATAACACCTTTCATGAAAAGAAAACTCACTAGCGAGCTACCTTAATGGACACTTTGTTGCAATAAAAGCTCTACACTGAACTTATGTTGATTGTTTATCATATGCGACATTTAATAACTTTTACCTTTTTAGCTCACCTGGCAGGAAGTGCCAATGTGAGCTTTTAGCATTGCTGGATGTCCCACGTCTGTCAGTCCGTCCACAATTGTTTGTTAAAACTCTAGCGGCTACAAATTTCATTTGATCTTCATGAAACTTGATGACAATGTTTGTCTCAAGATGAAATCTAGGCCAAGTTCGAATGTGGGTCATGTCCGGTTAAAAACTAGGTCACTAGGTCAAATCATAGAAAAATCTTGTTAGCACTCTAGTGGCTACAAATCTCACTTGATCTTCATGAAACTTTGTTAAAATGTTTGCCTTTATATTGGAATATAGGTCAAGTTTGAATGTGGGTCAAAACTAGGTCTCTAGGTCAAATCATAGAAACCTAGAGGCTAAAAATCTCACTTGATCTTCATGAAACTTTTGTCAAAATGTGTGCCTTATTGATATCTAGGACAAGTTTGAATGTAGGTCTTGTCCACTCAAAAACTTTGTCACTAGGTCAAATCATAGACAACCCTTGTTAAAAAAACTAGGTCACTAGGTCAAATCATGAATATACAGTGTTAACACTCTAGAAGCAACATCTCATTTGATCTTGATGAAACTTGTTAAAAATGTTTGCCTCATTGAAATCTAGGCCACCGTTGAGTGTCATGTCAGGTCAAAATCTAGGTCACTATAAGCCAAGTTTTACATGGTGTACCAGGTGAGCGATATAATTCATATTTAAAATCACAAGTCAGACCAGAAGCTTTAATGATGTAAGTTCATCTATCATGTGTGTTGAGTGCGGTTAGGCTACACGTATTACCTGATAATACGGAATAATAGGTTTTTACGAGGTTTTAATTCTTTCACTGCCAACTGCACCAAAAGCCGACTTTGTAAACAGTTTTGATCCTGATCAGACCCAACCTGACCGGAGTCTGGTCAGGATCAAAACTGTTAGACACTAGTATCAACATTTCTTCAGTCAAAACAGCTGACTTTAAAAAGAATAGTAAGAGTTATTTCTCTTTGTTCAAATTCCAAATACCATATTTAAATTAGTATTACGAAGCACCCAAGGAATTTTGAAGGAGCAAACCCTTTTGGGGATTAAAATGCATTAAAAAGCCTCATTTATTTTAAAGCCATAATGTATGTTGCTTTCAAATTACCAAAATTGAGCAGTTTTCTAACATGAAATTTATGACATTGTCGTAGTCGTTACATATTTAAAAGAAGTAATAGGTGGTGATTTTTTAGGCAAACATGCTTACAAACCCGTGAAATTTGTGAAACAAGTCAAATTTTAAATCCTGTTTATTTATATTCTAATAACGATGAATGTTTATGGAGATACTCGGTAAAAGCTCATTAATAATTAGCATATCCTATACACACGCGTCGGTGATATCATAGCTATTTGGTGGGAACAATTTGCGCTTTTAATCAAAGAGAGACAATTCTTCAATAGATGTCCGCTAAATATAACAAAAAGTTTAAACTGATGACATCACAGTGTATATGAGTTTTTACAGTTATATAGTGAAATTTTCAAACATTTTCTCTGAAACTTAATTTACTATAGCATGGGTGAAAGTTGGCAAAACTGAAAATACTGAAAACTATGCTGGGGGCTCCAGGGCCGCCAGTGGGTCCAGGGCAAGGCCCTGGCTGGGGGACCAGGGGGCTGGAGGCCCCCGGAAGCTCCTGGGTTTTAAGCATTTTTAAGGTCTGAAACTTTTGGAAAATTGTTTGAAAATGACAAGCAATGGAAAAATATAAAAATAATTTTCTTGGTCATAAGCATTAATGTTTTCCAAGGATTGAAAAATAAATCTTAATTTTGATTTTATTTAACAAAAGATGGAAATTGCTTTCAGCAAACTGTTATACTCCAAAGTAAATTATAAGCACTTTGCTTTTACAATTATCATTGTAAGGCCACAAAAATATGTTTCTAGTTAGGTCCATGTATGAGTTAGCTCCAAGGGAGAAAAATATGAGATGGTATTTAGGTTTTCTATCATTATACTGTTTTATAAAGCTGTATGTATAAGATTTTGTATCACTGACACTTAAAAATTATGATATGTATTACTAGATCCAATACAAAACATTTAGAACATACTCTATTTCCAGTCAAGCATTACCATAAAAACTGACTCTGGTTGTATAAGCTTTTGCAAGGATACTGTACATATCCCGTTCAGAAGGTTCTGATGGGAACATTCTGATCTTAGTCTACACTGTTCGTACAGGATAGATGTACATATAATTCATAACTGGCCCTTGCTTTCAGTTAACAGTTTAGACTATTCAAATAAATCATTGTTGTCAGTACTTTTCAGTTGATCGTACAGATACTAAAAACCATTGTCACAGAAAACACCCAGTCCTGTCTGATCCTGTTTTGACACCTATATTTCATTTATACAGACTAGTGCATAGGTGTATGATTATATATATGAAGGGGCAGGTGCTGACCACATACTTCCGCATCATAAAATGATTTTTTTAAAAATGGCATAAGACTTGGGTTACCCATTATAAATATATTTAAGAAATATTTTTTCATTATTATGTGTACAGGCCATTCTAAAGTTTTGTACATTTAAAGGCATGACATTTGAGAGGGGTGGGGATAGGCAAAATTTCACTTATCCTTATGAAAATACCTCCCTCTCTCTGCTCAAAGGATTTACTCATAAAGTAAATAACTTACCTCTGTGCCATGTCTACTTTATTTGATTGATAAATGGTTCCTTGATAAACGATTTCTAACCGTGATCTGTGTGTGAGTTTATTTTAGCTCTCATTTTCATGTTCAATTTGCTTTCATAAAGTTAAAACTAGGTGGCACAAAATTTAAAGCAGTAGGCTATGATGGGAGAAAGAAGCCTTCCCATAGTTGATGGAACAAGAGGCCTCCCTAAAAATGATTTTAGTGGTTCAATTTTATACATTTTGATTTTTCTAAACTGTTTCAAAGCTGTGATGCTAGACTAAATTTTAATCTTGGGTTACCCAAATCAGATAAATATTTATTTACTTAATGAATGGAATGGTTACTATCAATTACTTTAATGATAAGAATGCTATTAAAATACCTTTTCAATACTTTATAGCCATAGAAAACGGATTGTTTAACAGTCCAATAATATGTAATGTGAAAAATTAAAAAAGATGACATTAATACTTCAGTAACTGAGTAAGCTACTTGTTTTATAATAAAATCGGATTTTCAGCCGAATTTCCTATTCAATTTCCTAATTTTGTTTAGTTCGCGTTTCATTAAAGTTAACCATTCAGCTGCATTTGACAGATACGCCGGTATTTTAAATTCGCGAATAGTGACCAGAGCTTTGATATTTGGCAGATGACACTTCTACATGTCCTTTACCAAGTGCCAAGGTGAGCTTTTAGGATCACTGGATGTCTATCGTCTGTCCGTTCACAATTGGTTAGTGAACACTCTAGCGGCTACAAATTTCATCGGATCTTCATGAAACTTGATGACAATGTTTGTCTTGAAGAAATCTAGGTCAGGTTAAAATGTGGGTCATGTCGGGTCAAAGACTAGGTCAAATCATAGTAAAACCTTGTTAACACTCTAGAGGCTATCTCATTGGATCTTAATGAAACTTCCTCAAAATGTCAGGCTTATTAGTATCTATGTCAAGTTTGAGTGTGGGTCATGTCCGGTCAAAAACTAGGTCACTAGGTCAAATCATAGAAAAACCTTGTTAACACTCTATAGGTTCCAATCGCATTGGAATTTAATGCAACTTGGTCAGAATGTTTGCCTTTTTCATATCTAGTTCAAGTTTGAATATGAGTCATGTCTGGTCAAAAACTAGGTCAAATCATAGGAAAACCTTGTTAACCCTCTAGAGCACAGGTTTTCGGCGCATAAGCTATTACTTTCGTTTTCGTTTCGGTTGACAAACGGATATGATCATTTGTCGTATTTGAATCATCGAGTTTGTTGTCAACGAAAACTGGGCGGAGCAAATGCGCGAAGATTTACTGATGACAACGATTTTGACCCGACTCGAAAAGAAATTGTTGTCAACGATTTGAGGGTTTGACAACATTTTGTCAACGAAAAACATCAAGTGGTGATTCGAATAGAACTTGTTGACAACTAACGCGATAGTTGTCCTGATTCGAATACGACCAATTGAGGCGCTTGACTTTTGCGTCATTTCCTGCTTTGAAGCTGGTTCTCGGTTTTGCTAGAATGATAATAGTTTGACTCACAGGTTTTCGACGCGTTAGCAAATGAGCGAAGATTTACTGATGACAACGATTTTGACCCGACTCGAATAGAAATTGTGGTCAAAGATTTGATGGTTTGACAACATTTTGTCAACGGAAAACATCAAGTGGTGATTCGAATAGAACTTGTTGACAACTATTCCAACTAACGCGATAGTTGTCCTGATTCGAATACGACCAATTGAGGCGCTTGACTTTTGCGTCATTTCCTGCTTTGAAACTGGTTCTCGGAGTTGTCCTGATTCGAATACGACCAATTGAGGCGCTTGACTTTTGCGTCATTTCCTGCTTTGAAACTGGTTCTCGGTTTCGCTAGAATGATAATAGTTTGACTGGGCAACCACTCGTTTGTTTGGGAAAATTTCGCGTGGACGAATGATTCCGTATAAGGGGTCTCCCTACTTTTCGAGTCCCCATGCGCGTGTTCGCTGATTGCTTTGAATTTTTTACCAATTATCGTCAAAGAAAACTGTTTGCTGTAAACAATGAGCCATCATTTGTCCAGATTGTCCAAGATTTGACAAAATGACAGGGTTGGGAACTTGAGGGTTGCTTCTGCAAGGCGCTTTTTTAAGGCAACCTTTACTATTTTACTTATAAATTAGCAAAAAAAAATTTTTTTTAAAATTTCATGAAACTTCAGGAAATGTTCTTTTATGATGATTATTGAATGTATGGATAGATTTTACGGTATTTTATCCACGTTTGGTGGTGGTGGAGGGGGGGGGGGGGGGGGTTAGCAGCTGGGGGTAGTGTCATACTATCGTGCCTACGGGCCGAATGCCTATGGTTTGACTGGGCAACCAGTCGTTTGTTTGGGAAAATTTCGCGTGGACGAATGATTCCGTATAAGGGGTCTCCCTACTTTTCGAGTCCCTATGCGCGTGTTTGCAGATTGCTTTGAATTTTTTACCAATTATCGTCAAAGAAAACTGTTTGCTGTAAACAATGAGCCATCATTTGTCCAGATCGTCCAAGATTTGACAAAATGACAGGGATGGGAACTTGAGGGTTGCTTCTGCAAGGCGCTTTTTCATGGCAGCCTTTACTATTTTACAAAGTCTTATAAATTAGCAAAAAAAATTTTTTTTTTTTAATTTCATGAAACTTCAGGAAATGTTCTTTTATGATGATTATTGAATGTATGGATAGATTTTAGGGTATTTTATCCACGTTTGGTGGTGGTGGAGGGGGGGGGGTAGCAGCTGGGGGTAGTGTCATAGCCTACGGGCCGAATGCCTATGCTCTAGAGGCTACAAATCTCATCTGATCTTCATGAAACTTTGTCAGAATCTTTGCCTGATTGCTATCTATATCAAGTTTGAATGTGATTTATGTGCGGTCAAAAACTAGGTCACTAGGTCAGATCATGGAAAAACCTTGTAAACACTCTAGAGGCTTCTAATCTCATTATGGCCC
Organism: Gari tellinella; assembly: GCA_922989275.2. NCBI lineage: Eukaryota > Metazoa > Mollusca > Bivalvia > Cardiida > Psammobiidae > Gari > Gari tellinella. Next base: position 79,242,608 of record OV277856.1, read on the forward strand.
CACCGAGAGGTGGGTGCCCTATAGTAATCGCCTTGTCCGTCAGTCAGTCAGTCTGTCACACTTTTTCTTGTCCGCTCTCTAACTCGAGTAATTTTTATCCAATCTTCACCAAACTTCCTGAAAATGTGTATTGGTATAAAATCTAGGCCAAGTTTGATAATTACCCAAATCGCATAAGGCATGTTGGAGTTATTGCCCTTGAATTATTTAAAATGTCTGTTTCAGCCTTGTACTCAAGTAGTTTTTATCCAATCTTCACCAAATGTTATGAAAATGTGTATTTGTATAAAATCTAGGCCAAGTTCGATAACTACCCAAATCGCATAAGACAGGTTGGAGTTATTGCCCTTGAATCATTAAAAAATGGCTGTTTCAGCCTTGTCCGCTAACTCAAGTAGTTTTTATCCAATCTTCACCAAACTTAATGAAAGTGTGTATTGTTATAAAATCTAGGCCAAGTTCGATAATTACCCAAATCGCATTAGGCATGTTGGAGTTATTGCCCTTGAATTATAAAAAAATGGCTGTTTCAGCCTTGTCCGCTCTCTAACTTGAGTAGTTTTTATCCAATCTTCATTAAACTTAATGAAAGTGTGTATTGTTATAAAATCTAGGCCAAGTTTGATTATTACCCAAATCGCATAAGGCATGTTGGAGTTATTCCCCTTGAATAATAAAAAAAAAAGGCTGTTTCAGCCTTGTCCGCTCTCTAACACAAAAACTTTGAATCAGATATTCATTAAACTTACTGAAAATGTTTATTGGTATATAATCTAGGTCAAGTTCGATAACTACCCAAATTGCCTATGGCACCTCAGAGTTAATGCCCTTCAATTATTAAAAGATAGCTGTTTATGCCTTGTCCCCTTCCTTACTCAAACAGTTTCTATCTGATCTTCACTAAACTTGCTGAAAATGTTTATTGATATAAAATCTAAGCCAAGTTCAATAACTACTCAAATCGCCAATATATAATCTAGGTCAAGTTCGATAACTACCCAAATCGCATAAGGCAATTCAGAGTTATTGTCCTTGAATTATAAAAAATGACTGTTTCAGCCTTGTCTGCTCTCTTAACACAAACATTTTTTATCGGATCTTCACAAAACTTGCTGAAAATGTTTATTAGTATAAATCCGCAGTTTTCTGGTGCCTTCCTTCTCCTGACTCCGTTTTTGGGGCCCTTTCTGACTGGTCAGTATTCTAGTTGGATTTTAATGCAACTTCGTCAGAATGATTGCCTAATTGATATCTAGATCAAGTTCGAATTGGGTCATGTCTGGTCAAAAATTAGGTCACTAGGTCAAATCAAAGAAAAACAGTGTTAACCCTCTAGGGGCTACAAGTCTGAATAGATCTGAATGAAATATTGTCAGAACGTTTGCCTACATCAAATCTAGATCAAAATCAAATGTGAATTGTGTCTGGTCAAAAACTAGGTCACTAGGTCAAATCGTAGTAAAATCTTGTTAGACATTTCCTGACCTACTTTCGGTGATTAAGCCTAGCCAGAAAATTTCCTTGCAAAAAGCATGCATCTTGTGCACATGCCGATAGCAAAGAACCATTGAAGCGTCTCATGTGAGGCCCGACCTTTATATTTGATAGTTTGGTTAGAAATGACCATTGAAAAACCTCTAGAGCATGAGTATGTCTGGGCCTCACCAGGTAAACTGAGATTGGTATACCCACCGATAGCTTATGCTGCATGCTTTTACAGATAATTTAACGCCTATCGAGAACAATTGGGGAGGGGCTCTATCAATGGACTGAGGATACGTCTTTAACACCTAAAGGTTGATTGTGGGTCATGTCCAGTTTACAGTAATCTAGGTCACTTTTGATCAAGTTTTACATGGTATACCAGATGAGCGATTTAGGGCCATGGTGGCCCTTGTCTGTTTTATTTTCACCTTGCTTTAAGCAGTCACCTGTCTTAAACACCTAATAAATATCACAAGTTAATGGTCATAATAGAGAGGTTTTACTGTATTGAAATTATATTTTCCAGGAGTTTGTAGACGAGAGCCTTGCAGAGAGGTTATGGGGCCTTTCAGAAATGTTCCCAGAGGGTTTGAGAAGTTCATGTTCAACAGTTACCAACTTTACGTGGAAATCAACAAAGATGACACTCAGTTTTACCCGTAGTGCAGTGTGGATAATTGCCTCCTCTTTATCCATCTTAATGTTGCCCATCGCATTTGAGAGAGACCAAGCTAGTGCAATGGAACAACAGCTGATGCAACAAAGACAGGTAAATATCAACTTACACATGTATACCAGGGCTCCAGATAAGAGGGAGTAAACTGAACAAATCCAACATTTTCTCACTCATTTCAGCACCAAATCCTATGGTGTTACTACTCATTAGAATCGTTTGGAAGAGACGATTCTAATGAGTAGTAACACCATAGGATTTAATGCAGAAATAAAGATTTTAGTTTTTGAAATACATGTACTCCTCTTATCTGGAACTCTGTATACACTATACAGTATGTGTATAACCTTTGTATAGTGGCCACTTAAAAGATGACAAATTTGTATTCTGATAAATGATGGATGAACTTATTCTACCATATCGGTGAAAAACATGTACATGTACATGTATATCAAGCTGATATAGATATTATAGTACCTCAGTATTTACTTGATGAAAATAAAGCAGAAAGCTCTTTCAGGATCTGTCTGTTTTACCTACCGGTATATTATGCTTCACTGTCTCTTGTATATAATTAGACTCGGTCGGCTTTGCCTTGGTTGACAGTATTGTTCCAAAAGTTGACAATTTTACTGTCACCCTGTCTGACATGTGATATTTATTTTATTATACCGAAATCCTGGGCTTTAACACATTCAACTTTAGCGATGAGTATACTCGTCATTAACAAATAGTGTACCTGTGAGGAAAACACTTGTCTTATGCAAATAGTGTAGACCCTGATCAGAGGGCTCCTTAACTCTTTCCTCCCTGAAACTTTAAATGGACAATTCCAGTTTCAATTTTAGTCCAGTCCATTTCTGGCTTTTAAGGGTTGTTTTTGTCCATTTTTGGCCTTATGACAAATAGTGAAGACCCTGATCAGAGGGCTCCTTTCGGAGCCCTCTGATCTGGGTCTTCACTGTTTGCACAGGACAAGTGTACTATTCACATGTACACTGTTTGAGAAGGACGTCTATATGGGGGACTAGGGTTCAAAGGGTTAAGGAGCCCTCTGATCAGGGTCTACACTGTTTGTCATTTTGAAATATAATGTTAAAATCACCTCAAAATAGTCAAAAATGGACTAGACTTATTTTGAAATTGGAATTGTCCATCAAAAGTTTATGGGGTGAATGAGTTAAACAGGACTATAGATCTTTCCTAAAATGACTTGAATCATGAATGTAACTAGATCGAGGTTAACCAGGACTCTAGATCTTTCCTAAAATGACTTGAATCATGAATGTAACTAGATCCGTATGCGATTCATAATGAAATTCATCGTTTATAAAAACGATTGGAATTTGAAGGAATTATACTAACTCCAAGCTGTATCTCCCCATTATAATTTATATAAATATTAATAATCGTACATACGTTATAGTATACCGTCATGCAAATGTTTCCCTTTTCGGATCTGACTGTTTATTTGCATCATTTAGTCAACTTTAAACTTCAAACTGTAAATGAAATTGAGGTATAATAAAAAAAAAGTAATATACCAAGTTAAAGTCTACTTTCAGTCCGAATGACCGCTCAGCCGACTGTACATATACTCCCCTGATCATCGAGCCATCTTGCCTATGAGCACTGCTAACATATGGCGCAGTCAAATGCAGCCGCAGTACCGACTCAGACCCTTCACAGGTACCCATTTTATCCCCTGGGTGGAGAGGAGCAATTCGTGGTACATGTCTTGCTCAAGAACATTCCTGTACATCATCGGGGATTCAGAAAAATCCCCTAGTCAGACCGCTGGTCCGGCGGGGGATCGAACTCACGACCCCTGGTACCGTAGTCCAAGGTGTTAACCATTGGGCCACTACCGCCGGTAATAGATGATATTGTGAGTGACTCTTATTTATAAGATGCTTATAGTATACTTGGGAATACAAACCTTGTGTAGAGGTGGCCTAAGGCTGTAAAGGAAAGAATCAATGCCCGTAAAAATGAATGCAAAGAGCTCAATTGACTAATTAAAACAAGCCTTATTCTGGCCATTTTGGGAAAAACTGCAATGTCTGATTTGGGAAATTTTCGTCGCGAAAAATCATGTTTTGGGAAGAATTTTTAGAATTTATTTCACATATATTGAAGCTAAATGGCAAGAAAAATGATATGTAGTGGTTATTTCCACTTAGTTTATAGTTTTTATTTGAATTTGAGTTATCAGCAACAACCTGTATCCAAAACAAAAAAAAATTATATATATATTTATTTTTTTTAAATTGGGATTTTTTATTTTTGAAATTGGGAATATTTTTTATCATTTCCCATTGTGAATGGGTCCATTTACTGGACCCGTGGATACACCCGAAAAAGCCCTGTAAAATAAGATTAAATTGATAGCATTTAAGACAGGTGGCAGCTTAACCCTTACAAAGCTTAAAGACATTTTTTCAGTCTTTCTCAGTTTTCAGTGCATATTTCTAACTAAACTATCAAATATATAACAGTCGGGCATCACATGAGATGCTTCACCGATTCATGAGTAGTACAGGCATGATTTGCCCCAAAAGTAGGTCAGGAAATGTCTTTTAACTGGATGTATACATGTAATCCTTTGCAAATAGTGCAGACCCATTAAACCCATTACTCCATAAATACACCTTTTTATGCCTTTAATTTATTCATCTACCTGAAGAAAATAGTTCCAATTTACACTGTCACAAATAAGAATCATAGGAAATATGTTCTATATTATAGCAGATAATATCTTAAAGCAGGCTGGAGGTAAAGCAGAATGTGCCTTAAGGCACATTCTGCTTTACTTTCAACCTGCTTTAAATGGTCAATTATCTCCAAAACTAGAAACAGGCTATGGGGTAGCGGGTTAAGAGGGGGCCTGTATGTCATGTGTTTCATTATTTTTGGAATATACAGTTTGAGGGTCAATGTAACCTAGTTACAGTCAAACCTTGGTATCTCAAACTCGCTTTTTAGCTCACCTGAGCCAAAGGCTCAAGGTGAGCTATTGGGATGGCCCTGTGTCCGTCGTCCGTCGTGCGTCGTCAGTCGTGCGTTGTCCGTCGTCGTTAATAATTGCTTCAAATGACATCTCCTATACCGCTTGACAGATTTCAACCAAACTTTACAGGAATGATCCTTGGGTCAAGCTCTTGCAAAATTGTTCAAAGAATTGTAAACAATGTAGAACTCTGGTTGCCATGGCAACCAAAGTGAAAAAATGAGGAAATCTTTAAAAATCTTCTTGTCTGAAACTACAAGGGCCAGAGCTTTGATATTTGGCACATAGCATCATCTACAGGTCCTCTATCAAGTTTGTTCAAATTATGCCCCTGGGGTCAAAATTGGCCCTGCCCAGGGGGTCACAGTTTTATTTTGCATGGCCTATATCAATATTGTTCAAATGTTTCTGGTCGGTTGCATATCTAGGTCACAGGAGCTAAAAAATGATTTTTTTTAATGAAAACTTAAAAAATCTTCTTTTCTGAAACTACAATGGCCAGAGCTTGGATATTTGGCACATAGCATCGCCTACAGGTCCTCTATCAAGTTTGTCAAATTATGCCCCTGGGGTCAAAATTGGCCCTGCCCCGGGGGTCACAGTTTAACATAGAGTTATATAGTGAAAATTTCAAACATCTTCTTCTCTGACACTAATATGGCTACATAAATTTTTTTAAAAATTTGCCGCACTGTAACTTGAACCTTGATACTGTGTTAGCGGATGACAAAAAGAAGTGTAGTACACAAGAATTATAACTCTGTCATCTCCAAATATTGAATTGCCTCCCTTTTTCATAATAAATTCATTTTTGTTCAAAGCATATCTCCTGAATGTTACATCGTAAGTTGATGAAACTTGTTACTGTGTTCACCTACTAAACATGCTATACCTTGGGCTTTTTCTTTGTGAGGAGCATCCATCGTTGGGAACGATATTCTTGTTTCTATTAAAACTTAAAAAACTTCTTGTCTGAAACTACAAGGGCCAGAGCTTAGATATTTGGCACATAGCATCATCTACAGGTCCTCTATCAAGTTTGTTCAGTTTTACATAGGTTATATAGGGAAATTTTACGTCTTCTCCTCTGAAACTAATATGGCCAGAGCTTTGATATTCGGCATGGTGACACTTATAGATATCATTTACCTATTTTGTTCAAATGGTTCCAGTCTGTTGCATATGTAGGTCACAGGAGCAAAAAATAGATTTTTTCAATGAATTCTTCTTGTCTAAAACCCTAGTACCCTGATCTTAGATATTTGGCACATAGCATCATCTACAGGTCCTTTATCAAGATTGTTCAAATTATGCCCCTTGGGTAAAAAATGACCCCGTCCTGGACATAAATCATTATCTCCATTTTGTCAGCTATTCTCAGGTGAGCGAAATATGCCCCATGGGGCTCTTGTATAAGTCAAAATTATTTGCATTTCTTCAATTAATTTACATCAATTCCATCTTGCTATAGTTGAACTTACCCCTATTTTAAAGTTAGAATGTGGTGACTAAGCCATGTTTTAACTTTGAAATATGGGTAAGTTTGACTTTAATAGCGAGATTGAGGAAACTTGTTTAGTTTTCAGAGACTAACGCAGGGCTCCAGATAAGGGGTAGTTTTCTGAACAAATCTACCATTTTCTCACTAATTTCAGCACCAATCCTATGGTGTTACTACTAATTAGAATCGTCTCGAAGAGACGATTCTAATGAGTAGTGACACCATAGGGTTTAATGCAGAAATAAAGATTTTAGTTTTTGAAAAACTACTCTTATCTGGAGCTCTGCTAACGGTTTAAAATTTACAAGTCTGGTTTTCAGTAGTCACACTGTTTTCCTTCTAGATACTGATGGGTCCAAATGCAGCTGTTTCAGGCCAGCCTAATGGTCAAGGGATGATGGGTATGATGCCTCCAGGAATGGCACCTCCTCCCCCAGGGCCAGCAGCCCCAGCCACTTCATAAACAAACTGAATACTTAACATGTGATATAATTATAGGTCTGTTGAAGCCAGGCTTAACCTGGTCCATGCTTAAAAAGCGTTTGAGTTGAGTCTGAGATCGTTCTCAAGATTTGATTGGTCAGATTTGAGCATACTTGAGTGAGATTGTCCTGAAGCTTTTGATTGGTAAAATGTGAGCAGAATGCTAAAATCTGACTAATCAAAAGCTTGAGAATGATCTTAGACTCAACTCAAATGCTTTATAAGTATGGAGCCTGATTACAGTGTTAGTGAAGTGAATATGCTGTGGTATGGAGAAGTACAGAGTACCCGGCACCTGAACTGAAGAACATAGGTCCTGCTAACTCCAAGGCGATTTTGATACTTTTAACTGAGTTTTATATCAATGTGATATTTACTTTCACTTTTTTTTAAACAAGTTCAAACCATGAATTTGATCTTGTAAATTGAATAAGTTTTAAACAATTGCATATGATGAAATATGCTACGGTTGATATATACTCAGCCAAAAAAGAAAGTACCCACGTTTTACATTGACTTTACATTAAGTAAAATTTAAACCTACATATCTTTTAAAACACCATATCAACTCCAGTTTTTGTTTGAGATTTTAAAAGCTCATAGGTTCATCAATGTATTCCAGTAAAAATATTCAGATTAAACAACACATGTAATGAAAACGAAACACTTAAAGTTCATTCTTATTTCAAATCAAAGGGAGGTAATTTGATAATATAAGACTTTCTAGTCTTGATAACGCCGTGAATATTGTGATGAATAAGTCTAATGCGATTTTCTTTTCTTTAAGAAAAGTTCTAGCTGCTGAATATGAGCACCATTGTTATTCTGCTTTGAAAAACTCTTCTAAGCAAAAATGCTGTTTAAAAAAAAAGAAAGAGTTATAGACCTTTTATTTTGACTACAATGTGCCAGGTATTTAGCCACAATAATTTCATGTCGTCTGCCACTTTCTATAAAACAAAAATTAAATACATTTTATGTATGGGACGCTGATAATTTAGAATACAAAAGTGGGTACTTTCTATTTTGGCTGAGTATATATTTATACCCCCACAAACAGAGTTTGAGGGGGGTATACTGGAATCAGCCTGGCCGTCGGTCTGTCTGCAAAATCTTGTACTTTCAACTCCTCCTTCAGTTTCAACCCGATTAATTTGATATTTGGCATAAATGTTACTCAGGTGTAGAAGATGTGCAAGACACAAATTTCAGGTCTCTGTGACCTTGACCTTGACCTTTGGCCTTGAAATTAGTATTGAAATTGGTAGGCAAAATCTTGTACTTTCAACTCCTCCTTCAGTTTCAACCCGATTCATTTTATACTTGGCATAGATGTTACTCAGGTGTAGTAGATGTGCAAGACACAAATTTCAGGTCTCTGTGACCTTGACCTTTGTCATTTAAATTGGTCTTGAAATTGGCAGGCAAAATCTTGTACTTTCAACTGCTCCTTCACTTTCAACCTGATTCACTTAATACTTTGCATAAATGTTACTCAGGAGTAGTAAATGTGCAAGACACACATTTCAAATCTCTGTGACCTTGACCTTTGGCCTTGAAATTGGCAGGCAAAATCTTGTACGGCGAACTCCTTCACTTTCAACCTGATTTACTTGATACTTGCCATAAATTTTCCAAGTTTTTATGATGGTGGCAGCACCCTGCCATTGTCAAACCTCATTGAAAACGTCTGCAGAGTGTGACAGAGTGCTGCATAGTGGGGGTATTTATCACCTTTAGTGATAGCCGTTCTAGTTCTACATATTGGCAGATGAAACTGTGTGATTTTGAGTAGTTCAACAAGTTTATTGCATGGTTTCATTGTATTCTACTGACCTTTATTTAGTCATCATGATGAGCCTTTGTCAGAAGCAGACTCGGTGGTGGTCTGGTGGATATACTCTTCATCAACTATCATCAGATAAAAATCTAGTATTCCTAGTCAAAAATACTATAGACGCAGAGTAACAAATACTATAGACACAGAGTAACGACTGTTGTGAGATGGAAACTCAGCTGTAATTGAACTGGAATTTATGTTTTATTTCACTCATCATCATTAAATTTGCAATTATAGTTTGAAAATAAAGATTAAACAATATCTGTTTGATGCTCATGTGTTATTTATTGTCATCAGTTAAGCTCATTCATAAGCCAAATGTTTCTCATTATCATTGAAAGATTAAATTATAGGGGCAAGAAGGATCTCCTTGCATTACTTCATCAATAGCTCAAGATCAGGGGCATTTGTCGTAAGTTGTATTCTAACATTCTTAGTTATTGTTTATTTTTCCATCTTATCCTGTCTTGGGACATCTCTTTGGAATCGTTTTGAAAAGACGATCCCAAAGAGATTACACAAGACAGGATTAGATGAAGAAATCAGAAGTGAGATATATTTTAAAGTTTTGACTTACGACCATTTTTGTGATACGACATTTCGTAAGACGGGCCCAAGGTCTGTACGGGTATTTCAACTAAAAACTTTGTCTCCACCATGTCTCATCACAACAGAGCAGTAAAATGAAGACTATATAAGGTGTGGTTTTTTATGTGGACTGACTTTTGCAATGACTCCTTCAGGAGCTTTCTGCTTTACTTTGATTTCATTTGTCGCATTACTTGCCTTAACCCTTTCCTGCTAAAATGTTTTCAATGTTTAAGACAGGTGGTTACTTAAAGCAGAAATTTCCTATCAGCCTGCTTTAACCCTTTACCTCATAGCCTGTTTTTAGTTTTAAAGACAGGTGACCACTAAAGCAGGTTCTGAAACTAATATGGCCAGAGCTTTGATATTAGGCATGGTGAAATTTCTAGATGTCCTATACGAAAATTGTTCAAATGGTTCTGGTCGGTTGCATAACTAGGTCACAGGAGCTAAAAATAGATTTTTTTCAATGAAACCTTAAAAAATCTTCTTCTCTGAAACTACAAGGGCCATAGCTTAGATATTTGACACATAGCATCACATACAGGTCCTCTATCAGGTTTGTTCAAATTATGCCCCTTGAGTCAAAATTGGCCCGCCCCGGGCATCACAGTTTTACATAGAGTTATATAGTGAAATTTTCAAACGTCTTCTTCTCTGAAACTAATATGGCCAGAGCTTTGATATTCAGCATGGTGACACTTCTAGATATCCTTTACCTATTTTGTTCAATTGGTTTCAGTGTGTTGCATATGTAGGTCACAGGAGTTAAAAATAGATTTTTTTTCAATGGAAACTTACAAAAATCTTCTTGTCTAAAACCTTACTACCCTGATCTTAGATATTTGGCACATAGCATTATCTACAGGTCCTCTTACAAGATTGTTCAAATTATGCCCCTCGGGTAAAAAGTGACCCCTTCCTGGACATAAATCATTATCTCCATTTTGTCAGTTATTCTCAGGTGAGCGAATTATGCCCCATGGGGCTCTTGTTTAAATAGATCTTGATCTATAAAAGAGCTTAGATTTTTTTAAAAACTTTTTGGTTTATATAAACAAAAAATCCCCAAAAAATCTAAGCTCTCTCTTTATATATACAGAATCTAGATCTAGATCTATTTAAAAACAAAAATCTTAGCTCGGTACGATTGCCTATGCTGTAAACTAGGGAAACAATCTAAGGAATCAAATATAAAAGACAAAAGTCTGTTTGCCTTGCTGATTTTTTATATCTGATAAGTGGGACAACTTCAATTTACTTAGCTATTTTTCAAGGAACCATGCAACAAAATCAATGCTAAACATGGGGTGTACATATAAATCACAAACTCAAAGCAGGTACTGGTAGTCTTGAAAGTTGTAGTTCAGTTTCAGTCATTTTAGAAGGGAAAGGAACGCAGATCAACTCAAGTCTACTTACAGACCGATAAATCCTCAATTTGATGACTGGTTTAATCACATACGATCTTTATTATCAATTAACACTCCTTTAACCCATAACCCCATAAATACGCCTTTTTACGCCTATAATTAATTCCTCTACTGAAGAAAATAGTTCAAATTTATATAGTCACAAATAAAAATCGTAAGAAATATTTTCTATTTTCCGGCAGATAATAGCTTAAAGCAGGCTGAAAGTAAAGCAGAATGCGCCTTTAGGCCCATTCTGCTTTACTTTCAACCTGCTTTAAGTGATCATCTTTCTTTAAAACTAGAAACGGGCGATGGGGTAATGGGTTAAATTCTAATCAAATTCAGCTCATATTTAACACTTTCAATGAAATAACTCAAAAATTTTGTAAAATATTTGAAAGGGACATGCTTAACCCTTTCATGGACATATTTAAAGACAGATTACTGTGTAACTATTTACTAATACAGGAATTACTATTTTATACTAATACAGGACAAAAGTAATGCAGATAGATTCCAAAGGAGCTTTCTGCATTCCTTTTATACTGCATTAAGCTACCGCCTTTATGTAGGGCTACCAAATCATCTTTCTTTTATCCATCGCTTTGGACAAGGCTAGGTGTATATCGAATGTAAGCCTACAACCCATAAAACCCCTTAAAGTTCTGAACTGATCATTGACCCCTTAAGTGCCATGGTTTGCATCTTTTACAAGCAGTGTAGATATAGCAAGTACACATGTCCTACACATACAGTGTAGATCCAGATCTGATGACTCCTGCATATCAGATGGTTCCTAATCTGGGTCTGCACAGTTTGTCACTTTGAAAATTAATGCATAAAACATCCCTAAAGAGTCATAAATGAATAAGACTTGATTGGAAACTGGAATTGTCCATTACAAGTGTCAGGGGTCAACGAGTACTGATTTTGTCTTGGTAAAATGTTATTATATAACTATGAAAATGATGCAATATGAGTTGATTAGAATCTTCCCAGTCTCTGTGAGTCCCTTTAAATAATGAAATGGAAAAAGACAGAAATAGCTGAGTACAAACAAATGCATTGAATATTCTTTGCAAATCTGCAAAATGACTGCAGTGCTAAAAGGTGAGGTACATGAGGCTTATTTGAAAACTGTTAGACCGTTCTCATTGTAGGAATGGTACATTTAACCCCTTTGCTGCCAGGCTCTATAACACTTTAATATAATCTGAAAAATTGAAATCAGAAGATTTCGGGAAGAATCTGTAGGTCTGGAGAAATTAAGAAAAAAATACGAAGATTTCTAAAAAATCTGGAGAAATGGTAGCTCTGGATTAATACATGGGAAACAGTAATGCTGAAAACTTTGTTATATTTCAGCATTACTTTTGTCCTGCATTAAGAGAAACTACATGTATTTAAAGATCTCTACTTAATGAATGCTTTACCAAAAGTTTGACTATATATTTGTATTTCAACTTTAATACACCTCCACCTTAGAGACTTATCATCTGTGATATAACCCTGGTCAAAGTTTAAATCTTTTGCTTAACCCATTACCCCCATAACCTGTTTCTCATATTTAAGATAAATGATCACTTAAAGCAGGTTGAAGGTAAAGCAGAATGCACCTTTAGGTGCATTCTGCTTTACCTTCAGCCTGCTTTATGCCACCATCTTCTAGGATATAGAAAATATTTCTTATAGAACATAATTATTGATGTCTGTATAGATTAGAATTATTTTCTGTAGTAGAGAATAAATTAAAGGTATAAAAAGGTGTATTTTTGGGGCAATGGGTTAAACCAGGTATCTCAGTGACGGTTTAACCCTTTACCTGATAGCTTATTTCTAGTATTGAAGATATGTGACTACTTAAAGCAGGTTGAAAGTAAAGCAGAATGCGCCCTAAGGCGCATTCTGCTTTACTTTCAGCCTGCTTTAAGCTATTAACTGCAAGAATAAGGAAAGTATTAAATATGACACATATTCATTACGGTATAATTTGGAACTATTTTCTTCAGCGGATGAATAAAATGAATGTGCTAAAAGTCGCTTCTATAAGGGAAAGGGTTAAGTAGTCAAATCTTGTATTTAATGCCAACTTAATAGAAGACCAATGTGCAGTATTTAATACATATGGAGCTTTCTGCATTATTTCTATTCAGCATTAATCGGTCACTTTTCTTGGTCCCTTACCCCATAGCCTGTTTCTAGTTTTAAAGACAGGTAGGCACTAAAAGCAGGTTGAACGTAAAGCAGAATGTGCATTAAGGCTTATTCTGCTTTACTTTCAGTCTGCTTTAAGCTACATGTATTATCTGCTAGGATATAGAAAATACTTGTTTTGGTACATGTTTATGACTGTATAAATTTGTACTATTTTCTTCAGTAAAGGAATAAATTAAATGCACTAAAAGGAGCTTCTATGGGGAAAAAGGGTCAAGAAGTCGCTATAATACTTCTAACATAGATTGACTGTATGCCTTCTTGTGTTTGCATGAAGAAAAACTTAAATACACATGTAACACCCCAGATCCACTTCTGGTAAACTAAATATATTTCTATATCAGAACAACTTAGCACAACACATTCCATATGAGAAATTATGCTATAAAGCAACATACAGTAAAACCTCGCTATTACGACCACTAAATTATGTTAATTATTAGGGTGTTTACGATAGGTGACCGCTTAAAGCAAGGTGACAGTGAAACAGAAAGCTCCTATAGGAGCTTTCTGTTTCACTGTCACCTTGCTTTAAGCTGTCACCTGTCTATTATACACTCAATTAGCCTTCGTTTTAGTGGTCGTAATAGCGAGGTTTTACTGTATTAGAAACTGACAACACAATTACTGGCTTGTTGAGGCAGAATAACTAACCCTTCTCAAGCTAATTTGCATAGCCCATATTAATGATAAAACAGTTTGGACCTAAATGAGAGGTAAAAAAACTGCATGTCATCTTGATCCAAACTGTTTAACACTAAGACTGTTTCCTGCAGTGATATTTTGACATTTTCAGACATGCAGAAAACAGCATTTACAAACTGAACCTATGTTTCATATCTACTGTATTTTAACACCCCTGAACTTTAAACCATTTGACTATTTATAATTAAGGCGTTTTTTTTGCAGTATATTGCAAAATGATAAACAGTGTAGACCCTGATCAGAGGGCTCCTTCAGGAGCCCTCTGATCTGGGTCTACACTGTTTGCATTGGAAAGGTGTTCTCAATAGATGTACACTGTTTTTCAAAGACGAGTATACTCGCAGCTAGGTTTGCGCCTGTTAACAGACAACTTCTTCAGCTTGAGAAGGGCTAAATGCAACAGAATAAATGCACCATAAATAGTTCATAGAGACAATAAGCTACATATAGTATCACAAAATGTTTGTATCACATTGACAATATGGGAACTGGGTTAACAGAAGAAATAATAACAGTAATCTTTATAATAGATGAGCACAATGTTTACATTTCTTCCTCTGAATTATTCATACACATGTATATACTACTCTGCTGAATGTGAACATGTCATACGTCATCTCAACTATAACATTGGCTAATAAGATATGGAAATTAGAGTGCAGACTCCCGTCAGACAGATCCAATAAGAAAACGGTGCAGACCCAGATCAGATAGCTCCTTGAGGAACTGTCTGATATGGGTCTTCAGTGTTTTCAAACAACCTCAATATACGTTAATAGCTTTAACATTTCTACAAATGGGTTCAAGGTTACAAAGAGTTTTGAGTTGAGTTCTGAGATCATTTTCAAGCATTTGATTGGTAAGATTCAACCAATCAAATGCTTGAGAACGATCTCAGACTCAACTCAAACTCTTTATAACCTTAAGCTCTGTCCTATTACCCACAATAACTTCAGCTGGTACCTGTGATGAGTTCAGTAAAGAAATCGATGGCCATCGATTGCGAGTTGGCTACCGGCCTGAAATACAGTGGAGAAAACGTAATTCTTTCGTTCAAACGCAAACGTATTGCATTGAAATATAGAACATTCATCATGACATCTTTTTGACAAATCTGACTACCAGTTTTAATCTGAGTGGCAAACAGTTTGGAGCCTGATCAGATGCCGGGTTACCCGCCGTCTGATCTGGCTCCAAACTGTTTGCAATGAAAATAATAGATTAAGCGTAACCGGGGTTATTTGGAAAGAAAATGTTTTCTCTACTGTACTCTGCACACGGGGCACAAACTGCTAACCTAAACAGAAAACAGTGGTAATTGAACGCGCTACATATTTACTGCATCACAACACTTATCAACTCATTGATCACTGGAACTTCAAATGCACAGATCCATTTTCCAATTAAGTTTTAATCCATTTTTGATTAGTAAGAGTTGTTTTTAGCTCACCTGAGCTAGCTCAGGGTGAGCTTTTGCAATCCTTGAATGTCCAGCGTCCGTCGTCAACAATTTTAGTGTTTACACTCTAGAGGCCACAATATTTATCCAATCTTTCTCAAACTTGCTCAGATGGTATATTGCCATAAGAGTTCGTTTATGGTTGAAATCGGACTAATAGGTCATGAGTTATCTACCTTTGAACTGCTAAAATGCCATATTTGACAGTGTTTACACTCTAGAGGCCACAGTATTCATCTAATCTTTCTAAAACTTGCCCAGATTGTATATGACCATAAGAGTTCGGAAGAGTTCGATTTTGGTTGAAATCGGACAGATAGATCAAGAGTTATCTACCTTTGAATTGCTGAAAATGCCATATTTAACGGTGTTTACACTCTAGAGGCCGCAGTATTAATTCAACCTTTCTAAAACTTGCCAAGATTGTATATGACCATAAGAGTTCGGATGAGTTTGATTTTGGTTGAAATCGGACAAATAGATCAAGAGTTATCTACCTTTGAATTGCTGAAAATACCATATTTAACAGTGTTTACATTCTAGAGTTCACAATTTTTACCCAATCTATTTCAAATTTGCTCAGATTGTATATGACTATAAGAGTTCAAATGTATTTGATTATGGTTGAAATCAGACTTATAGGTCGAGAGTAATCTACCTTTGAATTCCTGAAAATGCCATATTTTACGATGTTTACACTCTAGAGGCCACAAATTTTATCCAATCTTTCTCAAACTTACCCAGATTGTATATTACCATAAGACTTAGGATGAGTTCAATTATGGTTGTAATTGGATCAATAGGTCAAGAGTTATCTACCTTTGAATTGCTGAAAATGACATATTTAACAGTGTTTACGCTCTAGAGGCCACAATATTTATCCAAGCTCTCTCAAACTTGGCCAGATTGTATATGACCATAAGAGTTAAAAAAAAAGGGTGATTATGGTTGGAATCAGACAAATAGATCAAGAGATATCTACCTTTGATTTGCTGAAAATGCCATATTTTACAGCGTTTACACTCTTGCAACTACAGTTTTCAATGGATTTTGATTATACTTGTACACAAAGGATGTAGCTATATGTTCTGGAAGGAGTGCAATTATTGTTGAAATGTAATCATTGTGGCAGTAGTTACCTGCCCTTGATATTCTTTGAAATGCTAGAAAAAGGCTTCATTTCAGTATTGTTTAGGCTCTAGTTATCTGCCTTTGATATAGTCTACTATACTACAGTAGGTCGACAAACTTGAATGGATTAAGAATAAAACAGGTGAAATTCAAAGGTAAAGCTATCAGGCTTCGTTACAAATGGTGAGCGATATCTTGTTTTACAAAAGGTTACAAAATGGCATAAAGTGTAGACCCTGATCAAAGGGCTCCTTTGGGATCCCTCTGATCAGGGTCTACACTGTTTGCATAGAACAAGTGTACTCATCAGAGGTAAACTGCTTGTGAAAGACATGTGGCGCTAGGGTTCAATGAGTTGATTGCAGAAATTTGTATAACTGACTATACAGTGATTTGTTTTCGCATATTTATAAGTACAAAAAAATCTGTTATTATTCAGTTAGTCAAACTTGTGTTGCATGGCAACTTGAAGAAGATGAATAAGCAGTCTCTAATACAGGTTTCTTTTGTTTGTTAACATCTGTTTCTTCCATCTATGGTTTAACTTGAAACCCAAGAGAGAGGGGAGTGGATACAGAAAACCCGGGTGTGATGCCCTACTCTTATTATCGACAGAGTTCTCTAGTTCTTCCTTCATTCAGTGTTCACTAAACACCAGTTTGACGGGATATGGATATTTACAAAACCATGAAAAAAACTTGTGTAGTATAATTTACATGTAAACATTTTTCCACACAAAACCATCAGCTTTAAAAGTTGCACCAGCAATTCTTATACAAATTCAGGTTTCCTAAAACGGAATGTCTAGAATTAAATCCTTAACCCTTCCCCCATAGCTTGGTTTCAGTTTTATAAACAGGTGGTTGCTCAAAGCAGACCGAAAGTAAAGCAGAAAGCTCCTTAAGGAGCTCTCCTCTAAACGTTCAGCCTGCTTTAAGCATCCATATGTCAGCATGCAGAAATTTTAGAAGCAAACAAATATTTTTTATAAGAAATAGGTAAAGACCTCAAAAGGCAGATCTATGGGGAAATCTGGAAAGGGATAATAGCTGAAAAGTTACTCAACATTTAAGTTGAATTCAAACTTGTTGCAAATACTAATCAAGTTGTGTTTTGCAGAATGGGTTAAAGCAATTAAGGTGTAAAATATGGTAGGGTTTTGCAAGGAGAGTATATGACATACACAATCAGTGTTCTGCCTAGAAATCCAAAACTATGGGCCCCAGGGCCCACTGGACATGAAAAAAGGGGGCCATTTTTTAAAAGTGTGGGCCCCACATTTTTTGCCATGAAAATAATAGAAAACACAATAAAAATAACTTGTTTTCCAATTACGACATTCACCAGTGGTGTGCTCTTATTCTTAAATTGCTTTAGTCTAGACAGAGATTGTCATAGAATCTGACCCACCATTGTAAGCCAGCCACGTATGATCTTTTGACCACCTATGCTGAAAAGTTCATCCCTTCTTTTTCTCGGCGGATATACTATTCGTGCGTTTCGAAGAGCCGTCAACTTTATCAGACTCGGCCGTCGGCTGGGGTGGAGAGGGGTTTCTGTTTTTGAGAATCAATTTACTACTTACGGTTGTATTCTGATCCGCAACAGCGTCATGCACGTTTTCTCTTTGGTATACTTAATATTATTTTGGTCTAGTTCCTTAATTTTACTCCGCGTATTTCGAAAACTTTGAAAAAAGTCTATCAGTGTAGCTGCCTTAGGAGGCACACTACGGTTTTTTCTGAAATCTCGGCACCGGTGGTCTCCTTGACATCTATATTTATCTCCTCCTGACTTTCACGCACAAACCAGAATCAAAACTCAGTCCTATATCAGTAAATGCATCTCTAGGCATAACAAAACAGCATAAACCATCCACATAAGCACACGTTCAGATTCCTCTGTGGCCAAATTTAAAGTTTGTTATGGTCGCGAAAACCCATGACAAAAAAGCCTCAAAACCCACATATTCTCCGAAAAATTCGAAAGTGTTCGCCTAGGGTTGGCACTTAGTGAAAAGTATTTTCAGACTCACTGAACCTGTTGCTTTTAGGATCTTTGGCCCAAACAAGGGCGATTCCTGATCGATTTCGCACAATTTTCATGTGTCTGCACCCACCAGTAAAATGATGCTGATTCCCAGTTTATTTAGCCCGAACCACTGATTTCCAGACTGCCCCCATCTTATACCCATCCGACTACAAAAAGTCATCATCTTAGTGCGCATTTTATTCAAATCATGCCACAAAGTGATAATATTAATGCATTCTCCCCTAAAATATTTTTTTTCATCTTCAAAAATACTTTAAAACTTACCAATAGCCTTATATTAAGAAATTTGACCAGGGCCAATTCGAACATGTGGCTATCAAACCGTTACGTGCCTCCTTAAGGAGTCCAACAAATCTTTTCGCTTAAGCCCGAAGCTTTTTTTCCTGCTATTTAGTCATATTCCAATCAAACTTTCAATAAAATTTACATACTTTAGGCACTCCTTTGCTTTCTACGGTAGTTTCAAGATATGAGTGAAACGGGCAATTTCAGAGAAATTCTTAACCTATTTTCAACCCTAGCCCGATCTTAAAAAATATGCTCTTTCTTTCCGACTGGTATTTCTATAGGCTCAATTCCTTTTGTTTTCTCTGACAATCAATTTCTATAAATGGTTTACTAGTCGTTATAACTTGTCGGCGAGTGGTTTTAACTAAAATGACAGAAATTCGCGAATATAAGATGAAAAAATACCGGTCGCCATACATACTTTTTTCCATTAAAATCACTTAAAACAAATATTTGACTGTGTTTCTGTATTTCAATGTGCTTATTGTTCCTCCTCCATAGTTGTAGAACCTATTTAGCTATCTACAAGCCTAACTTGATGCAAAAATGACACTTTTACCCCCCACCGCAACATTGTTGGGGCGTGTTGTATTTAGGCGGTCGGTCGGTTTGTCTGTCCGCTTGTCCAGACCTTTAACCTTGGCCATAACTTTAAAACTGCATGTGATAGGGACTCCATATTTGGTATGTGCACCCAATCCAAGAAACCCTAGAGCTCAGTACACTTTTGATCATGCCAGAGAAAGGTCAAGGTCATTTAGAGGTCATTTAAAGGTCAAAAACACTGAATTTGACATTGGTCACATGTTCTGAACAGCATTTGACAGAGACTTTATATTTAAAGCAAGCATACTCCACTCAAGAAGCCCATTTGGTGCTCCAGTATCTTTTGATCAATAGGCTATATCCAGTTTTGAACATCTATGCAGAATTTCAGTCATTTTGTTACTAAAACATACATTTGGGATTTTTACCTAGGTTTTGACAAGAGTTACCTCCCCTTTTTAAATCCCCCTTGTGACCATAATTTTAACACAATTGCAATGAGTATTTCATTTTCTGGCAGCAAATACATTATAGTGTCAGATAAATACCTTATTCCCCCAATTTGAAGTAGATGAAAATTGACCGTTCTCCCTTATGGAGGCACACTACGGTTTTTTCTGAAATCTCGGCACCGGTGGTCTCCTTGACATCTATATTTATCTCCTCCTGACTTTCACGCACAAACCAGAATCAAAACTCAGTCCTATATCAGTAAATGCATCTCTAGGCATAACAAAACAGCATAAACCATCCACATAAGCACACGTTCAGATTCCTCTGTGGCCAAATTTAAAGTTTGTTATGGTCGCGAAAACCCATGACAAAAAAGCCTCAAAACCCACATATTCTCCGAAAAATTCGAAAGTGTTCGCCTAGGGTTGGCACTTAGTGAAAAGTATTTTCAGACTCACTGAACCTGTTGCTTTTAGGATCTTTGGCCCAAACAAGGGCGATTCCTGATCGATTTCGCACAATTTTCATGTGTCTGCACCCACCAGTAAAATGATGCTGATTCCCAGTTTATTTAGCCCGAACCACTGATTTCCAGACTGCCCCCATCTTATACCCATCCGACTACAAAAAGTCATCATCTTAGTGCGCATTTTATTCGAATCATGCCACAAAGTGATAATATTAATGCATTCTCCCCTAAAATATTTTTTTTCATCTTCAAAAATACTTTAAAACTTACCAATAGCCTTATATTAAGAAATTTGACCAGGGCCAATTCGAACATGTGGCTATCAAACCGTTACGTGCCTCCTTACGTTTTTGGTCAGCCATCTTTCAACGAAACAAACGAGAAGGCATGAGAGATTATCAGCGATTGGACTACAGCGGATACTTCCGGTCGACGTATCCAATGAAATTAGTCGTTTTAAATGCTCTAATAGTACGGATAGACTAAAACATCGACAGTCAGTGCGGGGAAAAAAATTCGCGATTTTTTTAAGCGCGCCCTCGGGCCCATTTACGGGAATTTTTTCGCGCCTTTTGTGATTTTTATGCGCCAATGGCGCAAGGGCGCGGCCTGGGCAGAACACTGACAATGTATGCTGTACCTTCTTCTTAGAGTCTTTGACCACAAAATATTACAAGCTACAACACTTGCTCTAGAATATCGAATAAATAATGCAAACTACTTGGATAAGAGAAACAAATTTGAGAACCAAAATATAAAGCGCTATCATTGACTTTAAAGTATGGAGAAAGTTGTAGTTGGATTTGAAACACTAAATAGGGAGAAAGTTACAACAAATGCCTTTTGTTAAAAATAGTCACTGATTGTTGTTTATCTTTAGTACACTTGACAGTTTTACTTTGTACAATTAAACTTGTCATCTGTATCAATTCTCAAAGTAAACTTTTATGCGATTCCATTTAAGAAAATATCAGTGTCAAAACGTTTGGATCCAGAAGAGGCTCCCAGTTATGCAGCATCTCATCCAAGTCTAAACTGTTTGAGGTAGTTATCACAAATTTGCCCATTGTGTGCCAATGGCTTATGATAATTGAAAAACATTTCTAACGTTTTCTCAAAAGCTGAGGCAAATTTACAATATCACTTGCAGTTTCTACAGCAAAACACACACATTTCCATGTATGTAAAGCAAAAACGTAATTACCCGGTGAGCTAGTACACTGTTTTCTTCAGGAATATCAAAGACTGTGTGTAATAAACAGTTGTAGTTGCAGTAAAAATATGCATGTAATAATTTCTGCAAATAAGATTCTTTTGGGAAATGTCAATGTGGCCACTATTGATATTTGCCAATATTTTCACATACATGTATCCTCAAAAATGGATATAACAATCAGACATGCCAAACTGAGAAGCAAACTTCATGTAATTAGCTTTATGATAATAAGGACAACTTCACAGCTTCCATTAAATATAACTTGAAGTCAGAATTGACACAAAAAAGGTAATGTCGCCTTCATCAAAATGTAGCTGGAAGATATTACCATTAAACCATTACCCCACAAATACACTTTTAAAAATTTGATTTATTCCTCCACTTAAAGCAGGCTGAAAAGTAAAGCACAATGGGACTTATGGTGCATTCTACTTTAGTTTGAACCTGCTTTCAGTGGTCACCTGTCTTCAAAACTAGAAACAGGCTATGGGCTAATGGGTTAAGTACTGTATAAGTGGTAAAGTTGGTGAAATGAAAATGTTTGCAAATTCATAAAATTCGCTATTTCATTAGGTAGCAAAAATATAAACAGCACATTATTGATACATAGTGTTGTTAGTACTTTTAGTGACATGTACAGGACCACAACATAAACTCAACTCTTTGCATGCTATGGGCAAAACTGATTAAGTTTGCAAAGAGTTTGGATCCAGATGAGATGACAATTAACTTGAAGTCTCATCAGAATTCAAATTGTGTGACATTCTAAACCCATCTTGAAAATACTAATTTAGCCCATTACCCCATAGCCTGTATTTTATTTTGAAGACAGGTGTCCACTTAAAGATGGTTGAAAGTAAAGCAGAATGTGCCTTAAGTGTCTTAGTGTGTCTCACGGCGCATTCTGCTTTACTTTCAGCCTGCTTTAACTCATTATCCCCTGAAACTTCCAATGGACAATTCCAGATAACAATAAAGGCTGGCCCATTTTAGCCTATTTAGGGTTGTTGTTTATAATATATTGCAAAATGACAAACTGTCAAGTCCCTGATAAGGGGGTTCCTGCAGGAGCCCTCTAATCACGGACTTCAATGGTTGCATTAGACCAGTGTACTCTTAAGAGGTACACTATTGGTACAGGACGCATATATGCGTCACTAGGGCTCAATGAGTTAAGCTATCATCTGCTAAAATATAGAAAATATTTACTTTGATACATATTCATGTCTGTATAAATTGGAACTATTTTCTGGAGTGTAGGAATAAATCAAAGGTGCATTTATGGTGTAATGGGTTAAAAGAGCATATCACCTATGTTAACAGTACTAAGAGGTGTGTTGTAATCTAAGCACTCTTCATTTAGCTATTACACATTTATGCATTTTTGTTGATTCACAAATACAGGAAACTCCATGTACAATGACCAGTCAATAACACTGTCAGCAAATAAATCATCACCCTTTACCCCATAGCCTATTTCTAGTTTTGAAAACAGGTGACCGCTTAAAGCAGATGAAAGTAAAGGCACTTTCTGCTTTAATTTCAGCCTCCTTTAAGCTACTATAAACTAAGATATAGAAAATATTTCTTACCATACTTATTCATGACTATATAGACTAGTGGGACTATTTTCTTCAGTGGAGGAATCAATTAGAGGTCATTTAAGGGTAATGGGTTAAATGACAGATACATGTATTGATTAATGCATGATAAAAGTTGTACAAAAGGTGCTCAACACAAGTTTTATTGTACCACAGCTTGAAAAACATCTGAAATGCCAGTACACTAACTTTTACACTTATGCAAACATTCATTTATACTGTACTTTGCCTGGTCAAATGCTGGGATATATCAGTGATTGTCTTCTGAAAGTTCATACCAGAGGTTTTCCTTTGAATATATTTTCCTCTACGGTCTTCTTAAAAAAATCCAAATGTTTTTTCATTGTCAAACAAAAGCCTTTTGAGGCTGGAAGAAGTGGAAAGTTTGGCTTAACATGGCTGCTCTTTTCATTGGCCGATTTATGATCACATGGTACACTGGGAACATCTGATTGGCTGGACGTAGAGATGTCATTTGCTGCCTCCATCCTTTGCCTTCCAGATATGTCAATCCATGATTGTATTCTGTCAATCATGCTAGAACACAAATAAGTATTTTTATAGGAAGAAGATTGTGTGTGGTAAAACATTATTATCACTTTCAAGAAAGAAATACAAAGTCATGTATTTCCAACAGAAGTCTACCTTTGTCATGAAAGGAGCCCTCTTATCAGGGTCTACACTGTTTGTAAATGACAAGTATACTCGTTATGTTTGAACATGTTATATTTATCCTTAGCCTTTGTTATTACATAAATTTCAACCCTTAATCTACTCCTTATAGAAATGCATTCTGTTCTTATAAAGTGCCAAAGGAGACTTTTCCTACATCCTGGCAGGTTCTGCTGTATTTTCAGCCTTCTTTCGGAATCTATGAGAAAGGATTAAGTGAAGTTGAAGTTACCTTTGAGCATGGTTTTCAAAATGAGATCTTGACTCCTCCAAAAACATGGCAGGTGGGGCCATGGTCATCTTTGTCATGGACTAAAACAACAACAAATTACTAGTTAAGTAGCTCACTTACATACATTCTTAACCCTTCCAGACTTAGCAAAATAGACAGGTGTTCCTCGGAACACGTGTGTCACCTGCCAGAAAGTATCAGAAAAGGGGAATAACTCTCATGGTATTGATGCAAGAGTTATGAACCATGAGTTAGACATTTCCACTCATAAAACTCTTTAAAACAAATGAAATTTCATCTGAAAAGCATCAGTAGAACAGAAGTTCTATGCTAAAAATAGAAATAATGGGAAAGGGAAATAACTCTCACAGTATTGCTGGAAGAGTTCTCAACCTTGCACAAGACACTTTCCATAAATCTCTTTACATAAATGAAATTTCATTTAAAATCTTCAGTATAACAGAAGAAGTCTGCAGGAAAAGTAATG
The DNA here is from genome assembly GCA_922989275.2 of Gari tellinella. NCBI lineage: Eukaryota > Metazoa > Mollusca > Bivalvia > Cardiida > Psammobiidae > Gari > Gari tellinella. Next base: position 79,267,128 of record OV277856.1, read on the forward strand.
TTAAAAGGGGGGATAAGTCACAATATTGATGCAAGAGTTATGACCCATGTGCAATTCACTTGTCAAGCTCTTTCCATAAATGGAGTTTCATCTTAAAAACTTCAGTAGAACAAAAGCGTGACATAAAAAGCGTGACCGACAGACAGATGGAAGCGGGAAAAGTGATCCCTAAATGTAACCTCTTCCTACAGCAGGTGACATCAATGTTCGTGTTAGCGAGTTTTCTGGATTAGAAACACTGAACAGCCATCCAAAAGAAGTTTGTAGCCTTTAAGAGCTTTCTACATTACTTGTGTCCTGCATTAAACAGCAATCTACCCTTACACTTCATTATGTGTATTGGATTGATGAGAAAATAGAAAATGATTTGGGACTCAGAAAATTGGTGAAATTGGCTCTTTCTTTGCAATTATAATCTGAATGACAAACAGTTTGGATTCTCATTAGATACTGAATTACTCTGCATCAAATCAGGACCAATGCTGTTTGAAAGGTAAAGACGACGGGGTCCTGCACTAAAACTGGAATGGGTAAACATTAAAACTCTTTCAACACTAAGGAACTCTTGTTAGTTATTATGTTCCCTTGTGGATCATTTTAGTTACCAAAACTTGTGGATCATTTTAGTTACCAAAACATGAGGCATTCTACTTGGAATTCTCTTTAGTGGAATACTGCTCTAAATTAGCAAACAGTGTAGACCCTGGTCAGAGGGCTCCTATAGTTTGCAAATGTAATGAGTATATTTTAAACAGGTCCATGGTGTTGAAAGAGTTAAATTCAAAACTAATTGGCATCTCCTCAGTGTCCAAAGTATTTCACCCTTTCTTCACCCTATACTCCATAGAACACCTCTACCTACTCCGCCATAATAAGCACCACACAGGAATAGTCATTGGTGGTATTAGATACTTGTGATAGCTTAAAGCAAGATAAAAGTCAACTTTATGCTTTACTTTTATATTGCTTTGAGCAACAACTTGCTTTAAACACAGTTCAGCTTGCATTAAGCTACCATTTGCTAAGATGTAGGAAATATTTCTTATGTTGCTTATTGATTACTATTGATTACTATATAAAACTATGGAACTATTTTCTCCAGAGGAGGAATGAATTAAATGTGTATCTATGGAGTAAAGGGATTGGTTAAGAATACCTGAACTAGTTTCAGAATGGCCATCTCGTTGTACATGCGACTGTTCTCCTGCCCATGTTGGGTACCTCTCTGTTTCTCATAGCCTGCCTCATTGAAGTAGGGCTCTGGTACTAGTATCAGACCTGTCAAAGTAATGTCAAACCTCTATTAACCCATTACCCCATAGCCTGTTTCTAGTTGTGAAGATAGGTGACCACTTAAAGCAGGTTGAAAGTAAAGCAGAATGTGCCTTAAGGCACATTCTGCTTTACTTTCAACCTGCTTTAAGCTACCATCTGCTAGAATATTGAAAATATTTCTGACATTATATTTATTACTGTATAAATTGAAACTATTTTCTTCAGTGGAGGAATAAATTAAGAGGCGTAAAAAGGCGTATTTATGGGGGAAAGGGTTAAGCAACCATATAATACAATGTTATTTAGCAGCCTCTTATACAGGTGGTTGCTAAATACAGGATAAAAATAATGCAGAAAACTCCTACAGATTTGACTAACACATCACTGGGCTCAAGATAGAGTGAATATTCTTTATGTTTCAACGATATGACAATTTATAGAATTCTATGGAGATACAGAGGAGAAAATGTTTGAAACGTTCTGTTTAAAAAGTCTTAACTGGGGCCCTAGCTCATATATTACTTTGGTCCTGCATTAAGCAGAAACATGTAGTAATAACCCTCACACTCTTCCAATCAGTAGTTGCTTAAGACAAGCTTGAATCTACACACTTACTAAAAGCAGTTCAGTTAAGGCAACATAACAACATGACAATTATGACTAGAATTCCATGTCCTGCCATGATAAAGGAGCTTAACCATTTCATCTACATAAGTGCCAAAGCACACCTTTTCCTCTACATTAGCAATGAAAAGAAATGAAGGTTTTTAATATAGGTGATAGCTTAAAGCAAATTGAAAAGTAAAGCAGAAAGCTCCTGAAGGCACTTTCTGCTTTAGTTTCATCTTGCTTTATAAAGTGGCCTCATGGCTTAAACACATTTGGATATACAGTGAAACCTCTCTATTACGGCCACTAAAACGAAAGCTTATTGGTTGTATAAAAGCCAGGTGACAGCTTAAAACAAGGTAACAGAAAAACAGAAAGCTCCTAAAGGAGCTTTCTGTTTAACTGTCACCTTGCTTTAAGCAGTCACCTGTCATATAACACCTAATAATTAACACATTTAAGTGGCCGTAATAGACAGGTTTTACTGTGGGTAATTTGAACTTGTGACTGTGGAGGAACGGGTTAGGTGAGGGTAAGTTCTTGCATTGTGACATAATGAAATAGTGTGAAATTCTAAACGTAACATTGAAACTACATGTAAATCTTAAAAGTTTGACACCCTCATCACCACCTGGTCTGGTTTACTCTCCATTGTCGGGAAGGACCAAAGTGGCTACTTGAATATTATTTAAGTTTGTATTTTTGATTGTCCTAGAAGGTTTACTTTCAGAATTTTATTCTGTTCTTACCTTGAATAGAAACTAGAACCTGTAGAAGACTTGACTTGTTGGTCCACACCTCATTGCCCTGTAATAACACAATGAGAGAATGGTACAATAATGGTCCAGATGAACCCATTCAATCCTAGTGACAACTGTTTACTCATTAATTACAAACAGTGTAGCTAAGAAAAGTACAATTGTCCTATGCAAACAGTGACACTGTGTAGAGCCTGATCAGAAGATTCCTTATAACCATCTGATCAGGCTCTGTCTTGTTTGTCATTTTGTGAAAAATATTGTAAAAACACCCTCAAACAGTAAAAAATGGACTGCACCTAATTGAAAACAGGAATTGTACATTATTAGTTAAGTTTTTTTCCCAGGGTAAGTGAGAATTTATTCCCGGCTGAGGAAAATCATGTTGCTTGAGCCATTAGGCAAGGGCTACATGGTTTTACCAGTCAGGAATAAATCCTTATGTATTCTTGGAAAAAGCTACATATCGACTTATTATACTTTAATGTTTATTACAGATTCAATGATTTATTTCAACCCATTTCCGCACAACACTCTAATTCCCGTCAGGCACCCCAATTAATTATTGTAAAGGGAGGTAATCTGCTTTGATGTGTACAGTAAACAGTAGCCACCAAATAGTTTTAAATTTGTGATTTGTTCACGAGAATCAAAAACTAGGAGGAATTAAGATAAAGAACAACAATCAGAAGTTGCATTAAGCATCATATTTAACACTTTACCGGGTTCATTCTGCAATATAGTTTGATTTGAATATACAGTGCAGATCTGAGTTAAACAAATCCAGACTAAACAAAGTCAAGCTGCATCGATACATTTGCATACATGTACTTATCACTTTCTGTAGTTCAATGCAGAAAACTCAATATCCTGAGTGTTAGCAGAGGTCTCGGTCGAAGGTTATAAAGCGTTTGAGTTGTGTCTGAAATTGTTCTCAAGCTTTTGATTGGTCAGATTTGAGCTTTTGCTTTTGTTCAAATCTGACCAATCAAATGCTTGAGAATGATTTGATACTCAACTCAAATTCTTTATAACATTGGGGCCTGGGTTCAAATTCCCAGCAGACCAGGTTTTTTTTTCAAGATGGGCAATTGCTTAATGCAGGATTAAGTATAAGCATGCTGCAATAAAAAGTGTGTCACAGTGGCACAATTCTCCCCAAAGCGTTTATCAACAACAAGCTCCTTTATTCTGCATTTAGGAACCATATGTGTCAAAGACTGCCAATGAACCTTTTAAGTACACAATTAATGCAAGTTTGAATGTTATCATTGTAATACAGTACCAGTTCTTCTCCCAGTGAGTTTATGTGGGATGTTGAATGTTCCATTGTATCAAGTGTTGGTATAAAGACGACTTGTGCTTACCTTGCCAGACCATGTCCCCGGTATAAAGACGACTTGTGCTTACCTTGCCTGACCATGTCCCGGTATAAAGATGACATGTGCTTACCTTGCCTGACCATGTCCCCAGTATAAAGATGACTTGTGCTTACCTTGCCTGACCATGTCCCCAGTAGACTGACACAAACTTTACCATCTTCATAAAGGTTCGGGTTGAGCCTCTCGTTGCAGAATGAGAGATAGTGAAAGACAGGTGGGGAAAATGGAAAACTGGCTGGAAGCTGCACATCAAACGAAAATAGGCCGTCTTCATATGGTGTATGAGCTGGACCATGGATTAGCACTGAATACAGATCCTGAAAATGAAACAAGAGAAGACTGGTAGAGATATTTTCTTGAAAATTAAACATAACCCTATGTCTTGTTTTGTCTTTAAAGAGGGTTCTCTTACATTATTTGCAAATTCAAATATTCCAAAGATATACATGGTACCATTATTTTTTCATAAACATATCGTAAGAGAATATGTTCAACCTCAGGTGACTGCTTAAGCCTAACCCATTGCCCAATGAATATGTCATTTAAAGCATTTAAATTTATTCTTCTGCTAAAGAAAATAGCTCCGACCTAGACAGGGTTCCCACAGGCTTTAATTTTTGTGGGTGCATGTACCCTCTAGGGCTAATTTTTGGGGGTGCAGACAAATTTCAGAGGGTGCATGAACGTTTTTCTGTTTCTTCTATTACAAAGTTAGTTGCGATACCGGTAACTGTATTGCGGATTTAGACCGTGGTACTGTAGAGGTGCAGCTGCAGCTATTACAAAGTAACAATCCGTTATTCAAACAATGGATATGCACCAGGAATGATCTTTGGAAATTTTGTAGTTCTGCCGATAAATTTTTATTTCATTTGTTTCAATGTGTACTGTTCATATCCCTCACATTATTCCTAACCAGGCCGTCAATTGAGACTTAGCCGACATATTTGCAGACTACACGAATGCGTAGGCCTATGCTAAGACTGTGTCTCATTAAATCAGGCATTTTCCCCAACATTGTTAATAGACGGGATAAAATACATCTGATAACCCGTCCAGTTTTTCGACTGTGTTGTCGGATTTTGCATAAAAAATGACGTCGCTGTTTTGAAATCGAAAGTGACCAGAAATAGACCTATGACTGGACTTTTTTTTTTCATTATTTGTCAGCATTTTTCAAACAGGTCTTCCTCTAAATAAGTATTGAATTCTTATAAAATCAAAAATTATCCAAAAAAATTAGCGACTTTATTAGGCACAGAGACGGAAAATCCCACAATCTATTTTAAACCGCTATATCATCGGATTCGCGATGCGGGTGAACCAGGCGCTTTACGTATTAAGAATGATAAGAATTGTCAAGCGCCTGACAGACACTATAAGGAAAATGAAAACAAATCCAAATTGACTCGTCGGACTTTGACGTTTAACTTGTATTTTGTAGTTTGTTAATAAAAATGGTCTTTTTACATCAGATTTCTGCATTATCTGCAACATAAGTATGTGCGTGCATGCACGTTCAGGGCATTGATTTTATGCGTGATTTTTTAAAATTCTACGTGAATCACGTACATCTGTGCGTGAATGGGAACTCTGCTAGACAGTCATAAATATGCACCTATAAAAATTTCTATAGCCTAGCAGATGGTAGCTTAAAGCAGGTGGAAAGTAAACCAAAATGCACCTAAAGGTGCATTCTGTTTTACTTTCCACCTGCTTTAAGGGGTCACCTGTCTTCAAAACTTAAAACAAGCTACAGTGCTCCCTCCCTACAACGGCCCACCCCAACAACGACTCCCTCCTATCAATGACCCTTGCCACATATTCCTTAACAAGACAAAAATATTTAAAGCTTTCACGGCAGCAATGCGGTCTGCTTAACATTGTCCTCTTCTGGTTTTCTCAAATTTACATATTGGATATTTTGATAGAAAAAACATAATGACAAGAGCCCCATGGGGCATATTTCGCTCACCTGAGATAGCTGAAACAAGACTGCGCGTTCAATAAACGCTTATGCCCCCGGTGGCATCCTTGACAATATATTCTGATTTTTTTCGGACGGACTGACGGACAGGACGATTACTATATGCTCCCGCATCTGTCGATGCCGGGGGCATAAAAATGGAGATAATGATTTATGTCCAGGACTGACCTAGATATGCAACAGAACGGAACAATTTGAACAACATATGTAAAGTATATTTAAAAGTGTCACCATACGGAATATAAAAGCTCTGGCCATATTAGTGTCAGAGAAGAAGATGTTTTAAATTTTCACTATATAACTCTATGTAAAACTGTGACCCCCCGGGCGGGGCCAATTTTGACCCCAGGGGCATAATTTGAACAAACTTGATAGAGGACCTGTAGGCGATGCTATGTGCCAAATATCTAAGCTCTGGCCCTTGTAGTTTCAGACAAGGAAGATTTTTTAAGTTTTCATTGAAAAAATTCTATTTTTAGCTCCTGTGACCTAGTTATGCAACCAACCAGAACCATTTGAACAAATTTGGTAAAGGACATATAGAAGTGTCACCATGCCAAATATCAAAGCTCTGGCCATATTAGTTTCAGAGAAGAAGACGTTTGAAAATTTCACTATATAACTCTATGTAAAACTGTGACCCCCGGGGCGGGGCCAATTTTGACCCCAGGGGCATAATTTGAACAAACTTGATGGAGGACCTGTAGATGATGCTATGTGCCAAATATCTATGCTCTGGCCCTTGCAGTTTTTGACAAGAAGATTTTTTAAGATTTCCTTATTTTTTCACTTTGGTTGTGCATTGTTTTTAATTCTTTGAACAAACTTGAAAGAGCTTGACCCAAGGAACATTTCTGTAAAGTTTGGTTGAATTCTGACAAGCGGTATAGGAGGAGATGTCATTTGAACCAATTGTTAACGACGACGGACAACGCACGCCGCCGGGCCATTCCAACAGCTCACCTTGAGCCTTTGGCTCAGGTGAGCTAATGAGTGACAAACAACTTAAATCCAGAACAACTCCGCGTGATGAGGCGTCTGATCTGGATTCAAGCTGTTTGCAAACGTAAGCCATTTTTCCTCCCTGTAACAACTCCCTGCGAACAACACACTTTATTTTTGTCTACCATTGGGTGTCGTTGTAGAGAGGGAGCGCTGTATATTGTTATGGGTTAATGTAGGATGAACATAAAGCAGACAGTTCCTACAGAGAATATAGAATTATTATTTACCATTCTGTCTTCAAATCCTTTGACTAGAATTCCATCAGGCAGACTATTCCTCAATAGCATCATCTGATAAAAAGATTAAATGAATTACAGTCAATGACAATAATTTTATTTGCTTCAAGGCCTCCGGCCCATGCAATACATATGACAAAACAAATATATTATACATGTATAAGGGTGCACAATATAATTCATTTACAATACTATATAATAACGTATTATACAATGTAAATACAACATAAATATAGATGCACTATCTCAAATATACATTTCTCAGTTGTTGTCTATTTCATTTATATAATTTTGTCGTTTTTTGAAAGCATGATAAAGAAATGTTGCTAATGATTTTATAGTAACTTCATTTTTTGCTGACATCAATATTTTAAACTTATGTATATTTACATTTGTACAATACTTTCCTGGAAGGTAATGATTTCACAGGTCAGAATAAAATTCACAACACAGTAAAAAATGGTATTCATCCTCCACAACATGTTTAGAGCAAAGTTTACATATTCTATCTTGACGCGGTACAGTTTTATATCTACCTGCTTCAATTTCCAAGTTATGGCATGAAGTTCTAAAATTTACATATGCGAATCTGAATTTCTTTATATTTAATACATTCAAATAATTTTCAAATTGAAAGTTGGTTTTATATAGTACATAGCATTGTAGCTTAGAGTTAAGACTTATTGATTCATACCACTTTTGTAAAAACATGTCTTTTAGACGCATTTCAAACAATTTAACAAAATGTTTTTCATTGTTTACACACTGGTTCTCCCAAATGTAACCAAATCCAGAGCTTCTTAAACATCTTTTGATGGAAGATACCCAATTGTCTGCACCATTTCTATCATCAAGTAACATCATGTTATAACATTTTTTTACTAAACGATTTTCATGCATGTTAAGAATTTTTAGCCAATATTTAATGCTTCTTTTCTGTGTAATGATGTGAAGAGGTAATCTCTCACACTCCCCCAGTACAAAATAATTACAAGCATTTTGTTTTGCACACATAAAACGCTTACATGCGTAATATTGACAACGTTCTAGTTCTTCGAATGCACCTATACCCAAATTTCGGAACCATACATTAATTGTGGGCATATTTTTGTATCAAAAACTTTGAAGAACATATTCTTTGACAATTGACCATATTGATACAATGAATTTAAGATACATATTAAGACATGTTTACCTTTAATACATAAATCATGAACCATTGCATTAAGAGAAAGTTGCCTTGTAAATGTTAAGCCAACATAACTAAATTTGCTAACTGTTTCGATGCTAGTATTTTTGTATGTCCATTTTTCATATCTTGATAATTTCCCACCTTTTTTAAAAACTACAATTTTGCTTTTATTTTCGTTTACTTTTAACTTGTAAGTATCACAAAAGTCTGATAATATGTTAAGCTGTTTCTGTAAGCCATTTACAGTATCAGCCATTAGCGCTAAATCATCTGCAAACATAAGAAGAAGAAGTTGAATTGTATCTGGATGCAATTGAACTCCTCGAATGTTACTTTGATTAATTAGTGTTTCTATTTCATCAATGAAAAGAGAAAATAGTATGGGACTGGCTAAACAGCCCTGTTTGAGACCTACTGAACTCTCTATAAATGCACTTCTTTCATTTGTACATCTAATACATCTAATACAGTCAAACTTGTATATATCAAACCATTGATGAGAATACACATCTAAATGAGTTGTGGTCTTTAGGAAATTTATACTAGAGTTATCAACCCTCTACTCCACAGATACTCATTTACACACATTTAGTTTATTCCTCCACTAAAGAAAATAGTTGCAATTTATGTAGTCGTGAATATGTATCATAAGAAATGTTTTCTATATTCTATCAGATCGTAGCTTAAAGCAGGCTGAAAGTGAAGCAGAATGCGCCAAAAACACATTCTGCTTTACTTTCAACCTGCTTTAACTCTTTCCTCCCTGAAACTTTAAATGTACAATCCCAGTTTCCATTTAAGTCTAGTCCATTTCTGACTTTTAAGGGTTGTTTTTGTCAATGTTTTGCATTATGACAAACAGTGAAGACCCAGATCAGAGGGCTCCTTTCGGAGCCCTCTGATCTGGGTCTTCACTGTTTGCACAGGACAAGTGTACTATTCACATGTACCCTGTATGAAAAGGACGCCTATATGCGGGACTAGGGTTCAAAGGGTTAAAGCAGGCTGAAAGTGAAGCAGAATGCGCCAAAAACACATTCTGCTTTACTTTCAACCTGCTTTAAATGGTCACCTGTCGTCAAAGCTAGAAAAAGACTATGGAGTAAAGGAATAAAGTGAAAAATAAAGGTAATGCAGAAATCACTGGCTGTTTAAATTTTAGTCAGCATTAATTATTATATTGTCTGCCTAAAAAGTATGTCATGGTTTTTTTTCAGTCAGTAACTGTTTAACTGACCTGTTTACAATATATTAATAACATTTGCAAACAGTGTAGACCCAGATCAGAGGGCTCCCCCTGATCAAGAGTCTACATTGTTTGTTAAGTTAGAGAAGTATTTATTAAACTACCCAAAAGTCCATGGTTCATGTTTTGGTAACTAAAAGTTCCACAAGGGAACATAATAGCCCACAAGAGTTACTTAGTGTTGAAAACTCATTAGGTTGAAAACTCATATCAGACAGCATCATTATAAACTAGTTGCAGAAGAAGGATTAAACATGGTTCTCTTACCTCCTTCCTAACTGCAGAATTGAAAGACTTCGGATTGTCAGGTTTATGTTCCTGGTACTTGAACCAGTGTCCACTAGGGCTCTCAGCGCACACTTCAAATCCTACAATGAAACAAAATGAGCTTGATCAAGCAAATAAATTGTAGAAAATTCAAAACAAATTTCTTGTAACAACAGGAAAGCCTGGCTATTATAAACACTGAAAGTCAAATGGATGGTTCATTTTGGTGTAAGCTCATTCATCCCTGAAAAATTCAAATGGTCAATTTCAATTTCCAAACAAGTTGAGTCCATTTTTGATTACTTAAGGTTGTTTCTAACAATTTATTGCAAAATGACAAACAGTGCAGACCCTGATCAGAGGAGCTCTCTGATCATGATCTGGGCCTGTACTGTTCGCATAAGTTCACTCTTCACAGGCACACTATTTGTAAATAATGACAAATATACTCATTGCTAGGCTCAATGTATAAAAGCAGAGGGCTGAACAAAGTGCAGCATCTGAGAAAGGCATTCCGTAAAGAAATGTTAGTTGAATGTGTCATGCAAGTATAACCCTATAGCAGTTGAAGTACTCCAATTAGACCAAACCAAACTTCACTTTTTGTGATGGGTAGACTATATGACTGACACATTGAAGAAGGATAACCCTTAACCCTTTACTCCATAGATGCATTTAATATAATATGCATTTAATTCGATCCTTTTCTGATGTAAATAGTTCCATTTTATACAGAAATGGATATGCAACAAAAGAAATATTTACAATAATTTTGGAAGCAGATGGTAGCTTAAAGTAGGCTGAAAGCAAAGTAGAATGTGCCTTAAGACACATTCTGCTTTACTTTCAACCTGCTTTAAGTGGTCACCTGTCTTCAAATCTAGAAACAGGTTTAAAGGATTAATGCTACAAACTACTTGGTTGCTGACCATAAAAACTCATTATTCATGCAATTGTGACTGTATTATAATACACCTACTTTGAATGTCTTCTTCTTCAACCTCTCCTCCATCTGCACCAGTACTATCATCTTCTTGATCTGCAGACAATGATGACCTCGACTCTACCAAACTTATCAACTCTGTTGCATTGTTCTCTACATCTGTGTTATCACCATTTTTACCAGCACCCTCTGGAAATAGATTTAGTGGTCCCGCACCACTCTCAACTGACTCGATCATTTTATCTTGCATTTTGGCAAACAGTTCCACATCTGTAACATTCTCATCACAACCAAACTTAAATGCAAGCCACCTGCGGTTGATTTCTTGCTGAATATGCAGGAGCCTAGCATTCAGGGCCTTACATACCCGTATACATAGAGTCCTATGGCTAGATGGTAGAAGATTCTCTTCTATATCTATGTCTTTTGAAGCACTATCCGATACACATGTATGTCCATTTACAGCTTGAGTTTCTGTGGTGGAACTGTTTAAAGTTTCAGCCTGTGCTGCACTTGAAAGACTAGTTTCTGACACTCTGTGAGGTTGTTTAGCTGCAGTATCACTATTACCTGTATGAGCTGACTCAGTGTCACTGTAGGCTAGGTGTATTTTCTGTCTAACTGTTTGCAATTCTTTATCTAGTTCATCAGACTCACATACACTTTTAATCACTGTCTCAATAATTTCCTCCACATTGCACTCTTTTCTCTTCTGTCCAGGTTCATCTAAATCAACTCCATTTTCACATATATTGGTTGCACCTAACCCATTTTCAACACTGCTAGACTTATCAACTGTTTCATCATCACTAATTTGAGTTTTTTTCATGCCCTGCTCCAAACTTTTCTGAGCACTTTTTGCAACAGTGGCATGTAAAGAGGTATCGAAAATGATCTGCAGTAATGGGTCCTCAATGTTTGATCCATAATCTGTAAGTGCTCGCCGAAGTCTCTGTATTTCAGTATTATCATCTGTTTCACTATTGGCAGTAGCCCCTATAACCTCTGGAGTGTCTGGTTCTAACTTAGAAGTCTCATTTTCCACATGTTTCTCACTCTGTCTAGTATCTTCAGGTCTACTACCTACACCTTCACAGTTTCTAGTTTCACTATGCATCGTAGATCTGAACCTATACACCTCCGCCACATGTCTTGCTAACTTTGCTGTTTTCTCTTTTCGCAGCTGCTCTTTTATTTCAGAAATCAGATCAGCAATTTCGTCATCATCGAAGTACGAGGACTTCAGAAGTTTCTCCATTTCTTTGCATCTTTTAAATATTGTAAGAATGTCTTGGAATACTTGTCTGGAGTTTTTGAAGAAGGGACCTGGTACATTGATAAAGACTTCTAACAGCCCAGACAGGGCAGCCTGAACTCTCTTCAGTAGCTCATCCAAATCCTTCTTCTTCCCGTCACTCACAGACCACAGTATCTTACTCCTGGAAAAAACATTGAAACAAATTTATGATTTAACCAATTACCCCATAAATAGGCCTTTTTATGCCTATAATTTATTCCTCCCCTGAAGAAAATAGTTCCACTTCATTTAGTCATGAATATATACCATAAGAAATATTTTCTATATCCTAGTAGATAGTAACTTAAAGCAGGCTGAAAATAAAGCATAATGCACCTTATGGTGCATTCTGCTTTACTTTCAACCAGCTTTAAGTGGTCAACTGTATTCAAAACTAGAAACACGCTATGGGGTAATAGGTAAATATTTACAAACAATCTTGTATTGAGAGACTACTCAGTGAAGTAGGATTGAGACCTGTTAAGACAGTGATTGCCTAATGACGGATAGAAATAATGTAGACAGGTCCTATACGAACCATCTACATTGTTTTTATATTTCATTAAGCAACCATAATAGAATCAAGCATGGGTTTTGTTAAAGACAGGGGATTCTATACCCGAGGTTGGTCTGGTTCTAGTCAGAAACAAGCTTTAGTGTTTCTGACAAGAACAGACCAACTGGGGGTATAGAAGCTCCCAGTCTTTAACAAAACCTGTGCTTCATTATTTTTCTCCCTTAAAGACACAAAAAAATTAGTAACTTAACGGAATTGTAAAGACCTAATTTTTTATTGCGTATCAGGCATCCATATCAAATATCCACAAACAGCTGTTTAAAGGTCGCACTATTTTAGTTTTGCTTTGACATTTATGTCTGCACATGTTTTAGGAAGAATAATGGCACACTTTAGATCACAACTCGGAACTACAAATGGTTTTTAATGAATCCAAGCAATTTCATACAGGAATAGTTTTCGAAACAACCCTTTCTTCCTTTATAAAGGAATCCAATAGAGCGGATTAATACATGCCAGATAATGGTTTGCTTAACTGCTGTTTTGGCACACTAGAAAAGCAAGAATATGTATTATTAGCTGTTCTCAAAAATGTTCGCCACTTAGACTGAATGAGTCTATATTCTAATAATCTGCCATTTTCTACATTTTATTGCATTACATTTGTATCTAGTTTTGTTTAAATGGGAAAGAGTAACATCTTTTCTTCTATAATACTAGATTGGCTGCAAAATCTCAAACCAATCAAATGCTTGGGAACAACCTCAAACTCAACTCAAAAGCTTTATAACCTTGGAGTCTGGGGCCCGTTTCATAAAACTTCGTATGACAAATGTTGTCGTAAGTCAGATTATAAAAGTCTCAATTATTATCTATTTCTCCATCTAATCCTGTCTTGTGACATCTTTTTGGAATCATCTTGAAACGACGATTCCAAAGAGATGTCACAAGACAGGATTATATAAAGAAATCAGAAATTAAATGTATTATAAAGTTTTGACTTACGACAACATTTGTCGTAAGAAGTTTTATGAAACGGGCCCCAGCTGTTTTTGATCCTACACATTCAAGTCTTACCTGTGTTTCTCCCTGTCATCTGTGTCTGTATCGGCATCAGTTTCCTCTTCTGTCTCCCAACTAACATCACTTCCCTCTTCTTCTTCTTCTTCTTCCTCCTCCTCCTCTTCATCTGTCCATCCATCAGTGCTGCCTAGTTCGCTATGAAACTACAATGATAAACTAGAATTTGACATATCTGTACACTATATCACTGAAGGACACCTTTACCTCTTCTTTCCTTACAGGCAAATAGCATAAGCTCTTCTGTTAATTGAACAGGTGAACGAAAAACTATATAATGTATGATAATGGTATAAATAGTACATTGTTACAGTTTCTGAAAGTATTGGCACCATATATTAACCAATTACTCCATAGCATATTTCTTGATTATAAAAACTTAATTGAAAGCAGGTTGAAAGTAAAGCAGAATGTGCCTTAAGGCACATTCTGCTTTACTTGAAGCCTGCTTCAAGTTACCATCTATTAGAATATAGAAAATATTTTTTATGATACATATGCATCACTGTATAAAATGGAACGATCGTCTTCAGTGGAAGAATAAATTAGAGGCATAAAGAAAAATATTTATGGGGTTATGGGTAAATATTGATGTATGAACAAACAGATTGATTTGGATTTGTTATGATTTTACGTCGCTTTAATAGTATTTCAGTCATATCTCGATGTCCAGCTAATCACAGGTGGAGGAAGACCCTTTATGCACAAATTGGCAACTGGGTAGAACCATCGACCTTCCGCAAGCCAGCTGGAAGGCTTCCCCACATGAAACATCCGAATGCCCAGCTCGGGATTCGAACCCACAGCAATGAGGAGCTTAGTGACAATACCACTAGGTCACGGTGTCTGATTTGACTCCAAACTACATGTATTTTCAATGGACATACAGTAAAACCTCTCTATTACGACCACAAAATTGTGTTAATTATTTTGTGTTTACGACATGTGACTGCTTAAAGCAAGGTAGCAGTAAAACAGAAAGCTCCTTAAGGAGCTTTCTGTTTTACTGTCACCTTGCTTTAAGCTTTCACTTGTCTTTTCTACAATCAATAAGCCTTCGTTTTAGAGGTCGTAATAGAGGCTTTACTGTAATGTGTTTAGCATGAACACATGAATTGGTAAAGAACAATGTCATCATCTCTGTATAGCCACTATTACCTCATCACTGATGATGTACAACTCCTGGGGGAAGCACTGTGTAATGGTACTGTTAGGCCACCATACATCTATAGTACCATCAGGGTTCAATCTATGTACCTGACCCACAGCCTCAAGATTGTCACTCTCATTCTGAAATGAACATCACAGTCAACATGTTTTCATGCCACCCATTAAACTTCAAATGAACATGACAGTCAACATGTTATCATGCCACCCATTAAACTTCAAATGAACATGGCAGTCAACATGTTATCATGCCACCCATTAAACTTCAAATGATCATGACAGTCAACATGTTATCATGCCACCCATTAAACTTCAAATGAACATCACAGTCAACATGTTTTCATGCCACCCATTAAACTTCAAATGACCATTTCCAGTTTCCAATCAAGTCTAGTCCTTGTTTACTATACTTAAAGTTTAGTCAATTGTTTAACATGGGGTTTCCAATAGACAGCATTCCCCATTTTTTGTATGTCAGGAACCGGCGGTTGTAGTCCAGTGGTTACGCACGGGACTTCGGTACCAGGGGTCATAAATTCAATCCCCTGCCGGACCAGCGGTCTGACTAGGGTATTTTTTCCGAATCCCCAATGATGTACAGGAATGTTCTTGAGCAAGATATGTACCGTGAATTGCTCCTCTCCATTGAGGGTTTACAATGGGTACCTATGAAGGGTCTGAGCCGATACTACGGCTGCCTATGTGCCATATGTTAGCAGTGCTCAATATTGTAGGCAATATGGCTTAATGATCAGGGGAGTGAATAAACAGTTAGCTGAACAGTCATTCGGGCTGAAAGTAGACTATAACTTGGTATGGTTTTTTTTTAATATCAAATACATATGGAACAGCAGAAAATAAAGTAAGGTACATAGTTAATAGGATCGCATTGAAAAACATCGGTTGCAATAACGGTTTCGAGTTTCCTCCTTTTTCAATGCAAAGGGAGATAATTTTTCAACGGGTGATTGTACACAAACAGCTATTAAGAGTGATTCTCCAAAACTGGAGGTTTTTGTTGCTGGCTACTTTTTTCAACATTATTGCTAACTTTCATGAGAAAAACATAACTGCCATCTCGTTTATGACTGGTAAAGCAGTCTATCATGCAAATGACAGTTTAAAGCATCAGAAATGTAAAGCAGAAAGTTCCAACATCATTCTATTTTTTCATCATTCTGTCTCCAAAGATGTTACGAAAGTGTTGCATGCATTTAGCTTAAGGTAAATGTTTTAACGTATGGGCAAGACACAAGTACTGAGAATTCTAACCTCATATCCACCAACTCTGATCACTGTGTGTCCTGATCGAAATTTGTAGTCCATATGGTCCTTTACATCATAAACACTGAGCTCCTCTGGGCTGCTCTCCTCTGATGGTCTGTAAACCATAATAATAAAACACTTGTATTTGTGGTCAATTGTTGTAACATGGTGAGAAAAATATGCAGCAAGACTGGGACTGGAACCCGGGGCCCATTGCTTACAGGCCAAGTGCTCTACCAACTGAGCCACTAGACCGCTTACACAAATCTCTCACCATTTAACTATAAACTCAACCCGGCTACATTGTGTTTTTTATCATTTTCTTAACCCAGGGATTTCCCCAGGCCGTTTTCGCCTGTCGCAGGCGACATGCCTTCCTCCCAGGCGGTCTCTTCGCGACATGCTTTGATCTGGCCGACATGTCTTAATCCGCAGAGCGACTAGCCTTAATCAGGGCTCTGTGTTGTGAATTCCAGTAATTATTTCATATGCCAAACGCCGTCACGCGCGTCGGGCGTGTGCTTAGCTTTATCAACCAATCAGGAGCCGAATTTCCTTATTCCGTTTACGGTGATTGACAGGGACTCGTTCTATTTTGAGCGAGATTAACTTTTGATTGACGTTTCTAAAACCGCTAGTGCGAGTAGATTCTACAACATGGCTAACTTTACAAACAGCGACTTGAATGATTTTCGGAAAACAAGCTACGAACAACGCTGAAAGAAAAATAAATACTAGCCGAAACCGGAATCTCGGACATTCCTTTTCCCGAATTTAACATTCATAAGATTATTAACGGTGGACTGAAAATTCGCCGCGAATAATGAGACGTGAAATCGCGTCTCGCCTCGGAAAAATATTCTCGATACAGGGCCTGTTAAATAAGGAAATTCTCCGCAAATACAGAACAAATGAATGTTTTAAATGACTATAAATTACCTTTTAGAATTTATTTCCTCACAACTCCGTATTAATAATCACGTAACAGACGCAAACAGTATTCCAAACTTCCGAAATGAAATCCAAATGCGCGGCATGCTTCGAACTTGGTCACATGTCTTTACTTGTAATTGGTTATCAAATAGATCTAGACTAGGTAATTCCCAGCGTCATTTTTTGAAAACATCCAATTAGATTAGACGTTATAAACGTCCATTTAGAATGACAGGAAATTAACATAAATTGTGACGTTTAAAATTAGCACTTATTCGTATGCAATGGCTATCGATGTGGAAGACGTTTTTCGTGGGAGTTTCGGGAAATAAGTTACAAGAGAAGAACAACACATACACGCGGGAAACGATGAATCTCTTAAAATAGCTTTCTGGTATTTTTGGTAAATAGAAATTGAAATTGAATACTTGGAGATCAAATATTGAAACAGAAAACAATCGTGACAACAAATATTCAAGTAGACTTGGATTTATCTCATGACAAAGTCAAACAGTCTAATTAATTCTTCACAGAGTTAAAATTTGTTTTCTGTTTTTATGATGGATGGATGTTTAGAGCAGGCTTAAAGTAAATATGAATCCTCCATTTGACATCCACTTGCCGGGATGCAGGGAAATGTTCTATGCTCTTAATCCACAGGTTCTTGACACATAAAAAAAAAAAAAAAAAAAAAAAAATTTTTTTTTTACTAAACCTCCATTATATTACCGTATCTAGATCTATCTTCGATAGAGTACAAAAACAATTTCTTTTCTTTAACCTCAAGGGAACAGTAAAGGCATGAAAACGTATCTCAAATGGCTATGAGGAATGAGAGTTTAAGTATGATACATTTAAATCACCATGCACTGTACTTAATTCTAAATAAGGGTAGGTGTTTTGTGTGTATGTTTGACTGTGTGTGGCAAGTTAATGTTTAACCGTTTCAAATAAATTCTTTGATTAAGTTTATGAGACTTATGAATGTTTTTCCAAAAACATAAGTAAGGCAACCAGTTTTCCCTGGTCAGGGGCTTCCTGTTCTGGATCTACTGTTTGCAGCACAAGCCCTACATACTTGTTTCTGCATTTCTGTTTCAGAATTTATTTATTTGAAAACAAAAGTGAGCATTTCTGTGTGTATTATCTGATTGAGTGTGACAGTAGTGTAGAAGCATGTACAAACATTTTCAATTTTCTCTGCTATACGAGGGCTGTCCCAAAACATCGTAGACTTTCCTTATAAAAGTGTTCGTTAAAACAGCAGAGACAAACGGTCGTCAGTATATATAAACAACGTGTTTATGTAAACCTGTGTGAAGTTTTAACGTGTTATCTTTAAAACTGACCAGCACAGAGTATTTTGAAACACCCTACCTGTCTAACCCCGGCGCACACTAGTTAACGTTATGACGTCATCGACGTAAACGTCACTCCTTTTCATAAATACGTGTAGTGGTGATCGATGTATTTTCGCCGACGCACAGCCTCTTAAACAAGCTGTTATCTACATGTAGCTCGCGCAACACTCTCAATGTTTCTTGTTTGAGCTGTCTTCAACGTTTTCAATTTTTGTCTGCGTAATAGAGGTTTTAGGTATGAAAATACTGCAAAATCTAATGGGCTAGATCAATGGAATGTGCCGCAAGTTTAAGCTTTTGAAAACCCAACACGGCAAGTTTCCCAATGTGCATGCTGGGAAACGTGGCACGAAGCGATAACTTGGTGAAATATGTTGCTTTCTAATTTGTCAATGAACCCCGGTCACTTCTCTCGTATCGTATGCAAGAGATCTGTGTGATGGGTGTTTGCTGAAAAAGTCCTGATCTCTCTAATATCGGCTCAAACAGAGGGTTGATACTGGACACATCTTTCTTTTTCTTCTGCACTTAACAAGCTTGGCACCCATATAGCACCGACTCTCGACATGTTTAGTTTCTCACGGAAATGTCGATGTACGGACAATATGCTGACCCCGAGGAGTTCAGCATTCTATCTCCCCGCAAGACGCCGATCACCATTCATGACGCTCCTCACGTTTTCTACAATGAAACTGTCAATTTCTTTCGACCGTCCCATCTTTACATTATTTTCTCAACCAATCCTTCTGAAAATCGCGTATGCTATTTGAACATCAGCAAGCGAGATGCTAATTGATAAATTTCTGTTGATTGTAGCTGTTTTAACGTCTGTTTCGGGATCAAATGCAACTCTGGCGTCTTCAGAACACGGTATCATTCTCCATAACTAGATATCTTTTTTTTAAATGACGCTACGTTAATGAATTTTTCCAGGATGACGTCATATAAAACAACGTCAACATTCATGACGCAATTTTGCGCAAATTCCGATTCGAAAATGCTTTGTAGGAGGTTGTAAAATGTACCTCTTTAAATCTACCTTTAAGAGTTTGGCGTGCGCCGCATAATCTAACCAACAGTTAATATTTACAAATAAAATAGGATCAGGTGTGTTCAGGAACCTTATACTTTTTTATACAAATTTGAAAATGTTTGAAATAGCATTGGTAAAAAAATCATAGAAATATTACGTCGGGTTCTTCAAAAAAAAAATAAGTCCACGGTGTTTTGGGACAGCCCTCGTACATACAGTATGTATAGCAGAGAAAATTGAAAATGTGTGTACATGCTTTAAACTTTCAAATACTGATTTTTTCAAAAGACTTTTCCATTTTGGTCAAGAGACTACATGTTGTTTGTGGTTTCTGTCAATAGTAGTTTTTCCAAAGACTTTACAATCTTGTAAATGGCACTAACACTGATCAGAGGACTCACCAAGGAGATCAGACTGGGTCTACACTTTTTCCATAGGTCCAGGCATTCATAGTTTCCACATCCTAGTTTCTGGACATTTTTTTATGTAATTATGTATAAAATAAGTGAATTAATGTGTTTCAGCTACATGTATAAAGTTTATCATTTTTGTGCTTTAACAAATTGTAAGGTTTTACAATGTAATACTTTGTTGCAAAATAATGGAATACTAGTTAATGCAAGCTGCAGTCAGCAACTGTACTGGGAGATCAGCAGGTACATGTATTATAGTAAACTTCAGTTATTAGTTGTAACTTTAAATATTGGTGCTGAACTTGAAAACAAAAACCCTACACATACTAGATCTAGGAAACAGAATAGTACTTCTTTCAGCCATTTCCATATAAACACACTATAGTATACACTACATATCCTTTCCACGCCCATAACGTATTAAAACGTTTTGACGTTTCTGGCACATTTTGGCTTCCGTAGAATGAAAAGTTATGATTCGCACATCGCGTTGGAAGACTTTTCTGAAAGGCCAGGTTCGGCACTGCCTATTTCTAGAATATCAATGGTCTCCTGCAAAATGTGACACTTTCAGGCAGCATCGAAAATGGATCCAGACACAAATTTGCAAGATTGGAAAAAGGCGAATGTCAGAGGGGCCGAAACGGTCCATCTTTCACTTTCGGTTTAAAATGTACTCGACCTTTTTGTCAAAACCCGTTATAATAGCACTCATGCTGGAATTCAGTAACACTGACATGTCAACACAAAGCTCACAAAGCTCAAACTGAGCTCAGGATCCACTTCTTTTTTTTTTTTTTTTTTAAAGTCGTTTGGGTATTGCGTGAACGCGATTTAAATATAGCGCTTCTAAAAATAGATAGTCACTTTCGGTTTCGTGTTGACACGTCAGAGTAGTTTTGAGATGTCAGAGTGTAGTGTTTATTCAGAAAAAGGGCTCAAAACTAGTCCGGTAGTGTCTGTGTTATGTGTACAAAATCGGCCGGGCTTGCTAAGGATATGTGTATTGCCAAAAATGCACTATTTCATTGATTAAAGAGCAAAAAATTTCGCCGCAGGGCTGGGAGGGACAGCCCTCCCGCACCCTATGTCTCAAATTCAACATGCCGTCAAGAAATCCTGGGGAAATCCCTGTAACCCTTTTCTCTACAGTACCCATGTCTCAATACCATCCCCTCTACTCAATGCTGACCAGTGTTAAGAGCATGTGACAGCTTAAAGCAGGATTTAACCCATTCCCACATGGAAGCGCCTTTTAACGCATTTAATTTATTCCTCCACTGGTGAAAATAGTTCCAATTTATACAGTCATGAATATGTATCATAAGAAATATTTCCTATATTCTAGCAGATGGTAACTTTAAGCAGGCTGAAAGTAAAGCAGAATGTGCCTTCAGGCACATTCTGCTTTACTTTCAACCTGCTTTAAGTGGACACCCATATTCAATACTAGAAACATGCTATGTGGGAAAGGGTTAAGTAAAGCAGAAAGTTCCTTTACACAGACATCTGTCAAAACTACTTGGTATGTAGCTATGGTGGAAAGGATTAACACATTTCCTTATAGAAGCCTGACAGGGTACCTGCTGCACCCATTACTCCAGTCTGTTTCTAGTTTTATGACAGATTACCAATATAAACAGGTTGAAGGTGCATTCTGCCATACTTAAGGCCTGTTTTAAGATACCATCTAATAGGAATTGACTTGCCTGAGTTTATTTGCTACTGTGGGTTTCTGTTTAACTTTCACCCTACTTCAATCAGGCAATTATCCTAAATATTGAAAACAAGCTATGAAGAAAAGGGTTAGAGATTGCAAAGTTTAGACTGATTGATTGATTGAGTTGGGTTTTACGGCACAGTGACACATAACATCATCATATAGCGTTGCTACAAAGTTTTGAATGGTCACTCACTTCAGCTTTGACAGAGCAGTGTTCCCTCTCTACAATGACACCCAATGGGAGACAAAACATGTGTGCATTGTTCGGAGGGAGTCATTATAGGGAGGGTATTTGGCTTACATTTGCAAACAGCTTGAATCCAAATCAGAAAGCGGCGTCTATTCTGGATTAAACCTGTTTGTTACTCATCATTTAGTTTTTGTTTCTGTCAAAATGTCCATGTGACTTTGAGAAAAACAGTAGACAACAATGTTAAGCAGACAACATTGCAGCCGTGAATAGGTAGGTTGGACATAGTTTTCTTGTTTGGGGGACAGCAGCATGCCTTGTTGTACGGAGGGAATCGTTATTGAGAGGCCCGTTGTAGTGAGGGAGTTCTGTACTTACTTGGAAGCTTTTCCTGGAGAGTAGGGCTTCATCCATTTCACCATCACCGTTCTCTCCTTGTGATCACAGCTAACAACTACACCATAGTCAGTCTTCAGAGAGTCTGTAAAAACAAAGAGGACAATAAAACCTATCTAACAAATAAGACAATGAAACCTTCATATTACGACCACTATTAGAGATGGCTGCTTAAAGCAAGATGAAAGTAACGCAGAAAGCTTCTTTAAGAGCTTTCTGCTATACTTTCATTTTTTAATTTTAAACTGTTACCTGTCTCTAAAATCATCAATTAATATTCTTTTACATAGTTGTCATACAGAGATTTTACTGTACATCAGAAATTACAGAGCTTCCATCCTACAATGGTCCTCCGAATAACAATTCCCGCCATACAACAGTGCTTGCAGCTGTTCCTCAAACAAGACAATTATGTCTAGACAATTATGTTTAACCCTTTCTCTGCTGCAATAATGAGTTTTTTCTCAAGTTACATATTGGACATTTTGACAGAAAATAACAACATAATGACGAGTGACTTCTGATCTGGATTCAAGCTGCTTGCAAATGTAAGCACAAATCGTGCTTAGCACTGTAAGGGTATTAATTTTTCCCTCCCTATTAGGGCTGCAACGGTTCAGTTACTTCTTGGTTTGGTTTGGTTTCGAGTATAACCCTTTCGGTTTTTGAGTATTCGGTTCGGGTTTAGGATAAAGAACTAGATAAAACAACCTGAAATAATTATCATATATTGGCACATATCCACACAGACAGTACACTATTTTTCGAAAACGCTATCACTGTCATCCCTAATTTTATGTACAAGAAAGATGTGCATTTCTTTCTACCATTATATAAGATTTTAATTTTTAGCGATGCCGTGGGTCATCCCTACATTTTTTCATTGAAGTTTCGTAACCTGGTTTGGGCACGCTGTTAGCCTATTTGTTTTGTTTTTTCATTCTGACCGGTCTTCCTTAAATGCCTCATCAGCCTTCCGTTTGTCCGCTAGAAGAACTAGTCAGCTGGGAAAAGTCGTTGATATTTGAGTTTAATTTACAGTAACATCGCCATTTGCAGTTTGCGGTCGCTAGGTAATAGACTGGTTACCCTTTTTCTGACGCTGATTCGACGTTGGTACATTTGAAGCCGGGCTATCAATCATGCCCATGCATTAAGTGCTGGGTTTCCCGGAATTATAAATAGCTGATATATGAAAAGAATGAGACGGAAGAGAGGTGAGTTATTTAAATTACTGCAAGATGTGATTTAACCTTACATTTTGGAAAGTCTGACCATCAAAATATACACTAAGACTGCATGCTGATTGGTAAAGTAGCGGTCTGGTATAATTTACCATACATCGACGCAACGAACCGAACATTTACTACTTGCAAAGGCCAGTTATAGTGTCAAGAACCAAACTAACTGAAATCATCTTATTCCTCATAAAACATCTTTTCACACCTTTATCCAGTCCTCATGGAGGATAATAATGATTTTAGTAATTTTCAAAGTTGATAAATTAGACAAGTTACTGCAACTTAAATTTGTCTCCTTACCTTTACTGTCAATCACAAAATCTCCGGGAAAGAATTCCAGATCATCTAAGTGGTGAATTGGGAAGAGTTCTGGAGACGGCACACCCATCTCTACTGTACTGTCCTGTATGGGAATTACAGAACACTAAAACCTCCATATCACAAACACTAAATAGTGTTAAACATTAGGAGTTTCAAGACCGGTGACAGCTTAAAGCAAGGTGACAGTAAAACAAAAAGCTCCTTTAGGAGCTTTCTGTTTTACTGTCACCTTGCTTTAAGCCGTCATCTGTCTTTTATACAATCAATTAGCCTTCTTTTTGTGGTTGTAATAGAGAGGTTTTACTGTATAATATATCTTCTTTGAAGAGGTAAAGCTCTTTCTATAGAATGTGGACTGCATTACAAAAATATCTGACAGCATTAACCCATTTCCCAAAAGTTCTACCTATCAACCCCTTTAATTTATTCCCCTACTAAAGAAAAGTCATATAGAGTCACTAACCCATAAAATATTATATGCCTTTAATTTTTATTCCTCCACTATTAAAGAATATAGTTCCACTTAATATATAGTCATAAATATGCACCGTAAGAAATTGTTTATAAAAGTATACCTAAGCGAATGGTAGCTTAAAGCTTTAAGTGTTCACCTATCTTCAAAACTAGAAACCGGCTATGGGGTACACCATAAGAAATATTTCATATATCCTAGCAGATGGTACATGTAGCTTCAAACAGACTAAAAGTAAAGCAGAAATGCTCGTTAAGGAGCACTTGAATTTACTTTCAGCCTGTTTTAAGCAACCGTCTGTCTTCAATACTGACCATTAGCTATTGGTGTGGGTGGGGGGAAAGGTTAAGACAAGTGGGTTTACAACCAGTATGATCTCCCTCATGTAATCATTCTTCACCACACTACACATAGCATGTTGTATCCTCTTCCACCTATTACTAAATAGATACACATTTAGTGCATGTGTTGGTTGGTGATGGTAGAAGAGCGGGGAGACATCTGTTTTCAACGAAACAAAGCTTTCGTTGGAACTATTTTCTTCAGTGAGGTAAAAGATCAAAGGCATAACAAGACTGCGTTCAATAAACGCTTATGCCCCCAGTGGCATCCTTGCCAATATATTGATTATTCAGAATAATAGTAATAATCAGTCCAAATTTGTCCAAGGTCATTTCAAGGTTGGATGATATGGGTGTATTGGGAATGGTCTACGGCAACAACTTTATAAGTATTAAAGTTTCTAGTAAGTGATGTTGATGTCAGACAAAAAGGTAAAATCTAGATAACCAAGAAATGGTTCATTTAAAGATAACCAAGAAATGGCCCATTTAAAATTTTCTAAGTACAAAAGAGGTCAAGGTCATATGGTGATATGGGAGGATAGGGAATGGTCCAAAGCAACAATTGTTTAAGTATCAAAGCATTCTAGCAAGTGGTGTTGATGCTAGATGAAACAGTAAAATCTGATTAACCTCGTATGCACGGACAGACAGGACAATCACTATATGCCTCTGCATCTGTCGATGTCATAATAAAAATTATATCTATGGAGTAATGGGTTAAGCTGTACCCTCATACCAACCTGCCACATGATGTTACACCTGGAGAATGTGTACCACACTTCCACAGGAACTTTCTCTCCTGGCTTAATCTCCCTCTCTGGCAATTTCTGTTTCTTCTTGGCCCGCTTCCCTTTTGTACGTTTTAGATTTCTAGTGTGAAGTATTGAGCGTTTACGATTTTTCCGTCTGGGAATCGGGCCTACAGCTTCAGCGCTGGCATCAGATTCATCATTGCTCTCATCAACATCTTCAAACTCATCATCACCACATTCACCATCGTCTACATCTTTGTTCTCTTTGCTGTCAGAGTTGATTGCTGTCTTTGACTTGTCCTTGGTAGTCTTGGCACTACCTTGCCCTTTCTGGACCACAGCAATACCATCATCAGTGGTACCTATGACTGTTACATTTTCTTGAGACATCACCTCAATGATGTCGGGTGTGGCATGTTGCCGAGGGGACATATTAGGCACTAACACATCATCCTCTTTTACAACATAATATCCTTTATCACCAATTTGTATGTGGCAATGTTCAAAACAGTCCAACTGTCTCATTCTGAAAGACAACAAAAGTAACTTCTGTCAAAATTCGATACTTCTAGCTCGCTTAAATCCACCTTACCAGTATTTCAAAAGTTTAATTTCAATAACTGGTTCTCGAGCATACCCATATTTAAAGGTTTAAACATGGCTTAGCCATGTTTTAACTTTGGAATATGGGTATGTTCGAACTAATGCATTTTCGAATTATCGAGTTTATAGACTGTAATTGGAATTGTACAAGCATGCATATAATACAGTCGATCTTTTATTGGTACATTACACATTTTTATGCCCTTCATTTTCCTCCACTGCGGTTCCAATTTATACAGTCATGTGTATCATAAGAAATATTTTCTAGACTTCAGCAGATGGTAGCTTAAAGCAGGTTGCAAGGCACGCAGAATCGCCTAAAAAGGCACATTCTGCTTAAGTTCCAAGTGACCATCAGTTTTGATCCTGGATTAATGGGGCCTGATATGGACCCAACTGTCTGCAAATGTCTTCAATACAGGTCTAGTGTTGAAAGGCTTAAGATATGTAATCCTGTAAACATTGGATGAAGTGACAATGATTGGAACCGAAAGTGCTAATCCTAACACATTTATCCCTGAATCTTTAATGGAAAATTCTAGTTTCCAATTAAGTCTAAACCATAGTTGACTATTTGGGGTTGTTTTTCTGCCATATATTGCAAAATGACAAACAGTGCAGATCCTAATCAAAGGGCTTCTGTAGAAGTTAATAGATAAGAGAGACAAAACCTTGGTCGAAGCTTTGCTACACAATTTAACTTACTGGATTTAGTCAGGGGACAGGCATTTAAACATTAACATAATTCTCTCACTTGTGTCTCAATCCAACCTTATGCTGTGACTACTTGTCACAACCATTCTAATGAACAGTCACAGCATAAGGTTTGATGAGGATATAATTTTTCAAATACAGTCAATCTTGTATTAAGCGATCATTCAAGAGGAGACCCATCTGCAGTATTTAATATATGTGGTTGTGAAATGCAGGATAAAAATAATGCAGAAATCTCCCATAGAGCTTTCTGACTTTTTTTCAATCCTGCATTAAACAGTCACTTGTTTAAGTCTTAAAGAGATCCCCACACTAGTTCTATGAGTGGTCACTTAATACAAGACTGATTGTACCTCCTTCTTCTGTTCTGTAATAAAAAAAGAAAACTTACTGTTTGAGTTTTTCACCCTGAACACAATGTGGTGGAGTCTCAAGTTTCTCTTCTTTTACCCCAGTCTTTGTGAAGCCTTTGCATATCCAGCGCACATCAACTCTGTTGGTTTCAACCTGAGGCAAAGTTCACAATTTTGATTCCCTTTACCCCATAAAAACGCCTTCTTATGCCTCTTATTAATCATACATTTACAAAAGTAGTCCCCAGCAAGGAAATCCTGAACACGAAACAGAAACAAAATGTCCAGTACCTTTTCAGATGGCAGCTTAAAGCAGGCTAAAAGTAAAGCATACTGCTCCTTTAGGAACATTCTCCTTTACCTTCATTCTGCTTTAAGTATTAACCTGCTTTAAAATAAGTATTTAACCTGTTTTCAAAACTAGACACAGGCTATGAGGTAATATTAATATGTGACAATGAATTATGAATCTTATCTTTACATATATATACTGTCATGTAAATGCATTTTCTTTCGTATGTACAGTAAAACCTCTCTATAACGGCCACTAAAACGAGGGCTAATTGATTGTATAAATGACAGGTGACAGCTTAAAGCAAAGTGAAAGTGAAACAGAAAGCTCCTGCAGTAAAACCTCCCTAAACCAGACATTAAATGGAAAAGAAGGTAGACAACAAAAGAAAGATGACTACTTAACGCTGGATAAAAGAAAGACAGAAGGGAACTTTCAGTCTTAGTTTTATCCTGCATTAAGCTGCCACAAGTATTCAAATGGTTTAGAAACCAAAAAGGTTTTCTTAGTCTACTTTGACTGTATAATGCTTTCTAGATGCAACAAATAGCCATTGATTTCATTTATACAATTTTTTTCTGAATGACCAGTAAAGTAAGACATATAGAGTGAGACAATGTGAAATCAGTGGCTTACTCTTTGAACACTACATACTCTTGTGAGTAATTAGGTTCCCTTGTGGATCTTTTATGTTTCCAAAACATGAACCGGTCAACTTGGAATTCTGGGTAGTTTAATAAATACTGCTCTAAATTAGCAAACAGTTTAGACACTGATCGGAGCCCATCTGGGTCTACACTGTTTGCAAATGTAATGAGTATATTTTATCAGGTCCATGGTGTTGAAAGAGTTAAAATTATATTCCATTCCTAGGCATTTTACACAATCATATCCAGGCTATAAGATCTAAACTTTCATGTACATTTCTAATATAGAATAAACTTTGATTCAACTGGTTTTCTTGTAAATAAAGGACTAAACATAGGAGTAACTTTAAACTTGTATAAAGCGACCTTTCTGTGAATTATGAAAATCTCTAAAGTCAGGTGATTCTTTACTACAGAATAACTAAAATGCAGAAAGCTCCTGCAGGAGATCTTTGCATAATATTTACCCTGTAGTATGCAGCACCTTGTATTAAAGACTGTTCATGGGCCATTTATTGAAAGGTTGACTAAAAAGACATTATTTGTGACTGTTTACTAGTGTCAGATTGGAACTGAACTAGATATTGTTGTGTTTTATTAACCTGTCAAAATTTAAATAATTATACGCTGGTTGAACACGCTATATTTAGCTTCGGTCGAAATCGATTATTTCCGCTACTTTTACCGGTAGGTCAGGGTTGAAATATGAAGTTAATATTTAGAATAAGATTTGAATACCTATATGTCTTCGTGGTCGAGACAGTACAGTAGTGTTTTACTTAGTGCATGTATGGCCACGAGTTCGATACCCAGCGGAGGACTTTTTTATTATTATATTTATTATTTGGTGCATTCGAGTCTGCAAGTAGGAGAAGAAGAATGGATTGAAATCCCTTTGGATCTGATTTTATGTATCATTCAGCAGTGCTCCAGCTAGGATTTGAATAGGGCAGGGTGCTGTTGAACTTGAGGGCACATGGACGCGGTGGGGGGGGGGTACCCCCTTCCATAGGGGGGGTATGGGGGACCTCCCCCAGAAAATTTTGAAAATTTAAACCTTAAAGAAGCCTTCTGGTATGTTTTCTGACTAGAAATACTGTTGACTCTTGTGTAGGAGAAATCATAAAAAAAAAAATGAGTCTCATAACCCTTTTATGGTACATGTAGGATTTACCACTTGTTCTGTATTTTCATTATTAAATCAACTATGTCCTTAAGAGGTCTAAAAGGAGGTTCTTCTTAGTGGTGAAATGAAGAACTTTCAAAACATCTTCCATTGATTTAGTTGAAGAACTTTCAAAGCCTCTGCCATTGATTTAGTTATTGCTGTGCTGATGTTTTCAGCGACATCTGGTAGCTTTCTGCTGAGTGATTAAGCCAAGGAGGTCTTGTCTATGTTGCTGACTTCATGAGCTTTCACCATGACCAGGTTTTGTTGATGTTAGAGCTGTACTGTACTCTTGGCATAGAGAACAGAACATAGAAGTGGTGCCCTTATCCTCCTCTCCAATTTCAAATTTAGCTCGTAGCCATGGTCTTCCTTGTTGCCAAATAATTATAGTTTTATAGGGCAAATAATATAAGGTTTGATGGTTGGGTGTTGACTAAGGAGGGGAGAAATTTTAATGCAATCAAATGTTCACCCCCTCAACTGAAGTTATTTGCAGGGCAAAGTACCCAAGAGATAGGAGTAAACTCACCATCAAACTTAATCAACTAATTGAAAATTACAACAATGTACATATATTTGATGTGTATATCAAATGACTAGGTTTGATGGTCTGGTGTTGACTAGGGAGGGGGTGGAAATTAAATGCCATCACATTTTCACCCCTCTCTCCAACTGAAATTATTTGCAGGGCATAGTACCCTAGGGATAGGAATACACTCATCACCAAAACTAAACAACTTATTGAAACTTACATATATTTGTTGTGTATATCAAATGTCTAGGTTTGATGGTTTGGTGTTGACGAGGGAGGGGGTGAAATAATAACGGGATAAATTTTTCACCCCTCCAAAAATGAAGTTATTTGCAGAGCATAGTATCCTAGGTATAGGTGTAAACTCACCATCAAAACTAAACAACTAATTGAAAATTACATCTAATATTTGATGTGCAAATCAAATGACTTAGTTTGATGGTTGGGTGTTGACTAGGGAGGGAGTGAAATTTTAACACAATCAAATTTTCACCCCCATCTCCAACTGAAATTATTTGCAGGGCATAGTACCCTAGGGATAGGAATAAACTCATCGCCAAAACTAAACAACTAATTACTTATTGAAAAGAATTATAGATGATGTGTAGATCAAAGGACTAGGCTTGTAAACAAACACATTGGTAAAACTTCAGTCTGAGTTCAGGCCTTTTTCTGGTGCATCCAAAGGCCCCTTAAACGGACCCATTCCCAAATAGAAATTGCAAAAATAATTGCCAATTTGTTAAAAATAAATAAAAATACAATTATGAAAAAAAAAAAAAAAAATTTTTTTTTTTTTTTTTAAATTTTAATTTTTTTTTTTTTTTAAATTTTTTTAGGGCAGGGCGTCGGCCAACACGGGCAGGGCGCGGCGCCCTCCTAAAAAGGCCTAGCTGGAGCACTGATTCATATAATAAAATAATACTTGTAATAAAAAAAGAAATAAAACCTAACGGGGATCGAACCCACAACCTTTCATCCTTTTACAAGTATCCGTACTCGCTACCAACTACGCTAACTCGATTATTGATTTAAATTCGACACAGAATGCACAATATCCTTCAGTTCCTATCCGTAAATCAAAACGGAAAGTATCGACTTTATACCGAAGCAAAATATATCCTTTCAGTGACGTATGCATATTCAAATTTTGACAGGTCAATAAAACCAAACAATAATAACAAGCAATAATCAAACACCACTGTCAACTGATAATCAACAGTTAACTCCAGAACCTGTTTCTAGTTTTGAAGATAGGTGACTACTTAAAGCAAGTTGAAAGTAGTCAGGGTTAGGGTTCGGACGCATTCTGCTTTACTTTCAGTCTGCTTAAAGCTACCATCTGCTAGAATAAAAAAATATTTCCTATGTTGCTTATTCATGACTGTTTAAATTGGACTACGCTCTTCAGTTGAGGAATAAATTAAATGTGTAAAAATGTGTATCTATGCAGGGATTTCCCCAGGCCGTTTTCGCCTGTCGCGGGCGACATGTCTTCCTTCCAGGCGGTCTCTTCGCGACATGCTTTGATCTTGCCGACATGCCTAAATCTGTAAAGCGACTAGCCTTAATCACGGCTCTGTGTTGTGTACTCGAGTAAATTGTTTCATATGTCAAACGCTGTCACGCGTGTCGGGCGTGAGCATAGCATCATCAACCAATCACAAGCCGAATTTCCCTATCTAAACGGTGTTTGACAGGGTCTTGGATTATTTCTATTTGACCGAGATCAACTTTTTGACGTTTCTAAAACCGTTAGCAATGGCGAGTACTGGAACATGATTTTCTGGAACATGATTTTCGGAAAACAAGCTACGAATTACGCTGGAAAAAAAATACTAGCCGAAACCGGAATCTCAGACATTATTTTTCCCGAATCTAAACATTAAGAAGATGATTTACCATTTTGCGGTCTGAAAATTCGCCGCGTTTATTGAGACGAGAGTAACAGCGGCGAAATCGCTTGTCGCCTCGGAAAAATACACTCGATACGGGGCCTAATTCTCCGAAAATATTGAACAAACGAACATTAATTACCTTTAGAATTGATTTCCTCGTCAACTCCGTATTAATAATCACGTAACAGACACAAACAGTATTCCAAACTTCCGAAATGAAATCCAATTGCGCGGCATGCTTCGAACTTTTGACACATGTCTTTACTGGTTTCATTGGTTATCAAAAAGGTAATTCCCAGCGTCATTTTGAAAACATCCAATTAGATTAGACGTTATATACTTCCATTTAGAAAGACTGTTTTGATACTAGTGAAATTAACATAAATTACGATGGTTAAAATTAGCACTTATTCGTATGAAATGGCTAGCGACGCGGAAGACGTTTTCGTGGGAGTTTCGGGAAATAAGTTTTTTTTTTAAGAACAAAGGCAAAACATTACACGCGGGAAACGAGGAATCTGCATTCTGGCATTTTTGGTATATATAGAAATTGAATACTTGGTGATGAAATATTGAAAAAGAAAATCGTGACAACAAATATTTTAGTAGATCTAGACCTGGATTTATCTCGTGACACGGTCATACAGTCTTATTAATTGTTCACAAAGTTA
Organism: Gari tellinella; assembly: GCA_922989275.2. Classification (NCBI taxonomy): domain Eukaryota; kingdom Metazoa; phylum Mollusca; class Bivalvia; order Cardiida; family Psammobiidae; genus Gari; species Gari tellinella. Next base: position 79,299,415 of record OV277856.1, read on the forward strand.
AGATTTGTTTTCTGTTTTTATGATGGATGGTTGTTTAAAGCAGGCTTAAAGTAAAATGAATCCTCCATTAGACATCAGCCTGTCGGGATGCAGTGAAATTTTATATTCAACACACAGGTTCTTGACATAAGTTTATGAGAGTCAGAGACTTATGAATGTTTTTTCCATAAGACAGCCAGTTCTACCCTGATCAGGGGTTTCCTGTTCTGGATCTACTGTTTGCAGCACATGCCCAATCTACTTGTTTCTGCATTCCTGTTTCAGAATTTATTTATTTGAAGAAAAAAAAAGTGAGCATTTCTAGTATGTGTGTGTATTATCTGATTGAGTGTGACAGTAGTGTAGTGTGTATGGCAGAGAAAAATGAAAAGGTGTGTACATTTCACATGCTTTAAACTTTCAAATACTGATTAAAGAGACTTTTCCATTTTGGTCAAAAGACTACATGTTGTTTGCCGTTTCTGTCAAAAGTAATTTTTCCTTTTTTTCCATTTTTACAATCTTGTAAATGGCACTGACACTGATCAGAGGACTCACCCAGGAGATCAGACTGGGTCTACACTTTTTCCATAGGTCCAGGCATTCATAGTTTCAGGATATTGTTTTGTATAGTTTATGTATAAAATAAGTGAATTAATGTGTTTCAGCTGTTTATCATTTTTGTGCTTTTACAACCAGTAAGGCTTTACAATGTAATACTTTGTTGCAAAATAATGGAATACTAGTTAATGCAAGCTGCAGTCAGCGACTAAACTGGGAGATCAGCAGGTATAATTGTAAACTTTAGTTATGATCGAAGTGTAACTTAAATATTGGTGCTGAACTTGAAAACAAAAATCCTACACAAACTGGTTCTTGCAAACAGATTAACAGAATAATACTTATTTCAGCCATTTCCATATAAACACACTATACTATACACTACATATATGCACGAATGAATTCATTCGTGATATACGTATTGCTAAAAATGCACTATTTCATTGTTTAAAGGGCAAAAAAAAATCGCCGCAGCGCGGGAGGGGGTACCCTCCCGCACCCTCCCCCTATGCCCCAAATTCAACATGCCTTCAGAAAATCCTGGGGAAATCCCTGCTATGGAGTAATGGGTTTATAAATGAAATATAATATTCACCCAGACAATAACAATCACTCACACAAAAGAAGACCATTTAAGTACTAAAGTCAGGTCGTAGCTTAAAACAGGATGAAAGTAAAACATAAAGCTCCTTACTTCCATCCTACTACATGTATAAACAGCTATTTTATAACAGATTGTTGAAAATTCAATATAGATTGTGTATCAAGTGTAAAAATCAATTGAATTTAGATTTAGATTACTTACAGCCTGCTTTAAGAAGTCGCTAGTCAATAAAAACAAGAAAACGGCTATGGGGTAAAGGTACGATTCGTAAAATCGCACTTGAAAAATGCAACTTTGGAAATCTTAGGATTTTTCATGTCAACTTATGACAGCCCTGTAAATAGTAAATACCCACACCACTTACATCTTCCACTACCACAGTGGCTGAATACAGAGCTTTTGTTCCCTTTCTTCCAGGACCTCGAGTACTAGATGTCTGCAACCATTTAGCAAACTCATAATCCTCACTAGAACCACACAGCTGCTGCCCGGGGTAAAAATTCTTCATGGCAAACTCGGAATACTGTAAATTCAACATGTTAGATGTTCAAAGTGAGCAGGGTTTTATACAGTCAAACTTTGATATCTCGAACTCGCTTAAGTTGAACATATCTGTATTTCAAAGTTAAGGTGTGGCTAAGCCATGTTTTAACTTTCAAATAGGGATATGTTTGACTTAAGTGAGGTAGAAACAATGAAATTCAACTGTTGAAATATGAAAAGATACAAGTTAGGCGAGTTCGAGATATAAAAGTTTGAGTATAATAATAATAATAACGTCTTTATTTACTGAGGCTACACATTTAGGCAAGCCCAATCTTCCATGTGGGCCTCGACATATATACATGGTTACATTATAGTACATAACATCATAAAATGAACGTTAATTATCGACAAGAGATGGGTTAATATAGTGTTAAATTAATTTTGTGACAATGGTTGGCGGTCTTGACAGAAAAAGGCATATTTGACTAATCATTTATAGAACTGAACTACCTATTATCTCTTTCGTCCAATAATCTGTGAGTATATAGCAAAATATTTCCTTTGGCAAAAATGATTACTTAACTTAACTATGCCATCAAATAATGCCTTAATGTACTTGCATTACTATCAGGCCTTATTCTTTAGCAATTAATGAATATAGAAATTTAACATATCTCATAAAACTTACATGATAGCATGTATAACAATTCATATAAGTTGACAGCTATTTCTGCTTTACACTTAATTCAGCTTTTCTTATTATTCAGCATGTTTGGTGAATATCCGATAAAAGCTATTTGTTTTAGAGTGCAAATATGACTGAAACAGTCATTTTTTATTAATTAACAGGCAATAACTCAAAAATACCTTATGCGATTTTAGTAGTAATCAAACTAAACCTTGATTTTACATCAATGAACATTTTCAGCAAGTTTGTGGAAGATCGGATAAAAAATAGTTGAGTTAGAGAGAGGACAAAAAAGTTTGATAGTCTAACTGACTGATGGATGGATGGGCGGAGGTAGATACGGTTGCCCCCAGTGAAGTTGAATTCGGCTGTATCACGTGATACTAAGCTGTGTGGTAATGTTTATGACAGACCTTCTATTTTCGGTTTGTTATGATTTTAAATCGCCCTTTTTGGTGATTTAGGTCCGTCTTCATCATTTCATAGATCAGTTTGGCCCATAAGAATGTTCAAACATTATTATTAACCGTTATTGTATTTCAGGCATTAAGAAAAGGTCTGAAAACACAATGGGACTTTAAAAATCTATATCAGAAAAATACATAATTAAAGTACAAGTAGAATGCACAGTGCTCCATACAGTGCAGTGCATCCTACAGTGCTTTCTTTGTAATTTCCAAGTAAATTTTGTTAGAAGACCTATACTGTTTCCACATTGACCATGTATGTTTTGTATTGTATGATTGTATGTAATTTAACGAGGTAAGTTGAATAAAGTATGTTCTGTTCTGTTCTGTTCTATATAATCATTAATCAACTTAACCCTTCACCTCGTAGCATGTTTCTACTTTTGGCCCCAGGTGAGCATTTAAAGCAGGTTGAAAGTAAAGAAGAATGTGCCTTGAGGCACATTCTACTTTACCTTTAGCTTGCTTTAAGCTAACATCTACTAGGAAATAGAAAATATTTCTTATGGTCCATATTATTATTTATATTATTATTAATCCTGATTTTATTTGTCATCTGCTGGGTTTATGACTGTATAAAGTGGAACTGTTTTCTTCATTGCAGGAATGAATTAAAGGCATAAACATGCATATTTATGGAGTAATGGGTTAAATCATGATGAGAATAAGATATTCATGCATGAAACAATTAAAAAATCTTACATGCTTTCTTTTATCATTAACATCTTCAAGATTGTGTAGACCAGCATTACTTATACAGCATCTGAAACAAGAATTGAATAAATTTGTGAATGTAAATATTATTTAGCAGTGGAAAAATGCTATTCTCTTCCAGTATATGTGTTTATACCCAAAGAACTAATGGCCGGTGCAAACAGTTTGGGGCCAGATAAGACACAGAAAAACTGTCTAAACCGTGTACCACTTGGATTCAAATAAATAGTAAACATTTCTAAAAAGATTTTATTTCAACTTCAACATTTTGTGCAAAAAATCGCAAAAATTATATTACTGAACCTGTGGTAAATCTAGTATGAAAATCTCTAACAACAGGTGACCACTTAAAGAGGCTCGCAACCGGATCAAGCATTAAAAATAGTAATTTGTAAATATATGTCAAATGCTTATATACATGGGTAAAATTTAGTTTAGGATAATAAATTCTGTTAAAAAATGCATTTCCAAAAAAGAAAGAAAAGAAGAGGCTCTGGTAGGATTCGAACCCGTGACCATCCATGCGGAGACAAAAATGAAAAATGAGGCATCGCCTTTATGCCCTCGGCTACGGACGCTCTCTATATATGTAGTAGCGAATTAACGTACTTCAATGATAGCTATTAATAGAACATTATTCGGCTCGGGTTTATGTCTGACCCCGTGTAGAGAAGCAACAACAACAACTATACCGTTAGCTAACGCTATGGAAAAACGATGGAAAATATCTAAAAAAACTAAGATTCTGTGACGATTCTTGAGACGTTTTTTGGACTGATCATATTTTTTTAATGTCAAAAGCCAAATAATGCCACAAATTTGCTTTTATTTGAGTATTTTATTTTATTTTGACAAGAACACCATCCGGTTGCGAGTCCCTTTAAACAAACATTTAACAGAGAGCTCTATCATGTGCCTACTAAATATAGGCATGGGGAGACATAATTTCCGTTTAACTTGTTCCTCCCTGAAACTTCGAATGGACAATTCCAGTTTCCAATAAAGTCTAGTCAATTTTTGACTAATTAGGGTTGGTTTTTTTTTTACAATTTACTTCAAAATGAGGAATAGTGCAGACCCTGATCAGAGGGTTCCAATCTGGGTTTACACTGTTTGCAGAGGACAAGTGTACGATTCACTGTTACACTTTGTAAACATCAGGTACAGGGCTCCAGATAACAAGGAGTAAACTGAACAAATCCAACATTTTCTCACTCATTTCATCACCAAATCCTATGGTGTAACATGGAGGAAGTATACCTGGAGAAGAATCATATACACAAATCTGCATTTTCCCGAAAATGTTGTCGTCCAATACCTGTATGCGTGATAACGCTTAATCGATCGATAATTCAACTGCACCGGTACGCCGATAGCGGGCTATCGCGTTTTTTATCGTGTTGAATGGTTACCTACTGTTAGTTTAAGTTACATAAAATCCTTAATTTTTACCCGATTTTCATTATAATGATCTTAAAAGAAGGCTAAGATATTTATCTTTCACTTGTGAAAATAACATAATCTAATTTTTACATTGATCATTTTTATGGCGAGTTAAAGAGCGGTTACCAAATGAATTTGCCGATAAAAGGGAGCAAGCGCTCGCGCAAAAATATATCACGCCCTGTTACAAAACCTTCATCAACCCCACTTTGGAATATGCTGCATCCATTTGGGACCCCCACCAAAAAACAGACATTGACAAGCTACAGAAAGTCCAGCGGAGAGGGGCTCGCTTTGTCCTACACAACTATGTAGACCGAACACCCGGCTGTGTCACCGGTATGCTCCAGGGACTGAGTTGGATACCTCTATCTGATCGAAGGCGAGAGCTCCGCCTCATTATGCTTTTCAAGATTCAGCACCAGTTGGTTGACCTGATACCAGGAGCTATACTGCGTCCAAATGATCGTAGAACGAGAGGGGACCAGCGTCTGCACCAGTCATCTGCGCCACAGACCGTCTACAAGTACTCGTTCTACCCCCGCACTATCCAAGACTGGAACAGACTCCCAGTTGCAGCCACAGACATGACCTCACTGGAAGGTTTCAAGGCTGCAATCAGGCCAGCTACCTCCACCTTCTAAGCTGCGCATCCATGTATATAGTTTTAGATGCACATTTTTGGGATTTTAACTGTAAATACCATTGGAAAGGGGCGACTGTCTCATTCCCTGCTTTGAGGTCAACATTACAGTCTGAGAAGACTCCTGACCTATTACCGGAAGAAGAAGAAGAAGAACCTTTCATAAAATCCTCAATTTTAGGCCGATTTCCATAACAATGGTCTTAAAGGACAGCTAAGATATTTTTCTTTCAGTTGTAGAAAATGCCAGTGTTTATTTTTGAAATCAACAAATTTTATGGCGAGTTAAAGAGCGATTGCCAAATGAAATAGTCGATAAACGAGAGCAGGCGATCGCGAAATAAATACAATGTCCAGTTTCAAAAACTTGAATTTAATCCATAATTTTCGTCCGATATATATATATTTGCCGGAATATTTTACATTTTCCGTCTATATATATATATATATATTAAAAAAAGGTCTTGATATAAAGCCGTGACACTTATCTTTTCGGTTGTAAAAATACCAGGGGTTTTCTTGAAGCGAAAAAAGTAATGATGACCTACAAAGGTAATAGACGTTTATTTAAGAATAAAATCATCAAGAAATTGTGGTTAAATAATGAACTAGGGCTATTCATCTGTAAACTACATGTCTACCATATTACACATCACAAAGGAATGTGACACATTACGTAACCGTACACAATTAGCAGGCCATTTATAAGCGTCATTAAACTCTCCCAGCATGAAGTCCATGCTTCTTGAACATGCCGATTATCTATGAAGTGCTTGTTAGGGAACTGGACACCAGGGGGTTTCCTCTTTAATAAAAAAGATCAATGCTACCCGTGCGTGTAACTTGAACATGTGTTTTTGACTTCTGTAACCGCATGATTTTTATATATTATACAAATCACAAAAAATAAAGATAATAGAATTGAATTGAAAAAAAGAAAAGAAAAAAAAGACCAACATCAATGCACCTGGTTTGGTTGATGACTGGATTAACCCTCTCATTACTGAATGCCAGTAACATGATGACTATTGCAATTGCAAACAGTTGTAATCCAGACCAGGCTGCAAAAATGTCGGATTCATAGAGTTTGTCTCTTGAAATATAGTTTACCCCTTTTTCAAATTAAGCTCTTTATGACACATTTTATCTTTTCTCCGCATGAGGATCATCAGAGAGAGAGACAGACAGACAGACAGACATTCATACAGAAAGATGGAGACAGAAAAGAAGAAGCGAGAGACTGACAGACAGAGATAAGAGAAAAACAGACAGACAGAGAGACAGACAAGAGACAAACAGACAGTGGCAGAGAAATATAGACACACACAAGCTTCGTAGGTAAACGAAAAAATACGTTTTTCTCTCATTTTCAAAACCTCACTATACTAACAATTTATAAGCTATCGCCTCAAATTTTGTACTACGCGTAAGATCATGGTCTAATAAAACATCTGTATTAAAATTTATAAAGAAAAGATGACATTAAAAGCATTTCTATTAACACCAAACTTCGTAGGTAAACGAAAAAGTATGTTTTTCTCTCATTTTCAAAACCTCACTATACTAACAATTTATAAGCTATCGCCTCAAATTTTGTACTACGCGTAAGATCATTGTCTAATAAAACATCTGTATTAAAATTTATAATGAAAATATGACATTAAAAGCATTTCTATTAAACACCAAACTTCGTAGGTAAACGAAAAAATACGTTTTTCTCTCATTTTCAAAACCTCACTAAACTAACAATTTATAAGCTATCGCCTCAAATTTTGTACTACGCATAAGATTATTGTCTAATAAAACATCTGTATTAAAATTTATAAAGAAAATATGACATTAAAAGCATTTCTATTAAACACCAAACTTCGTAGGTAAACGAAAAAATACGTTTTTCTCTCATTTTCAAAACCTAACTAAACTAACAATTTATAAGCTATCGCCTCAAATTTTGTACTACGCATAAGATTATTGTCTAATAAAACATCTGTATTAAAATTTATAATGAAAATATGACATTAAAAGCATTTCTATTAAACACCAAACTTCGTAGGTAAACGAAAAAATACGTTTTTCTCTCATTTTCAAAACCTCACTAAACTAACAATTTATAAGCTATCGCCTCAAATTTTGTACTACGCATAAGATTATTGTCTAATAAAACATCTGTATTAAAATTTATAAAGAAAATATGACATTAAAAGCATTTCTATTAAACACCAAACTTCGTAGGTAAACGAAAAAATACGTTTTTCTCTCATTTTCAAAACCTAACTAAACTAACAATTTATAAGCTATCGCCTCAAATTTTGTACTACGCATAAGATTATTGTCTAATAAAACATCTGTATTAAAATTTATAATGAAAATATGACATTAAAAGCATTTCTATTAAACACCAAACTTCGTAGGTAAACGAAAAAATACGTTTTTCTCTCATTTTCAAAACCTCACTAAACTAACAATTTATAAGCTATCGCCTCAAATTTTGTACTACGCATAAGATTATTGTCTAATAAAACATCTGTATTAAAATTTATAATGAAAATATGACATTAAAAGCATTTCTATTAAACACCAAACTTCGTAGGTAAACGAAAAAATACGTTTTTCTCTCATTTTCAAAACCTCACTAAACTAACAATTTAAAGGCTATCGCCTCAAATTTTGTACTACGCATAAGATTATTGTCTAATAAAACATGTGTATTAAAATTTATAACGAAAAGATGACATTAAAAGCATTTCTATTAACACCTAACTTTCGGAAAAACGTTGTTTTCTAGCGGCCAGCGAGCGCCGCTGATTGACCGATTTTGGACGACAAGATAAATCGCGAGCCGGCCGGATACTTCTCCAGGGTATACTTCCTCCATGGGTGTAACTACTCATTTGAATTGGAGACAATTCTAATGAGTAGTAACGCCATAGGGTTTAAAGCAGAAATAAATATTTTAGTTTTTGAATCACTCCCATTATCTGAGGCTCTGCAAGTAAACTTGTCCTTAGGGTTGAATGGCTTAATAATGAATGCAGCTGTTTATTAAATGGCAACATTTAGAATTTTACAATCACCGAGTTGTTTTCATAAAATTGTTTGGCAATAGAGAAATCAGGTATAAGTACCTAGCTCCATCTGAGAACCTGACAGTAATATCTTCATGAACTTCCAAAATGTGACCAACCCATGAATCAAGAGTTACTTCTGGCTCCGGGTCCCACTCCTACAAAACAAGCAACAAATGAGTGATACCCCCGCCCGAGATAACCTGACTTATTGCATTGCAGACAGAGTAGATCAGACTCAGAGCCAGTTGCCGCATCAAAGACGTGGCAGCTGGCCTCTATCTACACAATCTTATCTAGCAAATAACACAAAGCTAAAATGGAAACATGTAATAGTTATCAGTCTGTAATTAGAGTCTGTTTTAACTGGTACCACCACATATGGGCTTTTTATACTTTTTTGAAATACTATTCCATCTCTTTAGCCCTTTCAAACAACTCTAACCTGTCTTAATGTACTCCTATAGGAGCCCTCTGATCTTGGTATACACTGTTTGCAAATGTAATGAGTATATTTCAAACAGGTTAATGGTGTTCACTGTTGAAAGAGTTACGCTTTACCTGTAGAGGTCTAATGTCTTTTGCATCCACATTGTAAATATACTGTTCTGTTCCAAGGACTTTGATGTGACATTTGACTTTCATATCCTGTACAAAACCTCTTTGGCTCTCTTTTCCACTAATGAGTCTCCGAACTACATCACCTGGCATGAGGGACCTATCTGCCAGTACAAGCTAAAAATAAAATGTAAAACATTTTATAAATTATTCCTTCACTGAAGAAAATAGGTCCTCTATTAATTTATACAGTTATGTATAATGTATCATAACAAATATTTTCTATATTCTAGCAGATAATAGCTTAAAGCAGTCTGAAAGTAAAGCAGAATGTGTCTTAAGGCGCATTCTGCTTTACTTTCAACCTGCTTTAAGAAATAAGTGTTCACCTGATTTTCAAAACAAGAAGCAGGCTATAGGGTAATGGGTTAACAGAGGGCCAGAATGGCCCTTAATCGCTCACCTGATCATGAAAACATTAATATTGGTCAAGTGATTTCAGTAAAGAATATATAATTCTACGCAAAACATTGACAGCTGGACCATGATTATTGACCCCAAGGGCAAATCTTGAACAACTCCAACTTTATTGATTGTTTATGCTGCAGGCAGTGGAGCTGTATATACTATATTACTAAAGAGAGCTGATTGACAATTAAGGTGATCCAAGCTATATGATTAAAGATGATGTGGTTTGGTTCTTTGAACCTAGATGCATGATTATAATAATAATAATAATAATAACGACTTTATTTACTGAGGCTACACATTTAGGCAAGCCCAATCTTCCATGTGGGCCTCGACATATATACATAGTTACATCATATTTAACAAATCATGAAACAAACAGAATACAAAATGTGGTTAAACTTATGTTAAGGGGCCAATGTTTGAAGAAACGTGTACACAGGTACTGTGGGATTGCCCAATGCAGGACAAAAGCAGAGCAAAAGTTCCTTTAGGACCTTCCTACCTAACTCCTGTCCTACACTAAGCAGCCACTTGTTTATATATAGAACAGAAAGTTTTTTTTATATTTTGGGTGGCCACTTAATACAAGTTCAACTTCAATAATTTAGACAATAAATCTACAACTAAAGAAAACAACTATTTAACCCATTACCCTTAACCTGATTCTAGTATTAGAGATAGATAACCACTTAAAGCAGGTAGAAAGAAAGGCACATTCTGTCTTACTTTCAGTCCGCTTTAAGCTACAATCTCCTAGGATACAAGAAATGCTTGTCATCGAACATATTTATGACTGCCCAAAGGGGGCAATTTCTTCTTCAAAGGCGTAAAAAGCTGTATTCATGAGATAATGGGTTAAATAACATGTTTAATGAAAACAATTTACATTGAAACTTTAAGTTGACTGGTACTTCATATTACTGTATAACAATGGGATTATAAACTGTCTGCATGATTTAACCCCCCCCCCCCCCCATAGGCATCACACATGGATATTCATTGATATTGTTGAATTCAGGTGGCAGCTTAAGGCAAAATGAAAGTAAAGAAGAAAGCTCATGAATGAAGAAAGCTCATAAATGAGCTTTCTGCTCACTTTCTTCCAGCCTTAAGCAATATCCTGCCTTTAATAGAGTGGGTATGGCTTATGGTGGAAAGAGTTAAGAATTTTTATCTGCAGAGAACCTCCACTGCAAATAGGCTCTTTTGAAACCTCTTAAAGTATCAGACTGTCGTATTGACAAAGGTATTGTATTCCAAATTTTAAAACCTGAATAAGTCAATAAGATAGTGACTTTCTAAAGAACTCTAGATTAGGTTTAGGAATATGTAATTCATTATTAGTTGCTGATCTAAGCTGACATATACCAATGGATTGAGTCTTTTTGAATTTGGATTGCATATATGCTGGAAATCTATGAATGTTAAAGGACTTGTAAAGGAGGATGGCTTTTTTTAATTTGACTCCGTCACCAAATTTCATCCAGCGTAGTTCTTTGAATAATGCCTCAGATGGTGATTGATTGGATCCGGGTATTAAGTTTGTTTAACAGTTAAAATAACACATGTGCGAGACAATCCATATCTACTGTTACAATGGCACTCTCCTGTCAGAGTTGCAAACACGTAAATTTCTATCTTGGTATGTCAAATTTTGACAACATTCAAAATTATGCATACTAGAGATCGAGTGAGGCGTTCTCTTGTTAAGATAGGAAATGCTAATAAAAGGAAACTCAACCACTTCTTCTCATTACTTTTCATTTGCAAACTAAACTAAACGTAACATTTGGAAGGGAATTCAAACGTAAAAAGTGTCAAAATAATTAAACTGTTTTTTTATGACGGCAACAATTGTCTGTGTTCCGGTAAGTAGAAATAATAAAAAGTGTTTTAGATGCAGATTACAAATGTTTTGATTATTGTTGTTAACTACAATAAGGTATAACGATTACTGTGATCATTAGAAATATGCACGACTTTAAATAAATATGAATTGAATTAAATCATATGAAAAAAGTGGTTCATAACATCCAAAAACTAGACCTTGTCCTGGTTCACATCGTCCATAAACCGACGATGTACCAAACCGACACTTACGCACACCTAGCCTCTGCTTGCCACGGTGATTAGGAACCAAGATCCAGATACAGTACACAACCTCCATTTTGAGGAGTCTGGTTTGGGACGCTATATACAAGTGCTACTCTTTTTTCTTTCTTATTTTTACCAGAGACCATGTATACCATAGATAGATAGATAGATTTATTTCAACATAAAAGAGATACACGGCTCCATTGTTTTCATTCTATCCCTATATAACAGATATCCATTGAGAGACAGTGACGTAAATCGATACGGTCACGTGACCCCAGTTGACTGATAAATATTGAATTAATTGCGTTTTTATACGATATTTTGTGATTCTAATCGAATAAAAACCAAAAATATATGAGTTGTGGATTAAACCAGGAACATGTATTCCTGATTAAACGTAAGATACTTTGCTGGTAATTTCAAAGCATTCACATGGTTTGGCACAACAGAGCATGCCGTGCAGCAAACGCCTAAAAGTTCAGTTTGAACTTTCAAATATTTATAAGATTAAGAATGTGTTTTCCATGTAGCTCAGAATTAGTTTAAGTGTTGAAGATGGACCCCCACGACCGTGATCACTGGAGACGATGTATTAAGACAGCCAGACAATGTGGAACCCCTGACGAAGGGAACACAGCCGCTAAACTAGGATAGTGAGTGTATGTGTGTGTTTGCGTAACTGTCATGTCAATCTGTACACACATTTTAATGAGACCATCCACTGGTGCTTTGATTGTTAAAAAATGAAGATCGATTCAATATCGTCTTGCCGTGAACGCTTAAAAGTTCAGTTTGGACATGTAAACATTATTTAGAATGGGTTATCCATGTAGCTCAGGCTAAGATTAAGCGTAGGCGTAATTCATGTCAATCTGTCCTTTGGTATAAATTTAATTGTTAATGAGACCATCCACTGGTGCTTGGATTGTTAAAAAATGAAGATTGATTCAATATTGTCTTGCCGTGAACACTTAAAACTTCAGTTTGAACGGTCAAACATTAAAAAGAATGAATTTTCAATGTAGCTCAGATTGAGATGAAGTGTAGGCGTATATTCATGTCAATCTGTCTGAGCATTTGGCTTCAAATTAAATTTAAATGGGTCTATTCACACCTTCGTGCAAACTGCTTTCACTTTCTTTCATTCAATCGGCATTTTCCAAACAATAATTAACGTATGCGCGATGCGCGTAGGGGCTAATTGATGCTTGGACTTTGTTCTAATTATTCTCTTGTGTAACTGTCAAAACTTGAAAAAGACGCTTCTTTAAAGAATGTTTGTTTTGTTAAATAACTGTGGAAAGTATTAACGAAGCAAGTGATAATTAATCCCAAATATCGATTTTTTTTTCTAAATGTAGCCACTGCTTATATAACTCTCGAGGACCTGTTCTCTCAAAATCTCGCTCAACGCTCTCGTTAGCGAGAAGCACATGTGTTGTGAATATTGATAGCTAATATAAATCATTGTTTTTACATTTTAAAATTCAGGCAAGCGACATTAGCGTGCTTTTTTTTTTTTAAATAATAAAGGCAAACATGCCTCAAACTCAAAAATGACCTAAAATGAGCTTCCTGTACAACCATTTTAGGCTCCCCATTTTACATTTTGTTACTGTGCTATCTAGTCCTTTTTTAAGCAGATCCACTCTAAAAAATTGTTATCATGAATATGTGGCTCAGTATTTTCTTTTTACGACCTTCTTTTCTGGAACAACTGTTTCCTCTCCATTTGGATGCCAGGCGACTTTAACAGTTCCCTTTTTAACAATATCTTCATCGTCCTCATCTTCTTCGTCGCTGCTTAGATATTCGGAACTTTCAACAACCAAGCCGTACTTAAAACCACCAGATGAAGTTGGGATGCACACTTCATCTTCATCGAAAATGCTGCAAGCAGCCATACTTTTATGGATAATGTATAAAACACTTTCGACTCAAGGTTGGGCGATTTAAAAATGAAAAATATGAAATATCGGACAATATTAATATTTATTATTATTTTCGAAATTAGATTTAAACGATGTGTTTTCTTTTTATGGAGATGAACCGTCTGCAAAAAGCAAATTAATAAATAACTGAATTATGTGAAATGAGAATATTCGATGATGATCGTTACCTCTTTGTTTATTCTGCTCATAAATTATTCTGGAATTTCAGAAATAACAAAAATGGCGACCAGTTTGTTGAACTTAGCAAGGAACGCTACAAAAAATGCGCTTTGCGCAAACTTAAAGGCCAATAAACAACTTCTCAACAAACCTTCTCGAAAAATATCAAGCGTATCAACTGGGATTACAGGAACGATTCCAGCAAAACCTCTTAAAAACAAAGCAAGCGTCCCTAAAGTTTCAGTTTGCCTCTTCCTTGGTATTTATGTTGGACAGTACCTTGCAAAATCATTTGCAGCATTCATGGAGGAAACAGAACTATTTGTACCAGACGATGATGATGATTAAAATTTACATATATAGGTAGGTGCAGTTGAAGGGTTTCCTATTAAAGAATTTTTGTAAACCACTCTATCCACCAGTGCCCATATATGGTCAGTGCCTTGGTTTCTAGGCAGCAGGCTTAAACTAATACCAAGGACAAATCATTATGTGGGTCAATTTCCAACAGGTATGACTAAATACCGAATATGAATGTTACAGCGCTCCCTCTACAACGACAGCCAATGGGAGACACAAATTGTGTGCGTTTTTCTGAGGGAATTGTTATAGGGAGGGAAATTTGGTTACGTTTGCAAATAGCTTGAATCCAGATCAGACGCCGTGTTACGCGGCATCTGATCTGGATACAAGCTGTTTATCATTCCTCATTAATTTTTTTCTGACAAAATGTCCATTATTTAACTTTGAAAAATTAGCAGATGACAATTTTAAGCAGACGATATTGCAGCAGTAAAAAGGTAAGACTTAATTATCCTGTGTAGTGACCAGCGGCAAGTGTCGTTGTAAGGAGGGAGTCGTTGGGAGGGCTGTTAATAGGGAGGGAGCACTGTAATACCGAATGTGACTGGTATTTGCAGTGTTCAATCTAGTCGAGTGCGTCATTATATCAATGTCCCATATTTTGGGTAAATAAAAGTGATGCAATTTTACAATTTTTTAGTTCTTTCAATAATTTCGTCACAAAAATATAGATCGGTTACTACTTACTAGTCTAGAAAACCCAAAATACACAGAAATCCCCCGAAATCTACTTGTGAAGTTGTGTATATTCCTATTGTGGATCATGAGACCTTGACCTTTGACCTATTTAATCTTATTTTAACCAAAAACCTTAACATTGGCTATAACTCTTGCTCTTGGGACATTGACCTACTTTTGTTAAAATCTTTAAATGTCTATAACTTCAGTATTTAGTATGTATCTTTCTTGTGTTAATTTTTTTTACTTTACACCTTGTGTTTTTATTTACCATGTGACCTTGACTTTGACATATTTAATTAAACTTTAATCTAAAACCTTAACCTTTTGCTTTAATTCTTGCAATATTACACGCCAGGCATGGGGTCAATTACTTGAGAATGTAATGCATTATATTACAATTACATTGCCAAAACAGTGCATTAAATTACAATTACAATTACTCAACTTTTAAAATTGTAATGAATTAAATTACAATTACATTGGCAAAGTAATGCATTACATTACACATTACATTTTGAATCCAAGCTATGATACCAATTCAAAATTATGACTGAAAAAATAACTAATAAGCATATGTCACGGTACCGAACCTAACACAGTTGGGGAGATTAATTTGTAGTCAGCCGGTTAACTTAGCTCAGTCGGTAGAGCGTCGGAACGGAAGTCCGAAGGTCCCGGGTTCGAGCCCCGGTCAGGCTGCATCTTTTTCTCCCCCTGTGACATTTGGCGCCCAACGAGGGACCGTGACTGTTAATGTATGGTTAGCTTAACAGCGCCTGCATATATAACATAGACTAACTCACAATTGAACTACTTTCATGTAGGGTAATTCAAGGACGAATTTCAATTTCGTGGGGAAGTATGTCACGGTACCGAACCTAACACAGTTGGGGAGATTAATTTGTAGTCAGCCGGTTAGTTCAGTCGGTAGAGCGTCGGAACGGTAGTCCGAAGGTCCCGGGTTCGAGCCCCGGTCAGGCTGCATCTTTTTCTCCCCCTGTGACACATATATTATCTAACTGATAGGTTGTTATCTACAAGTTCATTGTCAGCTACATTTATAGAGATTGGAAACATAAGAATACATGTATACAGCTTGAAAAGTCAAAGCCCCTTTATAGTGACCACTGGGTACGGAAGCATATTCTGTAAGATATGCTAGCCCTTGAACCTTTCCTTCACAGAAGCGCCTATATTCCTACTCCTGCACATGATACTAAGAGCCACAAATGAAATTCAATAATGGCATTAATTACAGGTGCCAGTTTAAAGCACTTTCTTGGTGAATGTAAAGCAGAAAGCTCGAAGACTTTGAAAATGCACTAGCATGTCCAGCCCTTACACCTGTATAACTTCATGCTAGTGGTGGCAATGTGAAGAGTTAACACCTATTGTAACCCTTATCCGACCAAACCCTACCTTACTGGAAGAGTTTGGATGGAAATCAGCTATAGTGTGACTCTACATTTTATCCAGATCAAAACTATTTGGTACTAAGATCACACTGTGTGAAAAGTTAGAACTGAAAACTGTGGAAAGGTCACTTTTAGAAACTGAGCAGAAAACATGTCCAAATAGAAGACATCTACCGGTAGATCTACCTGTATAAAGAATTATAAGGATTAATTTTTTCAATGATGGAAGAATAACTTATTGTATTTAGACCTGATCAATAAACATAATTATGCTTTCCCCATGCAAATCTTATACACTATACAGCTAAGCACATATAAACATCATTGTTGGAACTTTAATTTGAAACAGTGAATGTTGGTGCTCCATGTAACTGCATATCAAACATAGATATCTTTGTCAATACTGGTACATGCAGTCTTAAACCAATTCATTATTAATACAAATTAATCTAGTAGATCTACTGTGTTTTCTGACATCTCTGTTACAACAGTAATGCCATGTAATGCAAAATAATGCTTATAATTACTTGCTTTTTGAGCACTGTAATGCATTAAATTACAATTACATGTAATGCAAAAATCCCTGCATTACACATAACTTGCAATTACATTGGAAAAAGTAATGCATTACAGTGCATTACAATTACATTTTTGCATTACCCCATGCCTGTTACACACATGTGTGCCTTTTATACTTGGCAAATGCCTTTCTTTTATTGAGACCTTTCATACTATGCCAACATTTTTGTCCTTGTGACCTTGACCTTTGATCTGCTTAAAAATCTTTTGCAAAATTCTTTAAATGTCTATATTTAAACATTTGAGCGAATAGGCCTAGGATTTTCATATTAGGTATGTATCTTTCTTGTGTAAAGACCTTTCCAACCATATCAATATTTTTTATCATGTTATCTTGACCTTTGACATACTTTTGCAAAAATCTTCAAATGCCTATAACATCAGAACTTGCAGGCCTAGGGCTTCCATACTTGGTATGACCATGCCACCATTTTTAGCTCACCTGAGCTAGCTCAGGGTGAGCTTTTGCAATCCTTGAATGTCCGTCGTCAACAATTTTGGTGTTTACACTCTAGAGGCCACAATTTTTATCCAATCTTTCTGTAACTTACTAAGTTACTTAGATTGTATATTACCATAAGAGTTCGGATGAGTTTGATTATGGTTGATATTGGACATATAGGTCAAGAGTTATCCACCTTTGAATTGCTGAAAATGCAATATTTAACAGTGTTTACACTCTAGAGGCCACAATTTGAATTCAATCTTTCCCAATCTTGCTGGGATTGTATATAACCGCAAGAGTTCGGATAAGTTCAATTATGGTTGGAATTGGATTGATAGGTCAAGAGTTATGTACCTTTATATTGCTGAAAATGCCATATTTAAGGTTGTTTACACTCTAGAGGCCACAATTTTAATCCAATCTTTCTCAAACTTCATCAGATGGTATATGACTATAAGAGTTCAGATGAGTTTGATTATGGTTGCAAATTTGCAATCGGACCTGTAGGTCAAGAGCTTACCTTTGCATTGCTGAAAATGCCATATTTAAGGGTGTTTACACTCTACAGGCCTCAATTTTAATCCAATCTTTCTTAAACTTGCTCAGATTGTATATAACCATAAGAATTCGGATGAGTTTGGTTATTGTTGGAATCTGATTCATAGGTCAAGAGTTATGTACCTTTGAATGGCTGAAAATGCCATATTTAACAGTGTTTGCACTCTAGAGGCCACAATTTTCAATGGATTTTAATTATAATTGCACACAATGTATATAGCTATAAGTTCTCGAGGGAGTGCAATTATTGTTGAACTCTGATCATTGTGGCAAGAGTTATCTGCCCTTGATTTACTTTGAAATGCTAGAAAAGGCTTCATTTCAGTATTATTTAGGCTCTAGTTATCTGCCTTTGATGTACTCTACTATACATACTAGAATGGGTCATATTGCAATGTTGTGTACATGCTATACTACAAATTTGAATGGATTTAGAATAAAACAGGTGAAATTCAAAGGTAAAGCTATCAGGCTTCATTTTAAAAGGTGAGCGATATCAGGGCCTACAGGCCCTCTTGTTGGTTTTCTGACCTTGACATTTGACTTACTTTAGCTACAGCATTAGAAAATGGGCTTAGGGCTTACATGCTTGGTTTGTATCAGCCATATTTCTAAGTCAGGGCCAGATAAGAGGGACTAAACTGAACAAATTTATAATTTTTCTTACTCAAATCATCATCAAATCCTATGGTGTAACTACTCATCAGAATCGTCTCAAAGAGATGATTCTGATGAGTAGCTACACCATAGGGTTTAATACAGAAATAAAGATTTTAGATTTTGAATTTATGCTGAGATTGCTCCCCCATATCATTCTGGAGCTAGATGTAATTGTATTTAAACTTCGGGTGAAGCTCACCAGTAAATGCAATTGGACCTGATGAATAACTGGTGTAGAGTTTAGCTGAAAATGAAGCTGTTTAATATAGTTATTGCATCTTAAATTATTTATATTCATTACCGGTATTGTTCTTTTCAGAAAACATGGATTTATGTTCAGCACAAGGAATGCAGACAAACAGATTGGTCAATGCTTGATGAGAGGCACACCATTGCACACCAGACAAACTCCAAACAGTGCATAATGCACTCTGCAAAAACATTCACGTTTTAACCTGTACTGGACATTAGCTAGAAAGTAATAAGATTTTTCTAAATTTATTTATACATTGTTAATATTGCTATATTTCTGTCACTTGTAGTACCTAGAAAAACACTGTTGAACAACAAATAAATGTTGCCTGCATCAACAGAACTGCTGCTGAAGAATTACAGCCTCAGACTTGTGTGTAACAAGTTATCAGTGAAAAGAGGATATGGTTGTAGTCACAGGGCTGCCATAAGTTGACATAAAAAATCCTAAGATTTCCAAATTTGCATTTTTCAGGTGCAATTTTACGAATCGTACCTTTTCCCCATCGCCTGTTTCTAGTTTTGTTGACACATGGCTGCTTAAAGCAGGCTTAAAGTAAAGCAGAATGTGCCTTACTTTCAGCCTGCTTTAAGCTACCATGTACTAGAAAAAAATCCGAAGATTTAGGAAAAATCAGGAGAAATGGCAGCCCTGTAGTCATTATGACAGGTGTCAGCAGGAGAAAAAGTATGAAGAAGGCTTCTACATGAGCTTTGTGAATTACTTTTATTCTGGATAACAGTAAGCAATCATCTGTCTGTAAAGATAGCCATGGTTGTTCATCAAGTTGATGTTTAACCCATTACCCCATAGCCTATTTCTAGTTTTGAAGACAGGTGACCACTTACCGGTAAAGCAGGTTGAAAGTGAAGCAGAATGCACCTAAAAGCACATTCTGCTTTACTTTCAGCCTGTTTTAAGCTACCATCTGCAAGGTTTAAGAAAATATTTCTAATGGTACATTTTCATAACTGTGTGAATTGAATTTGTAACTATTTAGAGGTGTGAAAAGGCATATTTATGGTGTAATGGGTTAACACGAGTTTGACTATACGGTATACCTGGTTTGTTTGTATAGTTCTAGAAATACACAATCCATGTAACAAACAGTTTGGATCATGATCAGATCCTGAGACTCTTGGAATCTGATGTTGACTCTGACTGTTTAAAAGTAGAGTAGCAGTTTGCTTTTCAATAGTTAAAGCTTGAAACTACGTGTGATGGATTTTGTCTTCTTTAAGAAAAACAATACAGAATGGACTCTATCGAGTATCAAAACATTTTTCAAGTCACTTCTTAAATTGCAAACAGTTGTATTTAATTAATTGAAGTGACAGGTTTATGATAACAATTAATGGAAAAGACAAAATGCAGAGTCTGAGTGTAATAAATGCATCATTGTATTTTTTTTTTATTGTTGCAAAGATAACTATTAACTTTATCCTTTTCCTCATAGTTTGTTTTAGTAGGTTAAAACAACTGCATAAACAGGCCGAAGTAAAGAAGAAATTCCTTTGAGGGAGAACATTCAATTAATGTTTTTTTACTTCCAGTCTGCTTTAAAGTTTAAGCAGTTGTCTGGCAAGCAGGGTAGAAAACATTCTGTATGGTAATATTTCCGGGCTCCAGATAAGAGTGACATTTTTTACATACATGTATATTATAGTTAACCAGTAGTTCAGATATGAAAGAGTTTAAAGGTTTGAAATTTTTAGTTTATACCCTCTTATCTGTAGTCATGGCCGAGACACAAGGAAACTAGTATTTGAAATACCTGAAACTGTGGGATTTGGTAGAAGCATGTCAAAAAACCTGAACTTGAAAGTATTAAAACAAGAACAAAGTTTGGCTATAATGAGGGAAAGGATTAAGATTTTCCATTGTGCTGAAATAAACCAATCCTTGTTAGATAAGTATGCTAGATTGTGATTTTCCTATAGTTATCACTGTGTGTTCCACATTGGAGCCAGATTTTTAGCACAAAAATATCCAAATTTTGAACAATTGATATAGTCAGTCTTGTATTATTAACCCTTTACCCCATAGCCTGTTTCTAGTTTTGAAGACAGCTGGTGACCACTTAACCCTTTACCCCATAGCCTGTTTCTAGTTTTGAAGACAGCTGGTGACCACTTAAAGCAGGTTGAAAGTAAACCAGAATGCGCCTTAAAGTGCATTCTGCTTTACTTTCAGCCTGCTTTAAACCATTAACTGCTAAGATAAAGAAAATATTTCCTACTTTGCATATTCGTTATTGTATACAATGGAACTATTTTCCTCAGAGGAGGAATAAATTAAAGGAGTTAAAAGGAGTTAAATGGGGTTCGAAGGTTAAGGGACTACTACATAGAAAGCCTTTCGATTACGCTAAATGCAGGTGGTTGCTTTATGCAAGGTATAAATAATGCAAAAAGTACCAATAGGAGTTTTCAGCATTGATTTTTATCTTGAATTTAGCAGTCATCTGTCGCTAAAGATTTCCATGTATGTTCAATAAGTAATCAATTAATATAAGATTGACTGTATACAATATACATGTATATAGAATACCAAGAACACATGTGCAAAATGCATGAACCATTAATCAACTTACCTGTAAATGTTCAGGGCTTTCCATTGTTGTTTTCTTACATATAAAAAAATTATAATTTGGAGTTAGATTTTTGCATAAAATGATAATTGTACTTGTGTGATATCCAACTTTTTCTTGAATCCATGAAGACTCATATTAAGACTAGATGATAACATAGTTTGTTGTTTATTGATTGAGGATAGTATATTTACCTTTGTTTCCACTATTCTAGAGCAATAGTTTGTTTGAGTACGTTTACATGATTTAAGAGTTTGTTGCAAGACTTTCTAATAGCATGAATTTTTCTGAAATATATTAAACAGTTTTGGAAACTTGTATAAATTGACTACTAGTTATATAGGCTTAGTATCATTACAGTAAAACTTGTGGTATAGTACCACACAAGAAAAGAATAATACAACTCTTATCTTACAGTCATGCTACACTATAACAGTCTTTATTAAACATGGCAGCTTAATGCAATGCTAGAGTGAAGCAGAAAGCTCCAACAGCAATTTTTTGTTTACTCTTTTCCTACATGGAGTAGTCACATCATGTATTTAGGTAGCTCTATGTTTGTGTTAAAAATGGCTACCTAACACACGCTTGACTTTACTGTAAAAACTTGTGTTGAGCATTCAGTTTTTAAGATGACGGATTTAAAGTAATGCAGCAAACTCCTTTGGAGTGTTTTCTGTTGTTCTGTGTGTACTCTTTCTATGATGGAAACAAGTAGAATTACATAGTCTTTTACGCACAGTGTATAACCTGATCAAGGTGCTACTTAAGGAGCCCTCTGTTCAGATTCTACACTGTTTATTTTACTTTTCTCTTTCTGAAAACATTACTTACAGCAGTTCTTAGAGGAGTAGTCCATATGAAAACTTCAGCATAAAAAGGGTTCCCAGTAAGCAGCAGTTTGTAGAAGATTCCCCATACTTGTTAACTCTTTCAACACCATGGACCTGTTTAAAATATACCCATTTCATTTGCCAACAGTGTAAACCCAGAACAGAGGGATCCTATAGGAGCCCTCTGATGTGGGTCTACACTGTTTGTTAATTTAGACCAGTATTTATTTAAATACCCAGAATTTAAAGTAGACTGGTTTATGTTTTGGTAACTGAAAATATCCACGAGGGAACATAAAACTCCACAAGAGTTACTTAAAGTTGAAAGAGTGTATGCAGTTCCATGTAACACATGACTGCCTGTGTGTTTCATAAAGTGCATGTGGACATATCAACCAATTTATTGATATTGATATTAGTTTTACTTTACTTTAGTCATTTTGACCTCACTTGTACAGGAACAAATATATTATTCAAATACCAGTACGTCATGAACAGTAAAGTTGAAGCTGCCATATATTGAAATAGTATCACTGTATCAATATCACATCTCTTAGACAAGTGACTGCTCACTGATGGACAAAAATGCAGTAACTTTTTAACCCTTTACTGAAATTACTGCATAGCTTGTTTCTAGTATTAAAGATATGTGACCACTTAAAAGCAGGTTGGAAGTAAAGCAGAATCTACCTTAAGGCACATTCTGCTTTACTTTCAGCCTGCTTTTAAGCTACCATCAGCCAGAAGATAGTAAAATGAATAATTGCTGTATAAAATTTAAATGAAACTAGATTTATTGTTTTCAGTGGAGAAATAAATTAAATGTGTTTAAATGTGTATCTATTGAGTAAAGGGTTTAAAGAGCATCTCATGAATCTTATCCTGCATTCAGGTGTCACCAGTCTTAAAGATTTGTTAATTAATAAACCTTAGTGCTGCAATACTTAAGAATATTTATTACTTGTTTCATTTTATTTCGCTGACTCTGCTTGTTCTTTACTTTTGTTTTCGGATAGTAAAATATAAGCAGTCAGTTGGCTTAAGAGTTGAAATGAACAATTTTGGATAGGCCAAGCTAACTAGCTCAGGACCTGCCAGTCACAAACATTGTCTTGCCTCACTTGATCATCTCATGTTTATATTCGTTTTAGGGCTGTCTCTAGACAATATTCGAAATGGAAACAAACAGTGCAGACCTTGATCAGAAGGTTCCTTCAGGAGCCCAACAAGATCTGTACTGTTTTCATAGGTTACATAATATAAATAAGAATGGTTTCCAGCACAGTAACTAGTAAGGGTTAACCCTTTCCCTCATAGAAGCGCCATTTAGCACATCTAATATATTCCTCCACTGAAGAAAACAGTTCCAATTTATACAGTCATAAACATGTTCCATAAGAAATATTTTCTATAAATACTAGCTGATGGTAGCTTAAAGCAGGTTGAAAGTAATGCAGAATGTGCCTTAAGGCACAATCTGCTTTACTTTCAACCTGCTTTAAATGGTCACCTGTCTTCCAAACTAGAAACATGCTATGGAGTAGAGGGTTTAAGAGGAGAAATATTTAAATTTTATTGCAAATATGATACTTTTGAATAACAAGCAAAATATTTTTGGCAGCTTTACTTTTAAGCTCACCAATACAAGTACAGGTGGACTATATCTGTTAACAACTCTTGTTTATAATTATTACCAGCTCTATGTTCTTCTTTTAACCCTCTACTCCATAGCCTGTTTGTAGTATTGAAGACAGGTGACCATTTAAAGCAGGCTGAAAGTAAAGCAGCATGCACCTTATATCTAGAATATAGAAAATATTTCTTATGATACATATTGATGGCTGTATAAATGAGAACTATTTTCTTCAGTGGAGGAAAAAAGTAAATTTGTTAAAATGTGTATCTATGGAGTAGTGGGTTAATTCAAATATTGCTATCACTGTTTGATCTCTTTGCTATCATATTATATCAATCTATGAAATATGTATTGGAATTTTACAAGCTCAAATACAAATTGTTGAATTGCATAGAGTTTGAAATGATTGAACTGTATGATTTTACCCATGTTGATGGTACATTTGGTATAGGCATCACATGATATAAACTCATTCACCCCTGAAACTTTTAATGGACAATTTCAATTTCGAAATAAGTCTAGTCCATTTTTGACTATTTAGGGTTGATTTAAAATATATTTTAAAACGACAAACAGTGAATACCATGATCAGAGGACTCCTTAAAGCGACTCGCAACCAGATGGTGCATTAAAAATAGTAATTTGTAAATATGTGTCAAACGCTTATATAAATGGTAAAGAATTAGTTTAGGATAAGAAATTCTGTTTAAAAAAATGAATTTCAATAAAAAAAAATATTGGTCTCTGGTGGGATTCGAACCCATGGCCCGGCATTGGCGGACAGAAGGCAAAATAGGGGAAACCGCTTAGACCAATGGACCACGGAACTATCCGTTTATCTCGGATCGATTTAACGTATTTCAATGTGTTGCGGTCGAAAGTGCATACAACTTCGTAATTCGGCTCGTGTTTATGTCTGAGCCCGTGTAGAGAAGCAACAGCAACAACTATACCGTCTACTAGTCGGTATAGAAAAACGATGGAAAATATCTAAAAATCTAAGATTCGGTGACGATTCTTGAGACTTTTTTTGGACTGATCATATTTTTTTAATGTCAGAAGCCAAATAATGCCACAAATTTGCTTTTATTTGAGTATTTTATTTTATTTTGACAAGTACACCATCCGGTTGCGAGTCGCTTTAAGGAGCCCTCTGATTAGGGTCAGACCGTCTACATTGTTTGCATAAGGACAAGAGTACTCTTCACAGGTACACTGTTTGTTAATGACGAGTATACTTGTTTCTAGGGTTGAATGTGTTAAATTCTATCTCATATGTTAAATGTGGCTGCATTCTGTTAGTCTTTGTGTGAAGCATAAGCAGAATATCAATGGTTAGAAATTCGATGAGGTAGACTCAATTTACAGTCAAACCTATAGTAAGCAGCCATTGTGGTGAATAAAAAATAGTGGCCTTTAAGACCACTTGAAACTCAATTCAGAACAAAAGTGGTACAGAAAGTTCCTATACATTAGCTTTCTGCAATACTTTTGTCCTGCATTCAGCAACAACTGTCTATAAAAGATAACTCTGCTTCTTCAATTAGTGGTCGCTTAACACAAGTTCTACTGTATTGGTGGTTAATATGTTTTGGAAGTTTCGATTTACGGTAACTGTCTTGCATCTTTCAGGCTTTAAAATGTTGAAAGGGTAATACAAGATCATATCATTGTTGAACTGTTTGCATGTTTATATACTGAAGCTTACACTCTCCCTATATCTAATGTTTTTTAGTATATCCTGTTTAGTTTTTATTTAATATAATAAAGTCTTTTTTCTCATTTTATTGTATTATTTTGTTTGAATTTACCAGTTTCCAGATGAACTGTAAGTTTCTGATATTTGCAGAAATCATCCCAAAATGGGATGACCGGTAAATATTTAGCTCACCTGAGCCAAAGGCTCAAGGTGAGCTATTGTGATAGCCCAGTGTCCCTGTACAGTACTGGCCAATGCTGTGTCGGCTATGAACGAACCCCTGTCCTGTTTTCCGAAAATCGTTGATTTCAGTGAGTAAATGCAGTTACTGTTGAAAGTGCATGCTTACAGATGATTTTATGTTATGCTTTTAAGGAAGGATAATATATTATAAGGTAGACAGAAATGCAACAAGTGTCTGTTTATCAATATTTATTCACGATATGCTCGGTTTTGTCAAGATAGGGTGAGAATATACTTACAGTCAGTTGTACCCCTTATCTCTATATATACCTTCTTAGGATTTTCTCCTAAAAAATCAATCGTTTCGGATCCCTGTAAATCACCCAGGCCCTCTAGGAACACTCAAGCAGATGGGTCATACTGAACAACCAACTCGGTGAGTTCTTCCAGACAACAATTGGAGTCATTCAAGGATGTCTTCTCTCTCCTGTCCTCTTTAATCTCTTTCTTGAAAGAATTATGCAGATGATAATCCGTGATCATGTACCCTTCATCTCTATTCAGGTGGCAGGCCTGTCTGTTATCTCAGATTTGCAGACCACATTGACCTAATGGGGGGATTTTAGTAACGGAGAACTCCAAGCCCTAACGAACAGATTGGCTGACAGTGCCAACGCTTATGGAATGGAAGTCAGCACAGAAAAGTCAAAGGTCATGGCTAACAGCATAGAAGGCATACATGCTGACATCACGATGTAACACGTTTTAAGTACTTAGGGGCTACCCTTTCTAGTGACAGCACTTGCACAGCCGAAATTCTCATACGCTTAGGGACAGCAACACCAGTCTTTGCCAGCCTACAGGAGATATGAAAGAGCAACATCAGCTTTAAAACCAAGTTCAAGCTCTACAAGTCCCTGGTCTCGTCCACCCTCTTATATGGCAGTGAATCCTAGACTTTACTGGCAGAGGCAGAAAGGGGAATACAGGCTTTCGAGATGAAATGCATTAGCACGTCTTGGTATCTCTTACTTGCAGAGAAAAACAAATGAACATGTAAGGGATCAGGTAATTGCAGCCTTGTTGGCGCACAGGAACCCTTCCTCAGCACGGTCAAGAAAAGGAAGTTGAAGTGGTTTGGTCACACCACAAGACACAACAGCTGAGTCTTAGTTAAACTATCCTGGAAGGTACAGTGGAAGGTGGGCATAGACGAAGGCAGAGGAAAATTTGGCCCGACATTGGCCGACAACGTAAAAGAGTACAGCACTGTCAGTGCCAGAGCTCATATCATATGCTGCAGATAGACCAGTTTGGAGACAACGGACAGCTTCTTCAACATCAAAATCCCCCCGTACCACGAGATAGTTAGTCAAGGGATGAGTGAGTGAGTGATTTCTAGTTTTGAAGACAGGTGCCTTCTGCTTTACTTTCAACTTGGTTTAAACTACCATCTGCTAGGATATGGAAAATATTTCTTAGAGGGCACGATCATGAAGTATGGTTGAAAAAATATTATGTTAGCATGAATTATGATAAGACCGTCTTTGGCAAATCTGATGCCAACCAAGTCACACAAGCAATACTAGAGTTATAGCCTTTAAAAAAAAAATTTAAATGGCGGACGTAGTCGAGGGGTAAAGCATCCACCTAAGATGTCAGGAGTTGCGAGTTCGATCCCTCGCCAGACCAAGTCCTTCGGATGAGACTTTATAGACTAAGGTCTTGGCATCTAAAACCCAGCAGGCACACCAACGTTGAATCAACGTTGAACTTCAACGTTGAAACAACGTACGATTTATATTTGATTTTGAAAGTTGTGTTGACGTTGAACCTCAACGTTGATTCAACGTTGATAATGGTTGAAGTTTCAACGTTGAAATGACGTTGATTCAACGTCAAAACAACATTGTTTCGAGTGGGCTGTCCGTTTTTGTGTGCGTTGTTTTCTCCAGATATTGTTTTCTTTTCAAATGCTCCCTTCAACTTAGGTTTTAGGAGCTCTACGTACTCTACTAATAGTAGAGTAGACAACGCATGGGCGTTGGAAGATATTTGATTACAGCTTATCAAATATGGTTGCTTCATTTATTAGTACGCTGAGTATCTATAATTAAACATTTTTACATTGAATTGGTTTGCTTTTCTTGCTTTTTGTATTTTATTCATTTTAATTGTAAACTTGAATGTAAAGTTCAGTGCTTACTATTAAGAACTGAGAACTTATTTCTTTTGCATCTAAACTATGAAGTATCAAATTAATATTTAAGTTGAAGTTGTTATGATTATTTATTAAAAAATAATAATTTTTACCTACGTCCATTATCTGACAATGTTGATTCAACGTTGATTCAACTTTGGCAGTAGATTTTTAAATTGAATTTATTTTTTCACGATAAATCATAGTTGACGTGATGAGACATAACCACTGCAATATAATTTATCAGAATTTTCATTTTCATCGATTTGTTTTTTCCCACGACCATTTTCAACGTTGATTCAACGTTGGCAATAAATTCGGTACCGACCCATGGTCGTCCAAGGGTGAAAAAGGGTTGATCATGCAACGTTGCGACGGAAAATCAACTGCTGTGCGACCATTATCAATGTTGATTCAACGTTGTCATTAGATTTTCTAAATTGAATTTATTTTAACGATAAATCATAGTCGACGTGGTTAGACATTAAACACTGCGATATAATTAATCAGAAACTTCAATTTCAGTATTTTTTTATTTTTTATCTACAACCATTATAAACGTTGATTCAACGTTGGCTGTAAATTGGCTACCGATGGATGGTCGTCTATGGTTGAAATCAGGTTGATCAACGTTACGACGGAAAATCAACGTTGATTCAACGTTGAAACAACGTTGTGTGCCTGCTGGGAAAGAACTAGATAACTCGTTCGATAATAAGAGTAGGGCATTGCGCCCTGGTTCTCTGTATCCCCTCCCCTCTGTATTGGGCGTCCAATAAGATAAACTAAGATAAGATAAATTTTATTTTAAGTTTGCAAGACATAATATAGACAACATAAGCATTAAAGGCTTTTGAACCGACTATAAATTAGCCCATAGATGGCAGAAACGTATGTTAACAAACAAAACATTAAGAAAAAAGATGTTGCCTCTTTCTTACTCCAACCACAGGTACTTGACACATACAACCCCCCCCCCCCTTTAAAAAATAATAAATAATAATTATTTTTATTTTTTACTATACTTCTATTATAGATACAAGGTAAACAGCGCAATTCGACACCTAGTCTTTACTATCGACTTAAACTGATGCTAAAATAGACTCGATCGCCGATATTCTCTTGTGGTACCCTCGGGAAAGGATTAATTTATCAATTAAGCTACTTTTTATTTCATCAAATTCCGTCAAATAACGCCACAGTACGTGAATTCATGGAGAAAGTCCTTTCTCCATGGTGAATTATAACGAAAATGTGCATCAAAAAGTTTTATGTCGTTCTCACGATCTAGATGTATGTGTCAAGTACCTGTGACTCCAACAAAATAACCAAATGGATTATGAAAATAGAAATGCCGAACGTATGACCCTTTCTAAAATTATAAACAAAATTTAATGTTATTTTGGACATTTTTGCATTCTAACGCTCTACTAGCGTCAAGAAGCTTGGAAACAGCGTCAAGAAGGAAATAAACAATATAAGATATATAATAAGCTATAATTAAATATTTATTTTGAAAATATTGAATTATATTATCATTTCCCCGACCTTTGGCAGTTATAAATGTTCCAGGTCGGTGACCTCAGTACATGTATACGAAATACAAAACAGGGAGAAAACCCTTACAAGTTTCGTGCCGAGTATTCAGAGTTATCCATCTTTAATAATGATTATTGATCCAAAAAAAAAGAGTAAATAATATTAAATCCACATACCTGTATAAACCCTATGATAAACAATAATCCATAACGTAGCAAAGCCACGAACATCATAATCCAGATCACGAAATATCCATTTTAACACTGTCATCGGATGTGTATAATGACGAATCGGTATTAGCAACTGCACAGCTCTATAGTTGTCTAAGCTTATGAATAAATGATACTATTATTTAAATTCCCTTTTTTTGCGTTCAAAGACAACAAATACTCATGCATACAGATGTTCCGTATTACTCAAAGCTGTGTATTCCTAAGCTAATTAGATATTTTTCACACCCGTATTACTCGGAGGGCACGCGCGCTTGTGTTTGCATGTTTCGCGAGTGTGCGTTGAGTTTGCAAACAATTTTCAATGTTGCCATATTGTTGTTGTTGTTGTTGTAGTTGTAGATTCCTCCGTTGACTTGTCGGAGCACCGTTCAATTTTATTTGAACGTGTAGTTGGCGTGTTTTGTTGTCTTGGAGGCACACTTTGTCTTGATTTCACTTTGGTTCACTTGACTCTATTTGTCGGTGATATTCTATCACACCATATATGAATATTTAACCGCACTTGCCACTTCTTAAAGTAAATATTGCATAAAGCACTTCCTTTGTTGTATAGATATTCTAATTATTATAGTGAGCATTAAGATTGAGAATCAGCAGCCTAAATTTTGCTGACATTTGAGAGTCTGTTATGATACAGAGATGATCTAGATTATGTGTTATCCATAAAGGTGACAGATACCCCCACGATTAGCACCAGATTCCAGTCATTTACCCGTTCCTTCACCTGCTATTAAAAGCAACCTTCCCATTGTTTGGAGAGAGGCACAACCTGAAGAGTGGAGACCGCGAGGCAGGGGTATTTTGTTACTTCCGCCTCACAGCCTCCCCCTGCAGGCCCGTACCTCATCTCAGGAGTCACAACGGAAAAGCTCGTTCCATTGTGGCTCTTCTGGGGAATGGGTCGAGATGCTATAATGCTTAATGGTGTAGAAAGGGGAGAAAGTACAAGTCCTCCTCCATGGAGGTCATATTGGAATTTGATGGGAAACAACATGTGTTTCATCGTGTCAGGGGTGACATTTTTGTTGAATAATGTAGGTATAACACCTCTGAAGATCTCAAAAAATGGGCGCCTGAATTGTTTTTGAAACACAGGATTAACTAAAAGAATGGTTTTGACCAACTTATCCATAATCTGGTCATAGCTGTAACCGTCTGCTGAGTATAGATAAACTGTGACCGTGAACTGACATAGTGTTTCCTTGATGCCTTCCAATACTTTGTTTTAGAGGGCATGTCTGGTGTGTATGTATATAAATGAGATCATAGGTATGTATGAGCTAGATCGGCAATGGATATTACAAGACTAAACTAAGTTAAACTACTCTGGATACATTCATTAATTGTTCTACTATAATTAAATGACTCCGTTCATTAATCCTTACCCTCACAAGCCCCCCTGTAGCCGTCCAATTCCACGTATATATGTCATGCAACATGGCTCCAATCAGGATGAATGTGGAGGAGAAAGCACCTTTGGAGTTTTCACCTTCACATTCTTCCCTCTTTAGGCCAGTGTACATGCTGAAGAACCATCCTTGGTAGTCCATAGGTGGCTCTTGAGATGTGGAGGGGACGTCACAGAAGGCATTGCTGTGGGGGGAGGGTTAGCAATTGTCTCAGCTATAGAGACATTCTAGGGGTCATGGAGTTCTTAAAGACACTGTTATATGCAAGTGTCGTATGGTTTGAATCATGCATAATGGTTTCATATATACCTAGATACATGACAAGATTCGAATACCGAAACCCATCCCACACCCTCAAACTTATAATATATATTCTTCTCTTCATTTATTTTAGAAAAATAGCTTGAGCAGGGTGAATATGCTGCTGAAATCACCATTTGGGTTTTCGGCGTCACATTCTACCTCCACCAAGCCCTCATTAGAGACCACAACTGGTTAACACTACCAGCAAAAGACTCTACAGATTAAAAAGGATGCTGCGTGGAGTTTGTGGGGGAGGGATGGAGATTATATACATTATCTTATTTACAGTTATATACGCTTATACAGGTTTCTCAGTTGTAGGGGTTGGGGATATATAGTACATAGCATTATATTTGGCAATGGATCTAAGTGGTTTCTAATCAGGTTGTGCAAGTTTCCTATTTCTTGTGTGGTGAAGTTTTGAGATCAATTCTCTGGAGATAAGCTCAATTGTTTCCCTATCACTGTTGGAGGGTGGAGTGTCTTTACAGACGACAGGGTGTGTGCAATCCAGTATAAGATGTGTTAGTAGGTCTGGCCTGTTTGAAACAGCCACCTGTTGAAGGATGCTTGACTGAAGCCTAGAGCTCAACCTCTCCAAGAAGGGGTTCCTGATGTGTTTTGTTGATTCGCAACTGGAGAGAAAGTGTTCCCTGGTTTCAGGTGCTTTCTTGCATAGTCTGCATAATGGGTCCACTGCATACTGATTAAAAACTGCTCGGTTGGATTGTAAGGTGTAAGAGCCTGTTATGAGGCGAGCCTTTATTTCCGCTCTTTTTGCATCTTCTACGCTGGCCCTAACCGAGGAATACATATGATGTGGCTTGCCAACTTTCACCGCTTGTGGGTTTAGGTATTTCAACGATGGCATCTCCGATATTGTTTCTTTCCAGCTTGACTCAATTTTCGTGTCAACTGCCTCAGTCAATATCGTCTTCCAGTTCTCTGCTTCCGGTGGATTTTTTATTAGTGAATATGCACTTGGGAGGTTGTACTGTAAAAGAAGGCACCTGACTCTGGAGAAAAAGCTTCCATTTTGTATTGTTTTTGGCCTAGGGGCCGTTAGGGCCCGTAAGGCCTTAGTAGGTATACCAACTTCGTCCTTCACGTAGCCGTCACGGCACACAACATTTATGCTGCTAAAACCCAAAAATACTTTTTTCAGAAAAAGCTTGTGGCTTTCTTTTTACCTTATTCATTGAAACGCTACACAATATCATGAGAAAATGGCATCAGGCTGTGGATTTAAAAGGATAAATCAAGCTGACTCCGTTTTTATACAGCAGATTGAAGGCTCCCTATTGCCAATCGCCCATTTACCGCCTACTAGCATAGTCGGCGGTAGAACGACAGCGGAGTGATTCCACGTAAAATAATCCCGAATGTTAAGTAGCCAACGTTAAGCCGACAAGAGTATATTCAGCTTTTTTTCAGGATCCAAACTGTTTGCTGAGATCGATCTCGTGGACAGAGGTAAATGGTTAATGCTGTGCAATTAAGGTCTGTAAATATAGAACTGTATTTAGAGACGCCGAGGCTTTTCTCTTTCGACAATACGGCACGGGTAGATCGAGTTATTGAATTGTTAAACTTTACACCTTTTCTACAACTGCCAAAATAAGTTCAAACTGTTTACCATAACTCGTAGCTTATTCCTAAATGTCTATGCCATTCAGCCAGTTTATCCTTTTGTTTCTTACACAGGAGACAGCAGACGGCGCGACTAAGGGAGATCGAGGCAGCGGATTGACACAACACAATTCTATTTTTAGATCGACCCGTCTGCTATAGAATTGTGTATACGTTTCCCCAATTCTTGTCTAAATTGACCTTATAAAAATGATGTGCGGTAATCTAATCTAATATGATTAAACGAAATCGCCTGATAAATTTGAGTTTGATAAAGTCCACATTTATTTACAGCAGACGAAATGAAGTACAGAATGAGAACACAGGAGGTTATTTTGAGCAGGGTAGCTAGCCAGTGCAGTTATTTTTATACGTAACAGAAAGTTGACAGCTGTCTAATCAACATGTTGTTTTCAAGTTTGGGCAGTAATAGACGGGTCTTTGTCTAACACGTATGACTTGCAAACTGTTTGGATCCTAACTGAACCTGTGTCATACGCCAATACTTTTTCTAATAAAGTAAATTCTTTTACTCTACCCTTCGCCTGTTGTTTTGATCGCTACGGCTGTAATTCATGTTGTACTGTTAAAAAAATTCACGATTCACGAAAACGTGTCACAGAACACGGATCCTGATCAGACGCCGAGTTACTCAACGTATGGCCTGGATACCTGCTGTTTGAAACTCAATCATTGCTAAGAAATTTTAAGTGGTTATATTTCATAACGACAAGATTATTAGGTTGTGAAAAACAAACAAAATTGGCAAAGTGCAGTCACGAGGAATGCACTACAGACAACAAACGCAAGAAATAAGCTTCACATTCATATTTTATTTTTTTAAACAGACTATGCCTATACTATATGCTTCATAAAAGATCAACACCAAAACAAATGTTGAATGCAATAAATTATTGATACGTAGATGTCTATAACCCAGTGGAGAAGGCGTTATTCTTTCACAGTTTACCTGTTTAACCTAAAACTATTGGTTCAATTGCAAACAGTTAGTAGCCAGATCAGACGCCTGTTGACGGGCGCCTGATCGCACTACTCACTGTGTTCCGCACTCAAAAGGAAAATATATTTTGTCAGCAATTGTCAATTTCTACGTCTGGGTTTGCGTTTAAACGGAAATAATAACGTATTCTCCACTGTAAACCTTCGCCTGCCTTTCGCAACTATACATTATATAACTTGCAAAACAACATTGATTTGAATCAAATGCCGAGTAACTGAGTTTCGTTTTTCAGTATCATGTTGTTTTTACCTATTCAACTTTATTTTGTTGAGGTTTGTGTAATACCAGCAAATATCAGAATTCGGAGCTTTTCGAATGCATGGGGCAAAATATTTTATATAAGCTGTGTGGATCCAGATAAGACGCCGTGTAATGTGACGTTGCATTTGGATCCGAACTGTTAAAACTACACCGTCAAAACAATCTAAGCACCGGTGGGTGATAATTGCAGACGATATTACCTTTAGCGCTCAGAGTTAACACTTTGACTGCTGATCGCGACTTAACTGATTTTTGCAAACAGTTTTGTTCCAGATCAGACGCCGCATTACGCGGCGTCTGAACTGGATCAAAACTGTTTGACACGCGACATTTCTGAACTTAAAAAATGGATCAATCTAAAATTTAACAAACATCGCAGACGACAATTTTGAAGCAGACGATATCACCGCAGTATAAGGGTTAAATATTCACAATGCAACACAGTCGAACCTAGGTGCGAAATTAACGTAGCAAATTTTGATTTTGTCTTCCGGTGCGCAAAACGCCGGGTCCAGACAACTTGAGGTTGTGACTGGCCACTACCGGGGTTTTCCTCGCCATTTATTTCATTCACTAATAACTATTCCTAATTGATATATGTAATCCAAAAGAAAGCACTCGTCGAAAGCACATTCAAAACCACACCAAATAGCCATATGGCAGAGCAGCACTTTATGATAATCGCGTAACCTTTCCCCTGTTAGATACGCAAATATGATATATATTATTGCAGTATTGTTAAAAAGTGTCAAACATTAATCAAACATAAGAATCGATTAAGCGATTATCAAGCAGTTTGGATCCTGATTAGAAACCGATTTACGCGGCGTCTAAT
This sequence comes from Gari tellinella, assembly GCA_922989275.2. Classification (NCBI taxonomy): domain Eukaryota; kingdom Metazoa; phylum Mollusca; class Bivalvia; order Cardiida; family Psammobiidae; genus Gari; species Gari tellinella. Next base: position 79,334,627 of record OV277856.1, read on the forward strand.
TGGATCCAAGATGCTGTAAGTTGCTATGACGCGCAAAACAGGTGAAAGATTAACGCCTGATCATTCCACACTAAATTCAATCGAACATATCGTCTGGTACATCCTCAGGGCTAAACCCCTCAAACTCTTCCCCATCACTACTCTCACAGTCACTGTCACTGTTGCTACGGGCTAATTCGTCCTGACTCCCACCCAGACTGTTGCTGATCCCGCACACATGAAATGATTTGATCACAAGTGTCCTATTTGCTGCGATGTGTTGGAACGCACCCTCAACCCATGACACAAGTTCAGCCTTAGAAGCTGTCTTGATGCGTTCCCCGGTGTTTGCAGAATCCCTAGTGGCGTTGCGCATAAAACTAGTCCAGCTCTTCCTCAGCTCCCCCTTGAAAGGCTTGTTGGTGGAAACATACAAGGGTTGGACCTTCGACGTGCTGCCTCCAGGAATCACTGCCGGTACGATGTTGCCATTCCTTATACACTTCTTAACTTTCTCTGTCAGATGAGCTCGGAAACTGCCCATAACAAGCATAGAACGATCCTTCTGGGTAAAAGGTAAGTAGATGTCGGACAGCCATCTCAGCACCAGGGTCTCGTCCATCCACGCCTTCTCCTGAACACACACTATCCATTTTGGTGGGTGAGGTATGTCCAAGGGCCTCTTTCCTTTGAAAATTATCATTGGAGGCAGCATGTCACCGGCTGCAGAGCAGGCAAGCACAATTGTCACGTGACGCTTCTCACTTCCAGTGGTTCTGATTCGTACAGATTTTTGTCCTTTCCTTTCAACTGTCTTACCAGAAACTAAGTCAAAGTACATGGGGGTTTCGTCCATGTTGATAATAAGTCTGTCGTCAAACTCGTCTAGCTCCCGCTGCTGAACAATGAATTCATGGAAGCTGGCGATTTTGGATTCAAGGTCAGCTGGAAGGCGTTGGGCTACTGAAGTCTTTGCGCGTAATACCAGCTCGTGGCGTCTCATGAACTTTTCTGCCCAGGTACGGCTGGCTTTGAACTCCTTGTTCAGAGGCTGTATCAACTCGGCGGCATGCAAAGTCAACCACTTCCCGCTTCTGCTTCAAAGTGAATGCTTTGTACGCTCCACGTTTTGTTGGTGTTGAGGACGTAAGCAGTGGGTCCGAGTGGTCTTCATTGATGTCTCTGTTGTTTGGGCGTTTGGAAGCTCCCTCTAGCTGGTCTTCTGCTTTCCGTTTCTTTGGCCTCCCAACAGGACGTTTTGGCTGACCCTTTGGAATTGGATTATCCTTCCACGCCTGAAGCAAGGCGTCTTCACTACTCTTAAAACGTTGCACAAACTTATCCATTTTGAATAACAAATATGATTTTCCCATCGTTTTTAAACATTTCTGTCGAGTCCGTAGAGAGTTTCATTGGATAATATCTTGCAGAAGAATTGATTGGATTAATTGATAATTAATCTAGTAGCCAATCAAAAAAATTTTACATACAGATTTCAAATATGCTAATTACAGAGAACACTGACAATATTGGTAAATAAAATAGAACGCCGACAACACTTAACACTTAACAAATAAAACAGACAAACTCACCTACTGTTTTCACAGTTTGGTTACGACAAAGGCCGGTGCCGCTAATCACATCACACTGCGTCATTAGTTACTGCACCTGGGAGAGCTCTTCAATTATGCTGTGATGTTTTCAACACATCAGGTGTAAATCATGTATGTGTTTGTCAAGTATGAATAGAGGGGATACTTTATGGATGCTATTAGCGGACATTTAAGGTGATTATCAGATTTAACTTTAGTTGTCACTTCTTTTAACTGCCAGCTTAATAAAACTTTCAGCGGTATCGGAATGCATCAGAATTTCCGTACTTTCGTTTTGATGTACCGCGGCCGCCATGTTGGTCTTAGAAAACATGTGTGAGGGGAAACAATTTTTCGTTTAGAATATACATGTTACAGATTATTATGTCTTCGGACACCACCTAAAAAGAATTGAAATAATTTATAATGAATTCGGACAGCAAAAAATATAATTATTTTTTTGTGTCCGAACTGTTAGGGTAAATACGGTATTTTCTTTCGTTCATGCCTTGGCTATATATGTGTGAGCCTCCTCAGTGCTGGTGCTCATCCTGGAATTAAAACACAGGACTAATATTAGTAACACCCCAAACTCGACATGCTTAACAATTACCATCTCTCATGGGATCAGTTCAAAACAAATGCAATACAATATAGATCTAATCTATTGCACAGGGCATGTAAGAATCTAAAAATAAGCTCATATTTGAAGTACAGTAACACAAAACACGTTCAATTGTTTTACATATGCAAATTTACACGCAGAGTCGATGAAATATTTATAAAAATGATTAGTATTTAACCAAACATCGCACAACGAGTGTTGTCATGTCATGTTACCCCTGCCATATGTGTATATTATCGAAGTCTCCTTAAGTACTTTCACTTTCGCCACTACACATGGATAGATGCTCATTCGATACACGTGCATTTCACACCCTTACAACAACTACAAGTAATGCATTCTATCAATGCTAACAAAAACTAACCAAATTTCGTTTCCTGAACTGAATCCTGAGTTGTGAAAATGCCTCTACAGTCTTCATTCGACGGATAATTTCTAAAGCGTCCATATTTTCTTTATTTCGTCCAGCCTTCAGATGGCTAATAGATATACAAACCATTTTTCTGATCAGGGTCTCTTTGAAAGTCGTCCCAGCTAATAGATATACAAACCATTTTTCTGATCAGGGTCACTTTGAAAGTTGTCCCACCTCTCTATCGGCATCCGGGTACTGAGAACAACTGCTTGGCATACTATTGTGATTTTCTTAATAGAAATTGATTTAAAAAATGATGTTTTGTTTCAATATCATCACTACAAGATCTTTAGTTCATTAATCATGCCAGTCCCTAGGCCTTTAGCGCTTTCAGCGCTTTGATTACAGCTAGTTGTCTCTCTGCAATCTTATACAGGACTGAGTTTTTTAGATAATGATTATGTAAAATAGGTTCATTGTAGACTTATGGATATGTGCCGATACTGGCAAAATGCCCATTAAGGCTTCAGCTGCTACATTGGATGCTCGGTTAGGCAGGTGTTGTATCTGTTTTAGGGATTTTCGCTGGAAATTATCAAGTTTCCTGAGATCGGTTGCTGTGAATGGTATTGTTTCGATTCCGAAAATGAATCTTGGTATGACATAAATGTTCCAAATGTGTGCTTTACTGGCTTGGTTCAGTCCATTTCTGCCATGTAATTCTGCACCTAGAAGTGAGTACGCCGTTCTCCTCCCCAGGTTTATTTTGTCCTCAACATCCAATTTGCCTCTGGAGTTGCGTTTTATACCCAGGTGGGTGGTGGTATCGTCCATTGGGATGGTGTCTCCCTCGAGTAACAGATGTTTTGGGGGTACTGTTTGACTTTTGGTTATGGACGATGCACGAGCTTTTTGAAGCATTGATGTCATATCTATGATCACGGCTGAATGGGACTAGGTAAATAGCTGGCGCGTAGCTGGCATAAAGCAAATAAGAACAACTTGACAGGCAGAGGCAGGCACTGGTTAGATTATATAGTGGCCAACGGGCCGTGACCTACCTGGTCGATATGGGTGGTTGTGTGTTGCACAGGGTTTGCAGAATTCAATCTGGTAATCACTGTTGATTATGTATAATTGCTAAAGAATAATTACAAACTGACGAGATTTTGTTTCTGATAATGAACAATTGAAAAAAAAAATTAAATAAAAATTTTTTTTTAATTTAATTTAAATTTTTTTTTTTCATTATTAAAAATCCCTAGGTTAATTATACCTAAATAGTAAATGTAATAGCTAATGTTTTCGAAATGGCAAACCACATAATTTTGCTAATGATAAGATAGCGAGCATTGATAGGCAGGCAATAAATAGGGAGTGCAGACGAGCATTAAACTAAGAACAACTTGGCAGGCATAAAGCAAATAAGAACAAATTGACAGGCGTTGGTTAGATTATATAGTGGCCAACGGGCCGTGACCTACCTGGTCGATATGGGTGGTTGTGTGTTGCACAGGGTTTGCAGAATTCAATCTGGTAATCACTGTTGATTATGTATAATTACTAAAGAATAATTACAAACTGACAAGATTTTGTTTCTGATAATGAACAATTGAAAAAAAAAATTAAATAAAAAAAAAAAATTAATTTAATTTTTTTTTTTTTTTCATTATTAAAAATCCCTAGGTTAATTATACCTAAATAGTAAATGTAATAGCTAATTTTTTTCGAAATGGCAAACCACATAATTTTGCTAATGATAAGATAGCGAACATTGATAGGCAGGCAATAAATAGGGAGTGCAGACGAGCATTAAACTAAGAACAACTTGGCAGGCATAAAGCAAATATGAACAAATTGACAGGCGTTGGTTAGATTATATAGTGGCCAACGGGCCGTGACCTACCTGGTCGATATGGGTGGTTGTGTGTTGCACAGGGTTTGCAGAATTCAATCTGGTAATCACTGTTGATTATGTATAATTACTAAAGAATAATTACAAACTGACGAGATTTTGTTTCTGATAATGAACAATTGAAAAAAAATATTAAATAAAAAAAAATTCTTAAATTTTTATTTTTTTTATTAAAAGTCCCTAGGTTAATTATACCTAAATAGTAAATGTAATAGCTAATTTTTTCGAAATGGCAAACCACATAATTTTGCTAATGATAAGATAGCGAACATTGATAGACAGGCAATAAACAGGGAGTGCAGACGAGCATTAAACTAAGAACAACTTGGCAGGCATAAAGCAAATATGAACAAATTGACAGGCGTTGGTTAGATTATATAGTGGCCAACGGGCCGTGACCTACCTGGCTGATCTAATATGGGTGAAAAATATTAAAATAAGAACACATTGGCAGGCACTGGTTAGATTATATAGTGGCCACCGAGCCGTGAAAGGCAGGCAGTATTAAACTATGAACAAAATAGCAGGCGTTGGTTAGAATATATAGTGGTCAGCGGGCCGTGACAAACCACGCTGGTTTTACAAGGCAATAATGAATGACTTTCGTTCTGCAATCTGATTCAGTAACCTGCCATAATTATAACACTTGTTTCTTTTAAATATTACAGTAAGATACTAAGCTTAGTTATAATAGTTAGATATAAATGTTTTTATTTATTTAAAAAAAATATATATTTTTGTTAAAAAAAACAAGTTTATAAAATTTAGAAATTACCTATGAAACAGAATTAGTAATTAAAATTTAATCATATTTTTGAATTTGCATAAATAATGATACTAATACTTAGCTAACGAACGGTAGTCAAAATAACAAGTAAGTATTGTCCTTCTGCCAACGAATGCATTAAACTGCCTGACTTAATCCAACTTAATGAAATGAAGATTTTAGTATTTAAATTCATAAATGTTTCCTATACTAATTTGAATTTATGTGATATGAGTAGAATAAAGGAATTTTTATTTTATGTTATATGAAATATTGAAATATGTTTAATGAGTAATTGGCATAAAAAAATAATGATAACAGTTTTAAGTAAGAATAAAGTGCTAGTTTGCATTTGTCATTAACGATGTCCCATAAAATAATATACAAAAATAAATAAATAATAACAGAAATAAATAAATTAATTAATTACAGGTCATTTTGTGCTAGGTACACTTATTTACCTTTTATTGGTTTAAAAATTGATTGGATTTTCTAAGTACTGATGTGGAATTTTTTAAACAGTTTTACTAGGTAAGGGAAATACTTTTGGCTTAAATTTTTCTTTTCAAAAAATGGGACTCATGAAAGCAGGGTCCACGTCCCGAGTCCCGGATACACACGTTTATAAAACATAAACAGTGTGTAACGAATGCTTTCATCTTTTTCTTAAAACAATTTTTCTGCATCAGATTACAGAAAGAAAGTCAATCATTATTGCCTTGTAATACCAGCGTGGTTTGTCACGGCCCGCTGACCACTATATAATCTAACCAGTGCCTGCCAAGTTGTTCTTAGTTTAATACTGCCTGCCAGGTATCAGCCAGGTAGGTCACGGCCCGTTGGCCACTATATAATCTAACCAACGCCTGTCAATTTGTTCTTATTTGCTTTATGCCTGCCAAGTTGTTCTTAGTTTAATGCTCGTCTGCACTCCCTATTTATTGCCTGCCTATCAATGTTCGCTATCTTATCATTAGAAAAATTATGTGGTTTGCCATTTCGAAAAAATTAGCTATTACATTTACTATTTAGGTATAATTAACCTAGGGATTTTTAATAATGAAAAAAAAAATTAAATTAAATTAACTTTTTTTTTTTATTTAATATTTTTTTTCAATTGTTCATTATCAGAAACAAAATCTCGTCAGTTTGTAATTATTCTTTAGTAATTATACATAATCAACAGTGATTACCAGATTGAATTCTGCAAACCCTGTGCAACACACAACCACCCATATCGACCAGGTAGGTCACGGCCCGTTGGCCACTATATAATCTAACCAACGCCTGTCAATTTGTTCTTACCCAGAACCCTTCAGAGCCCCTACCCTATGAGTCTCTTTGTTGCAGGCAGTGACTTCACAAAACAACGTACCATTTCCAACAAAGTGTAAACATTAAAGATGAGCCCACTAACAAACAAGAGCAGCAAGACATAGCCAGAATCCAGGCTTGTGTGGCGCTCGGGCTGGAGGACACTGGGGTGCACGGCCGAACAGGGGGTGGTATGAATACCACCTTATGGTCGGACAGGCGCCCTGTGACTGATGGGAACGGGTCGAGCGCTGCACAAGCCAACAGGATCCGGAACCATGGTACGCACAAGTTAAAAGGGGGATTGCACTCGGACGCCTGGATGGTCGAATATGAGCAAGGCTCTGGAATAGCCTGACAGGCATCCGGTGTGAGCTCCGATTCGGACAAGGTGCATCATGGATCTGTTAACAACTAACCACTGGGAACCAGAAACAACAACACCTCCTTGACAAGACAGCATTTCCTCCTTCCGACGACCAGCGGCAACAAAAGGCCCTTCTCAGGGCCACCTCTGCAAAGTCCATTCAACAATAGGCATGATGCTGAACATTGTCCCAAACCTGAGACAATGGGATGACGCATCTGATGAAGCTTATGCGGGACTATAAACCTCAGCAGAAACAACAACAACAATTTGTTCTTATTTGCTTTATGCCTGCCAAGTTGTTCTTAGTTTAATGCTCGTCTGCACTCCCTATTTATTGCCTGCCTATCAATGCTCGCTATCTTATCATTAGCAAAATTATGTGGTTTGCCATTTCGAAAAAATTAGCTATTACATTTACTATTTAGGTATAATTAACCTAGGGATTTTTAATAATGAAAAAAAAAAAATTAAATTAAATTAAAAAAAATTTTTTATTTAATTTTTTTTTTCAATTGTTCATTATCAGAAACAAAATCTCGTCAGTTTGTAATTATTCTTTAGCAATTATACATAATCAACAGTGATTACCAGATTGAATTCTGCAAACCCTGTGCAACACACAACCACCCATATCGACCAGGTAGGTCACGGCCCGTTGGCCACTATATAATCTAACCAACGCCTGTCAATTTGTTCTTATTTGCTTTATGCCTGCCAAGTTGTTCTTAGTTTAATGCTCGTCTGCACTCCCTATTTATTGCCTGCCTATCAATGCTCGCTATCTTATCATTAGCAAAATTATGTGGTTTGCCATTTCGAAAAAATTAGCTATTACATTTACTATTTAGGTATAATTAACCTAGGGATTTTTAATAATGAAAAAAAAAAAATTAAATTAAATTAAATTTTTTTTTTTATTTAATATTTTTTTATCAATTGTTCATTATCAGAAACAAAATCTCGTCAGTTTGTAATTATTCTTTAGCAATTATACATAATCAACAGTGATTACCAGCTTGAATTCTGCAAATTCTGTGCAACACACAACCACCCATATCGACCAGGTAGGTCACGGCCCGTTGGCCACTATATAATCTAACCAACGCCTGTCAATTTGTTCTTATTTGCTTTATGCCTGCCAAGTTGTTCTTAGTTTAATGCTCGTCTGCACTCCCTATTTATTGCCTGCCTATCAATGCTCGCTATCTTATCATTAGCAAAAGTATGTGGTTTGCCATTTCGAAAAAATTAGCTATTACATTTACTATTTAGGTATAATTAACCTAGGGATTTTTAATAATGAAAAAAAAAAAATTAAATTAAATTAAAAAAAAAATTTTATTTAATTTTTTTTTTCAATTGTTCATTATCAGAAACAAAATCTCGTCAGTTTGTAATTATTCTTTAGCAATTATACATAATCAACAGTGATTACCAGATTGAATTCTGCAAACCCTGTGCAACACACAACCACCCATATCGACCAGGTAGGTCACGGCCCGTTGGCCACTATATAATCTAACCAACGCCTGTCAATTTGTTCTTATTTGCTTTATGCCTGCCAAGTTGTTCTTAGTTTAATGCTCGTCTGCACTCCCTATTTATTGCCTGCCTATCAATGCTCGCTATCTTATCATTAGCAAAATTATGTGGTTTGCCATTTCGAAAACATTAGCTATTACATTTACTATTTAGGTATAATTAACCTAGGGATTTTTAATAATGAAAAAAAAAAAATTAAATTAAATTAAAAAAAAATTTTTATTTAATATTTTTTTATCAATTGTTCATTATCAGAAACAAAATCTCGTCAGTTTGTAATTATTCTTTAGCAATTATACATAATCAACAGTGATTACCAGCTTGAATTCTGCAAATCCTGTGCAACACACAACCACCCATATCGACCAGGTAGGTCACGGCCCGTTGGCCACTATATAATCTAACCAGTGCCTGCCTCTGCCTGTCAAGTTGTTCTTATTTGCTTTATGCCAGCCGCGCGCCAGCTATTTACCTAGTCCCCGGCTGAATGTTTCTACAGTCTTCAGCATCAGTATGGTTTCCCAGGTGGAGTATGACAGAAGTGCTAGGTCATCTGCACAGGTGGTATGCGGAACATTGATGTTTCCTATCTTAGCCCCCTGGTAGATAGTTTCTAGTTTAAGTAATAGTGGGTTATTGTATCTCTTGTAGTGTTCAGTGGACAGAAATCATCCCTGTCTCACTCCTTGGTTGATATTGAAGGGTTCAGACTTCAACCCCAAATAGAAATTTAGCGTACACGTGTCTTAGCCTACCACTTGGCATATTTGCTCTCAATTATTTGATATTTATCTTCTTAAACTCTTCTTGATGCTAATTTCTTTCTCTGTACTACATGCACATAGAGAAAAGCTTCTTGACGTTGATTTCTTTCTCAGTGTACTATATGCACATAGAGAAAATCTTCTTGACGCTAATTTCTTTTTCTATACTAAAATCTTCTTGACGCTAATTACTTTTTCTATACTAAACTCTTCTTGACGCTAAATTTCTTTCTCTGTACTACATGCACATAGAGAAAAGCTTCTTGACGCTGATCGCCTACTCTGTACTACAGGCACATAGAGAAAACCTTCTTGACGCTAATTTATTTTTCTATACTAAAATCCTCTTGACGCTAATTTCTTTCTCTGTACTACTATCATGCACATAGAGAAAAGCTGCTTGACGCTGATTGCCTACTCTGTACTACAGGCACATAGAGAAAATCTTCTTGACGCTAATTTCGTTTCCTGTACTACATGCACATAGAGACACGCTTCTTGACGCTGATTTCTTTCTCTGTACCATATGCACATAGAGAAAACCTTCTTGACGCTAATTTCTTTTTCTATACTAAAATCTTCTTGACGCTAATTTCTCTCCCTCTACTACATGCACATAGAGAAAAGCTTCTTGACGCTGCTTCTTGTCTCTATACTACATATTATAGAAAATCTTCTTGACGCTAATATCTTTCTCTGTACTGTATGTACATAGAGAAAATGTTCTTGACGCTGATTGTACTGCATGTTCATAGAGAAAATCTTCTTGACGCTGATTTCTTTCTCTGTAGTGTATGTACATAGAGAAAATCTTGACGCTGATTGTATTGCCTGTACATAGAGAAAATCTTCTTGACGCTGATTGTACTGCATGCACATAGAGAAAATCTTCTTAACGCTGATTTCTTTCTCTGTAGTGCATGTACATAGAGAAAATCTTCTTGACGCTAATTTCTTTCTCTGTACTGCATGTACATAGAGAAAATCTTCTTGACGCTGATTGTACTGCCTGTACATAGAGAAAATCTTATTGACGCTGATTTCTTTATCTTTATTGCATGTACATAGAGAAAATCTTCTTGACGCTATTTTCGTTCTCTGTACTGCATGTACATAGAGAAAAATCTTCTTGACACTGATTTATTTCTCTGTATTGAATGTACATAGAGAAAATCTTCTTGACGCTAATTTCTTTCTCTGTACTGCATGTACATAGAGATAAGGTTCTTGACGCTAATTTCTTTCTTTGTACTGCATGTTTATTTTAGTATATACTACATACACATAGGGGAAATCTTCTTGACGCTAATTTCTCTCTCTGAAATTACATATACATGGAGAAAGTCTTCTTGACGCTGATCTCTGTACCTGTACTACTTACACAAAGAACATCTTCTTGACGCTAATCCATATCTCTGTGTGTATCTATTGCGTAATCTAAAGACGCTTTATTTTACATCAATATACTGAAATATAATTCGTAAATAATTGTACAACACATAAATTAGGTTTCAGTTTGGAAAAAAATAAGTTTACAGGGTTCGACATTGGCCTACGTCCGATAGACATTCACTAGTAACGGTGATGTTCGGTCTAGTGATCCCTCGCAGTTACTAACCCGAATGGTCTAGTTAAAATCTGAGGATGATTTTTTTAAATTCACGCATTTAGAAATTGACATCATTATGTTCAAGCTAAAAATCCTACCCAGTTCGCCACTGTGGTTTCAGACAAGTAGGTTTGCTCAGATTCCGCATCTAAATAAAGCACGCAGTCGGGAAATCCTTGTTCTAAAATTAGCAGTAGTGACTATCCCGCAGTAATTAGGGTGAAGAGTAAAATCCGGTTCAGTTACGAAAAATATCGGTGTGATTAATTGATCATCTCGCCCTTTACTTAAAACACCTGATTTTGTTGATAACAGTTACGTTTTGAATGTTTTTAGAATTGATCATTTTTTATTAGAAAGGTACAATATCCGAAAAGGTAGCTGCAGTCTCAGTTTTTGGGATTGAAAATGACAATTTATTCTGCGAACCGATTTTTCTCGGTAGTTACCGGATATTACACTTTCCCCCGCTTTTCACTACCATGATTGTCGTAAGTATCTTCAATGCAATTATTTCACCTAAAACACAATTTTGTATCAATTTTTACGTGCGAAACCTAAATAAATCCCAATTCTGATATATTATTTGTTTTGTTAACGAAAATATCCATTTTTCTGCCAAGTATAAGTACGACATTCAGCGAACGCTTTTTAGTTTGTGTACATCGAAACGTCAAATCATGTCAGATTTATTCAGCTTCGGTTTTAATGGTAAGAAAAAGGAAGAGAAAAGGGCGAGTACAGCTACGGCGGAGTCAAAGACACGCTATGAAAAGTAAAAAAGACAGAGAAAGTTTTGCGAAATTATTGAAGTTAACCAAAGATTCAGTTGTTTCTGTTTGGTCTACCAACTTTTTGGTCTGGTCTAGTAATGTTTGCAGGCTACAAGACCGAATGTCTAGTGAAAAAAAAAGTTAATGTCGAACCCTGGTTTATTATAGTAATAATGTTTCTTGACGCTTCGTGTCGCTTCTTGACGCTAATAAGGGAGACCCCTTTCAGCGCTTTGATTTTCAAAAAATACGTAGCGTATCATTTACGGGTTGGTAATTTATCTGAGCACCGGTTGGTCATAGTAGTTGCACCGGTACAACTGTCAGGTTGGTAGTTATAAACTTCGTAATATAGTAATAGCTCTGTCTAAGTATATGATTAAGTTGCAAAGAGTTAAGATGTGAACAGTCAAATAAGAAAACAACCAGCTCAAAGCTGACGATACCGATTTCCGTCTACCAAATGTGAAAACGGAAAAAAAACCTTTTTTTTATAATGGACCCCCGCCCTGTCACAGGCCTTTGTTTTAAAATTAACGTTTCTACTTCTATTATGATACTGCCCAGGGCCGAAGCATCGCGGGCAAGTGACGCCATCAAAAGGCTAAAATAACTCCATATTTTCATTTAAAATCATAAAACCATATAGCATGGCTGCACTTCTCTGTAGACGAGACTGCACTGACCCAGCTAACTATCGGCCTATTTCTCTTACTTGCATTCTCTGCAAAACTCTCGAGCACATCGTTGCCTCTCATCTTTCCTCTCACTTCAGTAAACACACTATCCTTTTTGATCTTCAGCATGGCTTCAGGGAGAGACGTTCCTGTGAAACATAGCTCATAGAACTCACAGACACACTTTTCAATAATGTAGCCTCAGGTAAACAGACAGATCTCATTCTCTTAGACTTCAGCAAAGCTTTCGACAAGGTTAACCATCTAAAATTGCTGTATACTCTTCAAAACAATGGCGTCTAAGCACAGAAATCCTTATGTAGACCGCCAAGCAGTAAAAGCAATTAAAGACAAAAAAAGGAAGTGGATAAAATACCAGCACAACAGAAATCACATATCTTTTAATAATTATAAATTAGCAAGGAATAAGGTTAATTATGAACTAAGAAGATCAAGTTACCAATTCGAGGAAAAAGTGGCAATGAACAGTAAATCAAACAGCAAAGGGTTTTGGAAGTTTATAAGGAGAAATACGAAAACCTCTATATCCACTAGTCCCCTGGAAAAAAAGAACGGGAAAATGACTGAGACAGACCAAGAGATAGCTGAAACACTTAACAATCATTTCATAAGCGTCTTTACAAAAGAAGATTTACAAAATATACCTGATTTCTTCTATAACAAAGAAATTACAACCATACATACAACAGTTATTACAAATGAAATCATTTACAAAGAAATAAATAACATCAATCCATCAAAATCTGTAGGACCAGATCAAATACATCCCAAAATGTTAAAGGAATGTTCAGCAGCAATGCTTTATCCAATAAAGACAATTTTTAACAAGTCAATAATTGAAGGGAAACTACCGAAAGAATGGAAAGAAGCCAATGTGACGGCAATATTTAAAGCTGGTAACAGAAAAAAAGCAGAAAACTACAGACCAATTAGTATCACCTCTATTTGCTGCAGAATACTGGAAAGAATAATAAGAAACAGTATAGTACAACACTTAGAATCAAACAACATTATCTCGCAGCACCAACATGGTTTCAGAAAAGGTCGTTCCTGCACATCACAATTGTTAGAATGTATAGAGAATTGGTCTCAGTCAATAGATAAAGGCAAACAAGTGGACGTCATTTACCTGGATTTCAAGGCTGCCTTTGATAAAGTCCCACATCACAGGTTACTGAAAAAAGTATGGGGGTATGGAATCCATGGACACCTATATAGTTGGATAGAGAGTTTTCTGAGTAATAAGAGACAGAGAGTCTAAGTGAACGGGCAAAAGTCAGGGTGGGCACCAGTCATGAGTGGTGTCCCACAGGGTAGTGTTCTGGGTCCATTATTATTTTTGATATCCATAAATGATCTCCCAGAAGTAATCAATTGCGTAACAAGACTATTTGCTGATGATACGAAGATATACAAAGAGCTGGGTGCACCTGGCGACACTATAGTGCTACAGGATAACATTTTCAATGCATGTACATGGTCCAAAAAATGGCAATTATTATTTAACATAACAAATGTAAGCATATGCGTATTGGAACATTAGGTAATGAGCAAGGTGAAAAATACTATATCAAAGATAGTAACAGTATCATCCATGAAATTACAGAGGTTGAATCTGAGAAAGACCTAGGGGTCTATTTTGACCCAAAGCTTGCCTTTACTAAACACGTTTATGAAAAAATAAAAACTGCAAATAGGAATCTTGGATTAATTTCAAGATCCTTTACATACATGTCAACCGATATGTTTATTGTTCTATATAAATCACTTGTTAGACCCCATTTAGAATATGCTTCCACAGTTTGGTCTCCTCGATTCAAAAAGGACAAGAAAGCCATAGAAAATGTACAGCGCAGAGCTACACGCATGGTTAAGAATATATCAAATCTAAGTTATCCTGAGAGACTAAGGAAGCTAGGTATACCCAGTCTTGAGTATAGAAGAACAAGGGCGGATCTATTGGAAACATACTAAATAATGAATGGACAAACACACTTATTTAAAGATAGGCTCTTCCCTGGTCCCAAAGCCACCCATTTAAGAAATAATTCTAGAGCAATTTATAAACAGTGGTCACGTACCGAAATCTGTAGGTGCTCCTTTAGCCGGAGGGTTGTCGACCAATGGAATAAGTTACCAGAACAAATAGTAACGGCGCCTTCAATAAATTCATTCAAGAATAGGCTAAATAATAATTGGGTTGGGGGACCAGATAAATTTAATCCAAACTGTCTAACCTAATAACATCCGAAAACCCAAGTGAAAGACTGTTAAGATAAAACACTGTACACATATGTGAGAATAGTGAGGACTCTGTGTCAGTGTCAGTGAAATGCAGAGAAATTTTTTCTCTTACTGTTCTTTTAACAAGTGATATTTTATCAGATATAAGAATTGTATAGAATGTATAAGCAGCATAGTAACTTACTTCCGCTTAGTATTAATAAAAGTTACGCGCAAACTAAGAAGACAAGATGTGTGGAAATACAAGAAATCGTAACAGCTGTAAAAGCTAAACCAGACAGAAGAAATCACCAAGAAAACAGCCAAAGAAACCATGTGTTTATATGGGCAGGAGCCCATATCCGGCTGAAGACTATATGAACTATATGAGTCTCTCCAAAAATCCTAAATTGGATACGTTCATTCCTAATTGGCTGAACCCAAACTGTTGTTCTGGATGATGCCTGTTCTACTGAAGTTCCTGTAAACTCTGGAGTCCCTCAGGGCTCTGTTCTCGGTCCTCTCTGCTTTCTCCTCTATATCAACGAGCTTCCTTCTTCTGTCTCTAGATCTCAAATCCGTCTCTTTGCTGATGATACTGCGGTATACATAACCATTGACTCCCCTTCTGACTCCCAATCCTTACAAGAAGATCTCAATAAAATGCAGATCTGGGAGCAGGAGTGGGACATGGAGTTCAACCCCTCCAAGTGCCAAGTTCTCCACATTACTAAAAACAAAAAAGTCATAAAAAACAAGTATTTCCTACATGGCCAAGCCCTATCTTCTGTTCCTAACGCAAAATACCTTGGCTTAGATCTATCTTCAGACTTAAACTTTAATACACATATCACAAGAGTAACATCAAATGCAAACAAAACTTTAGGCTTCTTAAAAAGAAATATCACCACAAAAAATGAAAAAGTTAAACAACTCGCATACAAATCCTTGGTCCGGCCCCAGTTGGAGTATGCCTCCACAGTTTGGCACCCCCACACACAAGTCAATACTCATAAAGTTGAAATGGTCCAGAGACGAGCGATACGGTGGGTGAAACGAGACTACTCCTCATCTTCTTCAGTAACTGCCATGCAGAAAGATCTTGGCTGGCATTCTCGTGAGCATCGTAGACTAGACTTCCGCTTAATCATGTTCTTTAAGATCTACCATAACTTAGTTTCCACCAGTCTCCCATCCTACATTATGAAACCTCTCAGACCAACTAGACACATGCACCCTCTTTCTCTTAGACAAATACAGGTTTCATCAGACTACCACAAGTTCTCATTCTTTCCGCACTGTATCACCCTCTGGAATCATCTCCCCTGCAACATTGTAACCCTGTCTGACCTTGACCAGTTCAAGCAGGCAGTGGTGGGGATACAGTATTAGTCACATACTAGTGTTTTTACTCTTAATCTTTTGCACACTCACTTAATTGCTAACATTTTATTTATGACTTGAACTCTGTTCTTGTCTCTCACTTTCCTGATAATTCTTATTACCAGGCTTTACCTATATAGTTACACTTTTTCCTACTAACAAATCCGACGTGCACCTTTTCCTGCCTATAACACTCGCGAGAGGGGTTGGCAGTAACCAGAGATAGATAGATAGATAGACTGGAACTCGTCTACAGTGTGGCTCTGGACCACTTCAGGTGGTAGGACATTCCATTCCCTGATTGTCCTGGGCATGAAGCTGTTTCTGTACTGCTCGCAACCTCAATGAAGGATAGGCTGTGTGATCTGGTGCCTTGTCTGATTGCAGGGGAGATGTAGTCGGGGATCTTTACTAGTGATGAAACGATTATCGACTATTATCCATAATCGTCGCTATGTGTGTCACGTCGGCGAAAATCGATAGTGCTGCCATATAATCGATGTCGCTAAGACCGCATTCCGCCCAACCATTGTGATATATCAACACGCTAGCTGGTATTAATCCGTGGAGTAATTGAGGGCCTCTCAGCAGGGGACAGTTATCTGCGTAACTCTGATTACGCTATGCCGTGGAGGCAGGGATTATACCGTCACGTGTCAACTGACAGCCATTTTACAAATGCATCAATACAATTGGAACACATTGCCTTATATCCTTATGGATAAGCCTTGAGCAATTACGATTTCAGGGCCACATAACCAATAATAGCTCCTCGCAGCTGTAGGTCATTCATAATTTATACTAGGAGGTAACGTCGGCATTTGCCGGTTAATAACGATTTTTATCAAACAATGCTTCCACTTTATCGCGAATTTCCGTAGTCAACGTTTATTTTTAGCTCACAGCAGTTTGTAGTGATAAAAATGCCACGCCCACAAATGGTTTTTGTTCCTTATGAAATCAAATGAAATCAAAGTCGATAAAGCCTATTTATTCCATTATCACGTAGATCTATTTGTTTGAAATTGGAGTGTTATATATATTCCCGAAATATCGCTGTGTTGGTAACTTAAAAGTTAGCGTGAATGTTTTTGTTAGCTTGCCATCTGTAGCGCGTTCAAGTACCGTATCAGCGAACAGCAACGTTAACCAATGCAAACAACCAATATAGTACGACATCTAACGTTCACCAATACTCTTCAATAATAACTCATTGCACCCCCATGTTTATTAACTTTTCAAGGGTACGAACGATTTATGTACGAATCTAAATAACACAAGCAAAAGTGCACTAATCAACTGAAATGCATCAATTTTTCTCACGGGGGGCCGGGCGTACATAAAATGTATAATATACATTCCTGGCTAGATCTATCATAATTTAGAGAAAACTATGTTTTGCCCAATCCCGGTCATTCACGGATGTATGTACAACATACATATTGACTCTAAAATGTTTAAATAAACCACCTTTTATCATAAAATCCGATTATCATTGTTATTTCTTCTTCTATATTTTTTTTTCTTATTGGTTGGGGATACATAACTTTAAGTGGAATATCACTTCTGTTGGAAAATGCTAATATCGTTAATTCGCGAAAACTGATCAATGACAAAGTGTATGTGCAAGATTGAAGGAAACAGTAGCGCGTTCAAGTACTGTATCGATTACATCAGAAAACGGTAACAATTTAACTTAAACGACCATTTGCATGTTATCGATTGCGAACGGCATATTTTTGGTGATGAAGTTGGAACAATTGAGTGAAATATACATATTATAAACACCATATAAGTGTTTTAATAGCGTTTTTCATACACAAAAAACCCTTACAATCGTCTTGACTCTAGTAGACTATTTAGACTTACCGTTTTTTCACACTTATTTTTTTACCTAGATTTCTTTCTATATATACTGCTAAACGCCCCTTTCGGGTATTACGAGCAGTTGTACATTTTAGGTACACATTTGGGACTGTACCCGGCCCATCACTTTATCCTGACACCGGTGAACCAGTTGTACTTGCTACCTGAAATCCTGAGCGCGAAGGAGGGAAGCCATACTACCAATTTTTAAGTCTGGTTTGTCCCGGCCAGGGATTGAACCCACAACCTCCCCCACTGCAGGGGGACACTCTACCACTAAGCCACACAGCCGGTCTGGAGTAACAAAAAGGAAAGAAACGTAGCAAAAGCAAAGAAATTTTTAAATGCTCAATCAAAATATATGAAATTGAATAATACCCAATTAGGAAAATTGCCAATACCCAATGAAAATTGCAAATTATTTATGACCAATTCTGTAAAATATCAAGGAATAAATACCCAATTGCACCAAAACTGTAACCCTGGTTATCGCTAAAGGCGTGAATGTAAACCCTTCTAAGAAATTATCATCAAGTCAATCACGGAATTATGACTAAATGTCTAAGAATAGGACGCCTTCATCCCTTCTTTTACACAAGCACCATCTATGATTATTCTTGAGAGCTTAAAACGAGATAAATGTAGAATCGAAAGCTTTTTGCTTTACTGTTCATCTTGGCAATGACTAATTGTCCTGAATAAATGTTCATCAGAACAAATTCTGCTTTAGTCCACGTTTACATCATGATTTGAAACAAGTGATATTTTTGGAAAACAAAATGACTAAAGACCAGGGTCAAGGGGAACGCTTAGGCCCCCTGTGGGTCTAGGGCAAAGCCCTGGTAGGGGGACCAGCTGGGCTGTTAAGATAATAAGAGTATAGCATCGCGGTGATCACTCCTGGGGTATCCACTCCCTTCTCTCTGGAGTCTGGGGCTTCCAATTAGCCAATAGATGACAGAAATGGACATTAAGAAAAAATCAGTCAGCCTACATTAAGCCATTACCTGTCTTATTATGGCACTGTTGCCCCTCTGGAAGGGCCAGTCATGGTGCCCAATAAGTTGCATAAGAACATAATGGCACCCAATTTCCTAAGTTATAAGTACATGTAGCTTGTCATCTCTCTTAGTACCATAATATGCACATGTGGGCTACATAGAGTGATGAGAAAATTGATTCATGTTAGATATAAAATGTTAACTTTCTTATTTCAATAAACAAATGCATGTGCAGTTGAGGGTTTATGCTACATGCAATGATAATAATCTGGATATGCTTCTGTATTGTAGGGACGGTGTGAATGCAGGGTGAAAAATGTCTTCCATAGGTATAACAGATCCTGAATTGATTCATGAGCACTGTGATAAATGTATACGCTTGAACTGTATGTATAAGACTTCATGTAACTTAATATACTGCCCAGCAGGATGCAATGCCAGATTTCACTCCTGTAAAGAAGAAGACCACAAAGTTATCTGTGTAAAAGAGAAGGTCCCATGCATCAATAAGAACAATGGTTGTCCACGTGAAATGAGTCGAGGATCTATTGCAAAACATTTATCAGTCTGTCCAGCTAACGTCATACTTTGCAAACATGAATGGAATCGCTGGCCAATGCATTCTCATGAAGAAGGGTGGAAGGCTCCTATGCCATTTAGAAATCCCCGAGTAAGATGCGGGCAGTTTGATGTTGCATTTGCACTAAGAGATCAAAAGGTTCTAATGGACTCCTTTAAATTGCCACGGAAAACTCGACGAGTATTACGTAATCCAATTACTTGGCATTATCCAGCTGTACCCATACAGTCTCATTCCAGTTTGATGGACAGCACATCGTCCGATATCTCACAACTATCAGATGATGATACAGGAACACCTTGGGATTTAAACTGTTCGCCTCCTGGCCTACAGAGGACTATAACAAACCAATTGGCTGCTGAAAAAAATCTGTATGAGGCCTCAAAGAAAGCAACTGAAAGTTTGACACAAGCTTTAGACTATGTTACAGGAAGAGCAGGATTGAAGAGACTGGCAGAAATTACCAAGAAGAAAGACGAAGAAATAAATGTCATCAAAGAATCAGAGAATTTAGAGTCTTTGACAATAAGTGATAACTGTGAGCCAAGCTGTGATAGTGTTAAGAACGATGCTGCTCATACATCTAAAGATGAGGAGGAAGATGAGTTTGACGTTTATTTGAATGAGAAAAAGTTATATCAAATTCTAGGACTTGACCTGAGTATGCATTTTATATCATCATATCAAGCTAAGCCAGCGAAAATGTACACCTTTGTGTGCGGACAAGAGTTCAGACGTGACGAATTTGCTTGGCATGTGAAAAATATCCACTCTGACATTCAAGCTAACCTGAACCACTGGTTTGAACAACGATGTCCTCTATCCTATGCAGGTTGTACATTTTCTTTCCAACGATTTAAACCCAAAATACCAACTGGTGCTGTTATCCATAGTCCTATTCTACACAGTTTTGGTTTAGCTTTAGAAGAGGAATTTACAATTGATACAGACCACACTAGTGGCAAACTCACTGATGATGAGGATATACGGACTACATTTGGGCGTAATCGTCTGAGAGAAGCAACACCCGAGATCCATACTTCCTACAAATGTGATTCTTCTGTGACTGTTATTCCACGGTACAAATCTGTGTCTAGAGAAACCTCCCCAGTGAAGCATGGTCACAGTTTTGAAGAACAATTATTTTCTCTTACCGATCTTCCATTTGAAGTTCTGCAGAACATAACAAGGAGGTTAGACAGTTTTAGTATAAAGCATTTGTCGATGACGTGCAATCTTCTACAGAACGTTTGCTGTAGCCTGCTGGATGAGTGTGGTGTAGTTTCTCTCGTCTGGCAGAAGACAAACCCAGAGAGGAGCACTGATGCTTCACCAATGTGGAATGTGGCTTACAAGGTATAGTAAAACTTCTCTATAACAACCACTAAAGTGTGATAATTTATTACGTGTTTTCGACAGGTGACTGCTTAAAGCATGGTGACAGTAAAACAGAAAGCTCCTTTTGGAGCTTTCTGTTACCGTATACTGTCACCTTGCTTTAAGCCGTCACCTGTAATTTATACAATAAATTGGCCCTAGTTTTAGTGGCTGTTATAGAGAGGTTTTACTGTTTAGTGATAACTGTCCATCCTATGACAAACCATTGACCCTAGTGTCAGGTATAAGCACCTTTATAAACAGTGTCACTGTACCTGTGAAGAGTACACTTGTCCTATGCAACAGTGTAGACCCTGATCAGAGAGCCCATAGACAGTAGTATCAGGAACCCTCTGTTCAAGGTCTATACTGTTTGTCCTTTTATTTTTTCAATATAAATATTGTGAAAACCAGTCCTTAATAGTTAATAAAATAGACTAGGCTGAATTTAAGACTGGAGCTGTCCATTTGAAGTTTCAGGACTCTATAATTAATGCAGTAACCTGCCTTAACCTGATCTAAGTTAGAAATCACAACATTTCATCAACAAACATATATATCTTACGTGAGGTTGACAATGTTCTTTGTTTTTATAAGAACAGGAGAACTTGCACAATCCTTCCACTCCAGTGCTTTTATTCACTGATGTTGAGTTAACCTGCTGCTTCCTTACTCTTTCCTCCACACAAGGGCCTGCCGAGGCTAGTTCTACTTATTTCTCCATATAAACAACAAAAATGTATATTAATAATTGATAATGTTAAATACAGGTTACAGCTTAAAGCAGGGTGAAAATAAAGCAAAAATTTCCTACAGTTCTAAGCTTTCTGATTTACTTAATTTTGCTTTAACCAACCACCCTTCCTGAGGCTTCCTTAAACCCAGTTAGACTTAAAGATAGGAGATTTGCACTTTTGGTTCTGGAGGAAAGAGATAGCGTACTGTGCTTTGCTATTTGACATTGTCTACCTTTTCCTGTTCAGTCAATGAATTAGTCTCTTTGATAGTATCTCCTGTTTTCATGATTTGTTTTATTCTGTTGGTACAGTAGATCTTGTATTTAGTGACCCCTACTTGAAGTAGCATAGAGATCTCTTAAGACAGGTGAATGCTTGCTTCAGAATAAAAACTATGCAGAATGCAAATAGGAGCTTTCTGCATTATTATTATTAGCCTGTAATAAGCATTAAACAACCACCTGTATATAAGACTGTAACCAATAGTTGTTCTATTGAGTGGCCACTTTGTACAAGATTGACACCGATTTCCTTGTTCTTTATGTTATTATTCCAGTTACTATTTAACCCAGTTATGCCCATTGGAATCTTCCATGTTTATATATTGGATTAGTCGATTTTTAGCTCGCCTGTTCGTAGAACAGCAGAGCTACTGTCATACCCCCGGCGTGAGCGTGGCCAAGGTTAAAGTTTTTTGGACGGGTTGTTTTAAAGCTTAATATTTGTGCTAGGGTTATGAAATTTTGTATAGAGGTTCATTTGGGGTTAAACATTGATGTTATGATGTTGGAATTTAAAAATAATTTTAATTTATGTCAATTTTCGACATGTTTTGGACTTAGGTTTTTAGACTACAAATTTCCAGGTTAAAGTTTTTTGGACGGGTTGTTTTAAAGTTTAATACTTGGGCTAGGGGGCTGAAATTTTGTACGGAGGTTCATTTGGGGTTAAACATTGATGTTATGATGTTGGAATTTAAAAATGATTTTAATTTATGTCAATTTTTGACATGTTTTGGACTTAGGTTTTTCGACTACAAATTTCTAGGTTAAAGTATTTTGGACGGGTTGTTTTAAAGTTAAATACTTGTGCTAGGGTGCTGAAATTTTGTGTGAAGCTATATTCTGGATCAAACATTGATGTTATGAAGTTGGAATTAAACAATTTTAATATTTGTCAATTTTTGACATGTTTTGGACTTAGCTTTTTTACTGCAATCACCAGGTTAAAGTTTTTTGGACGGGTTGTTTTAAGGTTTAATACTTGTGCTAGGGTGCTGAAATTTTGTATGGAGCTTCATTTGGGAACAAACATTGAGGCTATGAAGTTTAAAATTTAAATTTAAAATGATTTTAATTTATTTCAATTTTTTACATGTTTTGGACTTAGTTGTTTTGACCTTAAATCACCAGGTTAAAGTTTTTTGGACGGGCTGTTTTAAAGTTTTATATAACTAGATTAAGACTCATCATTCATTTAATAATCTTTCTAAACTGAAAATTGATTTGTTTTGGATACAAGATGTTTTTAGACTTAAATTTCAAGCAGGCGAGCGTCAGGTGGCTTTGACACCCATTTCTGGTTTATCAAAGGGATGCCTGGTCAAAATTTTCATTTTCATTTTGTTTTATATTGAAATTCCTATCAGCAAACGGTGTAGACTCTGATCAGAGGCCGCATAATGCGGCGTCTGATCAGAGTCTACACTGTTTGCCTATGTCCCATATATAGGTTGTGGGCACAAATGGGTCAACACTTGTCTTGTCAAGTTCAACTTCATTTGCAGTTTGTAACCAGATTTAGGATTTGGTCAGGATCCAGACTGTTTGATACTCATTTTTCATACAAGTTGATTAAGGCAAAAAAAGTAGATTTGAAAATTCAAGCTGCAGACACTAAATTGATGGCTTCTTACTGTCTTTGAGGTCAGTGAGGGTTTACATTGTTAAGTCAAAATTTGTGTTACAACTAACATTTAACCCTTTACCCCATAGATTACCCCTGTTTCTAAATTTAAAGAAAGATGATCACCTAAAGCAGGTTGAAAGTAAAGCAGAATAAGCCTTAAGGCAACCTGCTTTAAGATATTATCTGCTGGGATATAGAAAATACTTCTTATGATACATATTCATGACTGTATAAAAAGGAACTATATTCTACAGTAAAGGAATTAATTGAAGGCGTAAAAAGGTGTATTTATTGGGTAATGGATTAATCAATACATGTGTATTGCCATTCAAATAGATTGGGCTCATGGGGGACATGTGCATGTTTTACAAACTCTTAATCTAGTTTCCTTCACGAAACCTAACCGACGATGTGACTACTCTCATTAGAACTGTCTGTAATAGACCATTCTATCTAGAAATCACAACATCGGTTATGGTGGAGATTAAGAACAAAAGTATTTGAAAATAATGGTCTTGTCAAGGGGTCTGTTTAGTTCATATGGGTTTTCAGAGATGGCGCTTCAGTATGGCAACAGACGCGATCTATCAGTGGGGAATGACCTGTGAGAGTTCTGGGGCCATTCATGAGCACTTAAAGATCTGTCCCTACAATCAAGACTTTGATAAAAACATGAAGACTGAGCCTTTCCAGATGATCTATGATTTTACTGATGATGAAAGATTTTCACAAGGACAAGATATGTTTGAGGCGAAGAGGAAAAGGCACATGTAGAGCATTAGGGGTATAAATGTGGAGGTGGGTAGTGGAGAAAGTCATGATTTTGTTTAGGGACCGTTCACTGAGGAAGTCATGTGGCAGCTTAATGCAGGACAAATGCAATGCAGAAATGCTCTGCGTTGCTTTCGCTCTACATTAGCCTGTTACCCCATAAATACGCCATTTTACACCTTTGATTAATTCCTCCACTGAAGAAAATAGTTCCAATTTATACAGTTATGACTATATACTATAAGAAATATTTTCTATATTCCTGCAGATGGTGGCTTAAGTTAAAGCAGGCTGAAAGTAAAACAGAATGTGCCTTGAGGCACATTCTGCTTTACTGTCAACCTGCTTTAAGTGGTCAACCATTTTCAAATCTAGAAACAAGCTATGGGGTAATGGGTTAGTGGAGTTTGGTGGAGACATAAAGGAGAAAATGTTGGAAAACTTAACTTATGAAAAGAGTGAGTATAAACAGAACATTTCCTACATGTTCTCTGTCTTATGTCTCCACCAAGCCCTATGATTTTAGTTGTCCAAATACTCACCTTATCTGTAGCATTGTTTCATTTTGATAAACTGAATAATAAACAATGTAAACCCTCATTACAATGATAACCATTTCAATTGAATTCAGATGTTGTGTTTATTAGTTTATATTTCTTTGTTATTTTGTTGCTTATGAATGTTGTTTTTGTGTTCCCCTCCTATTACTTGTTCTTTTGCTTAACAGTGTAACCTCTTAAAAACAAACTTCCTGAAATCATTTACCCCTGAAACTTCAAATGAACAGTTCCAGTTTCCAATTAAGTCTAGTCAATTTTAAGCTTGTCGTAGAAACAAAATGAGCTTCTGTCGTCACTTCAGCAGTTGTGTCGTCATCGTCCCAAATCTTAACGTTGGTCATAACTTCTTCAAAAAAAATTTCTACAACTTTCATTTTTGGTATGCATGTATATCTTGACAAGTCCTATCCAAACATAATTTTTGCTCATAAAGTGAGCTTCTTTCGAGTACCATACAGATACAGATCAAAATAGTTTACTAATTGACGGTCTTTGACCTAATTTTGCTGTATTTTCACTGATATTCAAGTTGGTCATAACTTCTCAAATTTTTCATGTACAACCTTCATTTTTGGTATAATTTTATGCATGTTCATCTTGACAAGTCCTATCCAAGCATACCAAAATAGTTGACCTTTTGACTTTGACCTGTGATCTGGGTTAACAGGTTTTTGTCTGGGTTAACTAGAGTTTACCATTGTGTCTACTAAGTACTACTTACTACAATGTTTTAATACTTTTACAGATGTTGCCTTAAACCATCACCAATCCACCCATATCACCTTACCCTGATTTTGAACTTGACGATGATCTAATTTGGACCTAGAATACTTTAAATGAATTATTTCCCTGTTAGGTAGATTTCACCACTGGATGGTTAGATACTTCAACAGTTGTTGCCTTGGACCTTTACCATTTTACCCATTTCACCAAACCTCAATCTTACCTTGGCCTAATTTAGATTTTAGAAAAGATTCAGAATATAATATTATAGTCAAGGATGCCACCAGGGGCAGTCAAAGCATTTATGGAAGGCAGCCTTGTTGTTTTTCTTAGTATAATATATTGCAAAATAAACAAAGCAGAACCTGATTAGAGGACTCCTTTGTAGGAGCCTTCTTACCTGGATCTGCAATGTTTTGATAGGACAAGTGTACTCCCCACAGATACACAGTTTGTAAATGAGGTTTTTGCTGGTGACCAAGGTTTAATGGGTCAAAACAAAAAATGGAAGTCTCCAAAAACAGAACAAATTTTCTGTTCCAAAAAATTAGTTCTGCTGGCTGAACAACTAAGTGAGCAGAAAGGTCATGTGGCTGCTTAACCCATTACCCCATAGAAACGCCTTTTAGCGCATTCAAATTATTTCTCCTGTGAAGAAAATAGTTCCTATTTATACAGTAATGAGTGTGAAACATAAATATTTTTTATACCCTAACGGATTGTAGCTTAAAGCAGGCTTTATAACCTTGGACCAAGATTAACCCTTTGAATGCTTTCAACCTGCTTTGAGTGATCACCTGTCTTCAAAACTAAAGATAGGAAATGGGTAAAGGAAATTTAACTTCAAAGATTTAAACTGAAATGTTTTTTGTTCTGTAGTGTTGGAGGTTCAGTGTAGGGGCCACACCTGTTCATACTTGGCGGTTCAGAGAAGACTGTGTGAGTGCGATGTCGAAGCATCTAGCAGTGTGTGACTATAACCAGTCTTGTGTGAGGAACATAGCAGCAGAACCAGCCAGACTGGTCTACAGTGTGGAGGAATGTGAGGGAATCACTCGCCAACAATTGATGGAGAAAAAACGAGCAGCACGAAAAATACAGACTATTACTAATTGTTGGTAGCAATCTCTAGCTCACACAAGGTCCTAAGGTTATACAACTTTTTGAGTTGACTTTGAGATCTTTCTCAAGCATTTCATTGGTCAGATTTGAGTTTTTATCTGCAAAAACTCAAATCTGACCAATCAAATGCTTTAGAAGGATCTCAGACTCAACTCAAAAGCTTTATAACCTTGGACCAAGATTAACCCTTTGAATACTTTGACAAACAGTTTGGATCCAAATCAGGCCCAAAAAACATAGGCCTGATCAGGATCCAAAGTGTTTTGATACCCTGATCATATTTCTACACATGACAAGTACAGTAAACGCTCTTTTATGACCACTGAATTATGTTAATAGGTGTTTAAGGCAGGTGACTGCTTAAAGCAAGGTGAACTTAAAACAGAAAGCTCCTTCAGTTTTAATTTCACCTTGCTTTAACACATTCAACCTTAGCGACGAGTATACTCGTCATTAAAAAACAGTGTACCCATCAGGATTACACTTGTCCTATGCAAACAGTGAAGACCCAGATCAGAGGGCTTCTTAAGGAGGCCTCTGATCAGGGTCTACACTGTTTGTCATTTTGAAATATATTGTTAAAATAAACCCTAAATAGTCAAAAATGGACTAAACTTATTTTTAAATTGAAATTTTCCATTAAAAGTTTCAGCCTTGGGCGAATGAGTTAACTCTTTCCTCCCTGAAACTTTAAATGGACAATTCCAGTTTCCATTTTAGTCTAGCCCATTTTGACTTTTAAGGGTTGTTTTGGTCAATGTTTGGCATTATGGCAAACAGTGAAGACCCTGATCAGAGGGCTCCTTTCGGAGCCCTCTGATCTGGGTCTTCACTGTTTGCACAGGACAAGTGTACTGTACACATGTACACTGTTTGAAAAGGACGCCTATAAGCGGGACTAGGGCTCAAAGGGTTAAGCTGTCACCTGTATGTTATGAATCAATTGGCCCTGCTTTGGTGGTCATAATAAAGAGGTTTCTCTGTATACATGTCAGAGCAATAAATGTTGAACAGTATACATATACTGGTTTCCAGTAAAGGATTACAATGTACAGTAAAACCTCGCTATTACGACCACTAAAACGAAGGCTAATTGAGTGTATAATAGACAGGTGACAGCTTAAAGCAAGGTAACAGTGAAACAGAAAGCTCCTATAGGAGCTTTCTGTTTCACTGTCACCTTGCTTTAAGCGGTCACCTATCGTAAACACCCTAATAATTAACATAATTTAGTGGTCGTAATAGCGAGGTTTTACTGTACTGGTTTCCAGTAAAGGATTACAATGTAATTGTTTGGTGAACCTCAAACAGATGAGACAAATATCAGATGAGACAAGTATCTGTTTGTTTGCATCAGGCACACACGTGATTTTTATCTAGTCATTATTGTGGCTTGATGGCAGGCACCATTTGAATGTGTATTTGAATGTGTACATACATGTAGTTTGGAAAAGATGTGTTCCCTTATATTTATTCAAAGAAAAGAATTGGACAACATACCCCAATGTTATAAACAGTTTGAGTTCAGTCAGAGATCGTTCTCAATCATTTGATAGGTCAAATTTGAGCTTTTGCTGAGAAAAAACTTAATCTGACCAACAAAATGCTCTGACTCAACTCAAAAGCTTTATAACCTTGGAGCAAGGCATAGCCTATGTGAGTTCTCTCCAAATACTATCAAAGTGTTTACATGACACACATATATACATACATGTACAATAGTCTACATCGATAAATCAATGAAAATATGTGTATACAGAATACAAATGTGATTATCAAGTGATCGATTGTATCTAATTATTTTCTAGTTTTTGTATTTATCATATTCATTTGTCATACTCCTAAAAAATGTATTTGCACGTGGTTGATGAAACTGGTATATGAGTAGTTAGAATATTTCAAGTTGTTTTAACCCATTACCTCATAAGTACTCTGCTTTACTTTCAACCTGTTTTAAGCTACCATCTGCTAAGATATAGAAAATGTATATTATCATACTTATTCATAATGGTAAAAAGGAATTATTTTCTTCAGGGGAGGAATAAATTAGAGGCATAAAATGGCTTATTTATGGGTTAATGGGTTAATGTTATATTGTCTTCCATTTACCAGAATAAAGACCAATATCAGATCTGGATCTATATTGTTATGAACTGTTTAGCTCTTCTGTATAACCTTTGTATTACATTAGAAACTTATGTGGTTCTTAATTTGATTGATTTGAATAACCTTTAGCACTTTCTCAAAACCATGCTACCATGTGAAAATAACACAGAAAAACTCCATGATGAGCTGCTTTACTTTCAGTCTGATTGAAGCAGTCCCCTGTCAGGATTGCTAGACTTGACTGGCATTCACAGTTTGGATCCAGATCAAATGCCTGGTAATTGGGCTTTTAATCAGCATCCAAACTGTGATACTTTAATAGATGATTCTTAACCCTTAGCCCGCCAAATAAATTGTTGTCTGCTATATTTCTCGTCTGCTTCAAGTTTCAAAGTGCTTCAAAGTTGCTCAAAATTGCTGAAAATGTTGTCCGAGTGTCAAACAGCTTGGATCTGGATGAGACGCCGAGTTACTCGGCGTCTCATCCGGATCCAAGCTGTTTGCATATGGAGCTATAGTCGTGAGTGGCAGGCTAAGGGTTAATATAAAGAAATCATTAAATACTGAGTTTGAAATGCATGTAATTGTAATTTTAAACATTTCCTCTGCATAAATATCATGGCACTCCTGTTTGTCATAGTTTTAACCCATTACACCATAAAAACTCCTTTCAACGTCTTACTTTATTCCTTCACTGAAGAAAATAGTTCCAATATAAAGTCAACAATATGTACCAAAAGAACTATGTTATATACCCTAGCAGGTTGTAGCTTAAAGCAGGTTGAAAGTAAAGCAGAATGCACCTTAAGGTGCATTATGCTTTACTTTCAACCTGCTTTATGTGGTCAGCTATCTTCAATACTTGAAATAAGCTATGGGGTCATGGGTTTAATATTTTGGAGTTAAACTCCTTGAGATCATTTGAACATTGAGTGGTGTAAGGGTTAACTCTTTCCTCCCTAAAACTTTAAATGGACAATTCCAGTTTCAATTTAAGTCTAGTCCATTCTGACTTTTAAGGGTTGTTTTTGTCAATGTTTGGCATTATGACAAACAGTGAAGACCCTGATCAGAGGGCTCCTTTCGGAGCCCTCTGATCTGGGTCTTCACTGTTTGCACAGGACAAGTGCACTATTCACATGTACATTGTTTGAAAAGGACGCCTATATGCGGGACTAGGGTTCAAAGGGTTAAGATAATTTAGTTGGTCAAAGTTTATTCAATGATAGTCTTGTTTACAGGTTATTGTCTTATCATGTTATCTGATTTTTCTGACCTGGCCGAATTCTTTTTAGAATTGAATAGTTTATAATGGTAAATAGGTAAGCAAGGTAACATTGAATATATATATTCGTACACTTTCCTACTTGAGAAAAGTATGATCCTCGTGCAGCACGAGACATCATCCCTAACATTACTGCTATTTTATTTCTTCCCAATAAACGCATTTATATGCTCAAACTATTATTTCCATTGCAAACAGGTTGGAGCTAATCCAGCGTCTGATCAGGCTCCAACCTGTTTGCCACTCAGATTAAAAAAACAGACATTTCTTAAAGTTGTCATTTTCAATAGTTTAGTGCATTTCTATTGCATTTAAACAGGAGAGAATAATGTATTCACTACTGTACATCTGAAATCATCGACCATTATGATCATCCCATTTTCGATTTTGGAATGTTCCAATTTAAAAATAACTCAGCCATGTCAGAAGAAAACACTAATACCTGCAATATAGATTTATTTATACTGTTCACTTTTTCTTGTGCAATATTTTACCGTGTACTGTTTTGCTGTGTTAATTAAAAATGTGTTAAGTTATTGTTTTCTTTGTTTATGAAGAAACTCTTAACTCTTTCATTACTAGTGACTACTTCACTAGTATTTTCAAACAGTTTGGAACCAGATCAGATGCCAAGTAATTCTATATCAGAACAGGAACCAAACACTTGCATTCCTAACAATGTTTCTTCTGTTCAAATGAAAATATCTTAATTTCAAAACGAACACAAAAAACAACAACAACAGACATTACTTTAGTAGGTAATTATATACATGTAGTAGTGAAAGAGTTAATTTTCTGTTTTATTTCCTCTATTTATGCCTTCACTTGCTGTAGATCAGTTTTGTTTGTGTATCTGTACAAGAGAGTTGACTGTTAATGTTATGTCTATAGTATGTATTGTGGGATTGTTAATCAGAATATTGAGCTTGTTTTTTGTGGTGACGTATATGTATTTATGCCCCAGGCACCTGGGGCCCGTTTTACTAAACAACTTACGCAAAATATTTGCGTAAGTCAAAATCGATTAACTCAAACGTTTGCAAACAGCAAATAGCCAGATCAGAGGACGCGCTAAAAGCGCATCCTCTGATCTGGCTATTTGCTGTTTGTAGCAAGTGATAATAAAAAATATAAATTAAAATTTAAAATTTTGACTTACGCAAATATTTTGCGTAAGTTGTTTAGTAAAACGGACCCCTGCTGCTGAGGGAGGCATATACCTGACCTGATATGATTGACCTGTCCATCTGTGTGATTGTAATTTAGATATACATGTTTTATTTATGCTTTTCGGTGGATTACTATGAACTAGCAGTGGATTATCACTTGATAATTTCATGAACATCAGACTGTTATATTTTCACTCATGGCTTTGCCACTCATGAAAATATAACGTGTGATGTTCACTCAGTGGATTAAATTTCTATCTTATACTGAAAAAAACAGTTATCCTCTATATAATATGTCCATCATTCTGTGTGATTGTCACTGTAAAAAGTTTACCAGGTTTTACAGTTTCATCTAGTATAACCATTTGTTACCGGTGCTAGAATGCCCCAATATCTTACTCACTTCTTGCCATGGACCATTCTCAGTCCACCCATATCACCATATAACCCAATCTTGATTTGATCTTGACTTGGTTTGGACTTGGATCTTTATATGGACTATTGCTTGGTTGGTTAGATTTTACTGTTTTATCTAACATCAACGCTGCTTATAAGAATTTTTGTTTTACTTAATGCTTCATGACTCATGAGCATAATAATATACTGTTTACATAGGACAAGTGTACTCTTGGCAGGTATATGGTTTGTTAATCATTAATGACGAGTATACTCGTCGCTGGGGTTCAATGTGTTGTTGATGGATACTGTTTGCATGCTAACAGGAAAATTGTGATTGTTTTTGCAACCAGTTTAGATTCAACTTAGAAACTGTTTTACATTCTGACCCTATTTTTGCAAAGAAATTTCAACAATAAATTATAGCTGCAAGTGATACTATTATTCATCAGTGTGTTAATATCATGCCATATCAACCAGAGTTTGGGAGAAAATGGTGTATTTTATCAGCCATGAGCAAAGATGCTGAAGTTGTAAAAACGTTTTACCTGATAGTTATGATAAAGAAATCGTTATTTTGTAAGCATGTTTATACACTCAATATTATGTTACATTTCTATTTTATCATTAAAGAATGAAAGTTATCTCTCTTTAGCCAGAATAGCTGAGTTTAGGTTATATGAACATTTGTTTTTATATGCGTGGTTTGATATTTTCACTATTATTTTACTAATACAGAAAAAAATTAAATGATGCTGCACCTTAATCCATTACCCCATAGCATGTTTCTAGTTTTGAAAACAGGTGACCACTTAAAGCAGGTTAAAAGTAAAGCAGAATGCACCTGAAGGTTTATTCTGCTTTATTTTTAGCCTGCTTTAAGCTATCATCTAGAAATTATTTCTTATAGTACAATGTCATGACTGTATAAATGGGAACTATTTTCTTCAGTGGAGGAACAAATTATATGCGCTAAAAGGGTTAAAGGCAATGAACAAGCAGTCTTTGATACAGATGGTAGATTGAGAGAGGACAAAAGTATAGTGAAAAGCACCTTGAGGAGTGTTCTGCTTCATGTTTGTTTGACTAAGCAGTTACCTGTTGTTCCGCAGATTGATGTTTATTAATCCTGCCCTAGCTAAACTCAAATTAACTAGATTTTGCAAATAGTTTGGATCGATATTAAACTGATGACCTCTACTGTTTGGGTTTCTTAAGATGAAATGGCATAAAATTAAGTTTAATCCACGACTCCATATATGAGCTTTTTTATGCATTTGTTTTATTCCTCCACTAAAAATATTAGTTCCACATTTTAAAGCAGGCAGACATAAAGCAGAATGCACCTTAGGGCACATTCTGCTTTATTTCAACCTACTTTAAGTGGTCACCGAATTTCAAAACTAGAAACAAACTTGAGCAAAAGATTAAAAAGCAATTGCAGACAATTGCGGTGCAGGTGAAATTGAAGCAGGCAAAGGGTTAAAAGAATGACCACTTCATTCAAGTTTGACTGTACTATTTTAACCCTTAGCCCGCCAAATAAATTGTCGTCTGCTATATTTCTCGTCTGCTTCAAGTTTTAAAGTGCTTCAAAGTTGCTGAAAATTGTGTCCGAGTGTCAAACAGCTTGGATCTGGATGAGACGCCGAGTTACTCGGCGTCTCATCCGGATCCAAGCTGTTTGCATATGGAGCTATAGTCGTGAGTGGCAGGCTAAGGGTTAACCCTTTACTTCATAGATAATATGTATGATAAGAAATATTTTCAATATTGTGGCAGATGGTAGCTTAAAGCTGGCTGGAATAAAAGCAGGTGCATTCTGCTTTACTTTCAACCTGCATTTAGTGGTCACATATCAAAACCAGAAATGGGCTATTGAGTAAAGGGTTATGTTATTCTAGAGAACAATTAACTTGGTTCTTTAGCTTTAAACCTTTTATGCCACAGAAACTCCTAAAATGAATGTTCATTGATGGTTTTAATATTGGTGGCAGTCTTATGCAAGGTGTTAGTTAATCAAAAAGCTCTAGTAAGAGCTTTCAGCTTTATTTTCATTTTGCTTTAAGCAGTCACCTACCTTAAAGGCAGTTGGACATTGGTGGTTAATACCCATTGCCCCATAGCCTGTTTCTAGTTTTAAAGAAAGATGATCACTTAAAGCAGGTTGAAAGTAAAGCAGAATGCACCTTAAGGTGCATTCTGCTTTACTTTCAGCCTGCTTTAAACTATTATCTGCTAGGATATAGAAAATATTTCCTATGATACATATTCATGACTGTATAAAAGGGAACTATTTTCTTCAGTGGAGGAATAAATTATAGGCGTAAAAAGGCGTATTTATGGGGGAATGGGTTAATATGTTCAAGTTTTGGCAATCTCATTTCTAGAACCACAACCCATTATTTATGTGTTATGCTGATGGTTTGCATGCTTGTTGTTAGAACTTAAACCATGAATCAAATGTAGCTTCGTCTTTCAATTGAGTTCTGAACAATAAAAGAATTACAATCAGTTTGTAGCTTTACTTTTGTGTAATATGATATAACCCTTTGAAAACTGAAACAGATTTCTCTGTCCAAAAAATAGCTATTCTATTATTTCAGTAATTTAACCCATTACTCCATATATATGCATTTTTATTCCTCCAATTTGGGAGGCATATAGTAATCGCACTGTCGGGCGTCTGTCTATCTGTCAATCATGTGCATGAATGGATTTCAAAGTAACTTGGTAGAAATGTTCACTACATTAAGATGATGTGTCAATTAAGACCTCGGTTCAAATCTTAAAGGTCAATGTCATTGTTTGGTGTCAAAGGTCAACAAGTGGAATATTTTGTGTCCTGGCTTGAACTCCATCATTCATGGATGGATTTTGAAATAACATGTTACTTGTAACAAATGTTCTTTTAGAGAATATAATATTTCATGCACAAGATCCAGGTCTGTATCTCTTAGGTCAAGGTCAGTATTTGGCGCCAAAGGTCAAAAAGGCGAACATATTGTTGTGTCAGGGCTCTAATGCCATCCTACGTGGATGGATTTTTAGCTCACCTAAGTGCCATGGTGAGCTTTTAGGATCGCTGAATGTCCGGCGTCTGTCCGTCCACAATTGGTTCGTTAACAGTTTAGCGGCTACAAATCTCATCCCATCTTCATGAAACTTTATCACAATGTTGGTCTAAAAGAAATCTAGGCCAAATTCGAACGTGGGTCATGTCCAGTCAAAAACTAGGTCACTATGTCAAATCATAGGAAAATCTTGTAAACACTCTAGAGGCTACAAATCTCATTGGATCTTAATGAAACTTGGTCAGAATGTTTGTCTCATTGATATCTAGGTCAAGGTGAATAAGGGTCATCTCTGGTCAAATCATAGAAAATCCTTGTTAACACTCTAGTGACTACAAATTTCATCTGATCTTCATGCAACTTTGTCAGAATGTTTGCCTAATTGATACCTAGGTCAAATTTGAATATGGGTCATGTTAGGTCAACAACTAGGTCACTGGGTCAAATCATAGGAAAACCTTGTTATCACTCTAGAGGCTACAAATCTCATTGGATCTTGATGAAACTTGGTCAAAATGTTTGCCTCATTGATATCTAGATGAAGGCTGAATAAGGGTCATGTCCGGTCAAAAACTAGGTCACTAGGTCAAATCATAGAAAATCCTTGTTAACACTATAGAGGCTACAAATTCCATCTGATCTTCATGCAACTTTGTCAGAATGTTTGCCTAATTGATACCTAGGTCAAGTTTGAATATTGGTCATGTTGGGTCAAAAATTAGGTCACTAGGTCAAATCATAGGAAAACCTTGTTATCACTCTACATGCTACAACTCTAATTGGATTTTAATGAATTTTGCTCAACATGTTTGCCTCATTGATATCTGGCTCAGTTTTGAATGTGAATCATGTCCGGTTGAAAACTAGGTCACTAGGTCAAATGAAAGAAAAACGGTGTTAACCCTTTAGAGGCTACACATCCCATTAGACCTGCATGAAATATTGTCAGAATGTTTGCCTTCATCAAATCTTATTATCTAAGTCAAAATCAAATCTGGATTGTGTCCGGTCAAAAGCTAGTTCACTAAATCAAATCATAGGAAAATCTTGTTTACACTCCAGAGGTTGATTGTGGGTCAAGTCCAGTCATAATCTAGGTCACTATAGGTCAAGTTTTATATGGTGTACCAGGTGAGCGATTTAGGGCCATAGTGACCCTTGTAAAATAACTTGGCAGGAATATTTACAGAGTGGACTCAATGAGGGACAGAAAGACAGTAAAGCAGTAGCCCTCTGATCAGAGTCTGCACTGTTAGTCATTTTGCAATATATTGTTAAAATCAACCCTATATAGTCAACATTGACTAAACTAAACTGGAAGTGTCCATTAAAAGTTACAGGGATGAATGATTTTAAATATCAGCTTCATGTTGGAAATAACTAATATAAAGAGCTCCTTATGGAGGCTCATATAGATGCCGAAATTGGTCTACACTTTTGCAATATGTCAAGGTCGGGGGGAGTGGGGGTCTTGGCACAGCTCATATACATGTATATTACAAATGGGTAATTATCAAAAATATAAATTAAAACTAAAATCCATGTCTAATATATATCACTTTAATACAAATAAACAAGCAAATAAATTAGTTTTCCCATCAGCATAGAAGTCAACTTAAAATATTTCACATAATTACATGTACAAAAATATGTCTCTGGGTTCAAGATCAGGGGAAGTAAGCTAAACCATTCCAACTTTTTTCTCTTTCATGACTATGTTGTTTGAAGATCTCTGGGGGTTATAAGGTGTCACAAGATGTGTTCTGCGGATATTAACCCTTCTCCAGCTATTAGCACAATTATGTTAGTGTAGAGCCAGATGAGACAGCTCACTGCTGCCTGATCAGGACCTTAACCCATAAATACGCATTTTTACGCCTTTATTTATTCATTCACTGAAGAAAATAGTTCTACTTAATACAGCGATAAATATGCACCATAAGAAATATTTTCTGTATTCTAGCAGATGGTAACTTAAAGCAGGCTGAAAGTAAAGCAGAATGTCCCTTAAGGCGCATTCTACTTTACTTTCAACCTGCTTTAAGTGGTCAACAGTCTTCAAAATAAGAAACAGGCTATGGGGTAATGGGTTAAAAGTATTTTTACAGGATCTAACAGGAGTAAGTGCTCTTTCCTGTGGAAAATTTTCCCTTATTGAATAGGTGAATGTAATAGCTAAGATGATAGATATTCATAGTTGGTGAAATTTTATATATTAACACATTCAACACTAGTGACAAGGATTCTAAGCATGTACAAACAGTGTACATGTGAGGAGTACACTTGTCCTACACAAACAGTGTAGACCCTGATCAGAGGGCTCCCTAGGAGCCCTCTGATCAGAGTCTGCACTTTTTGTCGTTTTGAAATGCATTTTAAAAATCAACCCTAAATAGACAATAATGGACTAGACTCTATTGTAAACTGGAATTGTCCATTTAAAGTTCCTGGGATAAATGAGTTAACATTCAGAGAGAGAGTGGTTAAGTTTACTTCCCCTACCTAGAACCATAGATAATTTCAGGTGGACCCTTGTAGGAATGAAGATGAAGACATTGCACAGATAAATACAGTATACAGCAGCCACTCAATAGAGCATATACTACTCAGGGCTCTAGATAAGGGAAATATTTCAAAAACTGAAATCGTTCTTTGTACTTTAAATCCTATGGTGTCACTACTCATTAGAATCGTCTTAATGAGTAGTAACACCGTAGGATTTGGTTATAAATAAGTGAGAAAATGTTGGATTTAATCAATTTACTACCGCTTATCTGGAGCCCCAATGCAGTATACAGCATCCACTTGTTAACGGAACATAATGATCTCTATGACCAATAACGGCTTGATACATAACCAAAGTAAGGAGCTTTCTGTATTACTGTTTTTGCGTATTACTATGCCACCTTTATACAAGATATAAACTCTGAAACATTTCAGAGGTATCTGAAAACTGATTTCTGTAAACCAGAAAGTCTCTGAAATCCACATTTCTTGACAAAATACAGTTTTGTACTCTAAAGATATCAATTTTCCCTCCCTATAACAACTCCCTCCAAACAACACAAACAATCGTTGTCCCCCATTGGGTGTTGTTGTAGAGAGGGAGTACTGTATATACAGTGCTCTACAGAGAGGTTATTGCTTAATAAAACAACAATAATGAAGAAAGCTTTCTGCATTGTTTTTTCCCTGCATGAATGAAGATGCACCCATTACCCCATAAATACATCTTTTTACGCCTTTAATTTATTCCTCCCATGAAGAAAATAGCTCCAATTTATAAAGTCATAAGTATATATCATAAGAAATAATTTCTATACTCTAGCAGATCATAGCTTAAAGCAGGCTGAAACTACTTTCAACCTGCTTTAAGTGGTCAACTATTTTCAAAACAGGTACATGTACACTTCTTTCCCTTTATTATGGCAAATACATGTACAGTAAAACCTCTCTATTACGACCACTAAATTATGTTAATTATTAGGGTGTTTACGATAGGTGACCGCTTAAAGCAAGGTGACAGTGAAACAGAAAGCTCCCAAAGGAGCTTTCTGTTTCACTGTTACCTTGCTTTAAGCTGTCACCTCTCTATTATCCAATCAATTAGCCTTCGTTTTAGTGGTCGTAATAGCGAGGTTTTACTGTACTTAATAGGAACACAGATATTTTTGGTCAGTATATACAGAAAGAACAAGATGAAAGGTGGGGGCTATTGAATAGAAGCAATAACATACCCCCATCCACCACTTTAAATAATCTATATAATCAACCTTAGGTAAAATAACATTCTACTAAAGTAATATAGCACATTAACACTAAACCCTCACTAAACTAATCCCATATTCCATGTATTGAAATTCATGGGATCCGATATGATTATTTTGTTCATTTAGCGACAATCTCCCTGTTTCTTTACTCTATGTTCCTGTAACTCTGGAATACATTGACAATTTCTTAGACTTCAGACTCGAGAATTATTCCTAACCCTACAGTTTGAATGCTTGCTACTGCTGTATGCAAACCCTAGAATCTTAAGACTCAAGTCTAAGAAGGTACTAATGAATTTCAGCCCTTGAGAACTGGAAGAACAAATTTTAGCATAAACAGTACTTATGCAGTGATTTTCTCTATGGACATATTTAATTGAAAATATAATTGCAACCTTGTTTCCTATTTTGAGTTCAATCACAGTTAGTTATATGGTGGAGCGATCATATTAACCCTTAACCCATTTGTGCCTAGTGGATTCTTCCATGTTTTATAATGGATTAGTCCATTTTTTATCAAAGGGATGCCTGGTCAAAATTTTCATTTTCATTTTATTTTCTATTGAAATTCCTACAGCAAACAGTGTAGACTCTGATCAGACGCCGCATAATGCGGCGTCTGATCAGAGTCTACACTGTTTGCCTATGTCCCATATATAGGATCGTGGGCACAATTGGGGTAACCCTTATTACAGTACTGGGATCAGATATAAATATCCTTTGCATACAGTGTAGACCCAGATAAGAGGGCGCCTTTAGGAGCCCTCTGATCTGGGTTTTTACTGTTTGTCATGCTTTTATATACATGTATTTTGAAGACAGCGAGTCAATGTAAACTAGTCATTTGTCAGAAATTAGAACTCCTAGGAGTACATTTGAAAAGTCAGCATTATAAGGGTTAATACCATCATCTCCACAGTGATGAATACATTCATGACAAGTAATTGAAATAATTTGAATCAAAATCTTGCTAGCTTGAAGGGTCTTGGCTTGGAGGTGTGTCTTTCTGTGGCTGTTTGGCAACTTTTGCAGTGAGCATTTTCTCTCGGTCTAATTCTCGGTCCTGTTGAACAGCTCGGTTGAGAACTTCCTTGTGTTTCTGCTGTTGCAGTTTCACTGCCCGTTTCTACATAATAAAGAGAAGTGTCTTTAACATATTTAACCCTAAATTATTGACCAGAATGTTCATCATTTAGAAAGAGCGTACCTGTGAAGAGAATACCTTACCTATGCAAACAGTGAAGACCCATATCAGAAGGCTCAGAAGAAGCCCTGTGATCGGGATCTGCACTGTTTGTCATTTTGCAATATATTGTTAAATTCAACCCTAAAATGTGAAAAACGAACAGTTAATTGGAAACTGACACTGAGTGGATGAGTTAAGTAGTCTTTGAAATGAGCAGGTGTCAGATTGTCTGAGAGTTCAATGTGGATAACCATTTATATCCAATATGGCTGTCTAAATGATAACTAATCACTGTGACAAAATATAGCTGAATCTCCAATGATGAACCTGCTTTAACTCTTTCACCCCTGAAACTTTTAATGGACAGTTCCAATTTCAAAATAAGTCTAGTCTATTTGACTATTTAGGGTTGATTTTAACATTTATATTTCAAAATGACAAATAGTGTATACCCTGATCAGAGGGCTCCTTAAGGGGCCCTCTGATCAGGGTCTACACTGTTTGCATAGGACAAGTGTAATCCTCACAGGTACACTATTTGTAAATGACAACGATACTCGTCGCTAGGGTTGAATGTGTTAACCCATTATCCCATAAATACGCCTTTTTATGCCTTTGATATTGTCCTCCCCTAAGGAAATTAGTTCCAATTTATACAGTCCTGAATATGTATTATAATAAATATTTTCTATATTCTAGTAGATGATAGCTTAAAGCAGGCTGAAAGTAAAGCAGAATGCGCCTTAAGGCGCATTCTGCTTTACTTTTAGCCTGCTTTAAGTGGTCACCTATTTTCAAAACTAGAAACATGCTATGGGGTAATGGGTTAAGTGGTCACTTGTTTTCAAAACTAGAAACAAAATGGCTGTCCAAATGATAACTAATCACTGTGACAAATATAGCTGAATCTCAAATGATGAACCTGCTTTAAGTGGTCACATGTCTACAAAAATAGAAACAGGCTTTGGAGTAAAGGGTTAAGTTGAACATAGGTCTGTATTTCTCTTTCATAGTTAAAATTTGAGCAAGTTTAAGTTATGTGACTGTACGTCAGTTTGACAATCCTTAGTTTATACTGGACTGCCTTCATTTTCAGTGAGACTGCTTTTGGTAAAAAATACTTAGATGTAATCATGTTGACTATAACTTTTTAGCTCACCTGAGCTAGCTCAGGGTGAGCTTTTGCAATACTTGAATGTCCGGCGTCCGGCGTGCGTCGTTCGTCGTCAACAATTTTAGTGTTTACACTCTGGAGGCCACAATATTTATCCAATCTTTCTCAAACTTGCTCAGATTGTATATTACCATAAGAGTTCGGATGAGTTTGATTATGGTTGAAATCGGACTAATAGGTCAAGAGTAATCTACCTTTGAATTGCTGAAAATGCCATATTTAAGGGTGTTTACACTCTAGAGGCCACACTTTTTATCAAATCTATCTCAAACTTGCTCAGATTTAATATAACCATAAGAGTTCGGATGAGTTTGATTATGGTTGAAATCTGATCGATAGGTCAAGAGTTATCTACCTTTGAATTGCTGAAAATGTCATATATAGTGTTTACACTCTAGAGGCCACAATTTTTATCCAATCTATCTCAACCATGCTCAGATTGTATATAACCATAAGAGTTCAAATGAGTTCTATTTTGGTTGAAATTAGACTAATAGGTTGAGAGCTATCTACCTTTGAAATGCTGAAATTGTCATATTTAAGGGTGTTTACTCTCCAGGGGTCACAATTTTTATCCAATCTTTCTCAAACTTGCTCAGATTGTATATGACCATAAGAGTACAATTGAGTTCGATTATGATTAAAATCGGACTAATAGGTTGAGAGTTATCTACCTTTGAATTGCTGAAAATGTCATATTTAAGGGTGTTTACACTCTAGAGGCCACAATTTTTATCTGGTCTTTTTCAAACTTGCTCAGATTGTATATGACCATAAGAGTTCAAATAAGTGTGATTATGGTTGAAATCGGACCTATAGGTCAAGAGTTGTCTGCCCTTGAATTGCTGAAAATGCCATATCGAACAGCGTTTACACTTTTTGCAACTACAGTTTTGAATGGTATTTGATTTTACTTGCACACAAAGTATATACCTATAAATTCTCAAAGGAGTGCAATTACTGTTGAAATCTAATCATTGTAGCAATTGTTATCTGCCCTTGATATACTTTGAAATGCTAGAAAAGGCTTTATTTCAGTATTGTTTAGGCTCTAGTTATCTGCCCTTGATCTACTCTACCATACTAGAATTATGAGGTTGTATTCCAAAATTGTTTACATGCTATACTACAAATTTGAATGGATTTTAATTAAAACTGATGAAACAGTAAGATATAAAGCTATCAAGCTTCAGTACAACAGGTGAGCGATATCAGGGCCTTCAGGCCCTCTTGTTTAAGTAATAAATCTTGAAATCAAGTAGTGTAACAGTAAGACTAACTATTTAAGATATTTGCTTTGGACAACGAGTTGACTCTTCTCCGTGTATACACACCAGGGGCCCGTTTCATCAACCATCGTAAACCTATCGTAAATTTGCGATTACATAAATATACGAATTTTTCAATTTACGACAAGAATGCGTTTCACGAAACAAAATTTTACGTCCGATTACATAAATATTTGACGTAAATCTACGACAGGGTAGGGGCTCTCGTAAATATATACGATACCAAAAAGGAACGTTTCTGATAGCAACAACAAACCAATATGGCCGCAACCTGTAGATCTATCTGTCGACTAGAAAACTTAAGGCTTGCTGATATGTTATTGAGGCCAGGGTTGAGCAGATGACAATAAATGAGACATAGATCTGATGTCTCGCTATCATTTAGACAGAAAAGCTATAGAGTTCCTGCTGTATAACGACTTCAAACAAACCGTCCAGAGGATCAAAAACCATCCCGCCTTTCCCAAAGGTAAATATTTTAATGCTATGCTTGAAAAACATGGATCTAAACGTTTAGACGTTGTCACCATCATAATATAATTTACGTGTATCACAGTCAAAACTGTACTTTGATGAATGATGATTGAGTTGTTCCCCTTTGTTACTTAAATCAAGGTCAATCTACGTCATTTCCGTGAATTAAAAAAAAGTCAACATGCCTCAAATTTTCGATTGATAGCGACCAGTAGCCACCTGTTTTCAATGAAAATGGTATGGATAGTTATTAATATATATATTGTTAATGACATTGTGACTACTTACATTCATATTGATACTGGTCAGTGAGTTCACAGCAAACAAAACCATGCAAATGAAATGACACTATTTTGAAACACCCCCCCCCCCCCCCCCCCCCCCCCCCCCCCCCCC
This sequence comes from Gari tellinella, assembly GCA_922989275.2. Taxonomy (NCBI): domain Eukaryota; kingdom Metazoa; phylum Mollusca; class Bivalvia; order Cardiida; family Psammobiidae; genus Gari; species Gari tellinella. The sequence continues at coordinate 79,377,499 of OV277856.1, forward strand.
TCCACCGAATCTGTTCGCTTGTTACCAGGGCATGTTGCAGCTTCATGCACGAAATAGATTCAGTACGCAAATGCACAGAACTTCCTTTGTTAACCACCATCGTTTAAATGAGATATGTAAACACAGATGACAGGGCTGCCATCTGGATTTTAGCACATGATAGCTTAAAGCAGGCTGAAAATAAAGCAGCATGCCCCATCATTGCGACGTATTCTGCTTTACTTTCAAACTGCTAATCATGTTTGAAAAATAGAAACATTGGAAATCTTAGGAATTTTCAAGATCAACTTATGGCAGCCCTGAGATGACTGCTTAATACATGATAGAAAATGCAGAAGCTATTTGTATTTTATTTTCTGCATTTAGCAGTTTGAATGTATCAGGTTAACATCAGTAGCATTCTTAATTGTATATCTGTGCCAGGATTGCGGATTGTACTAGCTGTTATCCTGCATTAAGCACCACTCTGTGTTAATCAATTACCACACATGTACAGGTACTTGCAGAATATAATTCTCTTTTATATGTTATATAGACTAGTCAGAAAAAGTGACTGTAATATCCGTTTTCTGGTATTAAAGCTGTGTGACCACTGGCACTTAAATCAGGTTGAAAGTAAATCAGAATGCTGCTGAATGAGCACATTTGTATCATGCTTTACTCTCAAATGTTTTAAGCTATCATCACATCATCTGCTATGATGTAGAAACTATTTATAAAACTGTATGAAGTTGATCTATCTATATCAGTTTAAGATCATTAAATCAAAGGTATAAAAAGGCATATTAATGGAGTAATGGGTTAAAGACAACAAGTCTATACATGTGAGCTATCTATTGGATAGTTGGCTTGCTTAATTCAAGATTGACTGTAATTTATCAAATTATCTGAAACTACTGAACTTCAGGATACAATAGTATTTACATTATTTGTATTTACGTTTATTTCCAGATTTACTGATGTAATCTAGTACCAAGATGGCAAGACTCAAAACAAGACAACAGCTGAACTGCATTATTTGATAGCTGTGGATTGAAGGTATAGTTAGTGAATCTGTAATTGTAATTAAATTTATATATATTTTTATTACACAAGCTTTAAATAAAATAAGCTAATCTCTGATATTTGGCATTCTGAAATAAGTATGGATTATTATTATGATCAGATGGTAAAATAAACTGTATTACTATTTGATAGGTTGTAAATTCCTTTCAACCACATAATGCAAATGGTAGATGGTTTGAATTTTTTAAATATTTATCACATTTCAATATTTAGATAGATCTAATATTTTTATACTTTAAAAAAATGTTATTAAATTAATTAATAATTATTACACAATCTATTAAAAAATGTAAAATCTAATGTTTGGCATTCTGAAAGAAGTATGGAATTTAATTATAATTATTATAATTATTATTATTATTTTGATAGAAAAAAGTTCAATAAACTGTATTTATATTAGCTTATTAAATGTTAAGTCATTTCAACCACATGATCATATGCAATGGCATATGGTTTTGTTTTTTGTTAAACTTTGTCAAATTTCAATGTTCAAATAGATATACTATTTCATATCAAACAAAAATGAGACATGCTGTAATAACTACTTCAAATGGATAATTCCAGTTTTCAAATACTTTCAGTCCATTTTTGACTACCAGAGTGACCACAGGTATTTGACACATACATCAAGATCTATTACCAAAAAAAAAATAAAAAAAATTCTATACTTCTATTATAGATACTATAATAGAAGTTTAGTAAAAAAAAAATTTTTTTTTTTTTTATAATAAATCTAGATGTATGTGTCAAATACCTGTGAGAGTGACCTGTATTGCAAAATGACAAACAGCGAACCTCTGATCAGGAGGTCACAACATGAGACCTCTGATAAGGATCTGCACTGTTTGCATACGGCTAAAACAAGGTATTTGGCACAGTAGAGTAAAAATGATGTTATATGATGACTGAAAGTAACTGAATAGAGAACCAATGCTTTTCTTGCATTCAATATTTGAGGCTATGACCAATCTTGATAGCCTCAAAATTTTAAGTCAATATCTAACTCCGTTGTTGAGATATTGTAACAGATATGCCCCAAAAATGGCCATTTTTAAGCGTTATGCTGTCCCACTTCAATAAATTTTAATTTTGAGCTCAGAATACAATATTTTAACCACCTTAAAATCAGCTGTAATTAAGACAGTCTCATAGATGTATTTGTTTACTAAGTTTTTATAGGTGGATGATGAAAATAGACAGTATATTAAGAAAGTTATGACCGTATAACTGAAATAGGTGATTTGGCCTCATCATCAGATTCACAGAGGGTATGCTTTGTTATATGTCTGTAAAGAACTGCTATATTGTCAATAAACTGGAGGTTAGTGTTTAAAATGACTCATTTTTAATCAAAGTTTGAAATACCGAAATATCTTTGAATTTGCACTTTGCATTTATAAAATTTTAGCATTCGAATGCGGAAAAGCGGAAAATGAATTTTCTGTAGTGTCCGTAACAGTGGGTTTAGAAAGTCAATTTGTATTTACATTAGACATTTTAAATTTCCAAATATTATTACTATGAAGGTTTGTATACAAAAGCTAAAATATTAAAGATTTCCTTGATTTGAAAGATAGTTGTTTTCGTGATTTTAGTGTTACGGACACTACAAAAATTGTACACTTAAACTTATAATTCATCATATCAAACTTCAAGAGCTTTTTTCTTAGTTTTGCTGCTTTGCAGAGCAACAAGTTTTGTTATGGATTATTCCATCACTTAAATACTCTTGGAAAATACAAGAAAATCTTGTTTGATGCAACAATAGTAAGATGTTATATTGCAATCGAAAGAGGGGTGTGCTTCCAAGAAATTTTCCAGTTCAACAGACCAGTGCCCAGTTTAACAAGAAAGGGCTGAAATAGTCTTCTATCATGTCAAACTGAAAGAAAGAAGTCATGAGTAATGGACAAAACCAACAATTTGAGTACAAATGATGGCAAAGGTATGTAATAAAGACTTAAAGCATTGCTTGTTGATAAAATGTAGTGTCCGTAACATATTACTGGCATTTCTGTGTAACCATGCTCAAGTAGCCCAACACTCAATTGTTACATCTGACTTTTTTAAATAATGTTCCCAAACAAAACAAATGTTGCAATTAACCCAATATAAGTGATCATTATCTTTCTCTCTTATATTTCAAACACCATTTAAGTCAAATTTAGTGATGCAAATAATCTGAAAGAATTTTTTGACTCATGTATTACATCAAATAAAATTGTGTTCCTTGTATCAAGTCATATAGGCCTTTAAAACAACATATTTAAAACCTTAGTGTCTGTTTGATTCACAGCAATCATGTCTTTCCTAAACTTATTTCTTCTTGTCAAAAATGTTACGGACACTACATGATCTATTTAATTTATTGAAGGCAATCTATTTAAGTATTTACACATCTGTTTCTTTCATTATCTATGCCATTTGACCAGGCTATACACTTACAGACAATTTTGACTTGGTTTCTACAGAAACAAATGGTCTAAAGCACACATAACCCAACTCATGATGATCTGTGTTTGACAACATTTATGAATTCTTCTAAAATATAATTCTGTTCAGTCAGATCTGTAGTGCAAATGTTATAATGCTTAACATGTATGAGAAATTTGAAAATAACTAAATGTAAAGGTTCAGAGAGCTCTTGTTTAGATCCTTCTAATCAAAACTTATACTGCTTGCAAGTAAAAGAAGTGCAACTGTGTGGTCAAAGGTTACGAGATAGTTCAAATGGTATAGAATATAGACTCACATTATTGAGATCTTGAAAGGGCCCCAGAATCTAAGCCTAAACAATTTATGAAAAACGATTATAGATCCAACATCAAAAAACTCTTTTAACCCATTACTCCAAAGATACACATTTCAACACTTTTTAATTTGTTCCTTCACTGAAAAAAATTGTTCCATTTTCTACAGTCATAAATATATAAAAACAACAACATTTTCTTTATTCTAGTAAATGGTAGCTTAAAGCAGGCTGAAAGTACAGCAGCATGCACCTCAAGGAACATTCTGCTTTACTTTCAAACTGCTTTAAGTAGTCACCTGTCATCAATACTAGAAACAGGCTATGGAGTAAAGGATTAAGAGCCCTTTGATCTGTATCTGCACAGTTTATTACTTTAAGTTGATAGCATATAGTGCTGCATATTTCAATTGGGTCTAATCATGAAATTATTATTATGAAATAATCGATTAACGATTGAAATGGCAATATATCTTAAATATATTTTGCAGATCAGAGCAAGAGTTCATCACTAGGACAAACTAGATCTGCTGTTAAGAAATTGTACTTGAAGTGGAAGCTGAGAAGAAAAATGCGAATACTACACTGAGAGTTAAGATGAGAAGAAATTGTCAGAAAACAGAAAACCCTAAAACATATTCAGGGTTGAAGAAGACTGACTAAGACAGAAGAAAATACTACAGATTAACCTGATGGCATCTTCAGATCCTGAAGTACAAAATTTAATGTACAAGCTGCTCTTAGAAAGAATAGAGTTGTCAGAGATACAATAAAGCTCGCCGAAGGCACATTTGGAATCTTAAAGACAGAGTCTGAGGTCAAGGTCATAAGGGTCAGAACTTTTTGTGTTCATGACAAGGCCTTGTCCATATACTCAAAACTATAAAAACAAGACATCAAGAGTCATAGCATTTATAAGCATTTTTTAAAACCTAAACACAGATTTCGAAAGCAAAAAACGGGCCCTAAGTTTGAGGTCAAGGTCACTGGGGAAAAGAGAAAACTTGCCATTACAGGTACATGCAAGTCAAAGGACAATCAGAGGGTGAATGATGACCATCAAAACTAGGCCTTCAGCATAAACACCTGCTTCAGAATAGGAATAGGATGATAGGAAACAGAAACCGCTAAGAAACAGTAAACAGCAAAAAATACCACACAGCAACTTCAACAGTCCAAAAGTTACAACTCTGGGGATTTTTTTGCTTTTGATTTGAAACCAAAGAAGAATCCATATGTGTTTATGTGGCAGAAGTTACAAATATATATGAAGAGGAGTGTTGGCTTAAATACATGAAAAAATCAGGGGGTTTGTGCACATGGCCTAAACAAACAAGTGACTTTGTCGTAAGAGCTGATTGACAATACCATAGGGACACTTTAAACCCTGAAATTGTAAACAAAAGGGGCCTTTTAAGTTTCAAACAAGTGAATTAGACAATGTAAGGGTTACCCTTATATGAAAACACAAACAAGTCTGCTTTAAATAGTTTGGCATTGTAGCTTAACGGTACAGTTTGGAATTGTAGTGTCCGTAACAAAAGTGGTTTGAGATAATTGTATGTCCAAAGAAAATAATTGAACACATTTTGAACATTGAAAAGTGACTGGAATATAAAACTAAGTCCTTGTACTAGCAAATAGATGTGATTTTAACATTGGGTTTGGAGGATGACAAATGTTAGGTGAAACGTTGCAAGTTCATTTTTTTGAAGTTTTGCGCCTGTACGTATAAAAATTTTAAAAAAATCAGTTTTGAATTTGAATTCAACTATATTTCATTTCAGTTATCTTATTTACATTCCATGTTTGAAGTTATGTGTTTAAATCAATAAATATGTTATGTTTTGAAGAAAATTAGTGTTGTTATATGCCTGATGTAGTGTCCGTAACATTTAGGTGACGTATACTTTAAAACCTCTACAAAAATACATTTGTAGAAGCTGCAAACTTAAAACAAGATTTGATATGAGTGGTCAAAGCTTTAACTTTTTGATGCTCTAAATTTCAAAATGCTACATTAAAGTTCATTTTTTGAACCAAGTGGGACACTGGTGTGCCAAATACCTTGTTTTAGCCGATAAGACAAAATATACTTTAGAGCTCAATAATCTCAAAGTTTTTAATTATACATGTACAAATAGCTCTCTGAAAATTGCCAATGAGATATTTCATTCAATTTCAGATGTCCTGACATATTGGAGGAGTGTTATTATTACCAGAAACATTTGCAAGACAGATTTGGACATGCATGAGGCTGCATGACTTGTGTATGGATTGAAATATTCCATAGCTTAAATAAACTGTTAAAGTTCATGATAATGGTCAACCAGCTAGTATAGTAGCCTACTGAACTTGAATGAAAGCCTTGTTTAGAAACCAGGCAGGCCATTGTTGACCTGATATTTGCATTACAGTCAATCTTTTGTTAAGCCACCACTCAACTAAAGTAGCAAGGTGAATTGTTTTAAGACAGGTGAAAACCTACTACAAGTTAAAAACATAATGCCTAAAGCTACTATTAATTATTATGCTTTCTGCATGGTTTTTATCCTACATTTAGTAACCTAATGTAGTCATTCTATTTAGTGGTTCCTATATACATGGTTGACTGTATTATGTGATGTAATCCTGATTCTGGTGACAAAATGTTTTAGATGCCAATATCTTTCAGTTTGATCCATGTTTTTAGTTTTGCTGAATGAATCAACAACATGATATATAGATTAAGAGTGTTGTAACATAGAATAAAATGTTTGGCAACTAATGTTACTTGTCTCTTACAATGCTTATATTTCTGTTGGACTCACCCTTTTTCAGATAAATGACAAGTTTATAACCTCTCAATGGGTGTGTTCACACAATATTAAAAAGTATGACAATGTAGTCCCATCTCAGGTGGCTCAGTCAGGAGCCCTCTGAAATGGGTGTGCACTGTTTGCCAAGGATTTATATACCTGTTCAAACACTGTAAGGATTAATACTAAATGTGACATCCAGACATTTGTTAGTAAAATTTAATTAATAATATCTATTTGATATTTCAGCAATTTTAAAATAAAATTAGGACCAATAGTGAATCTAAAACAAGACAAGTACATGCATGGCTATTTTCAAATGATCAAAATGCAGGTAGATTCTGAATTTGGTTATATTGTTATTAGGGTTTTAAGTAATATGGACAAAATCAAAACCTACCTAACCTACATATCTTTCAGGGTTAAGCTAAAACAATTCATTAATTGAATGCATAAGAAAATCAATAATTTCAGTATAATAAATTCAGACAGTCACATGTCACTGTCAATACTCTTTCCTTAATACATTTAACCCTGTTATATTTAAGCAACTTTTCTTTGAAAAAGCATAAAAGTAATCAAAGTCTAAGACAGTGGACCATTAAATGCATGTTAAAATCATGCAGAAACCTCCTTGTTTGAACTGTCTGCATTATTTTTATCCAGCACTTAGCATGAATGGGCATATTAATTTTAAAATAGTCACTTAATAGTTGATACAGGGTTGGCTGTAGCAGATGTTGACAGTTTAAACCTAGACTTGTGTGTATATGTTTATATTTATGATCAATTGTTTGATTGAGTAATTTCTGACATGAAATAAAATTGTTGAATTGTTATTAGAAGCCAATTGTTGTTTGTTTATCCTCTTCATTAGAAAGTTAACTAGTCCTAAACAAACATGTTCAGTTGCCATAAGCTGAAGCAGTAAGGATATCTCAAATAACTGGTGACTACATTAAGGTAGTACAACTCTAATGAGATTGGTCATTGTTGCTACTCTATGTAGAAAGATTGGATACAGGAAACAACTGATCATCAATATCTACCATGGTTTGGTACAGTCCATCTGTTGATAACACTGGTTGATTTGTGTATGTAGAATTCTGATGAAGACCAACATAAAAGTCCAATCTCATTTAGAATTGTTCTAACCTATTGCATGACAAGGTGGTAGCTCTCATATCAGATTGAGGCAAAGGCACAAGAAAGCTTACTTAACCCATTACAACATAAATACACCTTTAACTAATTCCTCTACTGAAGAAAATAGTTCCAATTTATACTGTCACAAATAAAAATCATGAGAAATATTTTCTATATTCTAGCATATAATAACTTAAAGCAGACTGAAAGCCTTAAGACAAATTCTGCTTTACTTTCAACCTGCTTTAAGGGGTCACATATCTTCAAAACTAGAAACAGGCTATGGGGTAATGGGTTAAAAATCAAAATCAAATATGATAATGATTTCAGTTTTTGCCATTCATTTGATTACTTTTTGAAGCAAACTTTTTTAATACCCCACCCATATATAGTGACTGATCTGTGCATGTTTCAGTCTATCCCTCTGTCAGTCTGTGTACCTCTTGTTAACATCTGATGGTGGATTGTCACATTACCATTTCTTGGAGGTATAGTGTAGAGTATAAACTCAAGAAAAGTCATTGGTCATTAATTGTGACCTTTGATCTAAATCATGAGAAAAACTTGTCTGGAGCTTATTTCCACTACTATAGCACTCATATACAGAATTTGGTATGTGGGTATATTTTGGATGGCAGTGCCACATAGATCTACCAAGTGCAGGTTACTGTAACATTGACCTTGAGCTTATAACCTAAAACTAGAATAAAAATACCTTATACATTATTTGGGTTATATCCTATATCACATCAACAGCATATTCCAAATTTGATTTGTGAGTACACTTCAAAGATTCCTGGGGAGCATTTCACCATACCAGTACACCACATTTGGTATAGGGATATCAAAAATGGTGTATGGGTACTCTTTGGATATGACAGTATTAAAAATTAACCAAACAGTCTGTACTTCTGGCAAAATGGAATACACCTATTAAAGGCACATGAAAAGGTTACCTCGAGTACTAAGATGAAATTAATTTAGAGGTGTGTTTGTGGATTATTTTATTTATTTATTGGGGGGTGAGAGAGGCTTTCTACAATGTTTACGCACTACTGTTGTAAAACTACGGAGAATCTGGGTCTTTGACAAGTAATGTGTGGCTATAAGTTCTCAAACAGTGTTGATTATTTATGAGTGAAACCCATAGGTTACATCAAACATCATCAGGCGAGCGAAATCGGGGCCGAACGTGGCTTTCTAGTAGTTATTCCGGTGTAGATTGTACTTAGATAATAGGTAAATCGTTTGTATATACAACTGAATGTCTCTGTCAGGTCAAGATTCAATTGATTCTGCGATAAAATCCAAGTCGAGTTAACGGACCAACGCATAATCATAATAAATAAGCAGCTATCGGGCAATTTTTTCACGTTTCGAAGCCGTCATAAAATAAACCGGAAGTATATCTTTAGACGGCGTCACTGTGTTTTACCCTGTACGCCGTCGTAAATTTTACGTCCGATGTGTTGATATACGATGTTGTTGATGAAACGCAAATCAGCAGAGATCGTAAATGACTTGTCGTATCGTATATATACGATAAATGTACGATACGATCGCAAATATTGATGAAACGACCCCCAGATGATTTACCTGTTCCTCCCTTTAATTCATTGAGCCCTAGTGACTCATATATGCGTCCTTTACCAAATGTGTACCTGTGAAGAGTACACTTGTCATATGCAAACAGTGAAGTCCCATATCAGAGGGCTCCTGTAGGAGCCCTCTGATCAGGGACTTCACTGTTTGCCGTTTTGCAATTTATTACAAAAAAACAACCCTAAATATTCTAAAATGGACTAGCCTTTATTGCAAACTGGAATTGTCTATTGGAAATTTCAGGGGACAATGAGTTAAGTGCTACATGACCTCCCTACACTGTCCTGATAAATACTCTTGAACAAGGATTCACTGGAGTGTTAAATACAGGTCATAGCTTAATGCAAGATAAAGAAAAGCAAAAAGCTCCTACAAGGGCTTCTGTCTTTACTTTCATTTTGATTTAAACCTTCCTGTTTCTATTCTGTGATGTGCAAACCCATGTCTAATGTTGGCAAATGAGGACCAGTGTTTGAACACAAGGATGATTCTAACAGTGTTCTGTATCAAAACTTTCTTTAAATTTGTCTCGTATTTTCTAAATTGTAACAATCAATTTAGCAAATTACAACCAGATGTCATCTCTAGCGTGAAAAGCAAACTTACCTTCAGTTTTGTTGATTTGTCCATCAGACTGTTCATTTCTTTCTTCATATTCAGTAACTTTGCATGATAAATACGAGCTTCTTTCATCTACAAAGACAGCAACAGATTATTATTATAACAGGGCTCCAGATAAGATGGAGTAACCTGCACAAATCCAACATTTTCTCACTCATCTGAGCACCGAATCTTATGGTGTTACCACTCATTAGAATCGCTTCTTCGAGACGATTCTAATGAGTAGTGACACCATAGGGTTTAAAGCAGAAATAAAGATTTTAGGTTTTGAAATACTCGATCCCCTTATCTGGAGCCCTGAGATAACCTCTCAGTTTTGTAAATAAATTCAGCCATTCATATCTGGTTAACAATCACATACATTTATTATGAAGAAAGCCCGCTACTTATTGTAGCCTCTACAGTATAATCTGTGTACACCTGCTATCAAAACAATGAGCAATGCAGAAAGCTCATATAGGAGCTTTCTACATTATATTTGTCTTACAATTATCTGTAAACTGTCTTACCCCTTTACCCCATAGCATATTTCTAGGATTGAAGACAAGTGACCACTTAGAGCATGTTTAAAATAAAGCAGAATGCACCTTAACCCTTTGAACCCTAGTCCCGCCTATAGGCGTCATTTCAAACAGTGTACATGTGAATAATACACTTGTCCTGTGCAAACAGTAAAGGCCCAGATCAGAGGGCTCCGAAAGGAGCCCTCTGATCAGGGTCTTCACTGTTTGTCAGTAATGCCAAAATTGACAAAAACAACTCTTAAAAGCCAGAAATGGACTAGACAAAAATCGAAACTGGAATTGTCCATTTAAAGTTTCAGGGAGGAAAGAGTTAAGGAACATTTTGCTTTACATTCAGCCTGCTTTAAGCTACTAACTCCTAGACTATAGAAAACATTTCTTGCTATACATGTTCATGACTGTATAAATTGGAACTACTTTTTTTTTATTTCGGAGAGGTTTGGTTTCAAGAAATGCGCACAAAAGTTAATTTAACGATACAATTCAAGTATTTGTATCAAAAAGACCTTTAGAATTAGACAAGGCAAAGAAATAGAGATCCATTACCGTGTCAGTCAGCTGTTTCATTGGTGCTGACTCTGTGAATTTAGCATTCTCTTGATCAACTGTCTCAATAAGAACTTCCTGGTTATGTCTGAAATAAGAAATAATCTAATTCAGAAATAGAAATACCTAAATCCAGGCTAATGCTCAATGCAGGACAGTAATAATGCAGAATGCTACCATTGGAGGTTTCTACATTATTTTTAATGTGCATTAAGATGTGAACACTCCATACAAATGCCAAATCAACTTTCTCTGAGTACACAGGATTTAGTAATCATTAATATCTAATCACCTGTTAATAGATGGAATATGTTTCAAAAGTGAAAGTACTTTCACAAATAATTGCACATTTTAGAAAGAAAATAATTGCAAGATAACTGAAGAAAGAAATCCCAAGATGATCATACAATACTCCAGGCACAAACACGAAACTGGGTTACATATAGAACCTCCGACATTCCGCAAGCCAGCTGGAAGGCTTGTCCACATAAAAAATCCAAAGTGCCCAGACCAGGATTCAAAGCCACAGCGGTGAGAAGCTAAGTGATTGTCAGTCACAGAGCCTGTTCCAGTCTTTAACTTTTCCCCCATAGAAGGGCCTTTACATATTTCTCATAGAATTGTCTTTTCATACTTCTACCATGTTTTGATAAGGAACCATAGTGGCAGTCTGTTTCAGGTGTTCGGTAGCTTTTTCATGCGCTTGATTTCCACTTTATTATTATTATTTTAATAGTATTGTTTTATAAATACAAGATTTTGCTGGGTTAAAAAATCTTCTTTTTCAAAGGCCTCTAACTTTTCTAGACCATTATATATAGTTCTAGATTTAAAGGTAGTCTGCCTCTGATGTTTAGGCTCCCTATATCTTAGAAGGGTAGTCCAAGAGAACTTGGACTTGCTCCAAGGGAAGTCTGATTTGCTTCAGGAACATTAGCAGATTCAGCAGAATGATGATGAAGAGTTTAATAGCGCCCTGACTGGTCTGTATGTGGGGGTCCTTATGCAGCATAATCAGGATTGTCTGCAAGTTTTGTTTAGGGAGCTTTACATGTTGAAGCTAGGGCTAGTCGTGAAATAGGTGTTATATATAGAGGATTTGCAACAGAGGCCCATGTCTTGGTTATTCGGCGTATTTGTCGCAGGTCAATTTGTGTATGTGTACTCTATGTGTATGTGTACTCAGGAGGCTTTCTACCCTGGGACTTTTTTCATTCCTAGATGGTTTCTGGTGCATTCTGAAGGCGTATCTCGCATTCCAAATAGGTATAATACAAACAAAAATCTATGTAAAAAAAATGCATTTAGGCTCAAAATGACATCAAATATTTTATCTACGACTTGTTTGAAATATTTTTGATACGTTGCCTTCCAATCATTAATCTCTAGCCCCACGCTACCCTACCGTACCCGCTACGATTAGTGTATGCACTCTTACTAGAGGGGCGCGGGATCATGCTCTCCCGGTTGGACATTTTTATTTCTAGATGGCCTCTGGTGCGTTCTAAGGACGGTTCAAAACCTGTATCGACTGAAAATATGATAACTTACTGAGTATTTAATCTAGGATAATATCTTGTTCAACTTGATGTTTTCCGGTCATAAATAATATAAAACCCTACCCATATCTTAGTGTGCGTATTCTTACTACAGTAGTGGGAATCGGGTACGCTCCCGTGGGATTCTTTTCTTAGAGGGTCTCTAGTGCGTTCTGAGGGCGTTTCTAACTTTCAAAATAGGTAAAATACTCACAAAAAGCTATGTAACTATCTATGTCTTTTTACAAATATTGGCAAAATTATAAGGGGTGGGTCACGCCCCCTGTTCCTACGGACCTGTACATGTAGCTAGTAGCCTCGCTACAATTATTAGGCATTTTCACGTATTTCCTATTGCTAGTACGTGGTCCCGGACTTGACACTTATCTAATTGATCTGAATAGTAGATCTACAATACGCACACTGGTAATATATCTACAAAACTAATGTTTGAATGGTCGGTCACGATTGAGTTACAGTAAAGAGAAGCATGGCGACTAGCTCTAGCATTGAAGTGTTTTTTTTCTTGTTTTACTTTTTTTTTCTTTTTTTTTTTTGAGAATTTTTTATACGCACGTGCGTATTGTGCGTAATGGGCGCTACGCCCTTGGCGTTACACCACATCTGATCTTGATTCAAGCTGTTTGCAAATGTAAGGCTTGTCATAATTTTCCCTCCCTATAATGATTTCCTCCCAACAACATACACAATCTGTGTCTCCCATTGGGTGTCATTGTAGAGAGGGAGCACTGCACTGGAATATGTTATGGGAGAAGGGGTTAAGAAAAATGGCTTCTTAACCCTTAACTCCATTATAGATACTCATTTTTAACATTTAATTAATTCTGACACTGAAGAAATATTTCTTACTTTATACAGCTATGAATGTTCAATTTAAGAATATTTCCTATATCCAGGCAGATGGCAGTACTAGCTTAAAGCAGGTGAAATTAAAAAAGAATGCACCTTAAGGAACATTCTGCTTTACTTTCAACCTGCTTTAATTGGTCACCTGTCCTCTAAACTTGAAACAGGCTATGGAGTAAGGGGTTAAAGCAGACTGAATGTAAAGTAGAAATATCCCCTAGGAAACGGCCCTACATTACTTACAATACTTCATTTAAAGATCCCTTGGCTTTCTGTAGATTTGGAAGGAATAGTCCCAGCAGACCTGTAGTCAGTTTTTCCACCACTGCAGGGTCAACGACAATCTCAGGTTCCTCTTCTGCTACATATAAATCAATATGAACTAGTAAGACAAGTAGTTAAATTAATATATGCATGTTTATGAGTACATCCTATACCTCATAGTCTGTTTCTGGAACTGAATATAGGTCCATGGCCACTTAAGCAAGTTGAAAGTAAAGCAGAATGCGCCTTAAGGCGCATTCTGCTTTACTTTCAGCCTGCTTTTAGCTAGCATCTGCCACAATATAGAAAATAATTCTTAATTATGATACATATTCATGACTGTATAAATTGGAACTATTTTCGTCAGTTTAGAAATAAATTAGATGTGTTAAAATGTGTATCTATGGAATAAAGGGTTATATACACCTGCTGAAACTGCCACCTGCTAGTTTTATTACAAATTCTCATATTTTTACTTGTTCTGCTTGAATCAAATACAGTGAAACCTCTCTAAACCGTAACCTCTAAATACCGGAATGCGCATTCTGCTTTACTTTCAACCTGCTTGAAAGTATCAACTGCTAGAATATAGAAAATTTTGCTGATGATTCATATTCATGAATATATTTTCTTCAGTGTAGGAATAATTCAAAGGCGTAAAAAGGCATATTTATGGAGTAATGGGTTAAAATGAAGACGGGCTGGAAACGGGACCAGTTTTTGTCCGGTTTAGAGAGAATTCCGGTATTTAGAGGTTACGGTTTAGAGGAATTTCACTGTATTTGATTTGCAATAATTACAGCGCTCCCTCTCTACAACGACACCCAATGGGAGACAACAATTATGTGTTTGTTCGGAGGGAGTCGTTATAGGGAGGGAAATTGGCTTATATTTGCAAACAGCTTGAATCCAGATCAGGCGCCACGTAGCGCGGCGTCTGATCTGGATTTAAGCTGTTTGTCACTAAGTTTTTTTCTGTCAAAATGTCCGTTATGTAACTTTGAGAAAAACAGCAGACGTCAATTTTAAGCAGACGACATTACAGCCGTGAATAGGTTCTGTTTAGGGAATTGCGACAAGGTTGGTGTAAGGAGGGAATCCTTGTTGGGAGGGCCGTTGAAGGGAGGGAACACTGTACAATAAAACCTCTCTATTTTTATGAACACTAAAACGAGGATTAATTTATTGTAAAAAAGACAGGGGACAGCTTAAAACAAGGTGACAAAAAGTTAGATTTCTGTTTTACTGTCGCCTTGCTTTAAGCAGTCACCCATTGTAAACCCCTAATAATAAATGAAATTTAGTGGTCGTAATAGAAATTCAGGTTTTTATTGTGGTATGTTTGTATAGTTCATACAGATGTTTACCTATTGTCTCCCTTGTATCTGACTGCTCTTCCTTAATCACAGACTGACTGGCATCTGGTTTGGTTAGATCTGTATCATCCTGTGGTTGAGTTAGATCTGTATCATGTTGTGGTTTGGTTAGATCTGTATCATGTTGTGTTGAAGTTTCACCTGTTACTGGTTCTGTCTGCTCAGCTGTGTCTGTTACAGTGTCAGGGGTGTCAGCCTCTCCACCAGCTTGCTTTACATCTGGCTTTTCCATCTTGATAACCAAATGGAAGCCTAAGGTTGGTCTATTCACCCTATGAATAATAAAGGAGCTAGCTACAGAATGTCTGTTTAGATAGGAGACCGCAGACTGAGACAGAACGAGAGACAGACAGACAGAAGAGACAGAGAGTATTCATTCCTTCCTCAAATTTTCAACATACATCTCTGTCATAGGCTTCATCTCTAAATGTTAAGATTTTTAACATTTATTTTTAAAACATTTTGTAAGCAATTTATTTAAAACATTCCGATTAAAAAATGAGAAGTAATTCCTTATGTAAAATATGTCAAACGTCATAGTTTTTAGTCAAATCTGATAACTACTTGGTGTATTTTGAAAGTAAAACCACTTAACCATTTGATAAATTTCCTATATATCTATCGTAAGTATATACACAGTGACACAAAATACAATCACCCAGCTACAGTAGGCCATTAGATTTAAAATGAGTTTTGTTAATCTCCTTGTAAAACACGCTGACAGAGACGGAAACGCTATATAATTCTAAAGAATCCTACACTGAATTCTGCCGAAAGTATTACCTAGCCTGCGACAGAGATGAATGTGTGAATCGGAAGTAAAAGAGAATGAGTGAGAGAGACAGAGAAAGACAGTGAGAGACTGACTAAGGGAGACAGAGTGAGTCTGAGTGACATACATAAGAGAGTGACAGTGACACAGAGAGAAACAGTGACAGAGAGACAGTGACAGAGAGAGACAGTGACAGAAGAGAGAGAGGGAGAGAGAGAAAAACAGACAGACAGAGAAGGAGATGAACAGAGAGGGGAAGAGACAGACAGACAGATAGATGAGTTTGGTTTTACAGCACTACACAAAATAAGTCATATAGCGTGGATGAAATGATGAGGGATGATGAGATGAGAGGATTTTGGCTATTCTCATTCATTGTGAAGCAGCGCATGGAATCAAAACCACCGACGTACCTTCCTTTTAGTTCTCGGCAAAGTGGATAGTCTGATAAACAGAACCATTCCCTATGACAATTAAGCCCCACAACCACAACAATTAGGTAGTACTTGTAATTTTGACTGGGAATTCGTCTCTTGGGACAGACAGACAGATGGACAGACACATATACTAGTCTAGAACGACAGATGGAGACATGCTCACATACAGAAAGAGAAAGTTCAAACAGAGACTATCTATCTATCTATCTCTGAATACTGGCAACCCCTCTCACGAGTGTTACAGCCAGGAACTGTTAAGTGAAGTGAAAGGTAAAAGAAAAACCCAACAATAGATATTGTCAAGTATAGTGAGGCTTAAAGAAGAAAGTCAGTTGTTTAAAAATGGGTGAGTTGAGATAAAAGGGAAAGACAGTCACAGACAGACCCAAAAAGGCAATAGCGTAAGGAACTTAAAAGGGACACCATTATATTACTAATATATAGTACTTCTACTTCTAATATATAGTGACCACCTTCAACTAGTTTAAGTTTCTGTACGAATTGTTATGGGGCCGAAATATATGTCAGTATGCAATCTTGCTAGGGGGCTGTAAATAAATAAATCTTTACAATTGTGCTTAGTCAATTAAATGGCGATATTTTTACGGATATACTGTACTATGATTGCAACGCAATGTCGCTTATTAATCATCATAACAGATACCTATCGTCATTCCTTTATTGACAGATGACGCCTCAGAAGTTACGCCCCTTTGTATATTCTTCCCTCTTACGCAAGCGCTTGCTTTGAAAACTCGAGTTGTACTTTAATGTACATGTAAGCGTTTAGGTAAGTGTATTACTGGATGAAATCTAACTATAAACCTATATAGTTTATCTTTTCCAAGCCAATTGAGTTGTAAGTGTTGTATTTGAAATGCTTTAAAAGACAATGGTCTTAGTATTTAGATAATAATAATTATATCATGTTTTTAACAAAAGGCCACGTACGGAAGCAAACTGGTGCCACGCCTTTTCGCCCCAAAAACTAGCAAGGCTTTGCAAAATAGCATTAAGATAATTATGCTGATTGGAATTTATCAAACTTTTTAATAAACTGATTTCAATTTGACACACCAACCACTACAGCACCTTCCCTCTCCTCATTCTTGGGTCATTCCTGTCTCTCCACATCATCTCCTGTTCCAATTATTCCTCATTGGATATGATAACACCAATTAAATTGATGAGATTGCTGTCTCATTTACAAGGCTGCCTAAAGTTGACATGAAAAATCCTAAGATTTCCAAATTTGCATTTTTCAAGTGCGATTTTACGAATCGTACCCTCACCCCATCGCCTGTTTCTAGTTTGTTGACAAGTGACTACATAAAAATAAAATTAATTCAGCACCCAGGCCATAATTATCTCACCTGAGCTAGCTCAGGGTGAGCTTTTGCAATCCTTGAATGTCCGGCGTCCGTCGTGCGTCGTCCGGCGTCAACAATTTAAGTGTTTACAATCTAGAGGCCACATGTGAATATTTATCCAATCTTTCTCAAACTTGCTCAGATGGTATATTGCCATAAGAGTTCGAATGAGTTCGATTATGGCTGAAATCAGACAATTAGGTCATGAGTTATCTACCTTTGAATTGCTGAAAATGCCATATTTATCAGTGTTTACACTCTAATATTTACCCCATCTATCTAAAAACTTGCCCAGATTGTATATCATCATAAGAGTTCGGATGAGTTCGATTTTGGTTGAAATCGGACAAATAGATCAAGAGTTATCTACCTTTGAACTACTGAAAATGCCATATTTAACAGTGTTTACACTCTAGAGGCCACACTTTTTATCCAATCTATCTCAAACTTGCTCAGATTGTATGTGACTATAAGAGTTCAGATGAGTTTGTTTATGGTTGAAATCAAACTAATAGGTCAAGAGTTATCTACCTTTGAATTGCTGAAAATGCCATATTTAAGGGTTTTTACACTCTAGAGGCCACATATTTTATCTAATCTTTCTCAAACTTACTCAGATTGTATATTACCATAAGACTTCAAACGAGTTTAATTATAGTTGTAATCGAACCAATATGTCAAGAGTTATCTACCTTTGAATTGCTTAAAATGACATATTTAACAGTGTTTACACTCTAGAGGCCACACTATTTATCCAAGCTCTCTCAAACTTGCCCAGATTGTATATGACTATAAAATTTCGAAAAAGGGTGATTATGGTTGAAATCGGACAAATAGATCAAGAGTTATCTACCTTTGAATTGCTGAAAATGCCATATTGTACAGTGTTTACACTCTTGCAACTACAGTTTTCAATGGATTTTCATTATACTTGTACACAAAGTATATAGCTATACGTTCTAGAAGGAGTGGAATTATTGCTGAAATCTAATCATTGTGGTAATAGTTACCTGCCCTTGATATACTTTGAAATGCTAGAAAAAGGCTTCATTTCAGTATTGTTTAGGCTCTAGTTATCTGCCTTTGATGTACTCTACTATACTAGAGTAGGTCGACAAACTTGAATGGATTTAGAATAAAAAGGGTGAAATTCAAAGGTAAAGCTATCAGGCTTCATTACAAATGGTGAGCGATATCAGGGCCTTCAGGCCCTCTTGTTAATGTTTGTTGTGTCTGTCTGCCTGTATTTTTTGTCTGTCATAAAATTAAAGACTGAACAGTTAATCAGTAAGAGAGAGAAAAAGCATAAACTTAACCCAATAACCCATAAATATGCCCTTTTAAGCCTTTAATTTATTCCACCACTGAATAAAATAGATCCAATTTATACAGTCTTGAATATGTCCAATTTGTAATCTTTTATATCTCCTAGAAGACTTTTGCTGAAAGTAAAGCAGAATGTGTCTTAAGGTCATGCTGCTTTACTTTCGACAGCTGCTTTAAGTTGCCACCTATAATCTTCAAATCTGGAAACAGTCTATGGGCTAATGGGTTAAATCCAGAGAGAGAGAAAGAGAGAGAGAAACCTGAACAAAAAAAAGGACGGAATAAAACACAACAACAAATCACTAATGTATCATAGTGCTTTATTAGTGAGCGATTATAGTGATACAAATGACATGCAAATCAACCTTTCTGAGCCAGCTGTAATAAATCACTAATGATTCACTATCAATGTAGTACTAATGGCTCACTGTGCTTTAATTAATCATTAATGTGTCACTATCAATGTAGTACTAATGGCTCAGTCACTGTGCTTAATAAATCACTAATGTATCACCAAGTTCAATGAATCACTAATAAAACACTATCTGAGGATGTTAAGTGTAATGGATCACTAATAAAACACTATCTGAGAATGTTAAGTGTAATGAAGCACTTATAGATCACTATATAAAAGTTTAAGTATAATGGATCACTAATGTACCACTTTTACATGGGGAGCAGAAGAGTAGTGCATTAGTGATACATTAATGTACTACCAATGGACCACTGCAATTTGCTATTAAACAGTGGTACATTGATGATAAATTATTGATACATTGGTGATTATTAAAACATTTTTTTTGTTTGGGAAATGTTCCAATATTCTGTTCAGGGAGAGAACGAGAGAGGATATGAAGAATGATGTTTCTATAGTATACATTTTTTTCAGGCTCATATGGTAATCTTAATTGACCACAAGGATGGTCAAAATCTTGAGCAGTGGAGAGATTGTCAGTGATGATGATCCAAGAGCACAGGGAAATAGTAGACCAAGACAGGTACCGTCACATTTAACCCTTTCTTAAATGTAGCTCTTTCCTTAATTTAGCTCTTTCCTAAATTAAGCCCTTTCTTAAATTTAACCCTTTCCTAAATTAAGCTCTTTCCTAAATTTAGCCCTTGCCTTTATTTAGCCCTTTCCTGAATTTAGCGCTGTCCTAACTTCATCCCTTTTTAACTCAACTGGCACGAAGTGCCAAGGTGAGCTATTGTGATCGCCCTGTGTCCGTCGTCGTCCGTCCGTCAGTCCGTCCGTCGTCAAACTTTTTCTTTAAAGATCTTCTTCTCGGAAACCACTGGGCCAATTTCTTCGAAACTTCATAGGATTGTTCCTTGTAGGGTACTCTCTCAGATTTCTTTCAAATATAAGTCATCCAATTGAAATTGTGGTTGCCATGGCAAAGATTGAAAAAACTTTAAAAATCTTCTTGTCAAAAACTACTGGTCCGAATTAAAAATAATTTTACACAAATGTGCCATTGGTGACCCTCTATCAGATTTCTTAAAAAATAATTTTCCTATCTTAAAAAACATGGCCGCTAGTGGGTGGGGCAGATTTTCCTTATATGGCTATATAGTGAAAACTTTAAAAATCTTCTTGTCTGAAACCGCTGGTCCGGTTTGAAAGTAATTTCACACAAGTGATTCATGGTGGGTGACCCTCTACCAGATTTCTTAAAATTATTTTGATATCTAAAAATACATGGCCGCCAGTGGGTGGGGCACATTTTCCTTATGTTATACTGTATAGTAAAAACTTTAAAAATCTTCTTCTGTGAAACTACTGGTTCAAATTGAAAATAATTTTACACAAATGTGCCATTGGTGACCCTCTATCAGATTTCTTAAAATAATTTTCTTATCTTAAAAACATGGCCGCTTGTGGGTGGGGCAGATTTTCCTTATATGGCTATATAGTGAAAACTTTAAAAATCTTCTTGTCTGAAACTGCTGGTCCGATTTGAAAGTAATTTCACACAAATGATCCATGGGTGACCCTCTAACAGATTTCTTTAAATAATTTTGATATCTAAAAAAACATGGTCGCAAGTGGGTGGGGCACATTTTCCTTATGTTACTGTATAGTAAAAACTTTAAAAGTTTTCTTCTGTGAAACTACTGGTCCAAATTGAAAATAATTTTACACAAATGATCCATTCATAACTCTCTACCAGATTTCTTAAAATCATTTTGTTATCTTTAAAATCATGGCTGCCAGTGGGTGGGGCAAGTTTTCCTTATATTAATTTCCGTATAGAAAATCTTTAAAAATCTTTTTCTCTGAAACTATTGGTCTGATTTAAGAATATTTTTACACAAATAATGATTCATGGGTGACCCTTTGCCAGTTTTCTTCAAATAATCTTCCTAGCTCAAACATGGCCGCCAGAGGGTGGGAATGAATTTACTAATGATGGCTTATAGTGAAAACTTTACCATTACTGGTTTATTACCATGACCGTAACCATGGGTACCAGGTGAGCGATTTAGGTCCGCATGCGACTCTTGTCTAAACTTATCCCCTTCCTAAATTAAGCCCTTTTCTAAATTTAGACAATTTCTAA
Source organism: Gari tellinella (assembly GCA_922989275.2). Lineage (NCBI taxonomy): Eukaryota > Metazoa > Mollusca > Bivalvia > Cardiida > Psammobiidae > Gari > Gari tellinella. Next base: position 79,399,064 of record OV277856.1, read on the forward strand.
ATTTAGCCCTTTTCTAAATAAAACCCTTTTCTGAATTTATCCCTTTTCTAAATTTGAAGACAGGTGACCACTGTACGCAGGTTGAAAGTAAAGCAGAATGTGTTAAGCTACCATCTGCTAGGATATAGAAAATATATCTTGTGGGACATACTTATAACTGTATTAAATGGAAGTATTTTCTTCAGTGGAGGAAATAATTAAAGGCATAAAAAGATGTATTTATGGGGTAATGGGTTTACTCTTTCCTTCAAAAAGGGCCTTTTAACTCATTTAATATTGTCTTTATATTCAACATGAACAGCACTTTTATATTGGTTGTTGTTTCTTTTTCAGAACATGGACTAAATAGTCAAAAACAGACTACACTAAATTGGGAACTGGAATTTTCCATTTCTGAGAAGTATCAAATTTTAAATTTGAAATTGTATTGTTTGTTGTTTCTTTTTCAGAACATTGGCAGGATTCAACATGATCCAGATGCAATAGCTCGGCAATATGAGGGAGGTGGTCAGCAGTTCTCAGTGTTTGATTCTTTAAATCAGAGACTTATAGGCTACGGGTTTCCTCGCTTTAACATAGGACAGCATGCTGTAGAACCCATTGTGTCAGTGGGTTTCATACTAGCAGGTCTGCTGCTGGGCCTACCTGGCCTATTGCTAGGGGCTTTGTTATTTTTTGTGTCAAAGATGAGTGCATCAGGTGGAGGATTTGCCTCATTTTTTGGAGGTGGTGGAGGAGGTCAAGGTCAGGGTCAAAGTGGAGGTGGTGGTTCAAGAACACAGCCTCAAGGAGAAGGACATAGACTGGGAAGATAGTGATTCTTGTATACCCATTTCCACATAAACACACATTTTTACACCTTGAATTTATTTGTCCACTGAAGAAATTATTTCCAATTTATGTAGTCATGAAAATGCACCATAAGAAATATATTGTATATTCTAGCAGATGGTAGCTTAAAGCAGGCTGAAATTAAAGCAGAATGTGCCTTAACCCTTTCCCCCATAGAAGCGACTTTTACCGTATTTAATTTATTCCTCCGCTGAAGAAAATATTTCCAGTTTATACCCTCATGAACAATTACCATTACAAACATTTAATATTGCCTAGCAGATTTTAGCTTAAAGCAGGCTGAAAGTAAAGCAGAATGTGCCTTAAGGCACATTCTGCTTTACTTTCAACCTGCTTTAAGTAGTCACTTATTTTCAAAACTAGAAACAGGCTATGGGGTAAAGGGTTAAGGCACATTCTGCTTTACTTTCAACCTGCTTTAAGTGGTTACAAATCTTCAAAACTAAAAATAGGCTATGGGATAGTGGGTTCAACTGCAGTGGAGAAGATGTTATCCTTTCCCACTAAATGTGTTTGTGCTAGAACCATTATTTCCATTACAAACAGTTTGGAGTAAGAACAGATGCTTGGAATTCGGTAACCCGGTATCTGATCAGGCTCCAAACTATTTTCCATTCAGGTTAAAAGAATTGTCAACATTTTTTAATTACTATTCATTTTCTTCATATTTGTTTTAGTTCTGTTTAAACTGATGAGAATAAGGTCTTCTCCTCTGTCTGTGATTGGTTATCTTACATAAAGTGACTGCTTAACCCATTACTCCATAAATACGCCTTTTTACGCCTTTCATTTATTCTTCCTCTAAAGAAAAGAGATCAGATTTATACAGATATGAATATATGTTCTATATTCTAGCAGATGAAAGCTTAAAGCAGGCTGAAAGTAAAGCAGAATGTGCCTTCAGGTTTAGAAAGCCTTCCAACTGGCTTGCTCCACCTGTAAATAGCTGGACGTAGCTAGTGATATGACTGAAATACTGTTAAAAGCGATGTTAATTCACAATAGTAATAATAATATATTCATTTTGCTTTAAGTAGTCACATATCTTCAATACTAGACACAGGCTATGGGGTAAAGGGTTAATTCTTGTTATGCTGAATTCTTATATAGACTCTTCCACTACAGTAAAACCTCTCTATTACAACCACTTTAAATATTAAAGGCTAATTGACTGCATAAAAGACAGGTTACAGCTTAAAGCAGAGTGAATGTAAAACTGTTTAACGTTCACCTTGCTTTAAAGCAGTCACCGGCCTTAAACACCTGATTATTAACACAGTTTAGTGGTTGTAATAGAGAGGTTTTACTGTATTTGATAAATCAAATTTGATTATTGTGACTTATGAGAGGAGTATCCAAGTGATGTTTAAAAAATGTTACAAACAATGCTGACCTAGATCACAGGGCTCTGATCTGGATCTACACTGTTTGAAAAAATAAATACACTTACATGTATACACTTAGTACCTGTACTTCAAGGGTGATGGCAGGGCAAGAGGAATGCAGAAAACTCCAATAGGAGCTTTGTACACTACTTATATCCTGTCTTTAGCAGAAAACTGGCTACGAGTAGTAATAACTGCCTTACACAGGATCTACTGAGCAGTATATTGAGCCATGTCTTATGCAGAATTGCGCATTATAAATGTTTCATACCAAGATGAACCATTACATTACAGAATACAGAATACATTTTATTTCGGATTTAAACATACAGTTTATCATCCATATACATTGTACAAAATCAAGATATAATCAAATTAGAATACATTAAAAATGGGATGTCTGATCAGGTTCAGAACAGCTGGTAGCAGCAGGAGACAAAAGATTTGTCTTTGTCTAGTGTCAGTCAGTAACGTCATGTTGACTTATAACCCATTACCCCATAGCCTGTTTCTAGTTTAAAAGAAAGATGATCACTTAAAGAAGGTTGAAAGTAAAGAATATGCATTAAGGTGCATTCTGCTTCACTTTCAGTCTGCTTTAAGCTATTGTCTGCTAGGATACCTATTCATGACAGTATAAATAGGAACTATTTTCTTCAGTGGAGGATTAAATATAGGCATGAAAAAGGCGTATTTATGGGGGAATGGGTTAAACTGAATCAGTTGATCTGGATCTGCACTGTTTTCAATGGCACATGTCATTTAATCAAAAATCCGATGATGATGATGATGATGATGATGAAAGTCACTGACAGGACATTGCACATAATTATAATTATAATTTATCAAAAAATGAAGCACATAAAATTAGATACCGGTATGATTAACAAATTATTCACAAAACTTTTGTAGCTATTCAATATTTCAGATATATCGAATATATAATTAAATAGTTAAGTTATATCAAATGCAAATGTTATTTAACCTTTATCTCCATAGACAAAAGTGCACCTCACCCAGATCTAACTGTGTTTTGAAGTAGGTTATGTTGATGAGTAGGTAGGACTGCTCACTGGTGCTTCTGTGGAGGAAAGGGTTTAGACATTCCAATTATTGTCAATTGTGTTAACCCATTACCCCATAAATACGCCTTATTACGCCTCTATTTTATTCATCCACTAAAGAAAATAGCTCCAATTTATACAGTCATGAATATGTAGCATCAAAAATATGTTCTACACCTAGCAGATGATAGCTGAAAGTAAAGCAGAATGCGCCTAAAGGCGCATTCTGCTTTACTTTCAACCTGCTTTAAGTGGTAACATATCTTCAAAACTAGAAACAGGCTATGAGGTAATGGGTTAACAGGATTTTACAAGACACATTGAAACATACAAACTTATACATTTTACTTCAGATCTTGAGATCTTGGTACAACTACCTTATATAAACTCATTCTACCCTAGTGATGAGTATACTCGTCATTAACAAAAAACGTATGTGTAAAGAGTACACATGTCCTATGCGAACAGTGTAGACCCTGATCAGAGGTCTCCGTCCTGCTTAAGCCCTCTGATCAGAGTCTGCACTGTTTGTCATTTTGCAATATATTGTTAAAATCAACCCTAAAGAGTAAAAAACTGGATTAAAACTTAAGCAGAAATTTGAATGGTTCATTAAAAGTTTCACTGGTGAATGAGTTATGTAATTTTACATGTATCACATCTTGGTTTAACAGTTCTTCTCCACATTGAATACTGTACATGAATATTAAAGAATTATAGTATGTATATTTATCTCTAGGTGTTTGTGTTCAGAAATTCTATAACAGCTATTTATTTACACTTGCCCAGAATATGAATAACTTAAAGTTCCAGTGGCAATTCTATTGTCATTTGCAAATCATTTGAACGGTAACAGTGGTTGTACAGCGTTCCCTCTCTACAACGACATCCAATGGGAGACAAAATATGTGTGCATTGTTCGGAGGGAGTCTTTATAGAGAGGGAAGTTGGCTTACAGTTGCAAACAGCTTGAATCCAGATCAGACGCCGCGTAACGCGGCGTCTGATCTGGATTCAAGCTGTTTGTCACTCGTCACTAAGGTTTGTTATGTCAAAATGCCCAATATGTAATTTTGAGAAAAACAGCAGACGACAACTTTAGCAGAAGATATTGCAGACGTAAAAAGGTTGGACATCATTTCTTGTTTCGGGATCAGCGGCAAGCGTCGTTGTGAGGAGGGAATCGTTGTTGGGAGGGCCGCTGTAGAGAGGGAGCGCTGTAATTTTAATTCTGTTATCTTCACAACCTTTGCCCATGCATATATCACTTAACCCTGTCTCTCAAAGCTTGTTATCTTCACAACCTTTGCCCATGCATATATCACTTAACCCTGTCTCTCAAAGCTTGTTATCTTCACAACCTTTGCCCATGCATATATCACTTAACCCTGTCTCTCAAAGCTTGTTATCTTCACAACCTTTGCCCATGCATATATCACTTAACCCTGTCTCTCAAAGCTTGTTTTCAGTATTTAAGATAGGTGAATGTTTAACTTATTGACAGTAAAGCAGAAATCTCCGTTTTAGCAATCGCATGTAATGATCTAAGAAAAGTTTCCCTAAGTTATTATTGAAACAGGTTAGAACCATGTAATGGCATGCATTGTCATAATGAGGTACAGTAAAACTCCTCTATTACGGCAAGTAAATGAGGGCTAATTGATTCTATAAATAACAGGTGACAGCTCAACTCTTTGAACCCTAGTCAATGCTTATATGTGTCATTTGCAAACAGCGTACCTGTGAGGAGTACATTTGTCCTATGTAAATAGTGAAGACCCTGATCAGAGGGCTCCTTAAGGAGCCCTCTGATCAGGGTCTACACTGTTTGTCGTTTTGACATATATTGTAAAAATCAACCCTAAAAAGTAAATAATGGACTAGACTAAATTGAAAATAATTGTCCATTTGAGGTTTCAGGGAGGAAGGGGTTAAAGCAAGGTGAAAGCAAAACAGAAAATTCTTAAAGGAGCTTTGTTTTACCTTCACCTTACTTTAAGCAGTCGCCTATCTTAGACACCTTATACCTGTTATCAACACAATTTAGTGATCATATTGGAGGGGGTTTATTCTGTATATGGTCAGCAAAAACTCAAATCTGACCAATCAAATGCTTGAGAATGATTTTAGACTCAACTCAAAAGCTTTATAACCTAGTGGCAAGGTGTGAAGATATTTCAATGAAGGTTTGAGAATGTTGAGGTTTTCTGTTAAGTTTTATTGTAAAGATTATGCACATGTTCACATCTTATCCCATTATATTCTGAATTTTTCATGATATTATGGATTATTAAACTTATGAAAATGACCTATTTATGTTTGTTTTCAGGGATGTTTTTTTTAAAAATTATTTCAGAAAAATAGAATTTAAACAAAAAGGGCAATCACTCCGTTAGGAGCCCTCTGATCAGGTCATGGTGCAAACTCTGGTCAAAGCGCTTCTTAAGGAGCCCTTTGAGCACCAGGTCTACACTGTTTGCAAAATATACATACACACATTGTTGGCTTCTGCCAATTCATGTATATTTTTCACTATGACTTCATCAACTTTTCATCTAAAAGCTCAATGATCACTGAAACAGGGTCCAAAGTTATAAAAAGTTTGAATTGATTCTGAGTTCTTATTCAAGTATTTGATTTGTCAGATTTGAGCAAAAGTCAAATCTGACCAATCATAAGCTGGAGAACAATCTCAGACTCAACTCTAACTCTTTATAACCTGGGGGCCAGCTTAACCCTTCTACTGCCATAATTGATACTATTTAAATTGCATTTACAAATAGCATTAAGCAAGATCAGTTTCAGAGTAACTCTGCATGAAAATGAGAAGAATGAAGAAAAACAAAACAAAAAATCTCAGACAATTAAAAAACAACAACACAAGGCAGTGACAAAGTTATACAAAAGTTTTAGTTTGTTTTACAGTAGATCTCTTTGCCTATTGTTGCCTGTATGAATAAAATTACATGTAATATATCTGAACTTCAAAGTTGTTTGTTGTATTTTATTGTTTAGCGACAAGAGCTTGTGTTATTACTGGTCTATCCTACAGTGCTCCCTCTCTACAACGACACCTAGTGGGAGACACAGATTGTGTGTGTTGTTCAGAGGGAGTCGTTATAGGGAGGGCAAAGTAAGACTTAACTTACATTTGCAAACAGCTTGATTCCAGATCAGACGCTGCGTTATGCGGCATCTGATCTGGATTCAAGCTGTTTGTCACTCGTCACTAAGTTTTTATGCCCCCGGCATCGACAGATGCGGGAGCATATAGTAATCGTCCTGTCTGTCTGTCCTTCCGTACACACGCTAGGATACTTATGTGGCTAAAATTCTTAGCCACATAAGAGAAAAAACATTAACCTGGCCGTCTCTTGTGACATTAACCTGGCCATTTCTTGTGACATTAACCTGGCCAGTTGTGGGACATAGGGTAAGGGGTAGGGTTAGCCTCCAGACCATTCTATTCCAAGTTAGAGCAAAAAGACATTGTCTCTTGTGTGGCTAGCCACGCAAGAGAAAACAATAGAAAATAGCCACATAAGTATCCTAGTGTAAGTACGTCCGTCCGTCCGTCCGTAAACAGGTTAAGTAGATTTTACCGTTTCGTCTAGCATCAACACCGCTTATTCAAATGCTTAGATACTTATACAGTTGTTGCCTTGGACCATCCCCTATCCACCAATATCACCAAACTTTGATTTTGACCTTGACCTAATTTGGACTTAGAATACTTTGAATGGGCTATTTCTTGGTTAACTAGATTTTACTGTTTCGTCTGGCATCAACACCGCTTACTCCAATGCTTGGATACTTATACAGTTGTTGCCTTGGACCATTACCAACCCACCAGAAATACCCAAGCTCAGTTTGACCTTGACCTAATTTGGACTTAGAAAAGATTTGTAACCTTTTCAAAAACACATAATTTTTTTTTACATTTAATGCATTGCATTTCCTTTTAGTTTTGTTTAAAAAGGAAAGAATAAGGTTAATTTCTTCACTGTATTTACAATATTATGTCAAGTCCCACTATAAGACAACGAGCAGTGTTAAGGACATTTGGCAGCTTAAAGAGGCTCGCAACCGGATTTAGTATTAAAAATGGTAATTTGTAAATATATGTCAAATGCTTATATAAATCGGTAAGATTTAGTTTAGGATAATATATTCTGTTAAAAAATGCATTTCAAAAAAAGAAAAGAAAAAAAGAAGCTCTGTTGGGATTCGAGCCCGTGAACCTCCATGCGGAGACAAACACGAAAAAATAAGGAAACACCTTAACCACTCGACTACGGGCTCTATATTTCTATGGTATCGAATTAACGTAGTTCAGTGTGTAGCGATGGATAATACATTATTCGGCAACAACAACAATACCGTTGACTGGCGCTATAGAAAAACGATGGAAAATATCTAAAAAACTAAGATTCGATGACGGTTCTTGATACTTTTTTCGTACTGATCATATTTTTTTAATGTCAGAAGCCCAATAATGCCACACATTTGCTTAAATATTATTTGTATTTTATTTTATTTTGACAAGTACACCATCCGGTTGCGAGTCCCTTTAACGCATCATGAAAGTAATTACAGAAAGCTCATATCATTAGCTGCTTTAAGCATACGTAAAGCAGCAACTTGCATAAAAACACTGAAAATAAAAAAGGAAATACAGTCGAAACATAATAATTCAAACTCGCTTTAGTTCGAACATTCCCAAATTTTAAAGTTAAAACGTGGCTTATCATAGTGGTATAACGATGCATCGATGCATTGCGATGTACTTACCCACCGATGGCTGTATCTGCTTGTAAATGAAGCTTGCAATATATTCACCAGCCCTGCAATGCATCGATACGAGTGTTAAGTATCATGCATAGCCATTTACACTTAGTAACAAAGTGTCTCATTATAATCAAAACTGTTTGATTTGTAACAAGAGACAATAGATTTGAATGTTTTGCAGACATTTACTTTGAAGTGAAGGTATAATGATATACTTTTTGAAGGGAAAATACCTCTTCGAACATCATACTTTTTAGCTCACCTGACATGAGCTTTTGCAATCCTTGAATGTCCGGCGTGCGTCTTTAGTCGTCCGTCGTTAGTCGTCAACAATTTGTAATGTTTACACTCTAGAGGTCACAATAATTATCCAATCTTTCTCAAACTTGCTCAGATTGCTTATTACCATAAGAGCTTGAATGAGTTCGATTATGGTTGAAATCAGACTAATAGATCAAGAGTTATCTACCTTTGAATGGCTGAAATTGCCATATTTAACAGTGTTTACACACTAGAGGCCACACTTTTTTATCCAATCTTTCTCAACTTACCCAGATTGTATATTACCATACGAGTTCGGATGATTATGGTTGAAATCGTTCCAATTGATCAAGAGTTATCTACCTTTGAATTGCTGAAAATGCCATATTTTACAGTGTTTACACTCTAGAGGCCACAACTTTTATCCAATCTATCTCAAACTTGGTCAGATTGTATAAGAGTTCAGAAGAGTACAATTATGGTTGAAATCAGACTAAGCGGTCAAGAGTTATCTACATTTGAATTGCTGAAAATGCCATATTTAAGGGTGTTTACACTCTAGAGGCCATCATTTTTATCCAATCTTTCTCAAACTTGCTCAGATTGTATAAGACCATAAGAGTCCAGACAATTTCAATTATGGTTGAAATTGGACGAATATGTCAAGAGTTATCTGCCTTTGAATTGCTGAAAATGCCATAATTAAGAATGTTTACACTCTAGAGGCCACCATTTTTATCCAGTCTTTTTCAAAACTTGCTCAGATTGTATATGGCCATAAGAGTTCGAATAAGTGCCACTATGGTTGAAATGGGACAAATAGATCAAGAGTTATCTGCCCTTGAATTGCTGAAAATGCCATATCTGACAGCGGTAACACTCTTCCAACTACAGGTGTCAATGGATTTTGATTATACTTGCACACAAAGTATATAGCTATATATTAAAGTTCTCGAAGGAGTGCAATTATTGTTGAAATCTAATCATTGTGGCAATAGTTCTCTGCCCTTGATATACTCTGAAATGCTAGAAAATGCTTCATTTCAGTATTGTTTAGACTCTAGTTATCTGCCCTTGATGTACTCTACTATAGTAGAATTATGAGGGTGTATTCCAAAATTGTTTACATGTTATACTCCAAATTTGAATGGATTTAGATTAAAACAGGTGAAACTCAAAGGTAAAGCCGTCAGGCTTCATTACAACAGTGGAGCGATATCAGGGCATCCAAGGCCCTCTTGTTTCATTACGTATACATGTAGTTGTAATACATGTATAATATGCATATTTCATAAAACAATCAGAGTGGTTGCAAACTAACAACTGTTGTATATATATTTAAACGTCTGTATCACGATATGTATTGCATCTTGACTTCAATATTGCAATACACATCGTCTTATAATCTCGTCTTGAACATGAAATATGTGGATACGTGTCGTAAAGGAAATAACTGCCGATTCACAGCCCTAACGTATCTACGTTTTATCTTTGAAATACGGATATGTTCGACGGCCTTAAGTGAGATCGATTTATCGAAATTAAGCATGAAATACCGATAAGGTCGATTAAAGCGAGTTCGACGTATCGAGTTTCGACTGTATATTGCATCATATGTCATTCAAATATATCAATTCTCCCTGAAACTTATAATGGACAGTTTCATTTTCTAATTTAAAAGTCTAGTCCATTTATGACCATTTAGGGTTGCTTTCTCCAACATATTTCAAAATGACAAACAGTGCAGACCCTGACTAGAGAAATTCCTTAGAATGTACTATGCGCTGGTACAGTGGCTGAAAACGCTCTTCTTTCCCATTAAACGCGTTTACGCTAAAACATTTCCAATTTGCAATCAGTTTGGAGCAGACTACAAACTGTTTGCCACTCAGATTAAAATAGATAGTTGTCATTTTCTCCATTTTACTGCCGCTGCATTTGCGTTTCGTTTGCGTTGAAACGGGAAAGAATAACGTATTCTCCACTGTTCTCTATGATATGTTAATTAACATGGTGCATCTCGATATTATTTACATAAATACTTAGAATTATATAATGTTTGAATATCTTTCTTTTTTCAGTGCCAATCTTGACTACAGCTGCATTTGGATCCTGATCAGTTATCTCTCAAAGTAACGACGCAGTACTTCGTGGTTATCTAAACTAGCTGTTTACATTCACGTCATTGTTTTTCAGTCTTAAAGCCAATTTTCAAGATTTGAAGAAAAAAATATAAAAAAAGAATTAAGTTAGATATGTATAGTAGTGAAAGTAAAATTTGGGATTCCAAGAATGAATTGTCCCTAATAAGGATAAAAAGGTTGGACTATGCAATAAATCCATTACAACATTTAAAATATCTGTTCACAGTTGTCGTCTGCAGTCGTTGTTAATTTTGAATTTAGTTTAGCTTAAGATATGTAAGCAGGTTAGTTTAACAGTTTTAAATCATGACCAGACACCGCATTTTGCGACTTCTGATCCTGATCTAAATAGTTTGAAAATTCGAATAAGTTGTGAGTAGCAAACGGATGATTTAGGGATTTCCCAGTTGGCAAAATAGTTGCAATACAAGGCATTAACATATCACTTTATATATCGGTGACATAATGATATTGGATAGGCAGCCCCATGCTGAGTTGAAACTTTAAAAGGAAAATACTAGTCCATTTTTGCCTATTTAATATTGTTGTGCAATATTATTTTTGCAAATGACGAACATCTCCTAACGCGAATTATACCATACACTGTTTGCAAACGACAAGTGTAATGCTGTTTGTTAATGACGAGTATACTCGTCGCTATGGTTGATTGTGTTATCATTTCGAGCGTAGGAAATAAGTTTTTATGACTTTCGCTGACATATTAGATCCAGCACAGAGCATTGGATGTCCATATTTATTATACAGTGCTCCCTGCCTACAACGGCCCTCCCAACAACGACTCTCTCCATACAACGACTCTTGCCACAGTTCCCTAAATAGGAGAAATATGTCTAACGCTTTTTCTGCCGCAATATCGCCTGCTTAAAGTTGTCGTCTGCCTTTTTTTTTTTCTTTTTTTTTTATCAAATTTACATTTAAGTGGACAATTTGATAGAATGAATATAATGACGAGTGGCAAACAGTTTGACTCCAGATCAGACGACGCGTTACGCGGCGTCTGGTCTGAATTTAAGCTGTTTGCAAATGTATGTCAAGTCTTAATTTTCCCTCCCTATAACGACTCCCTCCGAACAACACACACATTCTGTGTCTCCCATTGGGTGTTGTTGTAGAGAGGGAGCACTGTAAGTTTTTCTTGTATACCGCGACTGTTGATAAAATGATACCTTTGTTATATTGCAGACATATGACAGCTATATGAAGGACGATATTATTCTTAAGTGGTCGCCTCTCGTTAACTATCACCAGACTTCGTCATTCAGTGGTCGTTTAATACAAGTTTAACTGTAACCGCATATTATGTTTTCACATAATGTGAAACAGTGTAGAACCAGATTGGATGACACATTTGTCACGTCTGGCTCTATGATGTTTGCTAGCGAATATGTTTAGGTGGAAAATCATCTTTAACCCCATTCATTGTCAAACCCCAATTCTAACACACCTCGCCCACACCCCTATATAAGCGAAGAAGGACCGTCTCAGTGTACGAATTTTCAGTAGAACACTCACGCGCTAAACGTTCTAACGTGACGTCATTTGGCTTCGAAAATGCGTACGCAAGAAATGTAGCGCCGTTGCTTCGATGCAAATTAAGGTTAAATTGAAGTGTTAGAATCGAAATAAAAAATTCATACCAGTGTTCTATCTAACAATCGAACACGGGTAGTCGTTGAGATGCTGGTTATTAAACCACTCGGCCTACCGGCCTCGTGATTTAATTACTACGCATCTCAACTCCTACCAGTGTTCGATTGCACGATAGAACACTGGTATGAATTTTTTATTTCTTAAGTAGCCTACACTGGTTGTTGTCAAACAGTTTGGATTCTGATCAGACACCGCGCAACGCGGCGTCTGATCAGGATCCAAGCAGATTGACACTCATTAGAGATATTATTTAGTCAATTTAGTTGAATTTACATAAAACTTTTCTTTGAGAAAACAAACGCAGAAGATGCCATGACCGTGAATGAGTTTGTTGTTTATATAGATTAGTCAAACCCATATTAAGAGACCGTTCTTTAAGGGTGTATCATACTCATGAATTTTGGAAATTTTCAAAGTATATGAAAACACTCTTTGATGGTTTTGTATTGAAGAGCTATTTAAAATGAATAAAACAAATAGAAAAAAATGTACATTTTGGTGAGCAACATTTGGCTCTACGGCCATGTAAAAGTTACTCCACACACTTTCCCTTATTTTGTCCTTTTCAAACAGCCCGCTTCAATAAAATCCATTTCAAATTAAAACAAATATGTGTTATTCACTTCCTGTCTATGGTAGTATTTCTTCATACAAAACCTAAATTAACCCTTAGCCTGCCAGTCACGACTATAGCTCCATATGCAAACAGCTTGGATCCGGATGAGACGCCGAGTAACTCGGCGTCTCATCCGGATCCAAGCTGTTTGACACTCGGACAACATTTTCAGCAATTTTGAGCAACTTTGAAGCACTTTGAAACTTGAAGCAGACGAGAAATATAGCAGACGATAATTTATTTGGCGGGCTAAGGGTTAAGAGAAAACAGGCACCTAATGTGAAATTTATAAAGCTCTAAATATCATCGATATGGTACTTTTTTGTAAAGGGAGAACACTTTTTTTCTTTAATAACTCAAAGTTTTCAACTCTTACCTTTCAATTTCTTTTCATATTTTGAACTGCCTTAGCATGGGCTTTCATCTGGTAGAATATAAAAAAAGTTTAATACTAGAACTATTTCAATTTTAAACTTTTTTACTTTTTTTCATAAAATAAAAAATCTAATAAAATCATGCCCTATTAAAAGCATATTTTTGATATTCAAGGATCCATATTGTTCAAACCTGGTGCCTGTTTTGTCTAAATTTGGTTTCTATATGTGAAAATACCACCATAAACATGAAATGAATTATGACAACCCAAATTACAATGTTTGTTTTGTTTTGAAATAGATTTTACTGAAGCTTGTACTCTGAATGGGTAACAATTGAAAATAAACTCCAAATTTGACATACCCTTTTCAAATCGCTGTAGCTCAAAAAATAGGACACCACCATATATTTTATTTTCATTTTTTCTTTCATCATAAACAGCTCTTTCAAAAAAACAATGCTAGAAAAAAAGTTTAATACTTTGAAAAATTCGCTTATGGGTTTCATACACCCTTAAGTATGCACTCAGGGAATAAACAAAATGGGTACGTTAAAACTAATGCAGAAAGATACTGCTACAGCTTTATGCATTACTTTATCCTGGAATTAGCAACCACCATATTTTTGCATTGTATTGAAGGTTCGTAAAACAAGTGAACAAAGTGTAGTTGATCAGTCACAAAATGTTTCATCGTTGTAAACCTTGTTTCGTTTAAACCCGCCACTGTCCAATTTCACTGCACGTTACTCTGATCAAACGCTGACTATCTAGGTGTCTGTTCAGCATCCAAACTGCTTGGCGCTCATATCTATATAGGGCCAAATAAAAAAGTACCTGTGTTTCTTATTACATGCCCAAAATAATTAGGGACGGACGCTCGGAAAATCTTTTTTTTCTTTTTTTAAACACATTCAATAATATATACATTTAACTTTCTGATGGAGTATTATATATGAAAATGTATAAATGTAATTTATTGTGCAGTGTCATGGGCCATACATAAAACCCTTTTAAATAACCATTCAAATTGTTTATTTCATTGATTGGTCCCATTACCAAAATTATCTTAAAAATCTAAACCGGTATGATTGTTTATAATATTGATATACCAAGACTGCAAAGTAGTGACTTACATATGCCAGATGGAATGAATAATGTTTTGAAATGTGATGTATGCATGTCAAATGTGTCATTAAAATGTGCTGTCTGCATGTTGAATGTGTCAATGGTTAACTTATCTTCAAGGGAGCTACTTTATGGCAGATTTAGAGCAAATTTCACTTCGATATTTGCTTAATCTTATTCACAAATCAACTTTGAAAACACTTAAACGTCTATAAATTAGCTTTTTAAACAATTAAATGGAGAATATAGTATTCTATTACACGTTCCTCAAAAAACGATTGTCGCAAAAGTGGCCGACATTTTGCCAATGCATTTTTCGAAATGTGAAAAAAAAGTTTATGGTCGGGGGAAAAAACTAGGGTCGGTCGGGTTACCGGAAACACAGGTACTTTTTTATTTGGCCTAGTAAAACGTGTAGCCAAATAAAGCAGAATGCGCATTTTAAAAGCAGACGATATCTGGACACGTGAAGGTTCACATTTTTGGTGGGTTGCACTGGCTAGCTATTACTCCTTCACCGCCATATTGTCTGCTTCAATATTGTTGTCTGCAACATTAGAAAGTTTAGATTTGAGACAGTGTGGCTCACGAAATTTCGATACGAGTCTCAAACAGTTTGGATCCTGATCATAAACCGCGTTAAACGCTGTGTCTGGTCTGGATCACGCTGTTTGAAAAGTCGACTTTTGTCGTATACGGCGGTGGAAAGGTTAAATGTTTGATTTTTGTTTTCATTTTAAACATTATTGAGCAATAAGTCACGCTTAATTTAATCGTCTGCTTAAAGTTTTCTCGTCTGTAAATATATCAACGTAAGTTTTATGGAGATCTACTTTTGACTCGTCAAGCATCAATAAAGGTGTCCAGTATATTGGAATCTACTCAGACACCTAGTTAATCGTTGTCTGATCAGGATCCGATACTGTTACAGGAAGGGTCGATCCTTTTGTTGATATAAGATCAGATCTTTTAGCCTACATTAGACAAAAGCATGTGGAATTAATTAAGCAGGGGAATCATTTGTGCCTAGCGTACTATAAAAGGGACATAATAATTATTATATGCAAACGTTGAAGACTCTGATCAGACGCCGCATTGAGCGGCGTCTAATCAGAGTCTACATTGTTTGTTGTTAGGAATTTCAATATAAAACAAAACGAAAACTGAAATTTAGACCGGGTACCCCTTAGATAAAAACGGATTAATCCAATATATAAGCATTTTAGCATGGAAGAATCCACTTGACGAAAATGGGTTAAACTAATCCATACAGTTTACAAATATAAACCAGGAAGCAGTAAAGCATGATCTAATGGTTCAGTTTTGAGAAATCAAAGTACAGTATAACATAGTTCATACCAAGGCTTGTAACCCAGCAGCGGCAAGTTTGTTACTGAATACCAGCACTACCATTTACCCAGTCCGACCTCTGAACAAATGCCTGACAAAAAACGTCAGCTGCTTGAACTATAATGTACACTCGTGTTAACTATACAATACAGAATAAACAATCCGACTGACAAAGTGTTTAACTTTGTTCCAGATCAGGCACAACATCATCAGTTTTGACATTTTAAAATCACCTTTAATCTACATTATTATAGTCATTGCCGTTACTGTTCTGTTCTGTTTTAATTTCATTAATGTAACATGCATAATATTATTCACATTTATAATATTTATCGTCTGCTCGCAAATGAATTGCCTGCTTTTATTTCTAAAGTTTAGAATGTAAGGCAGTTTCATTTTTATATGAGTATAAAACAGTTTGGAACCTGATCAGACGTCATTTTAGGCGACGTCTCATCTGGATTCATGTTTGCATAATTGTGTTAGTGTTGTCGAGCTGGGCAATAAAGTTCGGGTTAAAGGGTACGGAATGCTATTGGAAAATACCAAAATATAACAATACTTTACAACATTGTTTACATACTATGCATTCCGTCCATGCACATTAACAATGAAACAGGATAGGCTCGGACATGCCAGGCATTTAGTTGTCGCAGGTTGAACATGGCTATCCCATGTGAAAACCACATTCCTTTTCTTTTTCACTCAACAGACAATAACCAACATGTTCAGTGAAGGTTCATTGAAAATGCAACGGAGGATTGACACATTGTCACCTGAATGTATCTGATTTCCAATTAAACCTAGCTCACGTTTTACTTTGTAAAGAGTTGGCTTTAACAATGTCATGCGAACTAGAACTGCCATTAAATGTGACGAATATCCAGGCTGATACACATTGCAACAGCCCTAACAGGCTTACTCTGCAAGAGGTGAGGGCGAAGGTCACAGGGACCTGTACAAAACTTGAGACGTGCACATTTATAACTCCTGATTCAAAATGTATGCCAAATATCAAGTGTCTGAGACTCATACTGTCAAAGGAGGAGATCGCCTGACAGGGTTTGGACAAGACTTCCCAATTTCAAGGTCAAGGGTCAAGGTTAAGGTCTGTCGGACCTGAAATTTGTGTCACTCCCGATTAACATGCATGTCAAATATCAAATGCCTGAGATTGTCTCTGAACGAGTTTGCTGGACAAGAGTTGGACACGATTGTCCAAATATCAAGGTCAGAGGTCAAGGTCATTTGGACTTGAAATTTTCGGGTGTTGCAGATCTACAACTCATGATTAACATATAACGATAAAACTATTTCTTTCTTTACTTCTTATTCTTTAAAAACAGTTATGTTTTATTTACTGATAAGCTGTATCAATATAAAGATCTTCCATCTGCGATTTGATCTAGTTAAAAACCTTCTGACCAAATGCTATCAGTCTAATCTGAATTAACTGATTCTAAAAGAAAGGTGTTCAAGGTTATAAATCATATGAGTAGGTACTTGACACATTTTGAATTACCCTTTTTTATTCTCTATCGTATTATATGGTAGAAAGTAAAACAAAACAAAACGTCAATATTTTTCAAGTACCCGTGTTCTCAAGCATTTGATTGGCCAGGTTTGAGCCTTCATTTACTCAAATCTGACCAATCAAATGCTTGAGAACGATCTCAGACTCGAACTCTTTATAACCTTGGCACCTACTGGTGACACGTAGTCTGTTGCTCAGTTTCTTATCGCTGATGCAAAATTCTATACAAGGATTCCATGCACAAGGAAGGCCTTGCTATCAAACAGACATTTGAACATACATGTATTTGGGTTTTATTTCCGTAAAAGCCATTCTCGTCTCTCGAAAACGGAGGGGAAGTCCATAAACCTCAGAATATTGTCGGCTTATAACCTTCAACTTAACATTGGAGAAAGTTTGACTGAGAAACGTATCGGTGCCTGATCAGAATCCAAACTATTCACAAATAGCAATACAATCCTGAACATAGGCAATGAAAGAATTAAGACCGAGCAAAAGTGATTCCGATCAATTGATTTCTATAAAAACAATATCAGAGCCGATAAGGTATAAACAGAAGATGTAATTCTTTACAAATAAACGCCTCAACGTTAAACCCCTTTTGTACATTGTAAACAGTTTTGAGCCTGATCAAACGTTGGGTAACCCGGCGTCTGATGAAGCTCCAAACTATTTGATATTCAGATAAAAACTATTAGTTAACATTAAAAAAAAAAAAACTGTTTTTTTCTACATTCTTTTTGTATTGCGCTTTAAGTTATTTTCGTTTAAACGGGAAGTGACGTTTTCTCCACTGTACAGAGTCAACCCTGTATTATGCACCCATTCAAACGAAGTTGCTTGGACAGGTTTCCAGAAAGCTTTGTGCAGAACACACAGGCTACAGATTTATACATAACACTAATTCATCATTATGTAACGTGCAAGCCGAGAGACCCAGCAACAACAACTGTTTGGGAAGCATCATTTGCATATACCAACGTACCACGTACGTTACATTACTCTCCCCTCCGAGAAGTCTTGTCCCGAGACTTGGACCTTGGGAGAACCTTGGGAAAGGCAACTCCGGTCTGGCAGTTGTCATTATCCCACCGCTGCCACCATTTGTAACGTGCAAGCCGAGAGACCAAGCAACAACAAACCCCGTCGATGCAAAGCTTAAGCTCACACCAAGAGCTGTTTATTGCGCTATATAATTGACTCACTTCCCAACATACAACTGTTTGGGAAGCATCATTTGCATATACCAACGTACCACGTACGTTACAATTAATAAATACTTCAACAATCTGCGATTACAAAACTATAATTTATCTTATAGGTTGTTTGTTAGTTAAATGTATATTTGAGAATTATTTGTTTTAGTCGGTAAATAACTTCTACCTAATGTTAAAAAAACATGTTTGTATTTGGTAAACAACCAACTACTTTTGTATAAATAAAGTTTCTTGTATCAAATGCCACCCTTTTCAGGCTTGCCTTAATTGTAAACCTTTGTTAACTGCCTATAGAACTGCATGTATTTTAGTAATCCCAAGCCAACTAAACTGAATTGGTTGGATATATACATAATAATATGTTTTCCCTTTTTGGAACTACCTATTGGTAGTCCGTTCATTTACATTAGATAACAATCATAAAAAAACACAACAAAGGAAACATATATTGTCGATAAGGTTTGACCTGTCGATTGTTGAATATTCCGTCTTTTTCCGTAAGCTATCTTTATCTTCCGGAAACAACAAAACAGTGTATTGTAAATAAACCATTCAAGGATGACGCGAATTTGACTATATTATCTGATAAAGATATCTACAGTCGGTAATGGCTCAGGGGTTATGTGTCTGCGCTACCAACGTAGGGGTTATAGGTTCGATACCCGATAGAGTTAATTTTGTAATATTTCTTAATGTGTCTTTTTTATAACTTTTTTATGGTAGACACATACAAACCATGATATTCATGCAATTGCATAAAATAAAGTGCAGTGAACTTGACTTAGGAAACTTGGATAGAGAAGTGCGTATACAGTGGAGAAAATGTTATTCTATCCCGTTTAAACGCAAACAAAACGCAAACGCAAAACAATAAATCATAGAGCATGGCAATGTTCGACAATTTTTGCTATTCATGTTAATCTGAGTGGCAAACAGTTTGGAGCCTGATCAGACGCCGGGTTACCAGGCGTCTGATCTGGCTCCAAACTGTTTGCTATGGAAATAATAGTTTAGCGTAAACGCGTTTATTGGAAAAGAAAAACGTTTGTTCCACTGTAGCAGCATTACGTTATGCAAAGCTCTCTCTGGCAAAAAGCACTCTTTGTTACTTCTGTATTTCGTTAAGCAGCAAGTGTTTCTTTACCCAAACGTTAACTGTTTTATTTTAAGTAAAATATATAATTATCAAAAAAAAAAAAACCTGAAGCTGACGTTTACAAAACAGTGCCTTGAATCGAACCAACGACCCTAGCACTACAAGTCAATGACACTATCTACTAAGCTATTGCGACAGTGGCGTTAGATCATCGACTGAAGTATACATGTATATTACCTGAAGTTTTCATTGATATATAAATAAAGTATACGGAAACTTCCGATGGTGCCAACGAAAGTTGACGGAAAGTTATGACCGACAGGTCAAACCTTATGGATAATACAAAGCAGTATGTTTATAAGTACAAAAACAACATGCATATACGTATATACGTACTGTATGAGTTTAAATCTAAATCTAATCTCTCAATGCTTTGTTGAACTTTTGAATTATTGGATGCTTTAATTTCTTCTCAAAGTAGTAAATACTCTAATGTTAATACATCGTAGTATAAACTGTTCATCATATTCACTATATTGTCTCTTTTTTCGCTTTTGTAGATAGAATTCATAATGTTCCCTATTATAATAATTACTTCTTGATAGCCTTTGTAATATATTTTGTATCTGACTACGAGTTCGTACATGCTAATGTTTTTATTAATGTCTACTTTTGAAAGTAAATTGTGTATATTGACCCAAAAGGTATTTAAATACGGACAAAAGATGGAAACATGTTCTAATGTTTCAATTTCATAACAACTCTTGCAGAATGGCGTTCGTATTAGTTTCCACGTTAAAAAGTTTTCATTAGTTGGAACTATTTCATGGATAAGTTTATAAAGCTCTTTTATTCTGTTATCGATATAAACATTATTCATGGTGTAGTAGACTTCATGCCACTGAACGTTTCGATACATAATAATATAGAGTTATATATTTGATCTTGCTCTCAATTGTGTCAAGTGTTACTTAAAGCCATGCTTTACTCTTTGCCCCCTCCCCCTCTGCTTCAATCGTTTAATAAACGTTAAAATATTATTTGCACTAGATCTATCATATAAACCAATCAGATTCTCAAAACGTTTGTCTATAGCAGTGAAATGGTAATCTCGTTGCAAAAGGAACTCAATATATCACGCTGGCAATCAAATAAAGGTAACATGCAAAAGTCGTAGTGCGATATATTGAAATTGCTTAAGTCGAATATTTCCACGTATAAACCTCGAAATGCTGGTATGCTCGAATTAAGTGATGTCGGAATAGTGAAATTCAACTATGCCAAATACAGGTTAGGTGGACGTAAGCAGATTCAATACACCGAGGTTTAACCATACTATAACAAAAAAGATAATAAACAGTATTCATTAATGTAATTATGCAAGACCTTAAAAAGGTAAGCTTATTTGTCATACTGCAAAAACAATAATCTGTCGAGTGTTGAATGGTTAACTTGCCATGGTACATTATATTGTTTTGATTTTGTCCGAGTATATACAAGAGCATGTCATTTGTTTTGACCTTATATATTTAAGTGGTTTTTCTGACCTGGTCGTTTTATATTTAAATTGAAACATTTATAAACTGACAATGGGGTGATATTGAGATATATAGCTATGGAGAAATATAGTCAAACAACTAGGTCTGGCGTGTCAAAGGTCAGCCGGGTCCATTTTTGAGTTTTCTTATTTCTATATTTTCAATGAATTTCAAAATATTCGGATTCCTCGAATAAAACCTGTTCATTATAACATCTGCATACAAACATACATATACACCTTATATATATATATGTCTAGATTGTATTGTGCCATGTATTTACAATATATATCACTTACTGCAGTTCTTTCCCGTTTACGTTTCCATCACGGTATTAGTTTCCTCAACACGAAATATCTGTATTAGAGATCATTTGCAAACAATTTAGATCCAAATAAGGGCATACGTTTTGTTCTGATTCGGAATTTTAGCTGTTTATTTCCAGGGTTATTTCAGACTTTAACATATGTTTGCGATGTATGCAAATAAAGCAAGTGTGTGAAAAAGAAATAACAGAACGGGAATTAGATTTATTTGATTTGTATTTAACAACACACTAACATAACATAATAGAACAATTTTATTGGCATAACACTTAACCATCAGAGTGCTGAACACGATTTGACCAAAGTTTGCAAACAGTTTGAATTCAGATCAGATCGCGAAACAATGCGTCTGATAAAAATCCAAACCGTTTGATATCCATAGCGATCTTTCTTCTATTTAAAAGGCTAAAATCTATCGTAACATTTCAATTGATACAGACAATAATTTATAAACAGGCGCTATTACAGCAGTGAATGGGTTTAAACACGTTAAAGTCTTTAGACGACAAACAACGACAGTATAATCATGTGTACAGGGACATTATACAACATTGATAAATAGAAAAAAACATATTACACAATAAGTATCACAAATGGTAGTCCACATAAGGGCATTGTATGTACTATGAGTAATTAATTTATATGATTAACCCTTTCACTCTCAATGACGCCAAAAAGCGCGTTATCGAACAGTTTGAATCCTGATCAGACGCCGCGCTACGCGGCGTCTGATCAGGATCAAATCTGTTTGACACTCGTAACGGAACTTTGTCAGTCACACAGCCTTAAAATTAATTTTGAAACGATATTGCAGAAACAAATATTGAAGCAGACGACAATGAAAAGGTGAAGGGGTAAAAGACTCACGATTATTTTGGCACTGAAATAGTTAACAAACAATAAGCTAGCATGTAACATGTACTAGTATATGAACTATTGAACTACCTGTTCTAATCATGTATTCACTAATGATACTAATGAATATGAATGTACTTGAAGTATTATCACAACATTTATTGGTTAACCCGTTCTATGCTGGAAACTCGCTTTAATGTACATTTAGTAAATAGAGTAAACCCGGTTCAAAGAGCTGTTGCAGTGGCCTTCCGATCGGGCTCTTTCCTGTTTGTTATATTTTTCATGTTTTTTCTGAAATATTTGCTAAATTAGGCCTTAGATGGGCATAAATATGGTCATTTTTCAAAAGTGGAAAAGTCAGCATAGGAAGAGTGAAGTTGCTCGACTTGTAACAAATGACTCGCATGTTGTATCATGATTTCACTATTTTTGAAGAGACAATGAACCAAGGAGGTCCCGTTCTGAGTTGAAGGGAGACAAAGCCATAACAAGTCAAACAATTCAATACAAAATTATTTGGCACACTCGCTTAGCTATGTTCTATTTTCACATAATGCATGCCTTCTCTCAAACTGATATATAAAAGTGCACATTCAACTCTACACAGTTACATAGAAACACAGGTTTAGATGTTGTTCTTTCTTGTTTAAACGAAACAATTCGCCTATGCACTGCAAGAACCAGAACTGCAAATACATGTACAGCGCTCCCTCTCTACAACGGCCCTCCCAACAACGACTCCCTCCTTACAACGACCCTTGTGGCAGTTCCCTGAACAGGACAAGAATGTCCAACATATATACGACTGCAATGTTGTCTGCTTAAAATTGTCGTCTGCTGTTTTTCTCAAAGTTACATAATGGACATTTTAACAGAAAAACACTGAATGACGAGTGGCAAACAGCTTGAATCGAGATCAGACGCCGCGTTACGCGGCGTCTGATCTGGATTCAAGCTATTTGCAAATGTCACGGTAAATCAACTTCCCTCCCTATAACGACTCCCTCCGAACAACGTACACTTTGTGTGTGTCCCATTGGGTGTCGTTGTAGAGAGGGAGCGCTGTAGTATATAATACGCCCTTCAGGGGTCACGTCGCGAAAGCGTTAGATATTGTCAGTTGCATTCGTTTTTTTCAAATTTTGAGTTTTAATATTTCGAATGAAGCATCATTAATATGAGATGCATTTATAAAAATCGGTCACAAACAAAAACAAGTATATTTGGCGAAAAATCATTTTTATAAATATCAATGCAGAAAAAGTGACGTCACTAATTTCAGTCCCGGTGTCGGTATTGGTTCCAATAATCGTTCATAAAGGAAACCCAATCGAAATTTGCATTCCGAAAGACAGTCGATGTTAATTGTGCAAAATTCGATTGAATTAAAGCAGTGCGCTCTGTTTTACGGTCATCTTATTTCAAGCAACTACCCATATGAAGAGTTCACTTGTCATATGAAAATATTGAAATGAATCATAAAATGGTCCTCTGACCAGAGTCTACACTGTTTGTTATAATTTACATGAACAAAACCCCCAATAAATAGTCAACAAGTGGACAAGAATATTATATTAGATGTTTCAGGGAGGAAAGGATGAATGTGAATACATTTCTCTGGATTATTTATCCGTCGTCAGTTGACAGAGATTTGAGATTAATCGATCGCTACGATTCACTGATACTTATGCGGCATTGCTATCATTTACATACATAATTAATTAGGATTACATCAGTCCAAAATGAATTAGTTCACCTACTATCAGCAAACAGTTTGGATTAAGATCAGAGGCCGTATAACTCTGGAGTCTGATCAGGATTCAAGTTGTCCGACTTTCTTATCGATGTAATATTAGTTGTTGAGATAAATATTGTGAAATAAAAGCAATCTTTAAACAAACACAATGGCAGTAGGTAGGTTTAGATAGAATTTTAATATGAACAAGAACGAAATTACAGGCAGCCTTTGAATAACAATAACAGCAGAATGGTTGCTTTTACTTGGAATGAGTAAATATCATCAATC
Organism: Gari tellinella; assembly: GCA_922989275.2. Lineage (NCBI taxonomy): Eukaryota > Metazoa > Mollusca > Bivalvia > Cardiida > Psammobiidae > Gari > Gari tellinella. The sequence goes on from OV277856.1 coordinate 79,423,291, forward strand.
CATTTAAGCCTAGTGTCAAAGCGCTGGGCATGATGAGAAAACGAGTTACGCGGCGTCTCATCATGGTTTGAACTTTTTGTTATTTCATATAAAATGTTCTGCTGTATGAGAAAAGACTGCAGTGTCTTTAGGTAACCATTAATACCTTTAATGAAATCTCCCAACAAGCAAACAAGCAGAGTTCAATTTGCAATGTCCAGGCATTAATTAAAGGGACTCGCAACCGGATGGTGTTCTTGTCAAAATAAAATAAAATACTCAAATAAAAGCAACTTTGTGGCAATATTTGGCTTTTGACCTTAACAAAATATGATTAGTCCAAAAAACGTCTCAAGAATCGTCACCGAATCTTAGTTTTTTAGATATTTTCCATCGTTTTTCCATAGCGTTAGCTAACGGTATAGTTGTTGTTGTTGCTTCTCTACACGGGGTCAGACATTAACCCGAGCCGAATAATGTTCTATTAATAGCTATCATTGAAGTACGTTAATTCGCTACCATATATATAGAGAGCGTCCGTAGCCGAGGGCGTAAAGGCGATGCCTCATTTTTTATTTTTGTCTCCGCATGGATGGTCACGGGTTCGAATCCCACCAGAGCCTCTTCTTTTTTTTTTTTTGGAAATGCATTTTTTAACAGAATTTATTATCCTAAACTAAATTTTACCCATTTATATAAGCATTTGAAATATATATTTGCAAATTACTATTTTTAATGCTTGATCCGGTTGCGAGCCTCTTTAACGGATTAACTTCTATTCAATACATTTATAATACAATATTGAATCTTCTGCTCCTGCTAGAGGATTCATACTAGATATCCACGGATGCTAATAGCCTCGGCTGTCCATGCCCAGCGCTCGACTTGAGTTTGAGTACGTTCTCAAGCCTAGACTCAAATCTGACCAATCAAATGCTTGAGAACGATTTCAGACTCAACTCAAACGCTTTATAAGCAGCTTATACCGGTATATTAAAGTCCATTTTAAATATAAATAGTGTCTGGTCTAAATGTTCATGTTCGTTTTGTTTTACATTAAAATTCCTATCAGCAAACAGGTTAGATTAACATTTCAAATTTGAAATACGGATCTGGGAAAATGCTTATAAAGTATTTGAGACGAGTTTGAGATCGTTCTCAAGCCTTTGATTTGTCGGCTTTGAACAGCACACTAAATTCTGTCCAATCAAGAACTTGAAAATCGAGATATCGAAGTCCGCCGGTATATTAAACCTTTCTCTTCCAACTATGCCTTTTCACATCTTTAACTATTCCAATAAGCCATGGAAACTCGTTTTCATACATCTATCCCGCTCCTGAAGAGACACTTTGGAGAACGCTCCTAAAATAGTAATCTGTCTTACGCTCAGTCTGCTTTAAGCACCGGTCACTAAGTCTTGACATAAACACTGTAACATGTAATATGACATGCATGTTTAAGTACTATGCGCAAAGTCTGATAAAACACAACATTGTTATAAGGCAGGTAACCCTTCTCCCGCTGTAATAGTCACCCCACCCACTATGAACATACAGTGGTCTCTACAACACCCCATGGGAAACATAGATGGTGTGTGTTAATCGGAGGGAGCTGTTATAGAGAGGGCAACTTAACACCTTTAGAGTGTTGAGCATTAATTGGCTCACATTTGCAAACAGTTTGAACCCAGATCAGACGACCCGTAACGCAGAGTCTGACCTGAGTTCAAACTGTTTGTCACTTGTCCAAATGTCAAATACGCAACTTTGAGACAAAACAGCAGACGACAAGTTGAAGTAGACGATGCCCTAGGAAAGAGTGCTGACTCATGTCCTACAGCTTTTATAAGAAAGCAGTGGAGAGTACTGGATACCCTGTCTATTATGCGCTTCACGTTGAGGTTACTCCCTCTGATCTGTAGTCTTGGTGACTGTTCATGACTTGAGACTTGTTTCCTCGCTACTGGCCACTGACCTCTCCAGATTGTTAAGACAGTCTCTGGTATTGGACACAGTGTTGTTTCTACTCGTTACACTTATACTCCTACTGTCAAGACTTCTCTCTTCTCTCTCGTCACTGGTGTTAGTCTGTTGTCCGACACTTGACGTGCTGCTCACCGGCCTTGCCGACATTGGCTGTGTATATAAGCAATGCTGATAAGCCTGTTGGCTATTATTATACTTTGGACGTGCAGCAATAACACGCCCTTCGTCTTGCTTTGTATTTGTAGCTACAGTATTACACACTTGTCTATGGCCACCAATTCGACCTGGGCTACTTTCCTGCACTGGGTCACCAGAGCTTTCTACGTTAAGAATATCTGGAAATAAATCAAACCATTTGTTTAAAAATTTTACTATACCAAATCACTAAATTGTCACAAGTGCATTAGAAGTTAAAAGCAGTTTGGGTCCTGTCCAAAGAATTTAACTTATATCGTGTGTCTATAACACTTTCACTAAATAGGCCAGAATACACTGACATTTACTTACAGGTTCGAACCAAATATGACGCGGAGAAACATTAATATGCAAACTGTTTTGCACGTATATGGATGTTTATCTATTCAACATCCCTAACTTAAAATCTGTCAAAATATAAACCTAACGGCAGAAGAAATTGAAAAAAATCATTGTTATAGGTCTAGGTCTATTCAATCCTTTAAGCCTAGTGTCTACTAAAGAGTACCATTTTGAGCCACAGCATTGCACGGCGTTTCATCAGGGTTTGCTATGTCATATGAATTGTTCAGCTTTATGGGTAAACACTGTAGAGTCTTTAGACTACTCTTGTAGACATGTACATGTATCCATTTGGTATCAAAATGCGCAAAATTTATTGACTACACTATGTGTTTTTAATGGTGATTTATTAATTTGCAAAGCATAATTTTGTGAGTGAAAGACGATGGTATGAAAGGTAAAAGTCGCAGACTTGTCTCTGTGCCAGGCTACATATCAAATATTAAAGCCCCTGGCATTATGGTTTGGCACAAGAAGATTGGTCGATGGCCAAACGACAGTTACAAAACATTACAAGTCTGCAACGTTTACTTTTCACTCCTTCGTCATTCACACACAAATTATGATCTGTAACTTAGCAAATCGCAATGAATCATACACCATCGTGAAACCCCTATTTTTTGCGCATTTTGATACTAAATTGGATGGATCTATGGATTGTACTTATAAGTATAACAAAATCCCCTTAAACGAAATGTACAGTTTCTTTATCGTGTAAGTATATAATGGTCTCTTCCAAGTTTCAGCAAGTCCATAGGGAGAGATTTCAATAGCCAGGCATACATTAGTTAGTAGCAGTTTTACAGACTGCAAATGCCAAGACTAGATTCTGATTATTAACTCGGCGTCTAGATCATGCTGTTTTATAATCTGATGATATTCCATAAAAGGCAATGCGGATAACTGGAGCAGACGACATATATTGCAGACTACAATTACATAGAGTACTAAAGAACAAAGTACAGCGCCCCTCCCTACAACAGCCCTCCGAACAACGATTCCCTCCCTACAACAATGAGTGCTACTTTTTCCTATCAAGACATGGTCTAACGCTTTTACTGCTGCAATAGCGTCTGCTTAAAATTGTCGTTTGCTATTTTTGCTCAAAGTTGCGTATTGTACATTTTGACAGAAGAAAACATACAGGCCAGTGACAAACAGTTTGAACCCAGATCAGACGCCGAGTTACACGGCGTCTGATCTGGGTTCAAACTGTTTGCAAATGTAAGTCAATTCATGCGAAGTATACTCGAAGGATATTGAATGTCCCTCCCTATAACAACTTGCTCCGAGCCTCCGAACAACACACACAATCTTTATCTCCCATTGGGTGTTGTTGAAGAGAGGGTTTACTGTGATAATACAGCGAACCTCGGTTATAACGAAATTTGATATAAAGAAATACTGGATACTAAACAAATCTTATTCCCCATCTTTAATGAAAGTATAGTAAAAATGGGCCTGAAATAACGAAATTTGGACATAACGAAAGAAATCAGACGGTCCCGACGACTTCGTTATAAGTGAGCTTCACTGTAATAAGCTTACCATTGGTTGTATAGGAAGGTAAGCCGTCATTGCTCATATCTGGTCGTACATTACGGTCGTCGACAACGGTACCATTTTCACATGCCTTAACGTTCATTTGTAAGAGACCCGTGTTCTCAGCATCTTGCCCAGACTCTTGGCGAGCTTTGTTTCGTTGTTTCTTTTTGTGTTTCTTGAGATAATGACAGGCAAAGACGATCACCATGACTATTATTATTATTGTTGTAGATACTGCACTAAACGTAAGTAAGATCAAAGATGACTGGCAGCTATCTGAAACATAAGAATAGTTTGGTTTAACACTGACATTGTCAATATTTTATCGTTTGATACCACCATAGCGCCTACTTAAAATGGGTAATATTAGGCATTTTGACTTTAGAAACATTCAAATGAGTGTCAAGTAGTTTGGATCCTGACCAGACACAGCGTTGCACGTCATCTGACCAGGATCTACACGGTTTGCAAATAACTATTGTACTCGGGATAAGGCAGTGAAGGGGCTCAATTAAGATGGAAAAAACTTTCGAAAACATGACGAAATCTCGATATGAGTGTCAGATAGTGTGGATCTTGAATGATCATACGCCGTGTTACTTGGCATCTGATAATATAAACAAGATGTGATTGTGAAGCATTATATATCATGATGGCCAATTTTAAGTTCAACCCATTTGATCTCGAAACGACATTTACCAAGAGCTTTTATTTATATACATTGTGTACAAGTAAAATCAAAATCCAATATAAACTTCAACGTTAGCACTGTTAAATATGATATTTTTAACAAACCGAGAGCACATAACTCCTGAGTCTTGACCCATGGTCCGATTATACATCTGAGCCGAGAACTTATGACCATATGTAGTTTGACCAAGTTTGATAAAAATCCTTTCAAATATGTAGACACTACAGTGTAAACAACATTGAAATAAGACCCCTTTTGAATCAATGACAGATAACTCTTAACACATTGGTCCGATTGCAGCCATTATCGAATCAAGGAACTTAATGGGATGAACACTGTGTGCACGTGATAACAAAGCCCATGCAAAACTGTAGCTTGTAGAATGGTAATACTGTCAAATATGGCCTTTTCAACACACCAAGAGCAGATAACTCTTGACCCGTTTGTCCAAATTCAATAATTATCGAACACATCCGAGACATATGGCCATAAAGAGTCTTTGTATGAATACTTAGATACTAGAACTAAATGTGGACGGACGGACATACAGACGGCTAAGAATTTTAGCCACGTAACTACCCGCTCGTAAGCACGGACAAACGGACACCAGACGAAAGGCAACCGTAATAGCAGGCCCTGATCTTCGATCAGTCGAGTTATTTATTTAAAACACTTTAAAAACGATTTTTTTTTGTGTGTAAAACATAGATAATGGTCTAGTCTGTGTTTCTAACAGGCTGCTCTAAAAGTAGTTAAGTAGTGTCAGATAATTGCCACCATATTAAATACCTTTGCAAATCGTTTGGATCCCGATGAAACGTCGAGTAACTCAGCGTCTCATTGGGTTCCAAACGACGTGACCCTCTGATCCTGTTTTGAATCCAAACTTCAGAAACGTCTCAGTTTAGAACAATAGCAGACGGCACTTGCAGACGGAAAATTTAATTAGCATTCTAAGGGTTAATAACTGTATGGTTTATGTAATGTCACGATCTCTACATGTACTATGGTAATCTATAAATACAAATACGCGAGCACTCCCATTGATTATTTCTCAATATACTATGACGTTCCCACCCCACGGATTTTGAGCACGTTGTTGGATTGTGGAAATGGGTTTTCTAAGTTATAGTTAGAACATATTAAGTGAAATCTTAATGATTAAGAAGTGGCGTAACGAGCGTTAGCGAGTGGCCCCTTCTTAACCATTAAGATTTCACTTAATATGTTCTAAATAGCTTAGAATATAACCTATATTTTTATTGACCGAGGACTACATAATTCCCACGTAGTGTAAACTTCAAGTTGTGAGATCGCCCAAATATGGCATTCTTTACAACTATAGTTGCTATACGAGGCGGAGTTATCTATACCGTGCACAAGACCACGCGACGTCGAAACACAACAAAATTCTTAATGATATTAAGTGCCGTACTTTATGGGGCGCAAACGGCAGTTTGATTGGTTAAAAATGTAGGTTATATTCTAAATCACAGTAAACAATTTGCATCCACATCGGACGCCGAGTTCATCGGGTTCCTACGGTTTGCATGTGTCTGGTCTAGATCCCTATACGGGTGTTCAGTTGGATCGTCTATATATAGAGAAAATAGACAATTTTGGAATTAAAGCTGACGACATTTTGAGTGGACAAACAATTCAGATTTCAAATAACAATAGACACTGTACATGTAAATGCTTTGCTCTAATTTAGAATATGCGTCAATCGAATGATATGAACACGATACATGTACACGTTTAAACTATATACAGTATGACCTGGCTAATTCGACATCTTATTTCGGTAAAAAGCTATACATAGCTTATGTTATATGTTAAATGATTTTTACTGTATTTGGTAATAGTCACAACAGACTTAATTAATTGGAAACTGGAAGTATCGATCAAGGCCAATGGGTTACGGGTAACAGATTGCTTATTCAGCATATTTCGCCCACTACTACGGGCGTGATGTCAGCATGTTAAATTGTGATTTTAACAAGAGGGCCAGAATGGCCCTTGGTCGCTCACCTGACCATGGTGACACTAGGATGGGTCGCGTGATTTCAGAAAAGAAGAGTTGTAAAAGGTGACCCCCAGGGCGGGGCGAATTTTGACCCCAGGGGCAACATTTGAACAACTAAGATAGAGGACCTGTAGACGATAATATGTGCAAAATATCTAAACTCAGTGTACTATGGTTTCAGACAAGAAGATTTTTGAAGTTTTCATTGGAAAAAATCTATTTTAAGCTTCGGTGACCCAGATATGCAACATACCAGAACCAATTTTTCCATATATGTGAAGGACCTCTAAAAGTTACATCATGCCAAATATCAAAGCTCAGGCCATATTGGTTTCTGAGTAAAAGATGTTTGACCATTTCCCTATGTAACTCTATGTAAAACGGTGACCTCCGCGGCGGGGCCAATTTTGACCCCAGGGACAAAATTTGAACAACTTTGACAGAGGGCCTGTAGACTATGCTATGTGCAAAATATCTAAACTCAGTGTACTATGGTTTCAGACAAGAAGATTTTTTAAGTTTTCATTGAAAAAATCTATTTTTAGCTCCGGTGACCCAGATATGCAACAGACCATAACCAATTCAACAATATATGTGAAGGACTTCTATAAGTTATACCATGCCAAATATCAAAGCTCTGGTCATATTGGTTCCAGAGAAAAAGATCTTTGAACATTTCACTAAATAACTCTATGTAAAACTGTGATCCCCGGGGCGGGGCCAATTTGGACCCCAGGGACAAAATTTGAACAAATTTGATAGAGGATCTGTAGACGATGCTATGTGCAAAATATCTAAGCTTAGTGTACTATGGTTTCAGACAAGAAGATTTTTTAAGTTCTCATGGTAAAAAATCTATTTTTAGCTCCGGTGACCCAGATATGCAACGGACCGGAACCAATTCAACAATATATGTCAAATACCTCTAGAAGTTATACCATGCCAAATATCAAAGCTCTGGTCATATTGGTTTCAGAGAAAAAGATGTTTGAACATTTCACTATATAACTCTATGTAAAATGGTGACCCCCGGGGCGGGGCCAATTTTGACCCCAGGGGCAAAATTTGAACAACTTTGATAGAGGACCTATAGATGATGCTATGTGCCAAATATCTAAGCTCTGGCCCTTGTGGTTTCAGACAAGAAGATTTTTTAAGATTTCCTTATTTTTTCACTTTGGTTGCCATGGCAACCAGAGTTCTGCATTGTTTCAAATTCTTTGAACAAGTTGAAAAGAGCTTGACCCAAGGAACATTCCTGTGAAGTTTGGTTGCAATCAGACCAGTAGTTTTGAAGAAGAAGATGTTTGAAGAAATTGTTGACACACGACGAACGACGCACGACGCACGACGACGGACGCCGGACAAAGACGACCACAAAAGCTCACCTTGAGCACTTTGTGCTCAGGTGAGCTAAAAATGCATTCACTACATGTACTGGATGTACTCACCTTCACTAGATGACTCACGGCTGTCAGACAAAGCCACCTGTGTAGGATGGGGTACCTTTGTTGTTTTACCTACAAAAAATAAACAAATTCAACATTATTGTAAACAGTAAAGCCTCTCTATTACGACTACTAAAATAAGGCTAATTTATTATATAAAATACAGGTGACACCTTAAAGCAAGGTGACAGTCAAACAGAAAGCTCCTAAAGGAGCTTTCTGTTTCACTGTCATCTTGCTTTAAGCAGTCACCTGTCGTAAACACCTTATAGTTAACCAATACGTGTCGTTATAGAGAGTGTTTACTGTGTTTACATGTATAATGTTCATCCAGTTTGAATCCATTTATTCATTACAATATACAATATAGACGTTATTGAAATTCTGTCGGCGTAGGTGTGTACGGGATGGGTATGTAAAGTCAAAACATTATTAACCCCTTCACTGCCATGACGTCATCAATTTTAAACAGTTGTCGTCTGCTTTTATTTCTCAATGTAAATATTTAGTTATTTTGACTTTGAAATATTGAAATGAGTGTAAAATAGTTTGTATCCTGATCAGACACCGCGTTACGCGGCATCTGATCAGGATCCAAACTGTTTTCAAATTACCAGTGTACTCGGGGTAAGGCAGTGAAGGGGTTAGTTCATTCAATAAAATAGCATAGGCAGTCTTTGATACGCGCGATTGTTCTTTACAGGATGAAAACAGGATGAAATGTTATAAGGGTACTTTCTGCATTATTTTTGTCCTTCATGAAGCAATCGCCTGTTGTAAGAGATAGCAACACTTCTTCAACGAGTTGTAGCTTCCCACGAGTTTGACTGTTATATTAAGGAGTGAGTGACACACAGTCACATGGTACAGTCAAACCTCTCTACTACGACCACTAAAATGAAAGGTATTCGTTTGTATGTAGCTTAAAGCACGGTGACAGTAAAACAGAAAGCTCCTTCAGAGTTTTCTGTTTTACAGTCACCTTGCTTTAAGCAGTTGCCTGTCGTGAACACTTAATACAGAACTCAATTTTGTTTTACTTGTGTCATGCATTAAGCAGCCATCTGTTACAAGACAGTTCCACATATACACGGTACACAATTCGACTGTACGGTATGCGTGAATAAACTCACTTAGTTACCAACCTACCACCCCTATATACATTGTATAGATATTATGCATCTCTAAACATGTCAAACTATTGTTTTAACAAATATGCTTGCATGCAGTAAAAGTCTATCATATCACGACGATTTAACAATCTACACATGTAATGGAAATTAAATCGTCCTACAGATACAGTATGTAACGTGTTAACGATACAACATGAGCAATGTAGCATAAATTATTGTTACCATGGTTTACTGACATTGCATGTGATTAAAAATAACTTTTTTACTTACCTTGCTCGTTAAGTCCACATATGTACTTGCAAGCTAATGGCACCTTTTTAGCTCGACATACCGCCTTTGTACATGGACTGCAGCGTCTTTCAAACCTCTCAGAGTTACAGAACTGGGTAGGAAACGTACAGATATCAACATAGCAAGGATACTGGAATTCTGGAATATCAAATGTCTCTCCGATCGCGAAAAGTCCAGATAATATCAGGAATATAACAACAAACATCTTTTCATATAAATCTAGGTGTGGGATTTGATTTCTGTTCGGCACAGAACTTTTCTCTCTTCATATTAGGGGGATTCTAAAATTGCATGTGCGCTAAACTTGGATATGAATTATGGGTTTTCCTAAAATTCCGTCATGGCTATTTTTAGACTTATGGTAACCCAGAAAAAATATGTATAGTAGCGTGTTACAGTTTAACGATTTGTGTCTCCATTTCAGTCCCGAACGATATGGTATTTACAAAATAAGTTTTAAACCTGTTCAGATACCGAGTTCTTCATCGTCTAATCTGGATCCAAACTGTTTGTTGCCTATATTGATGTAAAATCTAAAATTAAGAAAATGCACAGCAAACGGCGATTTTAAAGCAATCTTGACGTTGAATGGGATAGATTGTCTGCATCAAGTTTCCATAAGATTGCGAAATATTAATCTGCCTTTTTATTGTTTTTATAGCAAAACTGGAAAGATCTAGTTGAGATCCGTTTTGCACAACATGACGCAATCCCATTTTCCACTACGTCAACTCCTATTATCACTATTATTCTACGCGCTACCCAAGACTTCATAAACACTTGTAAACAATTTAGATCCTTATCAGTCGCGTCTGGGTTTACACTGTTTGTAATGCAATAAGCCTTGTTTTCTTACGGCATTTTATAATTACAGAAGATATTTGTTTGATTTTGTTTCGCTCGAGGATTTAACGTTATACAGTAAAATCTCTCTATTACGACCAATAAAAAGGTCAACTGATTTTGTAAAATACAGGGGACGGCTTAACTCAAAGTGAACGTAAAACAGAAAGCTCTTAAAGGAGCTTGCTCGTTTACTTTCATCTTGATTTAAGCCACCTGCATAATGTACACAATTTAGTGGTCGTAATAGAGATGTTAAATATACTCTAGATGATATTACCCTGTTACTTTTTCATAAATACACTGGCATGTGCAGATAATTTGGACTCTGGTCAGATGCCGAGTAATTGGGCGTCTAATTAGGATCCTAACTATTTGATATCACTATATCAGCATCGATACTTCGTTATATTTTTCTACAACTAGAATATCTTAATTAAAACAAATGCAGCCGTCAGTTTTTATCAGACGACATTTTGGCAATTAAATATAGTAAAACCTCTTTATTACGACCACATAGGTGTGTGAATTAGCAGGTGGTTATGGCAAGTGACTGCTTACAGCAAGGTAACAGTAAGACAGAAAGCTTCTCTATGAGCTTTCTGTTTTACTGTCACCCTGCTTGAAGTTGTCACCTGTATTTTCTTTTATCAATAAACCCTCGTTTTAGTGATCGTAATAGAGAGGTTTAACTATAGTACCCATGGGATTTCCACTGACTCAGACGTCTAGTCATGAAGTGTATACAGTAGAACCCCTCTATTACGACCACTAAATTGTGTTAATTATAAGGTGTTTACGACAGGTGACTGTTTAAAGCAAGGTGACAGTATAACAGAAAACTCCTACGGGAGTTTTCTGTTTTACAGTCACCTTGCTTTAAGGTGGTTCGACAGCGGGCGGCCCGCATCTCGAGTTCCGGAAATGCTGATGACTTTAACCTGATCTTTGCGGCACGTGCTTATAGTAGAAAATTTAGATAAAGAAAAGTTTGATCCTACTCAGTGTCTGCTCTGTTAGCGCAGTGGATACGGTGATAGACTTGCAATCCAAAGGTTCTAGGTTCGATTCCCACTCGGTTCAAAACCTTTTTTTTTAACAAATTATCTGATTTTAGTGACTAGTCATTTCATAACGCAGTGATCATAGGACAGGCTATGTTTAGTCAAGTAATAATGAATAATATCAGATGCAAGTATAGTCAAGTGACAGCTAAGCCTATATGACAGATGGCAGCTTAACACAGGACAAAAATAATGCTAAAAGACAGATCCTAAAGGAGCTTTTATGCATTACTTTTGTTATGCATTAAGCAGTCACTTGCCTTTAAAGATCTACAGGCTACCGTTTTCAATGGTCCCTTATTACAGGTTTGACTTATGGTATTATTTAGAGCTGACGGCATTTTAAAGTTGAACTCAAGGGAGGTTACTCGTTTTGTGTTTACATTTTGTCAGAATTTCAGGAAATCATGTATAAAATGTAAATTCCAATGTAGATTTTCATTAAATTTTTGTGACTAGTAGAATTAAGTTATATCTATCTAATAAGAGTAAAATAAGTGTACGTTAAGGCCTTTCGCTACCGGAAGTCGGTCTTGCGGGCGAGCGGATATGCGTCTGGACGACACAGACTTTTTTCGTACGTGTTTATACTAGAAAATTTATATAAAGGAAATGTTGAAATAAATTAGTATAATCCTTCATAGCGCAGTTAGTATAGTGGTTGACTATAGTGGTTGACTAGCAATCCAAAGGTCATAGGTTCGAGACCCATCCGATCCAAATATTTTTTTTTAGTGTCCGATTTATTGACCATAACGCAGTAATCAAGAGACATGTTATGTTTAGTCTTCGTTGATTAGTACTAGTGATGTTTACGGTCCAAGTATATGTCCACTTACCTGTACGTTTTAGTTTAATGACTTACAAGTCAATTAAATCGGTATACATGTAAACGATTTGATCGAACTATAAAGCCACACATTGAAGCTTATCAATACGCTAACCTTTTCAAGATCGATATTGCCCATTATAATTATGTTCAAACAATATAATAAACCTTGTATGCAAGTCCATGAATAAATAATAATGCATTTTAATGACAAAGTTTTAATTCTAAGGTAGGTAACTGTCTCTAAACAACAAATATCCCACATTTTAATAAGAAAATATGTTATTACAACAAATCCTGACTGTAATATTTTCTAATTTTTTCAGACTGACTAGTTCATCAACCATATATTTGAATAAAATGAAAACAAATATACATTGAATGAGTCAGTTTTTTGTAATTCAATTTTTTAGCATTTTGCAAAATTTAAATAGCTGATAACATCTTTCTGAACACCTTTATTCAAAATGTTTTTAGCTTTTCTTGTAATGAATGTTGTGGACTACTTATTGGGCGAGAATTATAGTCATTAGCTTTATTCATTTTTAAGAAAAATAAAATCATCAAAATTCTAGGTTTTTGTCAGAAAAAAGACCTTAAAGACAAACCACACGATAAATTTTGCCTATATTTACACACATTGTTTCTTAGGCCTTTATCATTCTTCATGACAATTTTCATAACAATCGTATGGAAACTACGCGCATATGCGAAGTACCTTAAACAGCTAGATTTTTTGTAATTTGAGATTTTCAGAATTTGACTTTTTTTAAATATTGATATTTCCAACAAATATGTCATAAAATACTTTTGTTTGCCCAATATCTTATAGTCTATGTACAGTTTACTTGAATGTACAGAAATTATTGAGTTATATCATTTTATAAAGAAAATATTCCTGTTTATCAAAAAAGGAGCTTTTTTCGACAAAAGGTCCTGTCAGAAAAAAACGGCACTGTAACTTTTTTTTTATTTTAACGATTTTTCACTCTCCATATGGTATATTTCAATTTAATCAAGGTTTCAAAGAATTCTGACACAGAATAAGCTGACCCGCGAACCACCTTAAGCTGTCATCTGTCTTTCATTCAATCAATTAGTCTTCGTTTTAGTGGTCGTAATAGAGAAGTTGTACTGTACTTTGTATTACCGTAATCTATACAAATATCGGATCAATTAAAAGTTATTGGAAAATTACCAAGACAATGTGCAGCCGTTTAGCCTAATCTATTTATAGCCATAATGAAAAAACAAGATACAGAACAGAACATACTTTATTCAACTTGTACACTATACCACCTGCGTCTGATACCGCTGCCTTGCGGGTACCTCTTGGGTGGGGAAAGGCTACGGGAGTAAACCCAGACAGAAAATCCTGCAGCCGCGTACTGCAGTAGGGCGTTGTCACAGAGCACCGCTTGTGGCCCTGGTCATATGCTGCGACCTGCTATTTACTGTTCAGTTGTCTGTGTCTCTTTGAGTACAGCTGTCTTACCTCAGTTTGCCCTGGACTTGTGGTTGCAGGTGGAGAGAGTTGCTGAGGCTCTGCGCAAACAACAGCAACTTAATGATGCGCATGGCACCTAGCGCCAATACCCCTAATGACAGACACAATTATACTACGGCCCTCAGTCCCCAGCAGCTCTAGACCCCCTGCTCAAGGTAGCGGGCAGTCAGGGAATAGAGCAGAGGGTGCTAACAATCTCTGGGTTCAGACAGGCTACCAGAAAGGAAAACAGACCGCAAAGTCCCTAACCATTGCTTCATGGAACGTGCGAACTCTCTTGGATCGCAAAGATGCCAACCGTCCTGAAAGGATGACTGCTTTGGTCACACATGAGCTCAACAGATACGCAGTAGACATTGCTGCTCTCAGCGAAACTAGATTTTTGGAACAAGGTCAATTGAGTGAGGTTGGATCAGGTTATACAATACTAGTATTCTGGTCAGGGCGTAAAACGGAAAGGAAAGCAGGTGTTGGGTTTGCTGTTAGGACATCCCTTGTTCATCAACTTGAATCGCAACCAAAGGGCATCAATGATAGAATCATGATCATGAGACTTCCATTGAAAGACAACGCTTACGCCACTTTGATAAGTGTCTATGCGCCCACCATGACAAACCCTGATGAAAACAAAGAGGTGTTCTACCAACAGCTTTGACGAAGTTGTGCGCAGCATACCTGCAGCTGACAAACTGATCATCCTGGGTGATCTTAACGCAAGAATCGGTTCCAATCATACTGCTTGGAATGGCATTATTGGTCAACATGGAATTGGACAAGAGAACTCCAATGGCAAACTTTTGTTATCATTATGCTCCCAGCACAATCTCTCCATCACAAATACTTATTTCAAACTAAATGAAGCATACAAAACCACCTGGATGCATCCAAGATCTAAGCATTGGTACCAGTTAGATTTCATCATATGCAGACAGCGTGATCTTAAAGACCATCACATCACGAGGGCAATGAGAGGTGCTGAATGCTCTACAGATCATCTTCTTTTAAGATCGAAAGTGAGCTTTCAGATTCGTAGAAAAAGAAGGCCCCAGGGAAAGAAACCACCCAAGAAACTAGATGTCAAGAAAACACAAATTCCGGACGTCGTAGAAGCCTTACAAAATGAACTCTCTATGCGCCTTGAATCGGTATGCTTCAGTGAAGGAGAGACGGAAGAAAACTGGACTAGGTTCAAGAATGAAGTAGATGCCGCTGCCAGAGAGACTATAGATGTCATGAAAAAGCATCACCAAGACTGGTTCGATGACAATGACTCCGAGATCCTTAGTTTACTTGCCGAGAAGTACTCTGCTCACAAGGCTTGGCTTGCTGATAAAGACTCTGATGTAAAGCGTGACAAATTTTATCAGCTCCGGAGAAACATTCAGAAGCAGCTGCGTTGTATGAAGGGTGAATGGTGGAAAAGAAAAGCAGAGGAGATCCAGGGTTATGCTGACTCTAAAAACGCCAAACTGTTCTATTCAAGCCTAAAGGGGGTTTATGGACCATCTCAAAGAAGTGCAGCACCTATTCGCAACCTACAAGGTGAGCTACTCACTGACAATGAGGCAATAAACAAGAGGTGGTCTGAACACTTTGAGCAGCTCCTTAACAGGCCTTCATCAATTGATCCAAGTGTTATAAAAGAGATCCCCGAGAGACCCATGCGCCTTGAATTGGATGATCGACCAACAGAAAACGAAGTAAAGAAAGCTATTGCAGAGCTTCAAAGTGGTAAAGCAGCAGGTCCTGATGGTATTCCGCCTGGCAGGTGGCCAGCCGGTGATACAGAAGTTTACTGAGTTTTTGTGCATGTGTTGAGAAGATGGATGCTTACCACAAGACTTGAAAGATGCACGAATAGTCCACCTGTACAAGGGAAAGGGCGACAAATCTAGCTGTGACAACTACCGGGGGATCTCTCTTTTGAGCATAGCAGGCAAAATCCTTTGCAAAGTGATCCTTAACAGGTTGAATACCCATCTTCTGGAAGAGACGGTACCTGAAAGTCAATGTGGTTTTCGTAAGAACAGAGGGACAGTCGACATGATTTTTTGTGCTAGACAGATCCAAGAGAAGTGCAAAGAACAGAACAAGGATCTTTACATCCTCTTTGTCGACCTCACAAAGGCGTTTGACACAGTGCCACGTTCAGGATTATGGACTATTCTGCCCCGTATCGGTATCCCTCCTAAGATGGTTAAAATCATCCGCTGCTTCCACGATGGCATGAGTGCAGGATTAGTCAATGGGAATGCTGAAGATGAGTTCCCTGTCACTAATGGAGTGAAGCAAGGCTGTGTCCTAGCACCAACTCTCTTCAGCTTTCTTGTCAGCATGATGCTGCTTTCTGCTTTTAATGAAACAGACCCAGGCATTCAGGTCTCGTACAGAACTGATGGTGGCGCCTTCAATGTGCAACGACTGCATGCAAAGACAAAAGTAACGAAAGCTCTTGTTCGTGACCTCCTGTATGCAGATGATTGCGGCATTGTCGCCCATTCTGAAGATGACCTTCAAAGACTTGCAGACTCCCTTTCTGCAGCCACCAAGCGTTTTGGGCTTACTATAAGCATAAAGAAAACTGAAGTGTTGTTCCAACCTGCAAAAGGATCCACTGCGAGAGTGCCTGCGATTAAGATCGACCACACAACCCTGAAAAAATGTTGACTCATTTACTTACCTTGGCAGCAGCCTCTCATCTTCCAACAGCCTAGACAAGGAAATATCTAGTCGCATTGCAAAGGCAAGTGCTTCTTACGGCAGACTGCAGACACGAGTATGGGACGAGAGGGGCCTGAGCATAGATACGAAATGTGCGGTGTACAGAGCTGTGGTCCTGAGTGCACTTCTGTATGGTTGTGAGACCTGGACACCCTACCGAAGGCACATACAACTACTTGACCAATTTCACCAACGCTGTCTTCGCAGAATTATGCATATCAAATGGTTTCATAGGGACTCAAATGTCAGAGTACTGCAGCAAGCAAAGATGCCAAGTATGGATGCACTGCTTACATTATCCCAGTTGAGATGGTCTGGACACATCGTGCGCATGTCGAATGACAGATTACCAAAGCAACTCTTCTATAGTGAGCTGTCAGAGGGCAGTACATCAAGAGGGAGACCAAAGCTCCGCTTCAAAGACACCCTAAAGCGATCACTCCAGAAATGCAGCATTGTGGTTGCTGATTGGGATACAAGGCACTAAACAGGTCTGTCTGGAGGCAAACTATCAGGAGGGGATCAGCTATGTATGAACGTTCTAGACAACTGACAGAAAGTGTTAAACGTGCTTCATGCAAGGCCAGTAGTATAGCCACAGAACGCTCAACTGTGTGTGGCACATGTGGCCGCCTATGTGCTTCTGACTTTGGGCTTAGGTCCCACATGCGGATACACAGATAAAACCCCACCCATGCGCTAGATTGGACTTTATCGATTACGATAGTCGACCATATATATACACAGTCATGCACCTCGTTGAAAAACATACAAACGCGGTCAATGTGGAAAACTATATAGGTCTTCTAACAAAATTTATTTAGAAAGCACATAGAAAGCACGGTAGAAAGCACTGCACTGTATAAAGCACTGTGCAGCGTACTGCTACTAAAGTTATGTGCTTCATCTGATATGATTTCTAAAAAATATTCTGATATATATATAGGAGAATGAAATTTGTAATTCTAGTTAATGCGGATAGGTAAAACCACTAATAAATTTATGGTTTTGATATTTCTTTTGACTCATATAAATGTGACATTAAATTATTGACATACAAGTACACATACATTAACAAACATTCAACACTTCATTATAAGCCTGAGAGTAAATCTTTCCTCATATTATTGGTGTGTACTATATATTTACTTAAGTTTATCAGTACATGTTTGCTTTTGGTTTTACGCAATTCTGTAAAGTTATGCATACTAGGGCGTAGAAAGAAATAACGTTTGATTAATTTGCAACGAAGATTGTTAAATGCCGAACACTTTAAAATAGAATGAAACTCATCTTCTAAATCATTACTATCACATAACTGACATATTCTTTCGTGTCTTTCCAAACGATTACGTCCATACCTTCCAAACTCAATGAGTAATTTATGTGCAGAGACACGCACTCGTGTTAATGTACACCTGGGGGATTTGTATTTCAAAGTGTTCAGATAATCTCCATTACCAAACTCTTCTTTTATATCCAGATACAAGTGATTTAAGACATTATTGTTTTGTAAATCAGCGTGTATAAGCAGGCAGTAAAGACCCGGATCAGATTGACTCTGCTGGATTTATCTGACCAGGATCTGTGTTGTATGCGTTCAAAAAGTCTACAAAAATAAACAGCCTTTTTGTGAGATGCCTTTCTACACTTTTCACTAAGTTTCCACATGCACATGAATGATACACATGCATCTTTAAATAGAATATTCCTAAACAATATCCCAGCATGTCCGAGAAAAGAATGCTACGAGGGTTGTTCAAAAAGTAATGCTACTTGATCAATAACTTCAAAATTATAAGTGCAAAATGCACGTGTGATATAAGTCACAACATGAACCTAAACGACCCCTACTCGAGAACACTGGACCTTTTTAGGTATTGTTGCGGCAAACTTTTGAAAATGTTTGATACTTTAATTATTATTGCGGCTTTATTATTTTGAATAAGTTTATGAAACTTTCTGTCAAAAATATAATACTATTATGCAAACACTCCACAGTTTAATTTGTTATTATTCTATAAAATATACAAAGTACAGATATTACTTAACACGTACTTAAAATATCATAAAATAAATAATCTACTGTTATGTATAAAAGTAGTTGGTGAAAGCACAAACTCTTTTGATATTAAACCAGGCTATAATTGAAGCCATTTAAATAGGGTTTTATGTTCTAAAATCAAATTGTAAATATACTGATCTAGAAACTTTTCATAGCGTTCAAAACCTTATGTTTTCTTTTGTAATTTGCAAAAATAAGATATGTTTATTTAAAAATTAAACCTTTTAATTAAAATCAAAACTTTATTTATATTAAAACTCAGATAAAGACTGATATATTCAAAAACAAATTTGAGAAGTTTTTCATTTTAAGAAGTTAATACGTCAAAAACATAATGTCTAAAAATGCATTGTTCCAGTGTCCTCGAAGAGGGGTCATTTAGGTTAATGTTGTTACTTATCGAGTTTAGTGATCTTATCGTGCATTATACCATCCTATAGGCATTGAACACTTCTTTTAAATGATATATTGCACATGCATTAAGCACTGAATATATGGAAGTTATTGATCAAGTATCAGTATTTTTTTAACCACCCTCGTACAATGACAATTAACATACAACTCATTTATTCCGCCTCATTTGGCAATTGTCAGAAACAGTAAAGTTATATAACTTTTGAGTTGTCTGAAATCATTTTCAAGCCTTTGATTGGTCAGATTTGAGCTTTTGCTAAGCAAAGTTTAAATCTGATCAATCAAATGATTGAGCACGATCTCAGACTCTGTCATAAGCTGTATGACATGTGGCCAATGATGATCATCATCACCCTGCAGATTGTCAGTCTATTAAGAGATGGTCCAGTAAAAGAAGAGTCAAGCTATGTATTTTGTATTGGGAACTAGTAAACCAGAACCCACTTTATTATTGATATCAAGACAAATGTTGTCGTAGTATATATACATTGAAACCCTGCTTTTACAACCACTCCACTATTGATTATACTAAATATTGCTGTTACAAACGGATGGCTGCTTAAAACCAGAATTAAAGTAAAACTTTACTTTAATTTCTGTCTTTAGTAATCAAGCGCTTTAAAAACCGAAAGCAAGCTCTTTGATGAGTGGTGGTAATATAGAGGGTTACGTACTATCCTAGCAAAGGTGTGTTTATTATGAAACGGCCCACTCACGCATTTCGGGGCACTTAATAACAAACAAAGGAGTGTACCTGCAACTCAACCCATTATTGCACAGAATAGCATAGCATGCAAAATCACATTCGCCATAAACTAAAACGTTTCCTACACTCTGACACTGACAGGTGGATGCTGATTATATGTATCTACTGTTCATAAATATTTGCTTTTCTTTGCTATAAGCATCCTGTATGATGTTTAATGCAATAAAAGATTGATTGATTGGTTGGATGAAAATAAAGCAGAATTCAACGGAAGTACATTTTAAGTTAGATTACTATTGGTAGTGTCCATTGCTTATGCACTTCAGTCGATAGTGAACACTTAAAATTAAACTATTGTTATTCTTTATGCATGCACTTATGGTAGTTTTTTCTTTAGCGTATTTGTGCGTAACTTCCTATAAAAGGGAAGTAGGCAAATAGTGTAGACTCTAATCAGACACCGCATCATGCGGCGTCTGTTCAGAGTCTACACTGTTTGCTGATAGGAATCTAAATATAAAACAAAACAATAATTAAAATTTAGACCAGGCATCCCTTTTATAAAAATGGGTTAATCCAGTATATTTATCAGCATGGGAGAATCGATTGGGCACAAATGAGTTACACGTTTCCTTAACCCTTGACCGTCATAGGCGACTTTATTCTACTTTGTGTAACGCGGCGTCTTATCATGATCCAAACTGTTTGTTGACACCCTTATCAATACTTCAAAAGTTTGAATTTAGCGCAAAATTTCACGCAATAACATTTTGTCTGCGAAATGGAAAATGTAGACGGTTATATATGTGGGCAGAAGGGTGGGTCTAAATAGGAGGGCCACGGAGGTCCCCGCACTCATATTATGGGAGTTTTCGACGAAAACAAAACAGTATCATCTTCCCCTCTGTGTAACACTCTCTGTCTCTTCTGTCTCTGTTATGTCTCTTTCTTTGAGTAACCATTCTTATCCTATTTTTAATGCGGGATACACTTTAAGTATGGGACCTGATCTGATATCAAAACTGTTTGCAGCAAAGTCAATATTCTATCAGAAACTGCTAGAATATTTTGCAAATATTTGAGTTATACCCGCTGCAGACGACATTTTCAAATGGCCGCCAAATATTACCCAGCATACAATGGGTTAAATTGAGGATGGGTAATATTGGTTAATTAGTATTGGTCAAAGACAACAACTGTATATGTATAAAAGTACTGTAGTCAGTAGTGTTGATGCAAGATGGAACGGTAAAATCTAGTAAACCAAGAAATAGCCCATTTAATTTTTTCTAAGGCCATGGTCAAGGTCAAAATCAAGGTTGGGTGATATTGGTGGATTGGGAATGGTCCAAGGCAACAACTTTGTAAGTATATAATAATTTAAGTAAGCGGTGTTGATGATAGACGAAACGGTAAAATCTAGTAAACCAAGAAATGACCTATTTACAACACTCTAAGTCCAAATTAAGTCAAGGTCAAAGTCAAAATCAAGACTGGGTGATACAAGTGGATAGGGAATGGTCCAAAGCAACACCTGTATAAGTATCTAAGCATTTGAGTAAGTGGTATTGATGCTAGACGAAACGGTAAAATCTAGTTAACCTGTTACGGACGCACGCACGGACGAACGGACAAGACAATCACTATATTCCTCCGCACCTACATATGTCGGGGGCATAAAAACACAACTGATATTCGGTGAATTTTCTCGAGAATATTTAAAGATTACATATTTGTTTTAAATCCAGATGCACGAAAAACCACGTATTTGCTATTATTTGAGTATTCAAGTTTTGTTTTAACACTTTGTATTGGTTGTCAGCTTTTGTCAGGGTGACAGGAGCAGGTAGTCAAAGAGTGTAATAGATTATTTTATTCAGCATGATATGTCTTAGAATGTGTTCGTCATCTCCTGTACGTGTACTGTTGCCTTACCATATTGACATGTCAAGCATATAACATAGGAAACAATACTCTATGGCCAGTCTTATTTTGACGAATGCCCTCGTTGACAATAAATACAGTCAATCTTGTTAAACCTTTTCCCAAAAGAAGAGCCATTTAGCGCCTTAATAGATTCCTCCACAGAAGAAAATACAATGTAGTTTCAATTTATACAGTCATGACCATGTTCCATAAGAAATATCCTATATCCTAGCAGGTGAAAGCTTAACGCAGGCTGAAAGTACAACAGAATGTACATTAAGGTGAATTCTGCTTTACCTTCAACCTGCTTTAAGTGGTCACCTGTCTTCAAAACCAGAAACAGGCTATGGGGTAATAATGGTTTAAACGGCCACTATAAAGAAGACGAATTTTCCGTCTTTAACAAAAGCGAATTCCTTAAGAAGGACAAAGGTACAACAGAAAGCTCCCTCTATAACGAAATCTGGAAAAACGACTAGTTGATGGTATTTAAGACATGTGACAGTTTAAACCAAGACAAATTTAAAGCAGAAAGCTCATATGGGAGATTTCTGTTTCATTTTCAATTTTGCTTTTACAACCATCTTTCATAACAACATTTAATGGTGGTATAATAGAGGAATTTTACAAATTCTGCTACAATATAATTATATCGTTTTCTGATATTTGTTTGTCACAGCATGGTGGATTCAAATGTCTCGAACAGTTACGTTTTATGCAGTCTTTGACATAACCACGCGACACTAGATCTTCTGTTCTCTCCTCTGTATGCAGTGCAGTATTCTTTAAGAAACGCGAACCGCTTCACAAGAACAGCTGAAGCATTGTAGATGCGATTCAAACATGATGTTTGCACCGCGCCCTCCTCGTTGTCTACAACATTTGTACTACCAATGATGTAAACAGTCTACATTCTTCAATTTGGTTCACTATCCTCAAAGTCTAGTGCGATCTGGTGGAGTCCATTCTGGTAAGGTTTGTGGTGGGCCTGTAGCGATTGCTTCCGATCTGCTCGGCCATAACAGGGGGATTACTAAGCTCTGCTCGCACCTCTGTAACGATAAAATACCTTACGATATTTTTAAGCAGATGTAATCTTGCCAGTGAAGGGTTTAAAATTTGGCGACACTGGGACAGTAAAAATCAACCCACTATCTTTCTTTTGTAAGCATGGGCACGTTTGTGTTCAACATTGACTCAAAAACACGTGCAATACGAGCCATACACTCATACTATAGGTGGGAGTATAGTGAAGGCCAAGAGTAAAGCAAGGAGCTTCTAAAGGATCTTTACTTTCCATACTTTGCCATGCCATTCATTATGCTGACACCTTCTTCAGAGGTTTCATTGTTGTTTAAATAATTGACGCTTAACCCATTTTGCCTGATTTCAACAGTGAGATCTTCGAAATGTTACGAAAGGCGCGATTTCCTAAATTTTGTAAGTTTTGCGCATATCCAGATTAAAGAGCTGTGTTGCCCATGCCTCTTTAGGTATCAATTGGTCATTGCTAGTGTGTAAGTATATACTTCATGTGTCAATTTGGCAACAGATCATTGGCGAACCTTGAATACATTTACCTCAAATACATTTGATAATGTCGCAGATATGATGAACGCACGTCTAAATTCGAGAAGCTAACAAACGGGTTTATATAGTTTGGATCAAGTTCAGACACCGCGTCACGCGGTATCTGATCTGGATCCAAACTGTTTGCGATACCCAGTCTCATCGCATTCATCATGCAATGTTTGCAATACCAGTGCCGTCGGGATCAGCAAGAACATGTTTGCAATACTAGTTAAGTCGGGATGAGCAGGAAAATGTTTGCAATACTAGTTAAGTCGGGATGAGCAGGAAAATGTTTGCAATACTAGTTAAGTCGGGATCAGCAGGAACATATTTGCAATGCTAGTTAAGTCGAGACTTGCAGAAACATATTTGCAATGCTAGTTAAGTTGAGACTTGCAGAAACATGTTTGCAATACAACTTAAGTCGGGATCAGCAAGAAAATGTTTGCAATACTAGTTAAGTCGAGACATGCAGAAACATGTTTGCAATACAAGTTAAGTTGGTATCAGCAGGAAAATGTTTGCAATACTAGTTAAGTCGAGATCAGCAGGAACATATTTGCAATGCTAGTTAAGTCGAGACTTGCAGAAACATGTTTGCAATACAACTTAAGTCGGGATCAGCAGGGAAATATTTGCAATACTAGTTAAGTCGAGACATGCAGAAACATGTTTGCAATACAAGTTAAGTTGGTATCAGCAGGAAAATGTTTGCAATACTAGTTAAGTCGAGATCAGCAGGAACATATTTGCAATGCTAGTTAAGTCGAGACTTGCAGAAACATGTTTGCAATACAACTTAAGTCGGGATCAGCAGGGAAATATTTGCAATGCTAGTTAAGTCGAGACATGCAGAAACATGTTTGCAATACAAGTTAAGTTGGTATCAGCAGGAAAATGTTTGCAATACCAGTTAAGTCGGGATCAGCAAGAAAAATGTTTGCCATACCAGTCAAGTCGAGACAAGCAGGAAAATATTTGCAATATCAGTTAAGTCGAGACAAGCAGGAACATGTTTGCAATACCAATCACGTCGAGACAAGCAGGATAATGTTAGCAATATCAGTAAAGTCGGGGTCATCAGGGAAATGTTTGCAATACCAGTTTCGTCGGGATCAGCAGGAAAATGTTTGCAATACCAGTCAAGTCGAGAAAAGCAGGAACATGTTTTCAATACCAGTTAAGTCTCTAGACAAGCAGGATAATGTTTGCAATACCAGTTAAGTCGGGATCAGAAGGAAAGTGTTTGCAATACCAGTTAAGTCGGGATCAGCAAGAAAATGTTTGCAATAACAGTTAAGTCGGGATCAGCAAGAAAATGTTTGCAATATCAGTTAAGTCGGGATCAGCAAGAAAATGTTTGCAATAACAGTTAAGTCGCGATCAGCAAGAAAATGTTTGCAATATCAGTTAAGTCGGGATCAGCAAGAAAATGTTTGCAATAACAGTTAAGTCGGGATCAGCAAGAAAATGTTTGTAATATCAGTTAAGTCGGGATCAGCAGGATAATGTTTGCAATACCAGTTAAGTCGGGATCAGCAGGGAAATGTTTGCTGTATCAGTCAAGTCGGGATCAGCAGGAAAATGTTTGCAATACCAGTTAAGTGTGGGTGTCCATATCAGTGTCTACTCACCGTTATTATTGTTGTTGGCATGTATGCCGTTCTGATTAATCCTATCTACAAGTGGCTCTCTCTGATCTGCTGGCCTAGACGAGAGATGCATACATGATTATACAGTAAACCCCTCTATTATGGCCACTAAAGTGTGTTTAATATTAGGTGTATAACACAGGCAGCTGATTAAAGCAAGAGGAAATGTGTATTCAAGAGCCATCCAGTTAAGTCTTTTTGATTTGGAACTGAGAAAACCATAAATGAGTGTCATACAGTCAGATAGTGAGTCACATTTGAAAAACACATACGAGGTGCGGTCAACAAGTTGAGGATTGAGCATTCAAAATATATTTTTTATGTCGGATCTTTGTTACATTTGGCATAGATCTACATGTAATTCAACTAAAATGCCATGACGATTTTATCAGTTTTAATTATTCCACTGAGAATCTTTTGTTGAGTTGATATCGACATGGAAGAGAGGATAACACCCATGTCATGAATTTAAGAAATTTTCAAAGTATATGAAAACACTTTATGATGGTTTTGTATTGAAGCGCTATTTAAGATGAATGAAAAAATAGAAAAAGTGTACATTTTGATCAACAACAGTTGGCCCCATGGCCATGTAAAATTTACCCCACCCACTTTCTCTTATTTTGTCCTTTTCAAACAGCCCGCTTCAATAAAATCCATTTTAAATGAAAGAAAATATGATAATTTGGTTTTGTGTTATTTATTTCCTATCTATGGTAGTATTTCTTCATACAAAAACTAATTTAAGAAAAAACAGGCACCAAATGTGAAATTTATAAAGCTCTAAATATCATCGATATGGTACTTTTTTGTAAATTTTGTAAGGGGAGATAACTCTTTTTACTTTAATAACTCGAAATTTTCAACGCTGACCTTTCAAAAGTATTTTCATATTTTGAACTGCCTTAGCATTGGCTTTCATTTGATAGTATATAAGAAAGAATTTAATACTAGAACTATTTCATTTTCAAACTTTTTTACTATTTTTTCATAAATAAAATATCTAATGAAATCATGCCCTATAAAAAGCATATTTTTGATATTGTTCAAACCTAGTGCCTGCTTCGTCTAAATTTGGTTTATATATGTGAAAATACCACCATAGACATGAAATAAATAATGAAAACCCAAATTACCATGTTTGTTTTGTTTTGAAATAGATTTTACTGAAGCTTATACTCTGAATGGGTAAAATTTGAGAGAAAAAGTCCAAATTTGACATACCTTTTTCAAATCGCTGTAGCTCAAAAAAAAAAAGGACACCACAATATATTTTTCCCCATTTTTACATTCATCATAAATAGCTCTTCCAAAAAAGGGTGTATTAATGTCATGACTTTGGGAAATTTTCAAAGTATATGAAAACACTCTATGATGGTTTTGTATTGAAGAGCTATTTAACATGAATGAAACAATAGAAAAAGTGTACATTTTGGTGAACAAAAGTTGGCTCTACGGCCATGTAAAAATTACCCCACCCACCTCCTCTTATTTTGTCCTTTTCAAACAGCCCGCTCCAATAAAATCCATTTTACATGAAAGAAAATATGATAATTTGGTTTTGTGTTATTTATTTCCTATCTATGGTAGTATTTCTTCATACAAAAACTAATTTAAGAAAAAAAAGGCACCAAATGTGAAATTTATAAAGCTCTAAATAGCATCGATATGGTACTTTTTTGTAAATTTTGTAAGGGGAGATAACTCTTTTTACTTTAATAACTCAAAATTTTCAACACTGACCTTTCAATTTCTTTTCATATTTTGAACTGCCTTAGCATGGGCTTTCATCTGGTAGAATGTAAAAAAAAGTTAAATACTAGAACTATTTCATTTTCAAACTTTTTAAAAAAAAATAATAAAATAAAAAATCTAATAAAAATCATGCCCTATACAAAGCATATTTTTTATATTCAAGGATCCATATTGTTCAAACCTGGTGCCTGCTTTGTCTAAATTTGGTTTATATATGTGAAAATATCACCATAGACATGAAATAAATAATGAAGACCCAAATTATCATGTTTGTTTTGTTTTGAAATAAATTTTACTGAAGCTTGTACTCTGAATGGGTAAAATTTGAAAAAAACTGTCCAAATTTGACATACCTTTTTCAAATCGCTGTAGCTCAAAAAAAAGGACACCGCCATATATATATTTTTTCATATTTTCATTCATCATAAACAGCTCTTCCAAAAAAACAATGTTAGAAAAAAAGTTTAATACTTTTAAAAATTGGCTTATGACATTGATACACCCTTAATAACAGCACGAGAAGGGTTAAGTCATCTGTACTTACGTCTTCTCTGTTCTTGAAGACAATTGCCATCGTCTGATACAGAAGGCAACGCATGCAACTCCAATACATGTAACAATCACGATAGTTTCCACCAGGAAAGCAATCTTCCATCCTAAACGTTTGAAATCAAACATCAAGTTTGTACATTGACGGATAGACAGTAAACGCCAGGGCTGAGAAAGGATTACATTTCGTACTTTAATTTTACTGTTGTAAAACGTCGCAATTCGAAGATGATCATGTACTAACAGGATTCCGTAGTTAAGCCGTTTTTCTGTTGTAATATTGTCTATTAAAATATCTGTTTTAGTTCCTTAGAGTTAGAAGTTATATATATCGACTAAAATGTAAACAAGTTTGGTCCAGATTATGTCATCTGGTCTGGATTCAAAACTGTTGAAAATATCATAATGTCAAGTTGCGCTCAGCAATCTGAGGATTAAGACAGGAGGCTGTTTCAAGCAAGTAGAGAGGGAAGTGAATGTAGTAAAACAATTATAAAGGAATTCCCTGATTTATTTATATCTTGCTGTTAAAGCCCCGCAATGCAAGTAAAAGTAACCGTAGGCAACATAAGAGCCAAACGTTCACTGGTCAGAAGTTCGTTATGATGCCCCCAGAGCTATTTAAAAAATGACAGGTTCGCACGTGTTACATTAAGACTGTTATGTTAGCCCCTAAGGAAAGAATTTAGGCCAAATTTGGGTTTCAGTCTCCATAATACTTGTCTACGGCAAGTTACCGAAAAGATAAACATATTACCTTCGCTGCTAAAGTAATCGTGTGAGGGATCTGTCGCAGCCTGTGATTCTATAAACAACAATATTAAGAAGTTTAACTCATTTGAGCATAGCGTCCCATAAATGGGACATAGGCAAAGAGTTCAGACACAGATCATCGCATAATGCGGTGTCTAATTTAAGTCTGCAGTTTTGCTGACAGGAATTTATAT
Source organism: Gari tellinella (assembly GCA_922989275.2). NCBI lineage: Eukaryota > Metazoa > Mollusca > Bivalvia > Cardiida > Psammobiidae > Gari > Gari tellinella. The sequence continues at coordinate 79,451,477 of OV277856.1, forward strand.
AAAAATTAAAATGAAAATGAAAAATATCAGTCACCTATCAAATGAAAAAATGATTCTTTTGACAATATTTTTTTCAATATTCCAGATAGGGAATTAAATTAATATTAATATATAAACTGCTCTTTTCTAATATTTCGACTTCTAAGGGCCCTTTTCAAAGAAAATCACGTCAAAACACACGTCACATTTTTGTTACATGCATTCAGCCATAAAATCAAAGAGAATAATGATTATTCTCTTTGGTTGTATGGCTGAATGCATGTAACAAAATTGTGACGGTGTGTTTTGACGTGATTTTCTTTGAAAAGGCCCGTAGAGGTCGAACTATTAGAAAAGAGCAGATTCTTTTGATATATCAAAGTTATAAAAAATCCACGTTGAATAACACTGCAAATTGTAGTTAACCCCCAGGTACATGTTAATACTGATATGGCATTTCTACTCTGTTTTAAGACTTCACACTTATAACAACATAAACGAATGAGTATAATTGCGGTGTCTCGTGAATCAGGGTCTACGTTGTTTGCTAATGTCTACATGTTTGAACGATAAAGATTTCCAGGTTAAGGAGCCCAACTAGCGATGCTTTATTATGCAGTCAGTACGACTCACCTTTCACGTCTAAACTGTCTCCCGCTAGTCCAGCCTTTTCTTGTAGCCCTACCAATGAAAGATGTAAACTTTTAAGACATACCAATTTCCAATCTTACCCTTTACTGTATTAAACCGAAGCCACTTGTATTGATACAGTCAGCACGTTATGTAAGTGTCGTCTGTCCTAATTGCTTAGCTGTAGTAGTTGTTAGATTTTATCTATCTTCTTTGTCAGTTTACAACATGAAAAATACCACCAGAGTGCCAAACAGTTCGACTCCTGATCAGACGCTGATTACTCCGTGCGGGGTTTGTAGACATCCTAGTACAAGTAGACGTAATTATTTAATGCATAAATAAAGCGGACGATAGATCTATCCTAGCTATGCAGGTGTAATATAACATTAATAAACCGTATACACGCTATCTAGTTATAAGTGAATTCGTCATAACGTTTGCTAACAGTTTGGCCACTGGTGAGACGTCTAGTAATTCGACGTTTCATCTGGATCCAAACTGTTTGACAATCAGAATCTCTGTTTATATTTCATGACAGGATATGCAGAGACGTCATCTCTGCAATAACTGCAGACGACAAAAATGTTGACAGGCGCCCTTTACATGTAACACAGTATACGTTTCATTGCCGATTTTCAAACCGGTTACATTTTCATGTTTAACGAAAGTAATGCAGGAAGAAAAGCATCGAGAGAGTTTTTGTTAAATAATTGCGGGAATGTAATTTCTTTGTGAGATCCTGTACATTTTAAATCGTCTGAAAAGGAAAGAAAGATGTGTTGACATTTAAGACAGTTTTAAATCGAAAAGATATTGGATGCTAATAAGTATATATATGTTTTGATAAATATTTATTGTCAAAAATGCATATAAGTGTATTATAAACTTCATATAATATTTAAGGACAACAACGCTTATTTCACAGTATTCAGATTGAGAGCAGTCATCCTATAATATCAATTTATCAAGTTTTAATTGAATGTTTGAAATATGTATACATCTTTTTTATTGTATTATGTTTATGAAGCCACTTATACAAATGTGTCCTTTTCAGTATCTGAAACTATATCTCATCGACACTTAGATTTGGTTTGTTCACCTTGAAAAACTACTGTTTTCATAGAAGTACAGCATTACCTTTGTCCTTCATTTCTTTAATATGTCTTTAACTCTTTGAACCCTAGCGACGATTATACTCGTCAATCACAAACAATGTACATGTAAAGAGTGCTTATGTCTTATGTAAACGGTGAAGACCCAGATCTGAAGGCTACTAATCGATCACTCTGATCAGGGTCTGGACTGTTTGGCGCTTTGCAATATATGGCCGAAAATAACTTTAAGTAAAAAAAAGGCTAGACTAATTTGAAACTGGATTGTTTCACTAAACGTTTCATTGGTGTATGACTTTAACAATTCCTATGCTTTATTACAAGCTGGTCGCTGAAGAGAGGTTGTATTATAACAATGATATTGTAGTGAACTTACTCATGCTACAGTTGTAACTGCACTGTAACGGGGGCGTGTCCACCTCACACACTCGTATAGAACACGGCATACATCTCTGTAAATGTTCCTCACTACTACAGAACTGGTGCGGAAACCTACATATACCGTGGGTATAACACTGAAAGTCAAACGGCTTAATCACCGCCGATAAACTACTGCTAATATATAATGTTAATAGTAATGAGATATCTATCATAACAGACATTGTGCTTCCGAGTATGCTGGGTGAATACTGTTGTAATATAAAAGTGGAAACACTTATTTGAAAGGAAATCTGGTATTTTCAAAGGGAATATCAAATCAAAGCATACAATGTATGTAAATTATTAATAGGTTTGGGAAATGTGTTACTCATCCTGATAGGAAAACGTGACATACCGCACCTAGTTAGGCTTGTGTATTTCATTCATATCTTCTATGTTTACATAGATCTATACCCTTTTGTTGACAATCAGAGCTATTGAAAATAAGCTAACATAAAGGGCATAATCTAGAATAGCTAATGGTTACTAATGTTGCAAAATAATTTGATCGAGATGAGAGTATCTTAGTATCTGATCAAGATCCACATTGTTTGCGACTTTGATTGTTTATCTTAGAGTGACGCTTTAGTGAATGAATTTATTCAACATAGTCATTGTAAAGCTGTTCACCCGAAAATAACGAAGGTATTTTCACTGACACTTAAAACGTTACGGTTTGTCTATTATTAGGAGTAGTTCTTTTTATCATGTCTGTATTAACCCTTAGCCCGCCAAATAAATTGTCGTCTGCTATATTTCTCGTCTGCTTCAAGTTTCAAAGTGCTTCAAAATTGCTCAAAATTGCTGAAAATGTTGTCCGAGTGTCAAACAGCTTGGATCCGGATGAGACGCCGAGTTACTCGGCGTCTCATCCGGATCCAAGCTGTTTGCATATGGAGCTAGTCGTGACTGGCAGGCTAAGGGTTAAATTCCTTGGCCTTTATTCATACGTACAAGTGATTTGAAAACAGTGTAAGACCTAGCATATTTAACATTCCATATGAGGAACTTTTGTGTTAGAGCCTGTTTCAGGAATGAAGCAAAACACTTTTAAAAACAGTATAATTATTCTTCATATTATATTACATGAATATTAGTTTATTCTAATCCTGATTTTTGTATTGGAAGTTGAATACTGTTTGTTGCGTACATTGTTCTTCAAAGTACGTACAGCTTAGTAAAGCATGCCCGAACTATACAAAAATCTCAGTTTAACGTGTGACGTTATAACAGAGTCACGGCCATATTACTGCCTGCTCGCAAACTAATCGTCAGCTTTTATTTCTTAAGCTAAGAATCTGTGGCAGGTCATTTTGTTGCTCATTTGTATACTAAATTCCAAAAGAAAGTATGCACTTTTTAACTTTAGATATTTTAATATCTGAAAGACGTCTCGATTTAATTTTTCGCACACTGTATCTCATGTATTTTTGCCATCTATTGATAATAAAATGCTATTACTTATTATGAAGAGATTTTAGTGTATTTGGAAAGACATTATTTTTCTTGATTTGCACGTGCAGCTCAAGGAAAATGCACATGTCACCAACAACGTGCATGAGTGTAATTAAATAGTATGCCTTGTCCAAAGATAAGAAACCCACACATTTTAATTGACAGCGGTACATATCGAACTTACTGAGACTGAATAAAAATGGGCAAATTCGAGTCTTTTCAATGCTTGCTATTAATTACAATGTCCCTTGTGTGAGTAGGCCGTTAGGACACCAAGGAAACACAATCATTCGGTTGCGCAATCGTTTTCTACATACAAGTGGAGTGGCAGATCGGCGCAGACATTGCACAAAGACCTAGAACAGCAGGTCAACAAACGATTGTGTTACGTTGACGTTACTCCGACATCGTTTTCAATGCAAGTACTGTACGGTATCAGCAAACAGACCGTACTGTGTTGCCCAAGGCAAACTTGGACACCCATCCGGGCAGAGGGGACCCTTTATGGGACAGATCTTGACAGCACGTAACTGGGCTGCTCGCTTGCAGCGAGCATGTCGTCATTTTCATTTGGGGCGAATGTAACGGACTGCGTCTTTTTCTGATGGGTTTAGAAATATCCTTAGTCACCATGATGCTCGCACGCCGGTATTTAAGAGAAAAGTTCTTATGGACCTTCCAAATGCCTTAAATCAGGGATAGGACACCGTTTCATTCCCGACGTCGTTATTAGACGTCACATAAGGTCTACTCGATGCCGCTTGCATTATAAGCAAGGATGGTCACATACGATACTGACAAAAATAACATAATAATTATGTCTGATTCCCAAATTTACTTTGCAACTTTGATATTAACACTTGGTCTTTTCCCGTTTAAAATATCACTTTAAACGACCGGATCTCAAAATTTGAAATACATGTAACTCCCAAATTTTTCTTGAACTGATCTAAATTTTGGTACCAAATCAATAGGCTTTCAGGAAAATGGTCAATTAATAATTACACAAAAAGTGCACACTTTCTTTTGGAATTGAGTATATTAAAACAACAAATGTATTTTTTGCAAAACATATATACTGAATAAGTGACAAATGCCCATAACGCGTTGATTGACAATGAAATTCATCGGCGGACGATGGTCTCCTGGTAACGCGTTAAATTGCCTTTACATGGGTAGTGAGTTCGATCCGCCAGACTATCTACTTCGGATGAAACTTAAACTCTTTCATTGCCAACGTTAGATACATGACGTTGACGAATTTACGCCACAAGACGTTACGTCAGGCCAATGCGTTTGAGAATTGTTGCATTGTTCAGTAGAAGATGAGGACATAACACATACCAATTTAAATTATTTTGCTTTCCTTAAACTTTTAGGAAACAATACCGATTTGCAACTTTTACTTTTAACCTCTACTTCATTCAAGTGTCAACAGTGCATTTATAATTACACGAATTTGATTACAAAATAATGCATCCTGTAAAAGAAATATTTACAAACATTTTGATACCACACTTGCCTATATTTCTCTAAAAAAGATGGACATTTTAATTCCTAAACAAGTGCACAGTTTCCTTTTCGTGTCAGTATACTATGTGACCCGCCACGCGAATAAGGCCCTTCTGAGTGAACTTTTATTTATAAAAGGTTGACACAAGTCTTCCTGTATCTAAAAATGGGAATCATTTTGCTTAAATTATTACCTAAACGTCATATTTTCGATTTAATTTACCATCGCTTTAAACATGATTATTTAAATATTTTATGTACTCAACACAAGCTTTTTTCGAGGTAAAACATCAAGGTCAATGACACAGTAACGTAATATTACTACACTTCACCATCCCATGATGTACTCACATACCAAATTTGGCATTCGTAGCTGACGTGGTATTGGAAATATGTTCTAGACAAGTGTTTTATATTCTATAACTGAGGTAGCAGGTCAAGGCACTCCGCCATTTGAAGAATTATTCTCACACTAACTATTTGTATATGTAGCTAATGCAGTTCAATGCAATGCTCCAAGGAAGCGCTTTCAAAAAATTGTGGTGAATAGTTATGGTCTAGGGGCCCGTTTTACTAAACAACTTACGCAAAAATTTTGCGTAAGTCAAAATCGTTTTACTCTTATTTTTCGATCATAAACGTTTGCAAACAGCAAACAGCCAGATCAGAGGACGCGGTAAAAGCGCGTATTTGCTGTTTGTAGCAAGTGATAATAATTTTTTTATTTTTTTTTTAAATTTTGACTTACGCAAAATTTTTGCGTAAGTAGTTTAGTAAAACGGGCCCAAAGTGACCGTAAACTGAAAAAATGGTATGGAAATATGTTGACGGGTTATAATTTTGTGTGTAGCAAGCTGTTTCGGGCTTACGTCCAACATGTTACTAGATGTTTGACCTGGCTCAGTACTTCGTGCAATAGACAGTAGATTTAGTAAATAATGAAATGTTTCATTTTATGTGCATTGTTAATGTTGCCTCGCATCTTTAGTATTGCTTGGGGAATTGCTGGAGTTGTTTACTAACGCAATGAACCCCTGTGACGTATATATATACGTCTTTACAAACAATGCACTTTTGAAGAGTTAATTTGCCCTTTGCAAATTTTGTGGATTCTGAAATGGGTCTTTATTGTGTGTCAATTTGCAATGTATTGTTTAACAATCCAAAGTATCAAAAATAGATTAGACTGAATTGAAAACTAGAATGGTCCATTTGAAGTTTCCGGACTAAATAGGTTACGCAGATGAAAACTATCTAGCCCTGTCGAGATAAAACGTCCTTCAAACACTCAAAATGCAATGACCTTGTTTGGCGATAACACATTTATATATAAACTAGTGTAATGGTTATTCCTTCGATACCTGCCGATGTCTATCACTTGTGTCTATAATTATATATTAAACAGGTCTATATAAGGCTATATATGCTTAGCTATTGGGAATGATAACCGGTTATCTCTGTGACCCTACAATCTAGTACATGACAATGCACTTGTAAGAAGCTATTTACAGTCAAAACTCGATACTTCGAACTCGCGTTAGTTCGACCATACCCATATTTCAAAGTTTAAACGTGGCTTAGCCACGTTTTAACTTTGAAATACGGGTATGTTGGACTTAAGTGAGATGGACTATCGAAATTCAACGTATGAAATACTGGAATATTCGATTTAAGCGAGTTCGAAGTATCGAGTATCGACTGTATATGATTTGGTATTTCCTGTCCAAGTCATAGCCAGGTTTTTTCTCAACTCTTTCTATGCTGGAAACCCCTACAGTTATATGTATACTTTGCAAACAGTGTAGACCAAGATCAGATCACTCCTTTAGAAACATTCACATCAAAATCTGCCCTGTTTGTTTTAACTATTAGTGTTATCTTTAAATATTTTGTTGAATAGCCATGAAATCAACATTAACTGGTCATTTTTCAGTAATATCATACCCACTGGAAATATGTCAGAATAGAAGGTTTAAACTACAATTACTCGTAATTCATTTTACTTAATGAAGTAAGACAAATCACTTGTCTGTATGGGTATTACCTGTATGAATAGGGTATGATCAAACCCGGCGTTCGGAGTATGTTGTATAATTACTTTACTGTGCAAATGTTACGTTATCCCATTTTAGCCTAGTGTCTATTAACTCTTTCCTCCCTGAAACTTTAAATGGACAATTCCAGTTTCCATTTTAGTCTAGTTCATTTCTGACTTTTAAGGGTTGTTTTTGTCCATTTTTAGCATTATGACAAACAGTGAAGACCCTGATCAGAGGGCTCCTTTAGGAGCCCTCTGATCTGGGTCTTCACTGTTTGCATAGGACAGGTGTACTATTCACATGTACACTGTTTGAAAAGGACGCCTATATGCGGGACTAGGGTTCAAAGGGTTAAAGGGGGTATTGGCAATGTGGAAGGCGTTATTCTTTTGCAAATACAGTTAAACCTCTCTATTACGACCACTAAATTATGTTAATTATAAGGGTGGTTACGATAGGTGACCGCTTAAAGCAAGGTGACAGTCAAACAGAAAGCTCCTTTAGGAGCTTTCTGTTTCACTGTCATCTTGCTTTAAGCTGTCACCTGTCTATTATACAATCAATTAGACTTCGATTTAGTGGTCGTAATAGCGAGGTTTTACTGTATACTCATTTCTGTATAGCAAATATATCCATTGCAAAACGTTTAGAGCCAGATCAGACGCCGAATTTAACATGCTCCAAACATTTGCAACAAATGTCAGAATAGACTGTCTAAAATTTCAAAAACACGTAATTTTCGACATTTCATTGCACTTACGATTGCGTTTAGTTTAGTATCAAAGGTAAACACCAATGTTTAACCAATACATAAAATAATTATATATTATCCCTACAGACAACAATGGCCAAGGTTTTTGCAAAGTAATCCTGCCATAATGTCGTCTGCTTTACGATTGTCGTCTGCTTTTATTTTTTCGAATTTAGATGTTTGGAACAGTTTGGATTAGACGTGAAAGTACCCTCGGAGTTTGCTCTGAATCCAAACTGTTTGTAAATGACAACTTAGTTGGGCTTGGCGGCTTAAGAGTTAACACAACGCGTTTAATGCATTTTAACTTGAATCGTATGTGTTCAGTTATGTACCTATACTACTAAATGTTGCTCCAGGAACAGCAAAATCATTCATCCGGGAGATCACGTTTAACGCTTTCATGTTCAAATTTATCGTGAGGTTTTTACCCCCTTCATCGCCATAATGTCGTCTGCATCAATATTGTTATCTGCAATATCGTTCAAAGTTAGATTTAAGGCAGTATAACTGACGTTATATCAAAACAAGTAACAAACAGTTTGATCCTGATCAGACGCCGCGTTAAGCGGCGTCTGATCAGGATCAAGACTGTTTGCAAATAGATCTACCCTTCATGACGCCATTGAGAGTAAAAAGGTTAACTGACAGTCGTACTTTTAGACCGAGATAACAATTATTTCTATCTGAGTGGCAAACAGTTTGGAGGCGTTTTCTGATCTGGCTCCTCACTGTTTAGTATCTAACATGGACATAATCAATTTTAAAGCACAAACGATATTCAGGGAACAGTGACAGTCTTCTCCTACCAGTAATGTGGTGTCTGACCGGATCAACACTGTTTGACAACCATCTTGAAGTATATTTGGAAATTAATTCTTGCGATAATTTGAATTTAACATGGAAATAAGGTTTAATGCTTATCCTACATTGCATTGAAGTAATTTTCCTTTACGCTTGCAAATGTGTTTACACATGTTTGACCCACAGGTACTTGACACATACTTTATTATCTATTAACACCCCCCCCCCCCTTTTTAAAAAAAAAAAAAAAATTTTTTTTTTTTTTTTTATACTTCTATTATAGATACAAGGTAAACAGCGCAATTCGACACCTAGTCTTTACTATCCACTTTTACTGATGCTAAAATAGACTCGATCGCCGATATTCTCTTGTGGTATCCTCGGGAAAGGATTAATTTATCAATATCTACTTTTTATTTCATCAAATTCCGTCAAATAACGCCACAGTACGTGAATTATAACGAAAATAAGCATAAAAAAGTTTTCTGTCGTTCTCTTGGTACAGAATTGTACATAGCAACGAATGTACATGTAGGGGTGATCTGTTATTTGTCCACAATAAACGGCCTATGCCACTGGAACTTTCACCAAATATTATAAATCATCTTTAAATGAAATATTATCAGTTTTATATAATTTACATAGAATGCAAAATTAAAAGAAACTTTACCTGTTTAATTTTGACCAATGAGATCGCTCCGTTCATTCAATTCATTCCGGTATTCAAAATGGCATTCACAATGAAATAAGTCTTTCACTTGTCAATTTCATGCCAAATTACATGTATATTTCATATAGCTGATAGTGAAGAGGGTCATGTTCCGACACAAACGCGTTTGCTCTAATGAAATTAGGTGAAAGTTCCAGCCGTAAAGGCCGTTAAATGTGCAAACCGACTAGATTACCCCTTATTTTGGGCAATAAATTCTGTACCAAGAGAACGACAGAAAACTTTTTTATGCTTATTTTCGTTATAATTCACGTACTGTGGCGTTATTTGACGGAATTTGATGAAATAAAAAGTAGATATTGATAAATTAATCCTTTCCCGAGGATACCACAAGAGAATATCGGCGATCGAGTCTATTTTAGCATCAGTAAAAGTGGATAGTAAAGACTAGGTGTCGAATTGCGCTGTTTACCTTGTATCTATAATAGAAGTATAATAAAAAAAATTTTTTTTTTTTTTTTTTTTTTAAAAAAAGGGGGGGGGGGGGGTTTAATAGATAATAAAGTATGTGTCAAGTACCTGTGGTTTGACCTTATCGTCGAAATTGAGGAAACCATTTAGACACCAGCGTCTCGCACGATAAATTTTGATTTACCTTACACTTTGCTTCATTTAACCCTTTACTCCGTATCCTGTTTCAAGTTTTCAAGTTAGGTAACTACTTAACCCGTTACCCCATAGCCTGTTTCTAGTTTTGGCAATAGGTGACCACTTAAAGCAGGCTGAAAGTAAAGCAGAATGCACCTTAACGCGCATTCTGCTTTATGTTCAGCCTGTTTTAAGCTAAAATCTGCTAACATATAGACACTATTATTTATCATACATATTCATAACTGTATAAACTGGAACTATTTTCTTCAGTGGAGGAATAAATTAAAGCCGTAAAAAGGAGTGTGTACGGAGAAATGGATTAAAGCAGGTTGAAAGGCGCTTTCTGATTTACTTCAGCCTTCTTTAAGCTATCGTCTGTTAGAATATAGAAACTATTTCTTATTACACATATTTATGACTTGATATATTAGAGCTATTGTCTTCATTGGAGGAATGAATTAAAGGCGTGAAAATGCATATCTTCCCTTCATGGCCATAGGCGCCTATGGTCGAACATGGTTGTCGCTCGTATTAAAAATTATTCGGTCCAAACTTTTAGAAATTGAATTTTCTGACGACACATTTTATCAGACGGTATTCTGGCCGCGAAAGGGATCGCCCAGGCTGTTTAATCCATTATCCCATAGCCAGTTTCTAGTTTTGAAGACAGAAGACCACTCAAAGCAGGTTGAAAGAAAAGCAGAATGCGCCTTAAGGCGCACTCTGCTTTACTTACAATTTGCTAAGATATAGAAACTATTTCTTATGGTACATAATTATTCATGACTGAATAAATTGGAACATTTTTCTTCAGTAGAGGAATAAATTAATGGCGTTAAAAGGCGTATTTATGGGATAGTGGGTTAATTTGACGGGGAAAGAGTTAAATGACGTTAGGTGATAGTTAAAGCGAATTTTCTTTTATACTGAACATTTTTTAAACTTCATGGATATTAGTCAATGCTTAATATGCCCTTTCCCGACGCTTTAGACAAGTATTTAATCTTCCTCGATCTGTCAACCTTTCTGCTGCCTTAACCCGGGTACGATTATTATTTGCAAACATTTTCACGTTACACGGCGTCTCTTCAGGATCCAAACTGTTTGACACTCGTTTCTATGTTTCTTAAGTCGAAATACCTAAAATGCAATTTTGCGAAATTAGAGCAGACGACAACTGTAGCTGATGGCGTCATGGAAGTGAAACGGTTAATATACTCGTATTTACTTATTTCTGTAAGTGATACAGTGGAGAATCTGTTATTCTTTCCCGTTTAAACGCAAACGTACGCAACGCAAAGCACAAAAACGTAGAAAAGAACAACTTTTGGACAATTCTGATAATTCTTGTTTATCTTGGTGGCAAACAGTTTGGAGCCTGATCAGACGCCGGGTTACCCGGCGTCTGATCTGGCTCCAAACTGTTTGCACTGCAAATAATGGTTTTAGCGTAAACGCGTTTATTGGGAAAGTATAACAGATTCTCCACTGTAGCTTGTCATGGTGAAAGACATGTGGATTTTTTCCTTCACCTTTACAGGTGAATGCTTAACACCGGCTGAAGGTAAAGAAGAAAGTTCCTAAAGGAAGCACTGAAAACAAGCTGTGATGAAAAGGGTTAATAGTACAGACAATTTTGAAAAGTAAAATCTGACCAGGCTCGGCATTTGTTGCCATTTGGTTAAATATTAAAAAATGGACTAGACTGAATTTTTGACTGCAATTATCCAATTGAGGTTTCAGAGAAAGTCACGAAAACCATACATATCATGCAACCCGGTTGTGTAAAACAAACCTAACATAAGTCTAAGCAATAAGATACCTTTACCGGAATTAAATAGAGGAATGTCAAGTTGTTTCGTAATATGAAACCAAATGATGTAATGTAATACATATATTTACATCACAATATAATATTATACGCATTTTGATCCTAGAATTTCTCCGCTGTTGTTGAATAAGACGGATGTAAGGAAATTTTGACACGCAGGAAAGATATTATTATACTGAAAAACATAAGTAACGCATAATGGGATTCATTGTAGAATGGGAATGTACTATAGGAATTATAACAAAATTTTGGTTTACGAAATTACTAATGCATTATGTTTGCAATCAACAAACAATGCAAACGCTTTAATTCATTTTCTTTTGATTGCTTAATTACGATTTCTAAACCCATCCCTATGAAGAAGAGTGAAAAAAAGCATCTTTAGTATCGCGTATTGCATGTATTGCCTCTATTATTCTCCTTGGCGTGTACTTAATCAACCTGGTGATTCTTTTAAAGCAGCCCATTCCCCCTGTTAAGCTGCAAGGTCATTGACGTTGTTTAGGACGTTACGTCGACGTCAGACATTGCGGTCTAAATTGTTACAAAGGTGCTCAATTGGCGACAGATTTGGGCGGTAAGGTTGCCTAGGTTAACGAGAGAATAAGCGGGGTACGTTATGTTGCAACCAGTCCATGCGAAAAGCACGACGTCGATGCGTTAGTGAAAACCAAACGTACGGTATGTACGCCCGAAGTCCGCATTCTTTGAGATGCCTTATAACCGTGACGGAATGTATCCTGTCCCAGTGGCGCCCTTGTGTGTTATTGGCCGTCTCTGACGTCGTTAGGAACCGGATTCTTAAAAACGACATAAAACTTTTTGATGCACATTTTCGCTATAATTCACTTACTGTGGCGTTATTTGACGGAATTTGATGAAATAAAAAGTAGATATTGATAAATTAATCCTTTCCCGAGGGTACCACAAGAGAATATCGGCGATCGAGTCTGTTTAGCACCAGTTTAAGTCGATAGTAAAGACTAGGTGTCGAATCGCGCTGTTTACCTTGTATCTATAATAGAAGTAGAGGAGTAAAAAAAAAAAAAAATTAAAAAAGGGGGGCGGGGTGTTAATAGATAATAAAGTATGTGCCAAGTACCTGTGGCTAAATACAGGTGGAAGGAGACTCAATAAGCCCTTTATGTACTATTTCAGGCACTAATCAGAAACTGGGTAGAACCATCGACCTTCCGCAAGCTAGCTGGAAGGCTTCCCCACATGAAAAGTCCGAATGCCCTGACTGGGATTTGAACCTACAGCGTTGAGGAGCTTAGTGATGTTAGTCACAGTGACTAAACCACTAGGGCAAGAAGGTCCATAGTTTGGTCGATTACACATAATCTGGCAAAAGCTCATGCAACTTGTGCTCATACCTATAATACTGTTTATGCAAAGAATCAGTGAAGCGTCTCATGCGAGGCCCGTCTCTTTTGTTTAAGTTTGGTTAGTAAAACCCATTAAAACTCATTGAGTATGAGTGTGACAGGGCCTCTCTAGACAGAATGAGATGGCTATGCCACATGCTTCTCAAATTACTTTCCTTTGAGTACCCACTTACCACTACTTATAATATACGCATGCAACATATTGTTTACGAAGTGCATCTACGTGCATACCACGTATTGTTATTGACGACTGACTGGTTGTCATTGGTTACGCTCTACAAATCAGTGCCAATATGATCAATGTCATTAAGTTGTGGTTTAAAATGGGGCTTTCCAACACTGGTTTCCCAAACATTCGTTTCCCATAATGTTAATATTATACTGCAATCGATCCAGAAGAATTCCTTGCTCCACTGGTAACTAAAACAGTTATCAATATGTAGCGATAATATGATTTAGAAACCTTGATAACTCGATTAATTCCTAAAAAAGCGACAGACTAAACATTACAGAAACAACGCAGAAATACCTATTGAGAGCTTTCTGTATTACTATAATTCTGATTTAACCCATTACCAGATAGCCTGTTTCTAGTTTTGAAAATAGGTGACTACTTAAAGCAGGTTGAAGGTAAAGCAGAATGCGCCATATGGCGCATTCTGCTTTACTTTCAGCCTGCTTTAAGCTTTTACCTGCTAGAATAAGGAAAGTATCAAATATGACACATATATTCATTACGGTTTAATTTGGAACTATTTTTTTCAGCGGATGAATAAAATGCATGTGCTAAAAGTCGCTTCTATAAGGGAAAGGGTTAAGCTGCCACGTATCGTAACCCGTTCACTCTTATTGACGTCATACAGCACATTTGCAAACAGTTTTGATCCTGACCAGACGCCGCGTTATGCGGCGTCTGTTCAAGATAAAAACTTGTTGCCTCGTGTCTTGAAGTTACGTAAGTTATACTGCCTTAAATCAAACTTTGAAACAATATTGCAAACAATAATATTGAAACAGACGACAATATGACGGTGAAGGGGGGTAAAACATCTCACGATAAAAATGATCATGAAAGGGTTAAAGCCTGTCAGTTTCTCATCTTTTGAATAATTTCTTATCTTGGAAATGACTGTACAATCAAGCGTATGTTTAACAAAGAAAACCCACCAGCAGTATTTGACACAGCTGGTAACCAAGCTTAAGGACAAGAGCAGCACAGAAAGCTCCTGTAGGACCTTTCTGCATCACTCCTATCCAGCATTTAGCAGCCACCTTAACCCTTAGCCCGCCAAATAAATTGTCGTCTGCTATATTTCTCGTCTGCTTCAAGTTTCAAATTGCTTCAAAGTTGCTCAAAATTGCTGAAAATGTTGTCTGAGTGTCAAACAGCTTGGATCCGGATGAGACGCCGAGTTACTCGGCGTCTCATCCGGATCCAAGCTGTTTGCATATGGAGCTATAGTTGTGAGTGGCAGGCTAAGGGTTAATCTTTACAGATATAGATAGTTTTTTTTCTATTTTGACGCTTGTCACAAGTATGAATGTATATATTGAGTTTGACCCCTTCGCTGTCTAACCTGGAGAACAACGCACAACGATCAGTTGCAAACAGTTTGGATCCTGATCAGACGCCTTGTAACGCGGCTTTAGATCAGGAACCAAACTTGTTTGCCACTATTTTTCAATATTTCTTAAATAAGAAAGAAAGTCTACCTAAAATTTGAATTTGAGAAATAAAAGCAGACGACAATTGTTTAAAGTAGGTGACGTCATTGCAGTGAATGGGTTAACCAGTTTAATTATACTACGCCAATGTTTGCTAGCTATTATTAACGTTTTACGCACTGTCGTTGACTTTGTAGTTAAATTATTGACCCATGAAATTTTTAAATTCCAATTCTTTATAAGGTCTATAGTCAATTTTTAAATATCAATTGTTGATTTTAACAATATCTTGCAAATTGAAAAACAGTGCAGAGCCTGATCAAAGGATTTCCTGTAGGAAGGTCTACACTATTTGTATAGGACAAGTTGTACTCTTCAAATACACAGTTTTCTAAATGACGGATATACAAGTCACTAGAGGTTATGGGTTAAATATTTGAAACACGCTCAAATTACAAACAGAAACGAATATCTCATTGAACACTGGTCGATTATGGAGCGCATTCGTTGCCAAAAATCCAGACATGCAATCACCCAGTTTTCAATCATTGTTTGGCCAAAAACGATATGTATTTGTATAAATGTCGTTTAGAATCATGCAAACTTAACATGTAAATGTCTGTTTACATGTGTATACTGTATTCCATAAAAAGGTATTTATAGTTTATACTTTAAACACTTGCAATTATTTCATGTAAAGCTGTTAACAAGGGAACCAAAATCCACGATTTAATGTTACTTTCTAAGACAGAACTACATATAACCAACATTTGAAATAAACATTTTCCGCCTGGAAGAATTGAAAGTACGCTTTGCGAAAGACGTTTCACCTTTTGCAAACAGACACCATACAATGAACTTCGGATATTCGCCAATGTACAACGGGCAATGTAGAAAGTAACAAATGAGTCACGAGGGCGTGTCTTAGCTACATAAGCCCCTCCTTCGACGCGTCAATTTTCCTTCGTGAAGTTTCGGTATTTCCTAGAACGTATGCCAAGAACTCTGAGGTGTTCCGAGTGACTATAATTCTGCTTTACTTTCAACCTGCTTTAAAGGGACTCGCAACCGGATGGTGTTCTTGTCAAAATAAAATAAAATACTCAAATAAAAGCAAATTTGTGGCATTATTTGGCTTTTGACATTAAAAACATATGATCAGTCCAAAAAACGTCTCAAGAATCGTCACCGAATCTTAGTTTTTTAGATATTTTCCATCGTTTTTCCATAGCGTTAGCTAACGGTATAGTTGTTGTTGTTGCTTCTCTAAACGGGGTCAGACATAAACCCGAGCCGAATAATGTTCTATTAATAGCTATCATTGAAGTACGTTAATTCGCTACCATATATATAGAGAGCGTCCGTAGCCGAGGGCGTAGAGGCGATGCCTCATTTTTCATTTTTGTCTCCGCATGGATGGTCACGGGTTCGAATCCCACCAGAGCCTCTTCTCTCTTTTTTTGGAAATGCATTTTTTAACAGAATTTATTATCCTAAACTAAATTTTACCCATTTATATAAGCATTTGACCTATATTTACAAATTACTCTTTTTAATGCTTGATCCGGTTGCGAGCCTCTTTAAGTAGTCACCTATTTTCAATACTAGAAATAGGCTATCAGGTAAAGGGTTAATGTTACTAAAAAGTAAGTCTTCACAGGTACACTTTTTCAAAGGACCCATAGATGCACCAATAGGGTTCAAATGGTTAAAGAAGCTGAGCCCACCTTAAAGCAGGATAAAAGTAAAGCAGTTAATCAAAAGCTGCCACAGGAGATTTCTGCTTTACTTTTATCTTGCTGTAAGCAACCACTTTAACCATTTCACACATAGATGCACATGTTGGCAGTTTTTTTTAATTATTCCTATTACAAATTTAATGCATGTACCTTTTCATACTTCTACAAATATTATCCTGATAAAGAGTCATTGGAAACCTTGAGTCGTTTTATAAAACTTTGTACGACGAATGTTGTCGTAAGTCAGATTATAAAAGTCTCAATTATTATTTATTTCTCAATCTAATCCTGTACTGTAACATCTTTTTGGAATCGTCTTGAAAATGTCACAAGACAGGATTAAATAGAGAAATCAGAAATTAAATGTATTTTAAAGTTTTGACTTACGACAACAATGTTTATGAAACGGGCCCCTGCCCTGCATCTGGGCAGATGGATGTTTAAAGCAGGCACATGTAAAGCAGAAAAGCTCTTTCAGGAACTATCTGCTTTACTTCAGTCTGCTTAACCTATTATCCCACAGCCTGTTTCTAGTATTGAAGACACGTGACCACTTAAAGCAGGTTGAAAGTAAAGCAGAATGTGCCTTAAGGCACATTCTGCTTTACTTTCAGCCTGCTTTAAGCTACAGTCTGCTAGGAAATAGAAAACATTTCTTATGATACATATTCATGGCTGTAAAAATTGGAATTAATTCTTTAGTGGATGAATAAATGAAAGGCGTAAAAAGGTGTATTTATGGGGTAATGGGTTAAGCAAGCACCTGTCTGTCAAACTGGCTACATACAGTGGAGAAAACGTTATTCTTTCCCAATAAACGCGTTTACGCTTAAACTATTATTTCTATTGCAAACAGTTTGGAGCCAGATCAGACGCTGGGTAACCCGGCGTCTGATCAGGCTCCAAACTGTTTGTCACCAATATAAACATGAATTATCAGAATTGTCCAAAAGTTGCACTTTTCTATGTTTTAGGGTTTTGCGGTTCGTTTAAACGGGAAAGAATAACGTATTCTCCACTGTAAACTCATAGGGCTATAGGTAAACCCCCGGCGAACGATTCCGGTAAGATCCGATTTAGTTTACTCCGCCCAAATTAATATTCGTAGTATTCCGTAAAAATTCCATATAAGGTCATAGCAAAATTCGCTAGTTTTGCATTTGGAGAAATGTAATTCTCGACTTGCAAGAGTCAACTGTACACTGGAGAAATGTCAATGTCGGTCGTCAATCCGCAACTTTCGGTTTATATCTGTGTTCAAGTTTATTGAAAACAGATGATTTCAGTTGGATTTTCGGATGCAGTTCTTTGCTTGTGACGGTTTGAGGAATTTCATTCTGATCTGTAGGATTAATTTGTCAATTTCATGAAATGTAAAGCGGGTGTTTGCTTTGAACAAAGCAGAAAGTCAATTCTAAAAATAGCATTGTATGGTCATGACTAACTTATGGACAAGTCACATTTATATTTTGTACAGTCGGGTTTGTATTTTATACAAACTACAAAATAGATGTTAGCATCTACATGTCTAGATTATTGGCAACGATTGCGCTCCATAGTCGATTGCGTCACAGCAAATACGAGAAGACATGCCTTTTGGTTATGTTGAAAGGCGCGTCTGTCTAAATAAAGAAAAACGTAAGAATTGCAGAGTATATTCAAAATATTCAGTGTTTGCTTTCCCACATCAAACCCCCCTTTTCACACGTTGACCTGTTTCTCATAAAATTGTCTATACACGTGTCTATTCTTTAGAGGCTGTCTATTTTAGGTCTTCACTGTTTAAGAAAAGCGCCCACATACTGGTCTCCTCACTGCCCTACGTGTTACTCGGAGTCTCATCTGGTCCCAAACTGTTTTAAAGGTAATCACTGTGAGACATATCCGCGGCTATAGGATGCATATAGTTAAGTATACAGACACGTGTTTTGTATTTGATACATTTAAAATACCAGAGAACTCACAATGGAATCCTTGCAGGGCTGCCATTTCTTCAGATTTTTCCGAAATCTTCGGATTTTTCTTATTTTCTCCGATCCACGTATTTCGGATTTCAAATCTTTTTATGCGCTTTTTACTTAGGAAACATTGATGTGGTTGTCAAACAGTTTATATCTGAACCCAATATATTTGCATACTCATGTAAAGTGTTATAGAGCTTGGCAATGAAAGGGTTAAAGGTAGGATTTGTATGAGCAACTTATGGCAGCACTGTCCTTGTAGTCGATAACCATAATTCATTCACTGGATCTTTTAGTTTCCTACAGATTGCTGTTGATGTCGTGTCTGCTAAGGTCTAGCATAACACAACGTCATCCCTATGAAAAATGAAATTTGCATTCCCACTTTACATAGAATTGGAGATCATGACAACCAAGCGAAACTACTCGAGACGTATTATGCTTAAAAAACAATCAAAATTACCTCCCTTATACAGATAAAAACGTTCTGCTAGTCCGTTCAATATATTTTGCCAAAAGTCCACAAACGTGCGCATTTGAAAACAGTTACAAAAGACTGCGTATCATCGGTGTCTGAACTGTTAGTATCAACTATGTAACTGAAAGATACATGATACAGTATACGTAGGTTTAACACTTTTCTTACAGGACGCGTACGGAAAATAAAAGACATATAATAGCAAGATGCAGAATAAAAATAATGCAAAAACTCTCGCAGAAACTTTCTGCATTGTATGCATACAGTATATAGCAACACCTTGTATATAATGTGTTGCCCATGGGCACTGTATATATCCAGCATATAGCAACAACCTGTATATAATGTGTTGCCTATGGGCATTGTATGTATCCAGCATATAGCAACAATCTGTATAGAATATATGGCCTATGGGCATTGTATGTATCCAGCATATAGCAACAATCTGTATAGAATATATTGCCTATGGGCATTGTATGCATCCAGTATATAGCAACAATCTGTATAGAATATATTGCCTATGGACATTGTATGTATCCAGCATATAGCAACAATATGTATAGAATATGTTGCCTATGGGCATTGTATGTATCCAGCATATATCAACAATATGTATAGAATATGTTGCCTATGGGCATTGTATGTATCCAGCATATAGCAACAATCTGTATAGAATATATTGCCTATGGGCATTGTATGTTTGGCGCATATAGCAACAACCTGTATAGAATATATTGCCTATGGGCATTGTATGTATCCAGCATATAGCAACAATCTGTATAGAATATATTGCCTATGGGCATTGTATGTATCCAGCATATAGCAACAATCTGTATAGAATATGTTGCCTATGGGCATTGTATGTATCCAGCATATAGCAACAATCTGTATAGAATATATTGCCTATGGGCATTGTATGTATCCAGCATATAGCAACAATCTGTATAGAATATATTGCCTATGGGCATTGTATGTATCCAGCATATAGCAACAAACTGTATAGAATATGTTGCCTATGGGCATTGTATGTATCCAGCATATAGCAACAACCTGTATATGATATATTTCCTATGGGCATTGTATGTATCCAGCATATAGCAACAATCTGTATAGAATATATTGCCTATGGGCATGGTATGTATCCAGCATATAGCAACAATCTGTATAGAATATGTTGCCTATTGGCATTGTTTATATCCCGCATATAGCAACAACCTGTATAGAATATATTGCCCATGGGCATTGTATGTATCCAGCATATAGCAACAATCTGTATAGAATATATAGCCTATGGGCATTGTATGTATCCAGCATATAGCAACAATCTGTATAGAATATGTTGCCTATGGGCATTGTATATATCCAGCATATAGCAACAACCTGTATAGAATATATTGCCTATGGACATTGTATGTATCCAGCATATAGCAACAATCTGTATAGAATATATTGCCTATGGGCATTGTATGTATCCAGCATATAGCAACAATCTGTATAGAATATGTTGCCTATGGGCATTGTATATATCCAGCATATAGCAACAACCTGTATAGAATATATTGCCTATGGGCATTGTATGTATCCAGCATATAGCAACAATCTGTATAGAATGTATTGCCTATGGGCATTGTATGTATCCAGCATATAGCAACAATCTGTGTAGAATATGTTGCCTATGGGCATTGTATGTATCCAGCATATAGCAACAACCTGTATATAATGTGTTGCCTATGGGCATTGTATGCATCCAGCATATAGCAACAATCTGTATAGAATATGTTGCCTATTGGCATTGTATATATCCAGCATATAGCAATAACCTGTATATAATATATTGCCTATGGGCATTGTATGTATCCAGCATATAGCAACAACCTGTATAGAATATATTGCCTATGGGCATTGTATGTATCTAGCATATAGCAACAATCTGTATAGAATATGTTGCCTATGGGCATTGTATGTATCCAGCATATAGCAACACCTTGTATATAATGTGTTGCCCATGGGCACTGTATATATCCAGCATATAGCAACAACCTGTATATAATGTGTTGCCTATGGGCATTGTATGTGTCCAGCATATAGCAACAATCTGTATAGAATATGTTGCCTATGGGCATTGTATGTATCCAGCATATAGCAACATCTTGTATATAATGTGTTGCCCATGGGCACTGTATATATCCAGCATATAGCAACAACCTGTATATAATGTGTTGCCTATGGGCATTGTATGTATCCAGCATATAGCAACAATCTGTATAGAATATGTTGCCTATTGGCATTGTATGTATCCAGCATATAGCAACAATCTGTATAGAATATATTGCCTATGGGCATTGTATGTTTGGCGCATATAGCAACAACCTGTATAGAATATATTGCCTATGGGCATTGTATGTATCCAGCATATAGCAACAATCTGTATAGAATATATTGCCTATGGGCATTGTATGTATCCAGCATATAGCAACAATCTGTATAGAATATGTTGCCTATGGGCATTGTATGTATCCAGCATATAGCAACAATCTGTATAGAATATATTGCCTATGGGCATTGTATGTATCCAGCATATAGCAACAATCTGTATAGAATATATTGCCTATGGGAATTGTATGTATCCAGCATATAGCAACAAACTGTATAGAATATGTTGCCTATGGGCATTGTATGTATCCAGCATATAGCAACAACCTGTATATGATATATTGCCTATGGGCATTGTATGTATCCAGCATATAGCAACAATCTGTATAGAATATATTGCCTATGGGCATTGTATGTATCCAGCATATAGCAACAATCTGTATAGAATATGTTGCCTATTGGCATTGTTTATATCCCGCATATAGCAACAACCTGTATAGAATATATTGCCTATGGGCATTGTATGTATCCAGCATATAGCAACAATCTGTATAGAATGTGTTGCCTATGGGCATTGTATGTATCCAGCATATAGCAACAATCTGTATAGAATATGTTGCCTATGGGCATTGTATATATCCAGCATATAGCAACAACCTGTATAGAATATATTGCCTATGGACATTGTATGTATCCAGCATATAGCAACAATCTGTATAGAATATATTGCCTATGGGCATTGTATGTATCCAGCATATAGCAACAATCTGTATAGAATGTATTGCCTATGGGCATTGTATGTATCCAGCATATAGCAACAATCTGTATAGAATATGTTGCCTATGGGCATTGTATGTATCCAGCATATAGCAACAACATGTATATAATGTGTTGCCTATGGGCATTGTATGCATCCAGCATATAGCAACAATCTGTATAGAATATGTTGCCTATTGGCATTGTATATATCCAGCATATAGCAATAACCTGTATATAATATATTGCCTATGGGCATTGTATGTATCCAGCATATAGCAACAACCTGTATAGAATATATTGCCTATGGGCATTGTATGTATCTAGCATATAGCAACAATCTGTATAGAATATGTTGCCTATGGGCATTGTATGTATCCAGCATATAGCAACACCTTGTATATAATGTGTTGCCCATGGGCACTGTATATATCCAGCATATAGCAACAACCTGTATATAATGTGTTGCCCATGGGCACTGTATATATCCAGCATATAGCAACAACCTGTATATAATGTGTTGCCCATGGGCATTGTATGTATCCAGCATATAGCAACAACCTGTATATAATGTGTTGCCCATGGGCATTGTATGTATCCAGCATATAGCAACACCTTGTATATAATGTGTTGCCCATGGGCACTGTATATATCCAGCATATAGCAACACCTTGTATATAATGTGTTGCCCATGGGCACTGTATATATCCAGCATATAGCAATAACCTGTATATAATGTGTTGCCCATGGGCACTGTATGTATCCAGCATATAGCAACAACCTGTATATAATGTGTTGCCTATGGGCATTGTATTGAACTGTCGCTTGATACAAGTGTGACTGTTTATGGAGGATTTAAATAGGCACCGTCTAAATAACCTAAAACCATGCAGTATCGTGGATTAGAGAACGTTGTTCGGTTACCATAGGTTCCGAGTCATGTTAGAATATACAATGACTTTGCAGATAATGAGTTACAAATTTACCTTGATCAATGTCGTTAGAATTGCTAACATTCGCATACATGTATGACCCAGAATAATCCTGGAGTTGCCCAAAGTTTCAAACGAAGACTTATTCATGGTGCTGAAACGTTGAGAACCTGAACGCAAGATTGAAGTAAAACAGAAAGCTTATTGAGGAGTTTCCGGCTTTACTTTCATCTTGCTTTCCTCAAACGTTGGACACACATAAAATAATGTTCTGCTTTACTTTTATTTGAATGAACGAAATGAATGAAAGAATGAATGAATGCACGACTTTATTTAAAGAGGGTTTTTGGTTTTAAGTAGCGTTTTCCATTAAACATAACGCAATTTTCTGCTTTACTTTTATTTTGCTATTTAAAAGCTAACACCCTGAAACATTGATGCCACTTTCATTAGAGAGGACGTGCTAACGAGACCTTATCGCATGTTGATACATTCAAATGTTAGTGCCCTTTTGAATCCTTCGTAATTTTTTTACCATTTACCTGCTGATCGCGACTTTACTGAATTTTCTCAAACAGTTTGGATCCAGATCAGACGCCGCGTCACGAGGCGTCTGATCTGGATCCAAACTATTTGACCGTCGGCTTTAGGTTTCTTTGCTTAAACATGTATAAATCTAAATTTAACAAATTTTGCAGACGATAATTTCGAAGCAGACAATATAACCGCGGGATAAGGGTTAACCTTTTGCACTCTATGTTTTGGCATCTGCAAAATGTGTCAGCTGCACTAATGATAGAGGCGAATTCTACACGGTGTGCTAAATGTTAACGAAATGTGTTACAGTGGCCCCATCCTACACCGAGCCTCTTTACAACAAGTCCCTATTTACAACACTGCTTGCTGCTGTTCCTCAAACGAGACAATTATGTCTAACACTTTCACTACTGCACTGTTGTTTGCTACTGAATATGACGGAAAAAAATAATGTAAATAGACGAATGACAAACATTTTGAACCCAGATCAGACGCCGCATCAAGCGTCTAAGGATATTAATGTTTCCTCCCTATAACAACTTTCTCCGAACTACACACATAATAGTTGTCTCCCGGTATCACCCTCGTGAGAATGATTATATTCATTTAGTTTGGTTAAGATGAATAGATATATATCCTGATATCATATTTTACTTTATATTGTAAACACTTTTGTGCTAGGGTTGGCATATGTATGTTCCACTATAACGATTTCTCAAAAGAAAGCTGAATTGTTGTGTTAAAGGCAATCGGGATTGTAATCTTAAGGAAGCTCTTTTAATGAGTTCAAGACAGTCAGGTGGTAGATTAAAACAACATAAAAGCAAAACAGAATGCTCAAACAGGAGCTTTCAGCGTCACTTTCATTGGGCTCGGATTGCTGATTTAGATGTACTTTTCGTCTTACTTTAATCAGCACAATGTCTAAAATACCGAATATATATATACATTCTTGAAGATTCCATTGCGGATTTTTGCGGTAAAATTAAATTATGTAGAATGCCTGTGCAAATATATAATCTGATTAAGCCTACAACCAACTTAATTTCACCTTTTTACTGGTATAATAGAGACATCGTTCGTATTGTCACTTAATGATATACCATCAAATCAGGGCTGCCATAAGTTGACATGAAAAATCCTAAGATTTCCAAATTTGAATTTTTCAAGTGTGATTTTACGAATCGTACCTTTACCCCATCGCCTGTTTCTAGTTTTTTTGATAAGTGGCTGCTTAAAGCAGACTGGAAGTAAAGCAGAATGCGCCTTAAGGCGCATTCTGCTTTACTTTCAGCCTGCTTTAAGCTACCATATACTAGAAAAAAATCCGAATTGTAAGTCCTGTCAAATCTGAGGCATTGCCAATCCAAGTCATTTTGAACACATATTGCCCCTTCTCGCAACAGCCATTCTACAATTTGAACAGATGTCAAGCGTTGCCTTAGAATAACAAGTTTGAAATACAGAAATGCCCGACGTAAGTGCGCCGCAAGTTACCGGGACTCGATTGAACATAAGCGACCTGGAAGAGGATTGCAATAGGAGGTGACTGTCAGGTTAGATACATTGTTAAAGTTTAAATGTCTTGCCTGTCTCCGCTTTGTCATTTAGTCCACACATTTGAACTTGGTACATCTGTATGATACGTTTGGTTAGTCTAGCACCAACTGCCTCTTAACCCTTTCAACCCTAAGTTTCTCTTGTAGGTATTTATAATCCTTTTGGACTCTTCTAGTACAGGTATTTTGATCCAGTCTACTGTTGCATTTTTGGTATGGCAACGAAAACCAATGAAATTATCAAACAGTGCAGACCCTGGTCAGAGGGCTCATATAGGAGTCCTCTGACCAGGGTCTACATTGTTTGCATATGTAATCAGTAATCTTTACAGAGGGCTGTAGGGTTGAAAGGGTTAAACAGAGCTCTCGAAAACTTAACGTTGGAGCTGAATCAAACGTTTGATGCCGACGTAGTCAAGGAGGATGACGACCCCAACGGAAAAGCAACATACTAATTTCGTTCTCCGTCGCGATGGGACAAAATAACGTTTCTTTTCAATTTAAATACCATTCCTCCGGCAAATCAAAATATGGGCAACATGTACTTAGCCGCAATATCAAAAGATTTGTTTAAAGTACAGTCTCGTCAATCAACATTGTACTATTGTACTTAGTGCACTGATGTAATGTTATAACCGAACGGGGAACACTGTTTATAGAACCTGTCACACACATATCTATCCAGCCTTACGTCAGGACGTCAACAACAAATTCTTAACACATGAACCGTGCCATGAGAAAACCAGATTGATTGCATTGTAAACAGTGTATATCAAGGCCAGCCGTCAAAGACGCGGCAACTGGTCTTGATCTACACTGTTTATAACACCCACATGTGTCTAAATCATTCTATGCAGCTGTATTATATAAGGTATTCAGCGGTGTAGGCTAAATTCAGATACAGATCTTTAGATGACAACGGTGCTTGGTCTGTACAATGTTGCAATGCAATAAGGCTGGTTTTGTCGTATGTTCCTGTGATTGACGTTCGCAAATTCTCGTCTCTTTGCATTTCACATATTTAGAATTTAGGCAAATACACCAATGAAGCAATGCTGTGATATTTGGACACTTTGTGTTCTTGTTAGACGCCGCAATACTTGGCAACAAATGAGGACATAGGCAGCACTAGGCGTCAAACAGTGAGGATGTGCATTATTGATATTTTACGTTGGCGCGGAAAGAACAAAACAATTGTCTCTCGCCGCAATTAAGGAAAATTCAAACTGTTTGACACCCACTTTAATATGTCTTAAGTCAAAATACCTAAACATTACATTTGAGAAATATAAGCAGACGGTAATTGTTTAAGGTAGATGACGTAATGGCAGTGAAGGGGTAGTCAATTATTTACAAACAATTATGAGTAATCTAGAATGATTTCATAACAAGCCTGTCAAATCCACACTTCTTACTGACCTGGTGTCTGATGTTTTCTGTATAGTATCCCGTCATCTGATTAATCTATATTTAAAGACTTTTCCTCATTCCATTGAGGGACCACCAGCATATTGTTCTGGAGATGTCAATGTAACTATAAAGCACGTGCAATACAATCTCAAAATACCTGGTTAGGTCCATGATTATACTCATGCTCTAGTGACTTTCAATGGTTATTTCTAACCAAACTATCAAATATAAAGGTCCGGTCTCACATAAGACGACTCAATGGTTCAATATGCACTAGAGTGACTAGACCCATGCTTTTTGCAAGAAAATTGACAGTAAATAATCTGGCAAGGCGTTATGACCAAAAGGTCGTCAGGAGATGTCTTTAAGCCCGTTATATTTTTGAAAGGGTCAACTTACAGAGTGCTCTATATGCAGTATCTTATTTATGCATGTATCCGAACCGCTTCACTGCCATGAGGTGATAAATTTAAAACAAGTGTCGTCTGCTTTTATTTTTCAAATACGAGTATAATTTTTGGTATTTTGACTTAAGACATATTGAAATGAGTGTCAAACAGTTTGGATCCTAATCAGGCGTAGACGGCGTTTTATCAGGATCTAAACTGTTTGCAAAACACTATTGTTTAAAATTGATTTTATAAACTAATGACAACAATTCTTATAATCGTAGTAATTAGATCTGATATGTATTTTGAATTTCAAGTACGATTTCTTTACTTATAAATGTAGTTATTTGTCTTTTCTCACTTTGTAAGTGCATTTAAATAAGTTCGTGAGAAGCGCGTTTGAACGAACAACTACTGTGTGAAAAGACCACTATATAAATTTGGTATAATAATAATCAGGAACGTACATGAAATGTATATATACGTTCCTGTAATAATAATAATAATAATAATAATAATAATAATACTCGTGGTTAGACAGTGAAGGGGTTAACTCCTCTTTATAACATAAAAGACGGCGTGAGCGTTGAATAACACTCGTTGTATATTTGTCATATATAACTTGTTGAATAACTATGCAAATGAGGTACGCCACGACGTCGTTTACTTGTGACGTCATTAAATGCGTTATATGCGTTCAATATCCAACGTCTTCATTCCTTCATGTAAATTCAATTAATCAATATTAGATCTACATGAAAGTGTTAATTAATACATATAATAACATAAACGTTATGCTATCGAACGGGGTTAATTAATTTGGAACAACTTTTTTCCTGTATAGATCTACTTATTACGCGCTAAGCATTCACTGGACCTCAAAGGCTGCGATAAATAACTTTTTTAGGTTATGTTATACAAAAAGAATGTCACATTTGAGTTTATAATTTATTGGATTTATCAAACTAGTCGTTTTAGAAAACGATAAAAAAACTCGACAAAGCCTCGTTTTTATCGTTTTCTTAAAGACTCGTTCAATAAATCCAATAAATCATGAACACTAATGTAATATCCTACATGGAACTGTCAATATTTACAGTCGCCTTCAACCGTTTGACTGTCATACTACTGTATTGTATATGTCAGCCGATGTCTGCACTATTATTTCAATGTTAGATTTGTTTAATACATGAACATCAATTCAAGTGTCAAATAGGTTTGGGCTGACAGTAATTTGGCGTCTGATCAGGATCAAAACTAATTTAAGTATAATGTTTTCGCCTATAAAAATCACACTCAGTGTAGCAAACAGTACACCGTTTGTGATAGAGTCTCGTTCGAGTATATACATGGGGAATCTTATGCAGATGTAATTGTTGGCAAATTGTCTACAACCATTCTAAAAGTTATTTTGTATTTTAGTTCCATCATGCCTATAGTAGCTACCTGCATTAAGAAGTTACACGAACTTCATCGTGTTACTCTGTATTTTAGCAGGTTCAATGCTACTGGTAAATGTCAAATATCTCACATTCAGCTGTGCATTATTAAAGAAACAATTAGGTTTCTTCTCAACAGTGTTCACATAACCTCTCTCTTACTAATATACGCAATAACGTTTGATTCCAGATGATTTGACGCAGCGTTTTCCGCGTTTGATCTACACCACAACTGTTTGACCCACATCCTTAGATTTCGTAAATTAAGATATGCAAAAACGTAAGTTCCAAACAATGACACACGTCAGTTTCAAAGTTTACTACACGTTAAGGTAGAATACGAGTTCACGTATTCTGTGATTGTACATCATGTATTTGAACTCGAGGGTCACACTGTCGGCATCCTTTGACAGCAGTTCCCTACGGAATTACCCCTAATATCACATTAATTGTTTGAAGATGTACTAAATGCATGATAATGGAAGAGCTTTGAGAGACAGTAGCCAAGGTCGTCTAGCCTTACATACAGTGCTCCCTTTCCACAACAACATACAATAGTGACACAAATTATGTGTGCTGTTCGGAGGGAGTCGTTATAGGGAGGGACTATTAAGACTTAGCTTACATTTGCAAACAGCTCGCCATTTTATTTGTTCTATCAAATAATCACTAATAGGTAACTTTGAGAAAAAGCATTTTAAAGCAGACAATTATTGCAGCAGTTACTAACTTCATTTAGTCTATGATTCCAGTCGACCAATCGTAATAATACATTTTGACATAGCACAATAAACTCTAAAGTGATATTTCTCAAAATGCATCACCGCAGTCTTCAGCTGTTGATTTTTTTTTTAACGACAAGTTAAAGTATACTATTTTATATACAGAAGACAGCTTAATGCAATTTACCTACTAACGTAATGTAGAAACCTTAGGTAAGGAACATGTTTTATTCAGCACTCAAGCAATCAGACTGTCTTTCAAAAGCGGTCAGCATATTCTTTCATAATATGTCGATGTACATAGGTTTCTCTGTAAACAAGGAATAATCGACAATTTAGTGAAACATTCGATATTGAAAAATAAAGAAATTAAACAATAATTCATTTTACATGTTTAACCCATTACCCCATAGCCTGTTTATATTTTTGAAAATAGGTGATTACTTAAAGCAGGTTGAAAGTAAAGCAGAATGCGCCCTATGGCGCATTCTGCTTTACTTTCAGCCTGCTTTAAGATTTTACCAGCTAGAATATGGAAAGTATTAAATATGACACATATTCATTACGGTTTATATTGGAACTGTTTTCTTCAGCGGATGAATAAAATGCATGTGCTAAAAGTCGCTTCTATGAGGGAAAGGGTTAAAGAATAACAATACTCGATATCAACCACTTATATAGTATATTTCCTCCAATGGTGCATGTTGATATACGTTTTAGTAGTTAAATATGTGTTTTAAAAGGAAACATTTCATTTGATTATACAGCAGTATATTTTAATCAAAAGAAATTTCAAACATTATATTTCACTGTGTTGTTTATCGATGACTTGTAAGGGTCCACGTTGATTGTAAATTGAATATGTTAAGGTTTGGGAATAAAGATTCTTAACTGAACTTGACGAGGCAATGTGTTGGTTTTTGTTTCATGATTTTAACATTTTGTTTAATAAACCCACGTACAGCTTAGTCAATTGGAACTCGTTAAAAATTTCACGCACGAAAAATAATTGTTTTAAGAACAGAAATATAAAATAGTGCGTTACCATAGATGCGAGCCGTGATTTTATACAAACACAACACATACTTGAATGTGTCGTTTTCCTGTTATATGACCATTTAACATTTGAGTCGCGAATTTGACGTTATGCTAATATCTCGAATACTCATTAGTATTGGAACCTGTGACTCTGAGGGTACTGGCGCGAAGGTAAGTATTATCTGAAGATATTCGTAGACATCTATGGGAAACATCAATTATATGATTCCATTAGACATATTCCACTCAGAGTTTTGTGGTTGAATTAAAGTATCAATATTTTAACCCAAGTACTGCCTTACCCCGAGTACAATGGTTGTTTGCAAACATTCAAGTTCTTATCAGGATCCAAATTTTTCTGAAATCAAAATACATGTAAATAAATTTTAACTTTGAGTCATAAAAGCAGACGACAATTGTTTAAAAATGATGACGTCATGGCAGTGAAGGAGTTAATCGGTTAAATGATACATACTTATCATTGCCAGCGTCTTATCTCTTAAAAATCTAAATTCCCAAAAGATACTGTGGGAAATATATAGAAGTCATCATTTCGAGAGTTGACGTCATAACCGATCTTAAAATTATCAATTATTATTTCATAACCTGTTATCGTCTGGAACAAACTATTTTCCGTCTGGAGATGTTTTTCAAATGTAGTTTTACGTTGGCTTAAATTAGAACACTTAAATGTTTCTAGCAAGGAATTTGAACCCTGATCAGAAAAATGGATCATTCGTCTCTAAACAGGATCCAAACTATTTGAAATTGGTTGTGAAGTCGTGGGCTAAGGAATAACAATTTGTGAAGCACCGCGTAGCTTGCATTATAAATAATGGAATACATGTAAATATAAGAGATTTAAAACCTTCAGTGCAAGTCTTCGGTAAAATAAATTAAATAAGAGGGTCCTTATAAAATTCAATTCCCTTGACATTTGACTGTATTCTAAATCAAGATTTTCTTTATGTAGAATCAATTTTGTTTTAACGATACTGTTAACCCCCTCACTGCCTTACCCCGAGTACGGTGGTTATTTGCAAACAGTTTGGATCCTGATCAGACGCCGCGTAACGCGGCGTCTGGTCAGGATCTAAACTGTTTGACACTCATTTCAATATTTCTTAAATCAAAATACCTAAAAATAAAATGAGAGAAATAAAATCAGACGACAATCGTTTAAAATTGATGACGTCACGGCAGTGAAGGGGTTAAATCATACTGCTACGAGGCAAAAATGCCTGCTTTCGCTGTTTCAAAACGGATGGCTGCCTAAAGTCAAATGAAGTTAAAACAGAATGCTTCTGTGAGACATTCTGCCTTTCCTTCATCCTGTTTAAATCTTTTCAGTTTTCACTGCCAAGTTTTATCGTCTGCTTTAACCCGCTTGCCGCCAAAATATCATCTGCATTGGTAGTGTCGTCTGAAATATTTTTAAAGTCAGCTGTAGGACTGTTTTAACTTAAGCAATATCATATATTGTATTGAAGAAACATCAAAACGATGGACAAACAATGTTCATCATCTTCTTATGTTTTTTGCGGAGTCTGATCCGGACCTAAAACTTTGAAAAATGTTAGTCAGGTCCTTTCAGCACGTTTACGGTTTAAATTGAAATCTAACACATTTACGTTGTTATACTTTTGTTGAGTCGTTTCCATATTTTAAAGCGAACGAACATACTTTTGGAATAAATCCAGGAGGCGGTTTCTCTTACTCGTTTAGTTCTGGATCCAAAGTTAGAGAGCATTTGGGTTGAGTTGATCGTTCTTAAGTATTTAATTTGTTAATCCAAAACGCTGTATGATATTAGGGTCAGGTTGAAATATATAATCATCGTTCTGCTATCAAGATTCAAGTGCTTTGAAAGGTCGCCTCTGGTTTGATATGTTAATCATAGCTGTACTGGCATCACACGAAAACACGACTTCAGTTCTTTGAAACTAGCGTTGATCCAGATCAGACGCCAGGTATCACTGTCTGATCAAACTCCAAGTTGTTTGACACTCCTATAAAAACTCCGTCGGTCAATGACTGACTATAATTTTGCGGATGATAATATCAAAGCAGACACTTATTAAAAAAAGAAAGCAGATTAAATGAAATATTCTTCGATATACTTCGTACTGAAACTGGCTTGTGAGAACAAAATTACTTTAACACATCGCACTATGGAATATAGACATATCGCAGTTCAATCAGTTCAATCTGAATTCCCATATTAATCAAACCAATGAAGCAAGAGACTTCTAATCAACATAATCCAAATTACATCCTTCAAAAGTGTTAAATATGTTCTAAATTGTACTGATTAAACCTTTAAAAACTGACTAAATATTTCCTTCTCAACAGTCCTCTGCTCCAATTGTGAGTGAAACTCTTTCTTATGTAGATCTATGTGAGTAACTTAATATTGATTTACAGTAGAACCTGTCTATAACGGCCACTAAATAATGTTAATTATTTTCTGTTAATGACAGGTGACTGCTTAAAGCAAGGTGATAGTTAAACAGAAAGCTCCTTTAGGAGCTTTCTGTTTCACTGTCACCTTGCTTTAAGCTGTCACCTGTCTTTTATACATCTAATTAGCATTTATTTTAGTGGTCGTTATAGAGAGGTTTTACTGTACTTTTAAAGTGATACACATTTTGAGTCTTGATCGTTCACTATAATCTGCAAGATTTGTTTTAGAGTCAACTTCGTAAAAATAAAAAATACGTGTCTCTAGTATACAAGGTGTTAATACAACTTTATTTGAAAACATTAACCTCTTTGCCATTTGACCCAGAGGACAATGGTTATTTACAAACAGTTTGGATCGTATGATGTGGCGTCTGATCAGGACCCAAATTGTTTGCTTCTCATTTCAATATTTCTTAACCCCTTAACCCATTACCTGATATCCTGTTTCTAGTTTTGAAAATATGTGACTACTTAAAGCAGGTTGAAAGTAAAGCAGAATGCGCCATATGGCGCATTCTGCTTTACTTTCAGCCTGATTTAAGCTATTACCTGCTAGAATAAGGAAAGTATTAAATATGACACATATTCATTACGGTATATATTGGAACTATTTTTTTCCGCGGAGGATTAAATGGAATGCGCTAAAAGGCGCTTCTATAAGGTAAAGGGTTAACATCCAATAACCTTCTTCAATTTCTGACTTCATGTGACCACATAAAGCAGGTTGAAAGTGAAACAGAATACGTCGCATTATACTTTACTTTCATTCTGCTTAAAACTACTATGTACTAGGACACAGAAACTATTTTATGGTGCATATTCATGACTGTAAAAGTGGAACTTTTTCCTTGAATGGGGAAATAAAGTAAAAATGTATAAAGGCGAATTTAAGGAGTAATGGGTAAAGTCAAAATACCTAAAGTTTAAATTTGAGAAATTACACCAGTTGAAGTTTTGTTTGAGTTGGGTTTTACGGCACCGCGACACAGAGATTGATCACATTTATGTAGCGCCATTCAATACATGCATGAGAGTAAACGTATTGGTGTCACTTTTTGTTGGAGTTTTACCACTCCTTCAGTTCGGACAGCAGGCGTATTCTATCTCTCCCCTATCAACCTATTGGGGGAAAAGAAATGAGTTAGAAATTATTTTGATAATGACATCTAAAACTTATTTCTGCTGCATTTCTACAGAGTTGAACCTGTGGTTTAGACCATTCAGTAAAGGCATATGGTTTGCTAAAAACTGGACAAGTATTGCAGAAGGCTCTCAAAATAGAGCTCTGTATTATTTTTGTGTCTTAAGCAGGTGCACAGTCTGAACTAAATACTGCAATAGTTATTCATACAGTTGTTTATCCCACATTTTAAAAGTTAATTTAACTTTAAAAGATAAATAAAACGGAATCAGTTTAGGTGGTGATGAAGAAATAAACATCCGGTAGATGACGTTTTATTATAACCAAGGAACCAAGGAACCAAGTAATCAAGGACAAGACTAAGTCTGAGCAAACAAAAAAGAACTTACCCGACAAAGTGATAACAATTATTGTCATGTAAGCATCTTTTGTAAACTTCAAGTAGATATTTACATTATTCTAGCGGTGTATTGGCAAAACATTTACATATACAATGTAAACTCTTCCTTTATATTTTCTTGACTTAATACCATATCCTGAGGGTTACCGTTATCAGCGTTTTCTATAAAGACTAGTTTCTTAGAAGACGGTCTAATCTCCAATACTTGCCATCTTCTTAGTACATAATTTGTTTATGTGTTGTCCAATGATTATTTTATTTCTATGCAGACGCAAATCGATGAAAATTTCAGAATTTGAATTCGTTATCTTTTCCTCTTCAATGCGGACAACGAGTCAATGCCTAACAACGTGATGCAATGAACTTAGGGCCTTTGAGAAAATACTGGAACGTATGTATTAACAAGAACATAATACATATGCTCTATTATTAAAAGTGTAAACGCCTTTAGAAATTGTGCGTTTCGCTGTTTCAAAATAAGATGCATCGTTAGAAAAATACTCTACTGACATTGCAAACAGTGTGCACCCAGGTAGAAATTGAGAAAGAAATAAAAATCACAGTTATGCTGGTTGTTTTACCAATGTTGCCAACAGGGTGGCTTCTCAAGGTCTGCATTATATACATATAAGCCTTATTGCATTGCAAACAGTGTAGATCAAGGTAAACAGTCACGTCTTTGACGCGGCGGCTAGCCTTGATCTACACTGTTTGGCACCCACATGCGTCTTAAGCATTATGTTCAGCAGTATTATATACGGTATCTGCAATGTAGACCAAACTCAGATGTAGAGCATGTGGTATAAGCGATGCTTCGTCTATGCAAGTTCTGAATAAGGGGAGATACTTTGAAAGCACAGAAAACAAAGCAAATACTGAAAATTGCAGACTCGGTTTAATTGAGTCTGTTCATGAGCAATACTGAAATATGCAACAGTGCTCACGCTCCCTAGCACCAGCTTAAGCGGAATTCAAAAGCGGAATTCAACTTTCAACTGTAAATGCGCTGAAATCAATGATTCCAAAGGACCAGAAAGTATAACAACACTGAGAATGAAGTACGTTGCAATGCAATAAGGCAGGTTTTGTCGTGAAACAGCTCATAAATATCCATTAACTTACAAATCGATTGCACGAAAGGTTTGACTGTTCAAAAACAAACAAACATAAGCAATATTCTGATATAGTATTCAGGCTTTACATATAAACAAGTACATGTAGTAATGTTTTGTGAATGATGGGTGATTCGGGTGTTATGTCTATATAATTGTATGGTATTGAATCAATAGTTAAGAGCAAGATACCTACATCGAAGATGTTTACATCTTCATACCAGTTACATAACGCATTGATTGGTAAACGATTATTTCTTAAGCAGTTTGTGTAAATATACAAATTGTCTGCTATTCATAATTACGCCCTCTTCGATATACTTCAAACAACCACAGTCTTTGATGATGTTAAAATTAATTGAATTAACCAATATTTACTTTTTCAGTGCGATATTTATCGTCCGCCTAAACATTTTCGTCTGCTTTCTGTTGATTTTGTTTTTGTTTTTGACCCCAATAGGCAAGAAGTGCCACGGTGACGTGTGTCCGTCGTCGTGTGTCGTCAACCTTTTTCTTCATAGATCTTCTCCTTTGAAACCAGTGTGTCAAGCTCATCCGAACTTAACAGGATTGTTCATTGTTGGGTACTATCAAATTTTCTTCAAGTATAGGTCATCTAATCAAAATTGTGGCTGTCATGGCAGTCAATTGAAAACACTTTAAATACATTTCTGTCAAATAAATACGAAAGACTCAAGCAGGAAACGTAACACAAACAATACACCCACCTCTCAAGCAGAACACACACACACAGTCATATCACAACAAACACAAACACACACACACGCAATACCATTCCTTCATCTACACACTAAATAGAAGACAAACATAAAGCAAAGTGAATATAGGAGCCCGCCTTGGTACGGTCAGTAGCAATCAATAAAACCAGAT
Source organism: Gari tellinella (assembly GCA_922989275.2). Lineage (NCBI taxonomy): Eukaryota > Metazoa > Mollusca > Bivalvia > Cardiida > Psammobiidae > Gari > Gari tellinella. Next base: position 79,487,727 of record OV277856.1, read on the forward strand.
TTCCTAAAATAGTTTTGTTATCTTAAAAAACATGACCGCTAGTAGACGGGGCAAGTTTTCCTATATTACTGTACAGTAAAAACTACATGTCCAAATTGAAAATAATTTTAAACAAATTATCCATTGGTGACTGTCTACCCGATTTCTTAAAATAGTTTTTGTTATCTTAAAAATATGACCGCCTATGAGTGGGGCAAGTTTTCCTTTTATTACTGTATAGATAACAATCAAACAAATGTTTCATGGGTGACACTTTGCCAGTTTCTTCAAATAATATTCCTAGATTAAACAACATGGCCACCAGTGTTTTGGGTTAATTTACCTATAATGGCTTAAAGTGAAAACCTAATAATTTCTGGTCGAAATTGAACATTTTATACAAATTATCCATTGATGACCTTCTACCAGATTTTTTCAAACAATTTTGATAGCTTAAAAACATGGTTGTCAGTGAGTGATTAAGGGTTTTCCTGATATGGCTAAGTGAAAGCTAAATTCAAAACTTCTTTTCCGAAATCACTTGCCGATTTAGATGCCACCATGCGCCTATTGCAGTGAAAGAGTTCAGGGACGAAACCAGTAAAAATACGACTTCAGAAAGAAAAAACCACAAAACAAGACGTCAAGGAAGGGTAAGTTCTGTTTTTGCTAAGACTTAGCCTTGTCATTGGTTTCATGATTAGAAAGACTTGGTAATTGTGAATTGTTTGGTTCCAGATAAAGTGAAGACCAGCCATAACGAGAACTGAAACTAGTTATTGTGTTGTGTTTGTCAGACAAATTACTACTTAACTCTTTGAACCCTAGTCCCGCATATAGGCGTGCTTTTCAAACAGTGTACATGTGAATGGTATACATGTCCTATGCAAACAGTGAAGACCCAGATCAGAGGGCTCCGAAAGGAGCCCTCTGATCAGGGTCTTCACTGTTTGTCATGATGCCAAACATTGACAAAAACAACTCTTAAAAGTCAGAAAAGGACTAGTCTAAAATGGAAACTGGAATTGTCCATTTAAAGTTTCAGGGAGGAAAGAGTTAAAGCAAGTTTAAAATACTACAGAAATGTTCGACTGGAGTTCACTTTCATCATGCGTTTATCAACCACTTGATGTCGTACTACTACAACCTTTCGTTTAAATTAACGTAAAAGTGATTTGTTAACCCTCTACCCAATAAATACGCCTTTTTACGCCTCTGTTTTATTCATCCACTAAATAAATAGCTCCAGTGAATAGTCATGAATATGTATCATAAGAAATATTTTCTACATTCTAGCAGATTGTAGCTTAAAGCAGGCTGAAAGTAAAGCAGAATGCGTCTTGTCTGTACATGTGAACTATATCCAATTCAGCAGTGAATTGATATATAATTATATATAAACATACAATGACTACCAATTAATCAAACATTTATGATTCGGTGTAAAAGATAGTCAGCACCACAAGCTGGATAAAAATAAAGCAGAAAAACAAGTTGGACATTTCCTTTTACTCCCATCATGCTTGAGGTAGGCACCTATCTCAAAGAAGTTACATTAAATTCATAGTCTTACTTTGTATCTTAGCACGTCCTATGTTACTGGTAAATGTCAAATATCTCATATTCAGCTGTGCATTATTAAACGAACAATTTGGTTTCTTCTCAAAGTTGTTCACATTAACATATTTATCTTTCTCTAGCTAATTACAACTTGACTGATATTCTCAAGCAGTTTGGATCCAAAATTAGACGTCGAGTTTATGATCAAATATGATCGAGATTCAAAATGTTTTGACTCACTTTCATATACTTATTGTATCAAAATACTAGTAAACAAAGAATAAAGTTAAAAGAACCGCAGACAGCAGTTTTAATGATAACGATATTACAATTAAGAGAAAGTTGAACGTTTTCAAACCTGCATTTTGCCATGTTTAACTGCTGTCATTATCCAAAAATGAATTAAATTGTAGTCACATTAATTTTGTCCGAAAGATGCAAACTGAATACCAAATAGTGTAGACCCGGATCAGATTTCTCACGAGAGAGAGAGAGAGCAGTCTGGCTGTGCTTTACACTATTTGCTCATGTATGTTTGTACCAATAGTTAGATTCATTATGGAAGACTTAATTCTACGTTCATCGCTCATTCAATGTAGACGTAGCTTTTAAAGAAAACCATATGAGTCAATACATGTATTTATTAGTACGTGTACTATAAAACTCAGACATGCATAGGAAAACAGTGGTGTAATTAGCACCGGCAAAACGTTTATGGTGGTAGTTTGTTCATTCTAATCATGGAATCAAATACAAGCAACATAAAGTATCAATTACACGACCACAGTAAATTGCAGCGTGAAAGAAAGTGCCAAATTTGTGTTCAAACAATCACCGAGTAAAGGAATTCGTAATCTTTTAATTCCAGTTACCGCTACATGCAGGGCAGAAGTATTGCAGACAACTCCTTTATGCGCTTTCTGCATTACTGTTGTCTGCTTAGCTAAATGTGGGGAATAACACAAACGCACGTAACGTCATTTCACGATACTGCAAATTGCTCGTGCGGCACGTTGACGTTGACGTCACTGGTTGTTGTTGTTATTGCTTTTCATGATATCGTTAGTTGAATTAAAAGGACGAACCTGAATACAACGTTGTTGTAATACATTAACTTTTCGAAACTATCATTGGTTCAAAATTACAAGTACAGTAAAACCTCTATATAACGACCACTAAATTATGTTGATTATTAGAATGTTAACGGTAGGTGACCGCTTTAAGCAAGGTGACAGTGAAACAAAAAGCTCCTTTAGGAGCTTTCTGTTTCACTGTCACCTTGCTTTAAGATATCACCTCTCTATTATACAATCAATTAGCCTTCGTTTTAGTGGTCGTAATAGCGAGGTTTTACTGTATTACCTTGCTAGCTAAAACGTATTCTAAGTACCTACTATAACAAGACCCTAGGAATTCTTAAATACAAGTAGTTGTCAAATGCATGATGAAAATGATAGGAGCTTTCTAGTATTTTATCCTGCATAAAGCGGCCATTTGTCTTCAGATATATCCTTACTAATTTAATTAGTTGTCCCACAATACAATGCTGACTGGTTTATTAATACGACTTGTTCTTTGTTTCGCAGAATGCTTTCTGGATAAACTATTCCCTTATATACATCCATTATTCTGCTAATTGCGAAGTAGTTAAAATTTACTAAGGGCTGGGTCCACATCAAAAGCCGCGGATAGCAGCATCTGATCTGGGTATAAACCGTTTGTCACTTATATTCAAATTTTCTTCCGATTGAAAATAAATTTATTTTGAGTTATTTCGTAAATATATTTGAACCAGACGACAATTCAGCATAATAAGGATTTATTGGCATATAGCATTGTACTAGTAATTATCTGCTTAGCACTTTCGATGTCATTATATCATATGGTTGAATATTTGGTCAAATGAGGTTTAAGCTAGTTTGACTTAGGAAATGTCGATACGGTCTTTAAATAGTTTATATCCTGATTGAGTGTCGAGTTACTTGGTGTCCGGCTTGGATACGAACGGTTAGCAACGTAAATGTATGCGCTCATGTTTAGTCTTAAAAGCGTATTCTATAATTGCTGGTTTCTTAGAAACGGAACAGTACCAACACTCGACACCCGGAACGTAAATTATTGCTTAAAAGTTTCCCGAAGATATTCTTAATTTTCCGTAAGCTTCAGAACTAGCACACACTACCAGATGATACATTTCAGTACTACACTTTGAAATCTAATTCTCCTTATTGCGGACACCATGCCGATATCTCACATTGAGATCCAATAAATTTTGATAGAAATATAGAAGAAATTAAAGACAAAAACTCTGCTCTGTTTTAGGTAACAGAAATATAATACTAGCACATTACCAATTATTACACCTCGCTTAAAGTTACAATTTCAATTTTCATGGTTCCCGCTTCCATCTTGTTAAACCACTTGATTAACAGGGCGCCGGACAAATAGTCGTAAAGGGCGACCTTTTATCAGCAATCCGCTAAGCCACAAAAGGCTTAAAATTCCGCCACAAAAGGCTTAAATTTATGCCACAAAAGGCTCAAAATTCTGCCACAAAAGGCTTAAAATTCGGCCTCAAAAGGCTTGAACTTCTGCCTCAAAAGGCATAAGATTCTGCCACAAAAGGCTTAAAATTCCGCCACAAAAGGCTTGAACTTCTGCCACAAAAAGCCTCAAATTCTGCCACAAAAAGGCTTACACTTCTGCCACAAAAGGCTTCAAATTCTGCTTTAAATGTATTTACAAACCCCGGAAATGTCGTCATCTCGAACTGCCCGACCCTGGGTACTTCAAGGACCAAGCTACCATCTTCAACGACGAAAATCCCGGGTTTTTGTATAAAATGTCATACCTAGTTATATTGAAACTACAAATAAAATTAAGTATTGCGATAAGAATTGCAGCTAAAACTTTAGTTCGGACTTCGCTGTTGGCCAGGGCACCCTTTACTAACCTGAAAACGTATTACAAGGACTATTTAAGCGTCTGAATGTCCTAATTCCCACATTATCGTACACAGCGCCTGGAACTACGCCGATTAATGCAGAATTGTCATATACAACTCCAGCGATTGTAATAAGTCGATTCCAAACAACTGAAAAATAATAAAAAATACAAAAGCAGTACCAAGGTAATACAAATAAACTCATCTTGAAGCATATAATACCAGGTTAACTACTACAGAAGAAAGGGGGTGAGGCGGATGGGATTCAAAAAATGTGTCCGAAATAAACAACAATTTCAAAACTTCACATTGCTTCTTTCCTTCATAAACCGGATATAGTGAGGGGCGCGACTAAATAATTTTCTTTGATGCCGACCGGACAAAGTAAAATGCGGGCGGTGCGAACTCTAATAACTTTGGTTATCTATAGCAGATAACCCTTATTAAATGATGTCCATTTGATGCAGCATGCAGATTTCAAGTGTGCGGTGTGTGTTTACGGGGCGCAGGGAACTAAACCGATATCACCCTGAAAGAAGTCCGTTGATTTTGAGTGGTAACGAAATCCACAATTTTTGAGAATTCGATAGTGTGCTTAGAAACCTTGCTAGAATTCGGTTGTGTTCACGCCAATGCAAAAACACATGTGTCGTACTTATCGAAAAACTTTCAACAAGGATAATCAAATTTCCGAGTTACAAAAATATCAACCCATTCTCTTGTGGGGTAAAAAGGAGATTTATTGAAAAATTAGATTTATTCAAAATGAAGCGAAATTTCAGAGACTATTTTCATAAGAACATTTTCTAGAATGGCTGTTAGTTTTGCACCATAAAGCGGTTGTAAAAATATCTTAGTTGAAATAAAGCAGACATGGCCCTTTAATTATTTTGTTGAGTAGGACATTAAAAATATGGACGACTATATCCAATAGATTGAGCTATACTTTATAAAAGAGACCAGATGAGAAGAAAAACATGGGCATTTTCAATCTAAAATTTACTTTTCACGGATGTGTTTGGATGTGTATAGGTATTCCATTATACTTTTGATAATAAAGTGTTCATCTAGATCTCTCAACGGCGCATCATGGACTGTTTTAAAAATAATGTTAGGAAGATGTTAAAATCTCATCAAAAGCTATAAATAGTTAATACCGATGCTCAAAATTGCAGCATATCTCCGTTCGGATCAGTCGTATAAATTCAAAAATACGTTATCTTATTCATATGTTCTTGTTATACGCAAAAGGTTGAAAATAGATGAACATGATATTAACATAACATTGGCGGCGCCCGTGGCTGGTGATATTTTGAAAGATCTATGAGGTTATGAGAATTGTTTCTTTATTCCTATTTTTATTCACTCAACGCGTACACATTATATAAAGGCAACCTGTGCAAAAAGCTGGCCCCAGGCTGAAAAGGACAAAAACAAGATGAAAGCACGGAAGAAAACTCATATGCTCTTTTTTTATTATCTTCCTGCTCATTTGAACAATTTAAGACTAATGTCTACTAGAGAATATATGGTAAATAGTGAAGACCATAATGAGATACCGCGTTGTGTGTGTGTGAGTTTGAAACCTGATCAGACGCCGCGGTACGCGCAGTCTGTTCAGTTTTCAAACTGTTTGAAAATAACTACATTACACGGGATACGACTTTTAAGGGGCTAATGGTATCTGAATTTTAAAATGGCAAACGTTTACAGTAAGACATGTATTCGCTGCGATTCTTAATGACTCCCCTGTGGTGTGGGACCTGAATATGTTTATGACACCGACGTTAATTTAACCCTAATACATACGAAAGACTCAAGCAGGAAACGCAACACAAACAATACACCCACCTCTCCATTTTACGACTAGACTAATAATTGCCAACAGTTTGGATCCAGATCAGAGTCTGCGTAAAGATATTTGTCTTTAAGTTTCTTCAATTACTAAACTATACAAATCTTTATTAAATATTGTTTGCAGATGTGCTATTTAAAGCAGATGATATTATGGCAGGGTAAATGTTAACTGCGATCTTGTATATTGAAACTGTCACATCCATTCAGCTACCACAGGGCGTGCCTAGGGTGGATTCTTTTTACAAACTATCAAGTTAAAATTGTTAACCTCCTTCACTGCACTGAGCATATAACGCATCCATCATTCAATTTGTATTTGAAAAACTCCAATTTCCCATTTAAGTCCAGATCTAGTCCATCTAAGCTATTACGGGTTGATGTTACAAGATATTGCAAAATTACAAACAGTGCAGATTACAACAGCCCTGATTAGATGGTTTCTGCAGAACCCGTGTTCAGGATCTACACTGTTGGCATATGTTCCATTTACAGGTACAATGTTCAATTATGACTAGTATACACTCCTCAACAAACAGTTCGGAACATAATCAGATGAAAGCTAAGTTTAGATTGATAGTAAAATATAAATCCATAAATGTAATTGTTTCTTTAATCGTAACCTTGTTCGAGCAGACATCTCCATTGACTTTAAATATGTCTTACAGAGATAGCTGCAATACTCAGCGTCTGATCTGGATTGACGAGTTTTTTTCTAAATGCAGTTGAATCTCGATTATTTATGTTCGACTGTATTCTAGTGACACTGTCATCGTTTACAATTATTTCATATTATTTGTCAGAGTGTTGCAGTTTTTATCGGTGATACACAATTCTAACCCGAATGTTGTCTGATTTTCTATGTGGCGAGGGAAATGCAATTACGTTAGGTGAATGAGAGAACTAATATTTCAATCGACGCCAAGAGAACGGGGTTTTCCAATTGAACATTAGTATAAATAACGGTTAAATTTTTTTATCAAATTTATCGTGAGTTTTTTACCCTTCCACTGCCACATTGTCGTCTTCTTCAATATTGTTGTCTGATATGTCATTTCAAAGTTAAATTTAAGGCGCTTTTACTGACGTAATTTCAAAACAAGTGACAAACAGTTTTGAACCTGATCGCGCGGCGTCTGATCAGGGTCAAAACTGTTTGCAAATGCATTTTATGACGTCGTTGAGAGTGAAAGGATTAACCACAATCCAATATAAATGAAAGCATATGAGAAGTTAGACTATATATAAAAAATTCCAACTTTCTTACGATAATGTGCCAAACGTCTTATAACAGGAACATAGGCAAACCCTGTAGACTCTGGTCAGACCTCGCATGATGCGGCGTCTGATCAGAACTTACGCTGTTTGTTAATAAGATCAAAACGAAAATGAAAATTGAGACCAGACACCCATGAGAAAAAAAATAGACTTATCAGGTATATAAGCTTGGACTTATTCACTGGGCAAAAATTTGTAAATTCTGGTTTGCATAAAGTTTAGAACCTGCTCAAATGCTGACGTTTTCGGCACCTGATCTTGTTCCAATGTGTCTGCAATACTCATCATTATTTTAGCACATACATAATTACAAATATGGTCAGGTATTATATTCTGTAATGGTACCCCTGTTAAACACAGTGAATGAGTCGTATTTCATGCGATTTTGGGACATTTAGAATAGACTTGCTTATAATTTTAAAACGAGCCAAATAAAGAATATATTTGGTATTTATTTGTGAAGACTGCATAACTTTACATATAATAGTCAGGTCGTTATGGGAACTTTAGAAAGTATTTACCTTAAAATGAATAACTTATAAGAAATGGAAAAAATCCATGTTTAACCCTTATCCTGTCATATTACCACCTGCTGCAGCCTTGCCGATTGCACTTGTTTTTAAAAATCAGATTTTATATTTGTATATGAAGAAACCGAAATATAATTGTAAAACAATCTGTATTACATATAGTTAATTAAGCTATAGTATTGTCGAAAGCATTTTCTAACATCTAATATCCATATCAGACGCAGGGTCCATCGGTGTATGGTCTGGATCCTCACATCTCGCAATCTTAGGTTTTGTAGTATAATGGCTAATCATGTCATTCTTAGTAATTCGATGCTGGATAAAGAATGATTTACCTCACGTTCACTCATTTAACCTTTCACCAAAGCATCTAATGCACCACCATCTGTCAGGATACAGAAAATATCAATGTATAAAAAATGTCTTCAGTGGAGTAATAAATGAAATGCGTTATAAAACGCTTCTATAGGGGAAAGGTTAAGCAGTCGCCTGTCATGATATAAGAACTGTTCTCTCTGATCGAGCCATTAGAGCAACCAGAAAAAGCATTTTTGTGAGTTCAACGGCTGGTGTTACAAATGGTTCATAATAACGTTCACGCTGTCGAAATAACTTTGGCAACAAAGTGCCCGTGGAAACAAATTACACTTCTAATGTAGAACATCTTACTTCTAGAGTTGTGTCGCTTTTGTGAATTTGAAGGTAGATTTGTATCCAAAATATACTAAACAATAAACCAAAGTTTTTTTCTTTTAATGGTCGGCATGGCAAAACACAACATGCAGCGGGTGCCACTTGCTGACGTCATTCTCACCTTGAACTCATTTATTGCCATATCAATTGGCATCCGTATCTTTTAAAAATAGATATTCGACTGTCTGATCGAATACGTGTTGATAAAAGGCTGGATTATCATCAAACCAGTTACTCGGCATCTGATCTGGATCTAAACTGTTTAAAATGTTTGAGGTAACGTCGACGTCTGTACTGAGAAAGCTAACCCTTATCATGTTGAATTGTCCTCAGCTTCAAATCAATCGTTTGCGAAAAATTATCATGTTTAATATGAGTGACAAAAGTTTTGATCAAGATCAGACTTGACCTAAACTGTTTGCAAAAGTTATCCAGGTCGCGCTACGTATGGTGAGGGCTAAACAATTTATTGATCAAGTTACGAAACCACGTTAATCAATTGGTAATTTGGTCAAATACGTGAACTTTATATGCCGATAAGAGCCGTGTAAATAAAACCTGCAAATGACTAGATAATCACATTGCCATATTTGGATATTCATGCTGAAGTGTAGTCACATGGACATTTCTGATAACTCACTCTGTTTGATAATGACTCGACCAAAATAGCATTTGAAACCCTTTACGTTCTCGGCACGAGTACAGTAGTATTTATACTCATTTAAAATCCTGATCAGACACCGACCAATTCAGGTTCTAAACTATTTGATACTCAAATATGTGTTTGCATTCAGTTAAATAGACCAACCCTAGAAGTAAAACGATGTATAATAACTGAACAGATAATACTAGACTGCAAAGGATAATTTCAGTAGAAGGTTACATTACTCCAGAAATGTAATAATGTGTCGGAAGGCCAAGAGCAATGTACACATTGTTTTACGTTTGGCTTTTAGCAACGTTTCAGTAGCTATTTTAAGCCTGCTGGGTGACTAAATGGCATTGTCTTGATTGAGGCCAATTAGTTAACAGCCAGTGCTCAAAGATCAGCTACTGAGATTCTGTCTTAGACAACGACCCAATCACTAACAGTGACTAGGAATCTTAATCATTTGCCTGCTAATCTCGACTAGACTAGTTACTTACAAACAATATTGATCCAGATCAGTTACTGTGTAACGCGACGTCTGATCTGGATGCAAACTGTTTGACACTCGTCTTTGGATTGTTTAAATGACTTTTTCTAGAATAAATTTAATTATAACATAATAGACAGACAAAACTTTTAAAGCAGACGATATATACAACAGAATGAGGGTTAGATTCTTCATCCATTAATGCCTGTCTTCCACAACACAATATACATTAGCCAACAGTGTAGACCATGACGATGGGCTTATACTGGAGTGTCTTTAGAATACCATTGTTTATTTATATTGAAATCATCCAGCAAGCACAAAGGGAGAGTTTATTGTAACATCCTTGAACACTAGTAAATGCGATAAATGTATGAATGAGATATATTTGGAGCGTTGCTTCGGAGAGGTAGCACTTTGAACAGCTTAGACTCATTCTGGTACAACACACAGATTACACCCCATTGAGTGATTCCTCAGGAGGAGTTCATGTTCATATTTGGCAAAATAACACTAAAATAGCTGAGGTTCATTGCCTATCAGTTTCAGAGAAAAAAACAATTTATATTAAATTGTTCTACATGTTTTACATGTTTTACATTTCGTTTGCGTTTAAGTGAGTGGATTTAAGACAAGTGAACAAATTATATTGAATTTATACTGTACGCGGTGTCTGCTCTGGCCCCGAGATTATAAAACTTTAAACGAACTCTGTGTTCCAAATTCAAAATATTTCTCAGGTCATAATACTTCGGCAAACATTTTGTTTTATAACTAGTATTTTCATACAAAATTATACTGTAATAATGTATCCTAATGAGGTTACAAAAATGAAATAAAAGCTTGATATGTAAAACCTAGAGCTTGTTATCAAAACTGAGTTTTGAGCAAAGAGCTCGTTTTAAGTTTTATAACCTCGGGTCCTGGATTCAAGCTGTTTTTCACTCGTCATTAAGTTTGTTTTCTGTCTAAATATCCATTATGTAATTCTAAGAAAAAGAGCAGACTACAATGTTAAGCAGACAATATAGCAGAGGTAAAAAGTTCTACTATGTATTTATTTTGGTTTTGAAACAACGGCAAGCGTTGTTGTAAGGAGAGAATCGTTGTTTGGAGGGCCGTCGGAGGGAGAAAGCGCTCTAGTTAGATTGTGTTGTCGTGTAAACCAGAAGCTGTGGAATGTTGCTGACCTGTACTATGACAATACAGCGGGATTCACCGCACTACAAACCATCAAAGTACAGACATTCGATTTTTGTCCAATTAGCAGTGACTTTATAAAGACAGTTGGAATCTTTACGTGACATTATTGGACTTCGGTAAATCTAGGATAATTGAAATAAGAAAACATCCTCATTACATGGATTTAATACCAAAAATATTATACCACAAACAAAGGTACCGTCTTCTCTGAAGTTATTCGAAACGTGACTCTGCATTAGTTTTGTTAATTTACCAGAAATAGTCAAATAAATAAAAGGAAAATTGGATTCATGTGCGGCAATCATAAATGTATATATTGATTTAGTGTAATACATGTACAGTACAGCGCTCCTTCTCTACAACGACACCCAACGGGAGACAGCAATTATGTGCGTTGTTCGGAGGGAGTCGTTATAGGGAGGGACGTTTGCAAACAGCTTGAATCCAGATCAGACGCCGTTTAACGCGGCGTCTGATCTGGTTTCAAGCTGTTTATCACTCGTTATTACGTTTTTTCCGTCCAAATGTCCATTATGTAAAACAGCAGACGACAACTTTAAGCAGACGACATTGCAGCAGTAAAAGCATTAGACATAAATGTCCTATTTAGGGAACTGGGGCAAGTGTCGTTGTAAGGAGGGAGTCGTTGCTGGCAGTACTGTATCTAGGGGAGGAGACGATATGATTTACAAATAAACACGAAGTCTAAACGAACTGCTGAAAATATGACCATTGCAAACTGTTTAGATCTGGGCAGAAGCTGAGTAACTCAGCGTCGAGTCAGGCTCAATACTGTTGGAGTACGACTACTAAAACGAAAGCTAATTTATCATTTAAAAGGCAGGTGACGGCTTAAATCAAGGTGATAGTAAAACAGAAAGTCCTAAAGTAGTTTTTTTTTTACTGTCACCTTGATGTAAGCAGTCACCTGCCTTAGAAACCTGCTAATTAACACAATTTATTGGTCGTAATAGAGGTTTTCTTCTGTAAACGTATTATTCATGACAAACTCTGTCTGTAAACGTCGTCATAACAAATTCCAAGATTTGAAGTTGTGCCGCGAGTACAAGGATGTCAAACGGTTTTGGTCGAAAATAAACTACAACTCGGCCTCTCATCTAGATCCACATTATTTGCCACGAATATCATCGCACGTAGTGCACACGAAGCGTAAAATGATTTAAACAAAATATAAACGCACATGTATATCACCAATGCGGAACAAAGCAAAGAATAGTTTTTCTAATACGATCGTACTGTACGTAGTATATATGCCAATAGAAAGTACCTTCGGGAACTTTTCATCAGTTCTAAAAGCTTTTAAAATAATATTAAACCCATAGGTGTACGTAATTCTCCGCTTCTGATAATGACTACATGCATACAGTTGAGAAGACGTTATTCTATTCCGTTTTAAAGAAACGTTCCTTAACGCGCCTTAACCACTAGACTATTTCCACACATGTTATTTGCTTGCTTTTTTAAGATATGATTTCTATCAATAATCAAGTGAAATCAATTCGCAAAGTGAAAGCGGGCGCGGGTAGAATAGTTAACAAAATGTGATTTAATACAGTTTTTGGTGCTAATAAAAAAGAAATAGAGATTTAATTTAAAAGGCTCATCTAGTAGACTTTGTCTGAAAGTCATCCTCGTTATACTTTTCCATTGCAAGTGCGAATTACTTGGTGTTGTTAGGTTCAGTAAAGATATTAAAATTGTGGTATATTTGTTTTTCCGGCAAAGCCGTCAAAACAAAAATGCAAATATCCTGTTTCGTAATGCATGGAAGACAATTTAATGTGTCATGCAGTAGGAAGTTTTGTTTATTTGAGAGAGATTATCCTTTCTGAAAAGAACTAAAATGAATGCATGTCGGTGGTTTCGATCTCGTTCACTCCTTTGCAGCGAATGGGATCGGCCGAAACCATCAACCCTCATCATAGCTCATCATCGTCTAACCTCCGACATTCATCGGCGCTATAAGACCTACGAGCTAAATCATAATTTTTCTCATGAACTGGAAGCAAATTTAGTGACGTACACGTAGATGTGTTAATTAACCTTTTATTGAGTCTATCAGAACTTTCGTAAAATATTGGTTTAGGATTTTAAGGGGTAGATAGATACGTCAAGAAATGTTATAATATGTTGTTAAATTTACATCACAAGTCTTATTTTATTTAGGGTTAGGAGATGGAAAACTTATTATGTTAAACACGCTTTGCTTATATCTGGTATAATCAAGGTGATGAAAATGAGAACATGTTTCTACAATATTTTACTCTAAGATTAAAAGACCAGTACTTACAAAAACTGTTAAAGTTATATGGAAACACATGCCAAACTTTCGATCAGTAGGCATATAAAGAGTTCATATAGTCACGACATTTTACGAATGTTTTAATTACTCGTTTAGACATTGCTTTTCACAATTCAGAACAGAGTATCATGGTTTAAAAACAGATAGAGGAAGGTTTCAAAACATTCTAATATAAAAACGTATTTGTAATGTATGTCCATCAATAATTTAGAAGATTGGTTCCCCATTATATTATAGATCTACTGCAAAGTTTATTCAGAAATAAGTGCATGCTATATCCCAAGAACATATTACGTCTGTCCATCAGTTAACAAACTGTACATTGTTTAAGCAAGTTCAAAAGAAATTCACTTTACAACTATGAGGAAAAGATGTTTCGTGATAAGTGTCATGATTACAGGTACATAAATTCTTCAAGTGTATGAGAGGAAATGCGCATTGTCACGTATAAGAAACCGTTTAAATCCATGCATGTTTTCTTCTTGCGAAATTAGGTCAGGAGTCTTCAGACAGAAAAAGTTGACCTCAGAATGGAGTAAAACTTGAGGGAGTCAATAGTGCTGGAGTAAGTTTTCCGCTGGACGGGAGTAAGAAGTTGTTCCATTCCTGGATGGTTCTTGGGTAGAATGAAAACTTTAAGACCATGTTATATGTGTTCGTCTGATACAGTCGACTTCAACCTCTGGTCCATTAGTCACTTGCCCTGATATCCGCCTCAAAGTAAACCAGCCCGTTTCGTATCTTTAATATGACATCGAGACGATTTTGCTTGCGTCTTTCAGCATAAGATGTCCAGTTTAGTTCCCTCAGCATTGCGGTAACACAACCAGGTGTTTTATCAAGGTAGTTATTAGTCACGAAACGTGCGCCTCTTCATTGGATCTCCCTCAACTGGTTGACATCGGCTTGTTGGTAGGGATCCTAGGCTGTAGTAGAATTGTCTATTATTGGGGTGACAAGTGCAGAGTAAACTGTCGGTCTGGCCTCCCTGTTATTTGGCGTGTTACTGAAACGCCGCATAAACATTAATGTGGTGATAGCTATTAATAATGAACACACATCTACATAGCATTTATTGTATAGATGTACAAAAGTATATTGACAATACTCTGTAGTTTAGGCTGGAGGTCTGAACGTATCAATAAACTATTATCATATTGTCATTGATTCAGTAGAGTCTGTCTCAAATGAAAACAAACATGGCAATTTGGTTTTGCATTATTTGTTCCATGTCGATGGTGGTATTAATTCATTAAAAACCCAGATTAAGAACGAGCGGGTACCAACTCTGAAACAACGAAGCTCTAAATATCATTAATATGGTACTACTTTGTACATGTTTCAAATGGAGATAACTTCTTTTTCTTTAATGATTCACACTTGTCAACACTTACTTATCAGTTTTTCATAGCTTGTATTGCGTTAGTATGGACTTTTATCTGGTAGAATATAAAACGTTTAAATCTAGAACAATCTTTTATTCAACGTTATTTACTATTTGTCAGAAAATTTGTATTAGGTTGAGCTTCGTTTATGTGAAAGTGCTTCCTTAAACATGAGATGGATAACGAGAAGAAGAATTGCCATACTGTGTTATCATTTGAAATAAATTTTACTGAAGCTTGTACTTTGAATGGGACAAGAAAGCAGACAAAATAGCGGAAGTCAAACCGGTAGTACAGCGCTCCCTCTCTACAACGACATCCAATGGGGGACAAACGTGTGTGCGTTGTTCAGAGGGAGTCGTTATAAGGAGGGAACTTGGCTTACATTTGCAAACAGCGTGTAACGCGGCGTCTGATCAGTATCCAATCTGTTTGACACTCGTTATTAAGTTTTTTTCTGTCAAAATGTCCATTATGTAACTTTGAGAAAAACAGCAGACGACAATTTTAAGCAGACAACAGTGCAGTCGTTAATAGGTTGGACGTAATTGTTTTGTTTGGGGAGACAGTGGAAAGTGTTGTTTTAAGGAGGGAATGGTTGTTGGGAGGGCTGTTGTAGGGAGGGAGCACTGTACTGTTTGTGTTACCCTTTTCGCATACAAACGTAGTGTACGCCTTCACATATCAACCATAGATGTGTTTTCATGCTTCTATCCCGCCTGACCTGATACATTCTGGCATGACAACCCACTGACCATTTATTACAATAAGCGTACTAATGGGTTAATAAAACCTCTGGTATTTGATTACTATGGCTATGCACAAATGTTTATAATAATGTATAGTTGTGTCGAACAATTACATTAAATACAACCACTACATTGTGACGATTGTTTGGTATTTACGATAATTTGCTACTAAAGCAACGTGACAGTTAAACAGTAAACTCATTTAGGAGCTTTATGTTTTACTGCATCCTTGCTTTAAGCTGTCACCTGTCTTTAATACAGCCAATTTGCAATTGATTTAGTAGTCGTGTCAATAAAGAAGTTAAATGTATTGGTAACTCGTTGTATTCACACATCCAATCCTAGCGACGAGTATACTCGTCATTTACAAACAGTGTACCTGTGAGAATTCCTTTTGTCCGAAACAAACAGTGTAGATCCTGATCAGAGGGCTCCTTCTACACTGTTTGTCATTTTGAAATATAATGTTAAAAATCACCCATAACCCCTTCACTGCCTGTTTAAACAAGTGTCGTCTGCTTTTATTTCTTAAATTTAAATTTTTGCTATTTTGACTGAAGAAATATTAAAATGAGTCTCAAACAGTTAACGCGGCGTCTGATCAGGATCCAAACTGTTTGCAAAAAACTGTTGTGCTCGGGGTAAGGCAGTGAACACCGCCGTCATCCCTATACTACGATAACAGAGGATAAAACGATAACAGAGGTAAACAAAGAGCACGCGCTAAGGGTAAGCTCCTTAGTGTTTTGCAACTTATGTTCTGTAGAGTAGCTTTTGAGACATGAAACCTGTTGAGGTCGATATATGGTATATCTTTTCATACTGTGAAAACAGAAATGCACGAAAAAACGATAGCTATCTGGCAATTTTTGAGAAAGTTCTTTCGGAAATCAGTAGCAAATTGATATTGATGACTTATTCCGATAGATTAACAACGATAAAACATATAGTAATTCAATGTTACCTATTAAAGTAAAATATAGATATGTCGATCAACGATAGAGCATGTAATAGTTGTAGTTTATCACCGTATTTAAAGAAATTCAAAGGTACAAAGAATCAGATGCGTTATTATCACAGACACTTCTATAACCGAGCATCTCATCCGTAATGACACTACGATTCCAGCGTATAGGACACTTTATAACAGATAAAAGTATTCTTTTAGTGAGTTAGAAATGAAGATTTCTCTCCAGAACACTGTTTAAAGAATATAAAATAGTCGTTATCAAAAAAGGAGTAATCAGCAATTATTAGAAACAGTATATTTACCACATTGCTTGTTGGAATTGCATGTGATTTCAAGTCAATACACCTACCTTACAACGCATGTGTGTAATTGCAGATCCACATTTTATCCATTGGTGAGGCTGTTTTGAAAACTCAGAGTGTAAAAATAAAGGGAAATTAATGACCCTTTTAAAACTGTGCAAAATAGAATGAAAAAATGGAATGTACCACTTTTCTCTGTATAATGTTCACAGTCTATGTATCAAAAGCGACAATATCCACTGTCAAATAAAAATTGAACTGGGATTGTCTAGTTCCTACCCAAACCGCGGATCTGCACATGGTACATGCGATTCGTAAATTTTAAACTACTTTCTTTATTACCAAACAGCTGACATGAAGCGTGTATTGTATTTCCAATTCAAGGCACTTAGCACGTTTACTAAAACATCATTTAACATGTCCTGAAACAGCAAGCTTTTGGTTCAGTTCGCTGCAAATCAAATTATTCCGAAGGGCATGACGCCGGGGCGAATTAATAGGTTCGAATTCTGGTGGACCGATTTTACTTAAACTGAACTGAAAATGAAAGTAGCAAGCGAGATATAGGCATACACCTGATAGGTAAACACAGCCTTGACATATTTCATTCAGTTGTACATCGCACATAGCAGGCCCGTAGGAAGCATCTCTTCATTTGCCACTCTTCATGGGGCCACACCGATTTTTGCCTTTTGACAACGTTTTTTTTATTTTGCACTAAAATTTGCGTAAAAACGACGTCCGAAAAGCGTTTTCCGGCGTTTCTTTGGTTCAAATAAAAAAGATTTGCTTGGTTTTTATAATTGGCAAAATTGTTGTTGGTGGTGGTGGGGGGGGGGGGGGGGGGGGGTGGGGGGGGGAGGGGAGTGCAAAACTATCATCTAGCGCATTTCTTTTTCCCGAATCAGATTTTTCAACTCGATTCATACTTTCGATCCGATTCTTTTATTAAATCAATAAATGATATTTCGGGCTAAGTGAATCGTTTTTCAAGCACATGTTATGTTGTGTAAGAAGAGCTCCATATAAGTATAAGTTGATCCATATCCTTTATAATTATTACGAATTAAACATTTGCAAGTGACGACTCAAAATAATTGCGTTTTATACTTGTATAGACAATTATTTCGGGTGGTAACTTGAAAGGTATTTATTCAGAAATAAGTAATTGATTTTATTTTGAAAAAGGTTCCCATTTATTGCCACGATAACAGTTTGGTTACCGGCGAAACTGAAACGGTTAATTTAAAATGTCTGATTCTAGTACGGGAACAAAAAAGCGTACCATGACTCGCGAGTCGAAAGGTGATTCGGGAAAAAGAAATGCACCCTGATTACATTTTACAGCTGAAATGTATTTATGGAAGGTACAAAGATTTTCAGTTGTTGAAACAAATATATTTCTTGTACTCCTATATTACATGAGAGTATTCATTGCCTTGTACCCTGCGTAAAGTGTAAATTTTAGATACAGTGTACCTGCATTGGAGTTACCTACATCTACTAGTTTGAACATATCTTATTTCCATGTAAATAAGGAAATTGGATCGGGTCACAAGTCCTCACAAAGTTAAATTCGACCCCCACTATAGTGTACATGAACAATGGAACAATTGCAAACAAAATATGAAACATATTTGTATAGACAAAACAAGAACCATCAACACATGATATTAATGCACGTACCGTAGTATCAATATTTTAGTATTTTTCAAACGGTGTACTAATACTTCGTAGCTACTTCTCTATTCACTTTTACATCATGTTACTTTTAGAACGTGTAGGGTTAATTTGGCTGTCGCTTTCAAATTAACTTAAAAGGTGTGTATTTCTCCCATGTGTCACCTTGGATTATTCAAATATATTTGTGCATAACAATGCTTAGTAAGAAGTGTAAATATCGTATGTTAATGGTTTAGATAAAACTCTGATATCATAGTGCCCATTTCTTTAAAATCTCTGTTACATGAAGTGTCCTCAAAAACGATTACTCTACTGGATGGAAGAACAACGATATATTTACTTTCATTTCAAATATTATTATTTGGTCAAAAAACACATCAGTACATAGTTGAGGCTGATTTTCGAAGAAATTTTCTCAAAATTTGGCAGAAAGCCACATTTTCCCCGTGCATGTATGTCTTCACAACATGAAATAATATGCTATTTATCGACCCCGTTATGTTTCATGTCTCAAAATCTTCTCTACAGAATATAAGTTGCAAAACACTGAGGAACTTACCCTTAGCGCGTGCTCTTTGTTTACCTCTGTTATCGTTTTATCCTCTGTTATCGTAGTTTCAGGATGACGGCCGTGGTGAAGGGGTTAACTAGTGAATAATGGACTAGACATATTTTGAAATTGGTATCGTCCATTAAAAACTTCAGCGGTGAATGAGTCCTTTAAAAGCCCTAATTGTGCTCTGCACTGTTTGTCAGTTTGATATATATTTTAAAAAACCGAAATAGTAAAAACATGGACTTGACTTAATTGGAAACTGAAAATGTTCATTTGAAGTTTTCAGAGTCCAGTGTATTGGCTCCGAAGGCGCATAGATTACTCCTGTCATTTGGTATTGTTTAGCTAATTATCTCACCCACCATAATTATAATAAGGTATAATAATGGGGGCTATTAATTATGATTGCCTGTCTATTTTATCGTTGTTTATTCATGATTTAACGAGAAACAGGCACAAAATTATATAAAAATGTCGGCGAAGCTGAGAAATCGTACTGTTTATTGTCTGTTTACAGTGTAGTAATTCGTAAAGCAGGGTCACGGTCAAGGTGACCATGACAAGGGTCAAAGTGTGTATTCTCAAGTGGATGCTGCATGTGTCAATACTGATCTGGAGATCAGATACTTTTCTCTGAGATTCGTGGTGAATTCGTTGTCTTGTCTGCTCTGCTGTTCAGGCAACCATCGATACAGACGGTCGTATGGCAGATTCACTTATATAGCAAAAAAAAGGTATAAATTTTCAATTGCGCTTCTCAATTGATCCTACTAATTTGTGTCTTAACCCTTCTTTGCCAGGTGCAACTATCCTGGCATTGACATATACTGGATCCAGATCGCAAAATTCGGTGTCTGATCAGAACTTAAACTGTCTAGCATCGTATCAAAGTTTTCTCTGTTAAAAACTAAAATATAAAAATGAAATTTAACTGCAGTTCTCCCTTTCTACAACAACAACGAAAGGGAGACACATACTGTGTTTGTTGTTCGGAGGGCGTTGTAAAATGATGGGAAATTGGCTTACATTTGCGTAACGCAGCGTCTGTTCTGGATTATAGCTGTTTGTCACTCGTCATTACGTTGTTTATTTCAGTCAAAATGTCAAAACTGTAACTGACAAAAACAAGCTGACGATATGGCAGCCGTAAAAAGGTTAGACATCATTTTCTTGTTTGGGGAACAGTCGCAAGCGTTGTTGTAAGGAGGGAATCGTTGTTCAGAGGGTCGTTGTGGCGGTGTGAACACTGTATACAGACATGACTGATTCAATCAGACGTTGTAGAGGCAGTGAACTATTTAATATGATTTGAGTATTTGTTGTAGACACGTGTCAAGAGATGTACAGTAAAACCTCGCTATTACGACCACTAAATTATGTTAATTATTAGGGTGTTTACGATAGGTGACCGCTTAAAGCAAGGTGACAGTGAAACAGAAAGCTCCTATAGGAGCTTTCTGTTTCACTGTCACCTTGCTTTAAGCTGTCACCTGTCTATTATACACTCAATTAGCCTTCGTTTTAGTGGTCGTAATAGCGAGGTTTTACTGTACTTATAGCAAAGAACTAATGTAACAATTCTTGACACGCATACATCAGCTTATTCAATAACTGGCAGCGCCTTTACCCCTTTCATTGCCAATCGCGATTTTTCTGATGTTTGAAAATAATTTAGGCTAAGACTAAAAAACCTCGACATCTGCTCAGGGTTAAGTTATTTTGACTCTCATATCAACGGTTCTTTTTTCTAAATGCCAGAGTTAGAAATTTAAGTTTAAATTTCGAGTACAGATCATAATTTTAAATAAACGTTACAATAATAGCGGCAAATCTATTAGGTATTGTTGTCCTGTTATTCTCATGCAATTTGTCTAAAATTAGTTGTGTTGCAACAACAAACGGTGCATCGTTCCATAAGGGCGACGACAAATTTCGTTAATGTTACATCAAACTTTAATAAATATTTAATTTGAAATGATGTGCCATTGACACATATTTATAGTTCAAAAGTTTTCTTTTGTAACATATAATTTTACTGTTATTCTGTAAACCATTATCGCGATGCGGTATTAGTTAATAATATCTAACAGTTTTGAGTCTAAAAAGATACTGAAATAGCCAAAGTGTTGACACTCAACTTTAATTTTCTTCTAACCGAAAATACAGATACATGTAGTTATAATTGTGTAGGCTTCAATTGTATAACTGGCGCTATTCATATATTCACAGCACTGTCAAATCACGGGTCTGATTTTCAAATGCATAAATAGTGATCCCTTTCTACAACAATGTCCAATGGGAGACAAAGAGTGTATGTTGTTCGGAGGGAGATGTTTTAGGGAGGGAAAATTAAGACTTGGTTTACATTTGCAAACAGCTGAATCCGGATCAGACGCCGTGTTTCTGATGGACTCAATATTTTGGTCACTCATTATATACGAATGGGATAAAGACATTCAAATTTTGCAGATTATTCTGGGTAAGATGTCGGGTATAATGTTCAATATTTTTGGGTAGTAATGAATAATGATCCAAGTAACAGCAAAACGACTATCTGTGTCTTGTAAGCGATTTAGAGACGAATAAACTTGCCCTGTCGTGGCGACGTCACGCGCGGACGCCAATACCTTGGTCTCTCAGCTACCTACCCGTCCAGTTTGCCTTAGACGTCTAACAAGACCTTCTATAGTGCACATATGGACATCAAAATGTCTGGCAACCTGCATTTTCCTTTGACCTTCAATAATCATCGCAAATGCCTGACCCCTCTGATCTTTTGTCAGCCGTACCATTGTCGAATTCTATACAAATGTAATAAAATATTGGACAATGATGTGTCCGCATGAAGATTATCTAATGGCATGATAAGCTGTGTAACTCAATGTCACAACTCTGTTTGTACGAGGTTTTTGTGTTTTGTGCTTTCCTTGGAAGAGAGCGTTACGCGATATGTGACCTTCGATACTGGCTCCGGTGTAACGCGTTTGCAAGTTATTGTAAAAGATGTTTCCCTGCGCTTCTTTATTCTTTGAGTAAATTTCTTCTGTCACAATGTCCACTAGTATGTAACTTTTAGTAAACAGCAGACGACATATTCAAACAGACGATATTGTAGCAGTGACAGTGTTTATTAAGACATTATTGTCTTGTTTGGGGAACAGCGGTAAGAACTGTTGTAAGGAGGGGATCGCTGTTCGGAGGGCCGTTGTAAGGGGGGGGGGGGGGGGGGGGTACTGTACAACATATATCTACATGTGTACCGAACACATGTTATATTTTAGAAGAAAGCTGGTTGTAGGGCAAAAGTTCAGCATATTCCTGTATAATGAATTGGCTCATTGTTGTACGCATGTCTTGTTACAAAGGGAAGCGAAACGATTTCCTGGTTAAAGGAATATGTGAACATATTGACAATGAAACCCCTCTATTACCACCACTTAGTAAGATTATTCGGTTGAACAGCATATAGATCTAGATCTAATCCCAAACAGTTTAGGTATATAATAAAAGGAATATCACCACAGTGTGTGATCCGGGATATTGTATCAGTTCTTGCTGGCTGTGTGACACAACCACCTCGAACTGATACAAGACCCCGGATCACACACTGTGGTGATATTCCGTTTTTATTCCCCACCAAATGTCTAAATGTTCATAAATGGATGCATACTAATTTTATAGAGATTGAAATGCAATGTGGAAAATCATAAACAATAGTGTTACTTTTGTTATTGATTATTTTTATGTATGTGGATTTTTACGCTTAGTCTTGCATGCGACGAAGAATTTACATTTTTGTGTATTTAGTTTGTTACGGCTAAACATTCATCGGAAAGACAGAAGTCCTGATACCACTGTGTTATAAGGCGGTTGGCTTTACCACACTACGTAACGGAGGCTGAAGCATCTAATCAATCCATTAATACAGAAACACATTTAAACATATTTGATTTATTGCTCAACTGAATTATATAGCTCCACTTTGTACAATCGTGAATTAGCATTTTCTATATCCTAGTAGATTTACATTTTGCCAAACATTAATAGTGTGAGAGTTTTCTTCAGATGTATTCATTCTTTCTTATTGAATGACCACTGAACTGTAAAAAGTTGTCATTTGCACTATATACATGTATTGACAATCCCACTTTCGAATGGTCTTCATATACAAATAGTGTGACTTGTTTGTACAATCCTAGATGCATTTGATTAACGCCTCTGTTAGAAGGTTTTCTTGGAAATGAATTAGGCTGGTCAGACAAGCTTGTTATATAATGAAACGGTACTCAGACACATGGCAGTGATTTTGTATCAGTATTTCCGTTTACTAATGAAGTGTTGGTGGACTGGACAACAAAGTGTATCTTGAAAGTACTTAAACTAACGTATGGGTCTGGAAAAGATGAAAACTGATCAAACCACCAGGTTAACACTACTGAACGCATACTTTCATATTTGTCTTGTCAGACTTGAGTCAAAGAAACATTTGTAAACACTCATTTAATCAATAACCCGATACATACGCTTTTTACGCCTTTAAATTATTCCTTCATTTAAGAATATAGTTCTGTTTTGTACAGTCATTATCATATAAAGTAAACATAAGATATATTATACACGTATACAATTATATATCAAATAGTAGCTGAGAGCAGACTGAAAGCATACTGCTTTAAGTGGTCAACTGTTCTGAATACTGGAAACAGAATATGGGTTAATTTATTAAAGTGTCAATATGTTTTAGCTCGCCTGAGCCAAAGGCTCAAGGTGAGCTATTGGGATGGTCCTGTACACGTCCGTCGTCGTGCGTCGTGCGTCGTCGTTAACAACTGCTTCAAATGACATATCCTCCTATACAGCTTAACAGAATTCAACCAAACTTTACAGGAAGGTTCCTTGGGTCAAGCTCTTTCAGATTTGTTCAAAGAATTAAAAACAAAGCAGAACTCTGGTTGCCACCAAAGTGAAAAATAAGGAAATCTTTAAAACTCTTCTTGTCAAAAACTGCAAGGGCCAGAGCTCAGATATTTGGCACATAGCATCATCTACAGGTCCTCTATCAAGTTTGTTCAAATAATGCCCCTGGGGTCAAAATTGGCCCTGCCCCGGGGTCACAGTTTTACATAGAGTTATAATATATTAAAAATTTCAAACGTCTTCTTCTCTAAAACAAATGTGGTCAGAGCTTTGATATTTAGCATGGTGACATTTCTAGATGTCCTATACCAATATGCTTCAAATGGTTCCGTTCGGTTGCATATCTAGGTCACAGGAGCTAAAAATAGATTTTTTCAATGAAAACTTATAAAATCTTCTTGTCTAAAACTACAAGGGCCTGAGCTTAGATATTTGGCACATAGCATCGCCTACAGGTCCTCTATCAAGTTTGTTCAAGTTATGTCCGTAGGGTCAAAATTGGCCCCTCCCCGGGGGTCACAGTTTTACATAGAGTTATATAATGAAAATTTCAAACGTCTTCTTCTCTGACACTAATATGGCCAGAGCTTTGATATTCGGTATGGTGTCACTTCTAAAAATACTTTACGTATTTTTTTCAAATGGTTCCGGTCTGTTGTATATCTAGGTCACAGGAGCTAAAAAACGATTTTTCTATAAAAAACTTAAAAAATCTTCTCGCCAGAAACCACAGTACCCTGAGCTTAGATATTATACACAAAGCTTCATATACAGGTCCTCTATCAAGATTGTTCAAATTATGTCCCCAGGGTAAAATATTACCCTGCCCCGGGGGTCACAGTTTTACAAAGAGTTATATAGTGACATTTTGAAACGTCTTTTCCTCTGAAACTAATATGGCCAGAGCTTTGATATTCAGCATGGTGACACTTCTAGATGTCCTTAACCTTTTTGTTCAAATGGTTTTAGTCTGTTGCATATGTAGGTCACATGAGCTAAACATAGATTTGTTCAATGGAATTTAAAAAAAATATCTTCTTGTCTAAAACCCTACTACCATGATATTATATATTTGGCACATAGCATCATCTACAGGTCCTCTTTCAAGATTGTTCAAATTATGCCCCTCGGGTAAAAAAATGACCCCGTCCTGGACATAGATCATTATCTCCATTTTGTCAGCTATTCTCAGGTGAGCGAAATATGCCCCATGGGGCTCTTGCTTTTAAATGTCTCCAATAAAATGATGATGCAACCTTTGAATGAGGCAGCAATGACATAACACTTATGCATGACTGTCCTAGGATACAGAATACACATGTCGTTCGTTTAATTATATCTGATATCTATGCTTATATTTAATTATATTCTATTTGCAAATTTAATCCAACCCCGTGTTAGTCGGCGTCTGAACTGGATCTAAACTCTTTGAAAATACCAGTAAATTAAGTTGAATTGATTTCAAACAATGTTTGTATTCCTAATATACCTTCCATGTACCTTCAGTTTATCAGTCACGGGTGTAACACCATTACTTGAATACAGTATCTGAAATGATCATTACAGTTCTTAAACGTTCAGTCCCAATTGCTACGACTTATACTTTTGCGAACAGTTTTGAATCTAGAACCGTCGTCGAGGAAATCGACACCAAGATGATCAGGATTAAAACCGCTTGAAACTCGTGTTGTTATTGCTCCTAAAAAACGTTCAATCAAAATAAAGATGCGGACGATGCTATTTATTATTTTATATAATGACCGTAAAAGAGTTTAGATTACTTCTATATGACATTGGTGACGGTTTTGATGATCAAGCCCTTCACTGCCATGACGTCTTGAGTTAAGAGCAACTGTCATCTGATTTAATTTCTGAAACATAAAGTTTAGATATTTTGACTTCAGAAAATGATTATCAAATAGTTTGAATCCTGTTTACACACAGAGCTACGCAACGTCTGATCAGGATCCAAACTGATTGCAATTAATTATTGGGCTCGAGGTAAGACAGTGAAGGATCTAACAGCGAAGTTGTGGTGTTACAAACATCATTGATCCAGACGAGACAGCATATCATCTAGCTCCAAACTTGTCAACACTCTCATTATATATTATACTCGAAAAGAAATACGGATAAGTCAACTTAAGGGCAACTATGTGACGCACCTCACAGGCGGTTACAGGCGCTGACGTGGAGTTATCTCGTGTTTAATCGTTAGAACAACTTAACACAAATAATTCATTAGACAAATTTGTACAGACTACACAATAATAAGAAAATATTTACCATAGAATGAAAACTAAATTATGTCAAAACTCATTACCCTTTGCATGATCAAGTTTATCGTGAGATGTTAACCCCTTCGTGCCATATTGTCATGTGCTTCAATATGGTCTGCCATATCGGTTCATAAATACATAAATAATGTATAAGGCATAGCAACTGACGTAATTTCAAAACAAGTGACAAACAGTTTTGATCCTTCAGACGTCGCGATACGCTGCGTCCGACCAGGATCAAAACTGTTTGCAAATGCGCCTTTGATGTCATTGAGAGTGAAAGGGTTAAGCTCTATTTAATGATTGTACAACGCTAAAGCCTTTAACGGATATCACATGTGAGGAAGCGAGTTTGATACAGTGTGGACCCTTGTCATATGCCATGTGACGCGGTGTTTGATCAGGACCCAAACTGTTTCAACTGCCACAGTA
Organism: Gari tellinella; assembly: GCA_922989275.2. Taxonomy (NCBI): domain Eukaryota; kingdom Metazoa; phylum Mollusca; class Bivalvia; order Cardiida; family Psammobiidae; genus Gari; species Gari tellinella. Next base: position 79,514,500 of record OV277856.1, read on the forward strand.
GATCAGCCAAGACAACGGCTGTGGTGAGATTTACGTCTGAGGAAATATTTTAACTGGGCACAGTTTTATTAATTTAATACCGGCATACAAATATATAAATGACTGTGTGCATTTACATGTAAATCAATGTTGTGTTACAGTTTAACCTATTAGCCAAGTGTCGGTATCTGTTTTCTAGGGTATAGAATAAACTTCTCTGATACATTTTCATGACTATGAACTACGTTTTCCATTGGAGTAATAAATTAAAGATGTAAAACTGCGTAATTATGGGGTAAATGGCGAAGGAAAATATTCTGTGCTAATTCACAATACAGTAAATCCTCTCTACTACGACCACTAACTTGTGTTTACTAGTTTGTGTTTACGACAGGTAACTGCTGAAAGGAGCTTTCTGTTTTACTGTCACCTTGCTTTCAACTGTCAATTGTCTTTTATACAATCAATTAGCCGTCGTTTAATTGGTTGTAATGGAGAGGTTTTACTTTAATTGGTCAGGTTCCGAAATGTGTGCAAATGGAACGTAACCCTAAACCAGTCGGCGTCTGATCAACGTTCAAATTTTCTGTCACAAGTTCTTGATCATCTTAGGTTTTAAGTAAAAAAGACTAATGTTTTAGGTTATTTCTTACTTATGATGCTTAAAAGATAATGACAGGACAAAGGCTTTACCTGTAATGTTAGATCCAACCTACACTTTCAAAAACTGCCTTGACATTTGCTTCAAAAGAGTCTCTTCTTGTCTTTGTGAATCAAGTTTCATAGATATTTTAACCAAATAAGCATAGATTTGAGCAATGACATAAAGTACTATACTGGTCCGAGTTTTCCAAAATGGCAGTCACACTTCATTTAACTCGTTCACTCTCAATACTGCTTAAAAGCGCGTTTTCAAACAATTTGAACCCTGAACAGACCACGGGGTCTGATCAGGATCCAAACTGTTTGACACTCGTATCGACATTATGTCAGTCATCCTGCCAAAAACTAATTTTGAAACGATATTGCAGTCAACAAAATTGAAGAAGGCGGCAATGAAACGGTGAAGGGGTAAAACTATCGTGAAAGATTTGTCGTGAAAGGGTTAATGCAATAACTGCAACCCCAGCTGTGCTAAGTTGGGCTTATTTGGCACTTGTATACTGTTTCGGAACTCATATTGATTTCATCAGTTAATCATTGTTTTCAGTTTTATGTTTCAAGAATAAAGACACACACCAGTGTCCATTGCAGTGAATGGTGTAACACCTTTTGAGGCCTAATAAAACTGATTGGTTTTTCTGGTAATAAGTTTGGTCTTCATGGTTAATTAAAGACTAAGCGATAATTAATGTTTGTCTGGGAGTAGAAATTAAGCACATTTTGTGAAGAACGATAATCGGTCTATAGTGAAGACACAGCTACAGCTGCAGTGTAGGGTTTCATTACCTCAATTTCATAACGCATAGGTCAACTTCCTTTATGACGTAAATATCCGTCTAACACAGTTACTGCCGCAGTGTCGTGTGCTTATAGTTTTATCTGCTTTAACAATTTTGATTTTTGCAATTTCTTTGACCAGACGTTGATTAGGATCAAACCTGTGGCGAATGACACAGTCGTCGGCCTTGGCAGTGAAGGGGTTAAAATGATCATGGATACGGAACCAGGTTATAAATATTTATTTTCACTTGTCTTGGTTTATTTATATTTTCACGTCAGTCTTAATTTACGTTTATTGCTTTTAACAGAGGATTTGACAGATATCTTCGTGTAAGTAGTAGTGTGTTATCACTTCCTATGATGTTCACGTTTGACCTATATTTAACTTTTCTTTTGCCGACATAGCACCTGATTTGCGATTCTCGTTTATATTTTTTCCTGTTTTGAATGCCAAGCAATTTTATTGACGACACCTGAAAATGAGTATGAACTGTAAAATCCATAGAATATTTTGATTAAATAATCTGTATCGCAGTTAATTGAAAAACACCATGCAAAACAATCGTCAAGAGAAGGGTGAAACGCATTCAAAAGAACACATTTTGTGTATCATTGAAAATAAATAAGTTTGATTAGTAGTCTAATATAGTATCTTATTGTTGGTTGCTATTAACCATTTATTTATTAAGGAGACACACCTAAATGTATTTAAGGTATAACTTCACATATTCAATTCAATTCAATTCACTATTCATTTTGATAAATTTGTTGTATGGTTGCAGTGTTGATATACACTTTCTTAACAGTTTCTTAACAACCGTTCGAATATAAATACTTTTAATTGATTTCAGAACATGTGCAGATCTACCCCAGACACCTAATTCGAACAATCATATCGATGTTTATTTGTTCAAACACAACTTATAAAATATAAATTTTGGAAATAAATCGAGGCATAAAACCATTGACATAAGGAATCCATTGGTTCTCATTCAGTAATATACTTATAGGCAACACACCTGGAGAGGACTAGTAGGCTGTACACATCAATTTGCAGAGGACTGGATTACCTATACTGAAAAGTTGCACAATAAAACACCAATTCACCATCCATCTTATCACTGACAAAGTTAAGTAAAGTTAGGCAGAAAAGTTACTATTTTCCGCGAGTTCGTTTCGTAGGTTATATACTTTAAAATAGTTAGTGATCAAATTATCGAACGTATTATATGAATTGTTTGTTATCATTCTTTATAGAACGTCTATAAAACTTTTACAAATTGAAATGATTTGCAATAATATTGTCATGGAAACTGTTTGTATATAACATATGATTACTTTATCGTCTTCTATCTTGAAACTGTATGAAAGTGTTTTGCTTAACAGTTTAAAGAATAATATTAATATGGATGTCCATGGCCTTCAAGGCGGTTTTCAAAGCAAGAAAAGCTGTATTATGACATAATTTATGTTAAGGGAGGCAATTTCATACAGTTCAGAGAATGACAGTACATTATATGCTTGCTTCCTTGACGCAAAACAGGCTTTCGACCGTGTATGGCACTGTGGCTTGTTCTACAAATTGCATATGTATGGTGTCCCTTTACCGTTACTTTCAAATGTAATTGAAATGCATAGTGATATGTTTAGTTGTGTGTTGCATAAAGGACACAAGTCAGGTTGGTTCCCCAAAAAGCAGGGTACTAGACAAGGGGGCGTGTGGTCGCCTTTCTTGTACCTCTGCTTCATCAATGATTTAATAGTTAAGTTAGAAAATCTAGGTGTTGGGTTTTCTATAGGTAATGAAAACAGTTTTTGCGCCCCTACAGTGGCGGATGATATGCTCTTACTTTCGTTATCTAAAAGGTCATTACAATTAATGTTACATGAATGTTACAGTTATTCATGCCTCTGGAGATACCAGTACAATTCCGGTAAATGTGGCATATCAATGTTTAACTGTAGGCGACAAAGGCAGAGAAATAATCCTGAAACTTCCTTTTACCTTGGGGCTGACGTTGTGCCAACAATGCAAAATTACAGGCACTTGGGTATTCTACTTGATGAAAACGCGAAATCTCAATCTGTTGTTAAGGATTGTTGTAACAAATTACGGGGTACATTTTTCAGTTTAACCAACTATGGTCTTAATGATAATGGGTTACAGCCTACCAGTTGCAAGCGTATTTATAACGCAGTAGTTTTGCCGAAAGCATTGTACGGTTGCGAATGCTGCCCACAATTAAGCAAGACCGATTTACTAACGATTGAGCGTGCTCATCGCTTTTGTATAAAATATATACAGGGCCTAACTTCTAGAACAAGTACAGACTGCGTTATGAGTATGCTTGACTGTTTACCACTTGAATTAGAGATTGAGCGTAGAAAACTTGTTTTATTCGGCCAGCTTTGCAGACTAGAAGACGAATGTGCAATAAAGTCTATGTTTTTAGTTAGAATGAGCTCATTTGTATTGAATAAGGTTCATATTGGCTTCATGCCTGATATTGGTCATATTTTAACCAAGTATAGCTTGAAACATTTTATGTTGACATTCATGTCCACAGGTTCATTTCCTAATAAGTATTGCTGGAATAAAACAGTAAAAAGAGCAATAAAGAATACGTATGTCTTAGAATGGAATGTCCGTACGTCTCTTGATAGGTTCAACAGGTTCAGATCAGTTCACAGCAATTTCCAATTATGCAACCTGTGGATTTTCTCTCAAGGAATTTCCTAAAATGCTCATTTATGTAAAATCTGTCGCACGGTTGATAGCATATTTGGTTCGATATGATGATAATTGTTACAAGTGCGATGGTAGTTGTGATGGTTATAACTTAGCAGATCATCTAATACTCGATTGCTCCATGACTGCATCTATGAGAACAAAGTTTTCAAATTATGTCAGTTTAGATCTTGGATCACAAGTCTGCAACAGTTTTAGATCAATAGACAGAAAGGAATATGTTAATACAATTCTAGGTGTTCATCACCCAGTTGTTGAAGGGTTTCTTAGGACTGGTCGGTGTTATGATGATCTGTTATGTATAGTGTTCAAACATGCACATTTTGTACTTCACTCAAATGGCTAATCTATTTCACAAATGAATTATTAAAACTTTAGGTGCAGTTACTAAGTAATATCGTAATACTTGTAAGGGGGTCTTTTTGATTGTGAGGTTGTGGAACAGGGTTTATATTTTATGTACACTGTTCGTCTTTATAGGTGAATATAGGAGATAAGTGTGAGGTTGGGCGCCCCTAAACCCAGGTTTAACCCCCCAGTGGTAGTTAATGATTAATTTATAATTAATTATTGATTGCTGCTGACCGTACCAAGGCGGGCTCCTATGTTCACTTTGCTTTATGTTTGTCTTGCGTATTGTTTTCTATTTAGTGTGAAGGAATGGGATTGTGCGTGTGTGTGTTTTTTATGGTATGACTGTGTGTGTGTTCTGCTTGAGAGGTGGGTGTATTGTTTGTGTTGCGTTTCCTGCTTGAATCTTTCGTATTTATTAGATCCCGATCAGACGCCGAGTTACTCGGCGTCTTACCAGGATCAAAACTCTTTTTCAACTCTTTTGTCATCATCTTTTATAATCATAATCTATAACAACAGCAGAAAGAAATATATATATTATTCCTCCTGATGAGCAATTGTGAAACCGGTTGAGGTAAAATAAAACATATATATCATAGGTTTGTCATTATAAATTATCAACGCTATATATAGCTATAATAAGTTTTATAGTCTCATGGCTTGCAAAAACCAACAAGTAATAAGAAACCTTGCATTATATGTTTATAAGGCATTTGAAATTAGAAAATTGTTCACATCAGTATTTCATTAAGGTTTGATAAAATAACACATTAACACCATTGTAGAAATTACAAGCCATGATTAAGACATGAATGAGGCCTTATATATGACACATCTTTGATTGAAATTATATGTGTATTTTCGAGAATGTATGACCTTGATCACTGTGTATTGTTAGAATTTTATATGTGAACGTATTTGTGTATGGGCCGGTAGCCATATGACGCAATAAACTGTGAAACTCGGTCATTATAAATTATCAACGCTATATATATATTAAAAGTAAAAGTACCAGTTAAAGTCTGCTTTCAGTCCGAATGACCGCTCAGCCGACTGTACATTTACCCCCTGATCATTGAGCCATCTTGCCTACAATATTGAGCACTGCTAACATATGGCGATAAAGCAGCCGCAGTACCGGCTCAGACCCTCACAGGTACCCATTTTAACCCCTGGGTGGAGAGGAGCAATTCGCGGTACATGTCTTGCTCAAGGACATTCCTGTACATCATAAGGGATTCGGAAAAATTCCCCTAGTCAGACCGCTGGTCCGGCGGGGGATCGAACTCACGACCCCTGGTACCGTAGTCCAAGGTGTTAACCATTGGGCCACTACCGCCGGTATATATTCAGTCACACAGCAGACTTTCTCCAGGGACATTGTCATAAACCAAACCATTACATTACCCCCATACTCAGCATTTCCCCAGACAATTAGCTTCCTACGAAAAAATCAAAAGGTTAACGAACAGACATTTCTTATTAGCTTTTACCAACGAATGATGCATTCCAACATAAGGCAATCGTTATTATGATAATACTGGCTACCATATACTAAACTATCTCACGGAACATGTATCGCTGCTGACCTAACACAGTGCCTGCTGTAATAGGCCTATCTTCTGATTTAAATATCAAATATGCAATATTTTCACATTCAGTCTGAAATTGTTTTAGAATGAAGAATAAATTATTTCCAATAGGATGATTCTGATCAGGATAAATCGGCGTCAGACAAGGATAGGTCTGCAATGTGTTTGCAAGATTACCTTTATTCGCTCTTAGCAGATGAATAGTTTACTAGTTTGTTCCTAACCTTCCATTAAAGGCACATACGCAAACAGTGTGGATTCTGATCAGAGTCTACATTGTTTTTTGGTAGGAATTTCAATATAATACAGAACGAAAAAGAAAACCCAGACCAGGCACCCTTTACATAACAAATGGGCCAATCCAATATATGATCGAATGAATCGTTATAGGGAGGGAACATTGGTTTACATTTGCAAACAGCTTGAAAGGGCCATATGTAAATTTCATATCTTTGGACGTACTGATAATCAGTTGCGCCAATACGAACATCTTCCTTTCGTATACTCGGTGACTTAAATTATGTTGTTGTTTCTATATACTGCTACACACACCTTTCGGCTATTTCGAGGAGGGGTACCTTTTAGGTGCACCATTTGGACTGTACCCAGCCAGTCACTATCCTGTCACCGACGAACCAGTTGTAATGCTAACCCGCGCTAAGGAGGGAAGCCATTTCTACCAATTATTAAGTCTTTGGATTGACCCGGCCGGGGATTGAACCAACAACCTCCCGCACTGCAAGCGGACGCTCTATCACTTAACCAAGCAGCCGCAAATTATGACGTATTCAGCTCTAAATAATTGTTATCTGCTTTTCTTTCTCAAAGTTTAGATTGAAGATATTTGAACTTGAGCAATAATCAAATAATTATCAAACAGAGGGATCCTGTTCAGGCGATGCATAACAGTGTGTCTGCTCATCATGGAGCCAAATCGTTTGCAAATAACCATTAAACTCGACGTAATGTAGTAAGGGAAGTACATTCTCATTCTCGAGTTGTCCCAATATCGATATGTAAGAATTATACCTTTACCATATTGCCTGTTTCTAGTTTTAAAGACAAGTGACCAATAAAAGCAGGTTGAATGTAAAGCAGAGTGTGCCTTAAGGCGCATTAATATTCCGTCTGCTAGGATATATAAATTATTTTTAATGTTGCATATTAACACTAACATTTAAAGCGCGTTTGCAAACAGTTTATAACTAGATGTTTAGTGGCGTCAAGAGTCTCGGTTCACATATATACAGGTGTGGGGTGTTTTTACAGTAGTCGTGTATATTACTAATAGGCCACTTGGTAAACCAATCACATAGAAACCTCGTTCCCAAGTACAAGTAGGTGGAAGTCAATAAACAGAATGTCGTGATATTTATGATTAAGTTTCTATGTTCTGAACAAATGTATAATCATAAAAACGTGCCGATCTATTCCAAAGGTGTATTAATTAGGATACATAAGTTGCAGTTTTATTTCAACGAATAGGGTATTTTATAAGAAACAAGAAACGAGAAGGTATTGTTCTCTTTTGCTAATTCAATTAATAACTTAGATATTACATCCTTGTGTAAACGGTATTTATGCACATGGCAAATGTAGATTTTAAATACAAGCTATGAATTTCAAACATTTGGAAGCGTTTGGAAAACAAATACCCAATCGCATGCAATATTAAAACTCACAGATACGTTTAACATTAGCTTAACGAGAATAAAATGCATTGCAAACACACTATGCCTAATTTTAATGCCTTAAATAATAAGTTTTATCAATTGATACAAATACAATACAAATAAGTAATTCAGTCACCTATATTTAATCCTGAAAAAAAAAACTATGAGCAAAAGAGTTACCGTTATCATCTCAACTAAATGAAATATAACGAAAACACAATGCTGGATTACAATATCAGATATGTAAAGGTATATTTATTTATATAAGAGTTGATATACATTTGAATTTTTTTGCTGATATATTATGTTTGTGTGTTGTCTTTATAATGTTATTATCATTCCTGAAGTGTGAACGAATAGCTTGCTTACCTAATATGAATCAAAACTTTACTACATGTACTACAATCCCAGCTCACTTTCAGATGAAAAATAATAAGCAGCTTACATGCTATAAACTATGGAAAAGGTCAGTGGCCTGCGAGGAACCACCTGTATGAGCTGATTACAAAGGTGTAAACATGATATATTAATACAAATACGTGTTAGTGGTGGCTTGCTGTTATATGACCGAACCGTGAGTTGTATCAAGTAAATTACTTTGTACAATTTAGATACAGTTATGGCCAATTGTTATAACATTTCAGCTTATTCTTTATCAGGATATACTGCTGTGAATCTATAACTAAAGCACATGATTTAAATTTGCTCAGATGATTTCCGTAGTGCTAAAATATATCCTTTGAACAAAACAATTACTTTTCCAATTACACTTTGAAGGTTATAAAAAATCATAAAACAAAGGTTAGTGATAAGTGTACTGACAGTAATTTAAGTGATATTCATAACCCCCAGAAACTGTCATGGAAATGATATCTGCATTTCAAGCTACAGTACGCTTTATTAATTTCTTCTGATTAATTTGTCGGTTACAGAAGTACTCAAAGTTGCTGCATCGGCATTTTCTATCAGAAACTAATACCAAAATGTTGAACAGTTTGATTGAAAATGAGGCACCGAGTAACTCGGCGTTTCACCTGTACCGGAATTGCTATCTGAATATAAGATGAGTTTGTGATCGATTATCAAAGCAACAGCTTAACACATACGTATTTTATTTTTATCTTACATTACGCAGAAATCTGTTTTGAAAGAACACCATGTTTAGTTTCGTTGAGCGGCTATTACCGGTATATCCAGGGGTTTAAGTACTTGCAACCACCCTTGAAGACGATCTTTTTATGTTGGCCTTGTTTTTTTGTTTTGGGAAGGCATACGCTTATATACAGTAAAACCTCACTATTACGACCACTACATTTATTGATTATTAGGGTGTTTACGATAGGTGACCGCTTAAAGCAAGGTGACAGAGAAAAAGAAAGATCCTTTAGGAGCTTTCTGTTGCAATGCCATCTTGCTTTAAGCAGCCATCTCTCTATTATACAATCATTTAGCCTTCGTTTTAGTGGTCGCAATAGCGAGGGTTTACTGTATCTAGTTTATATACAAATATATGCGAACTTAACGTCTTTACTGCCATGACGTCATCTAAACAATTGTCACCTCACTTTGTCCAAATATTACATAGGATTTCCCAAAATTTTAATATCTATACTTGTAAGCGTGGATTCCTTTCTCATATTCTCAGGTTTGATCGTATTCTCTGGGGTAATGGAAGCTTGAAATGGAAGCTTCTGACATCCGGTTATATATCAATTGTTTTCCTCTAATAACTTTCTATTGGCAAATGTGGTATAGACCTATACAACATGAATGGGATTTGAATTTTTGCAATTTCACATGTAAAAAACTTGTTGCATAATAATTGTCATTAAAAGTTTACTTAATACTACTGCATAGAGTGTTAAAATCTTAAAAAACAAGCAAAACAAGACGCCACAGGCGCAGAAAGTTTCTGTATGATAGATTAAAAAACCTTTTCTGAACTGAAGAGTTTACTACCTCCCTAGCAACAAGCCATGACAACTAATCAGAAACCCCGAGAAAACGGAACACATTTAACTGATTCAGATCATGCAGATAGATGTATTAGAACGTAGAAATGACCTAGCTATTATTTCGTTTTTAATTTGTTTATGTATGTTATACCTTATTCGGAGTTTCAACTGGTTTTTAAGCCACAAAGAACAATTATGTAATAGCAATTTATGTGCTTTATACATATTCTAAGTCTTAGCCCTACGAGAATAGGAAACAACAGTCTATGGAGACAAACATATTCGCGAACGTTGTTCTGTATTGAAAACAGTGGTAATAAGATCTATATTTTTGTTCGGTATAATAAAATAAATATCACATGTCACAGAGGGTGAGCGAACGGATTTGTCACCCTCGACAAGTAGATATCAACCTCGACTGACGTCTCGGTTGACAGTACTTGCCTCGGGTGACTAATACATTCTCTCATCCTCTGTGAGATGTGATATTTATATATTATTACACCTCGCATTGAGTTACAATGTTAAATTCCCATAGACCTACAGTTAACATTTTGCATGTCTTTTACATCTATTCAAAATATACTGTCACTCTTTATGATATTCTTTTTGTGACGTCACTCTAAAGGACATTACTTTTTTACTCCGTCCGAAAACGTACTGTCAGCATTGACATTGAGTTCGCTATTGGATACATTGGAACGTTATAAAGAGAGGTAACATAATTATAAACAATGTGACGTCATAGACGTCGACGTCGACGTCGTTTCCCGCGTTACGTACATGTCTGCGCTAAATTAGTATTCACAACACATTTTATAAAATACAAATGAGACTATTCTAAAGCTAGAATTGATAAGCTCGGTGTAATAAAATAAATATTAGATGTCAGTTTGCGTGACATTCAAATTGTCAACCCTCGAAAACAAGAATGTCACCCTCGGCTACGCCTCGGGGTGACATGCTGTTTCTCGGGTTGACAATTTGAATGTCACGCAAACTGCCATCAAATATTTATATATTATTACACCTCGCTTTGAGTTACAATGTTAAATTCCCATAGACCTACAGTTAACATTTTGCATGTCTTTTACATCTATACTGTCACTCTTTATGATATTCTTTTTGTGACGTCATTCTAAAGGACATTACTTTTTTACTACGTCCGAAAACGTACTGTCAGCCTTGACATGCCAATCGCTATTGGATACATTGGAACGTTTTAAAGAGTGGTAACTTATAATCAACTTTTGGCATTTTCTGTACAAGTTGCTTCCTTTTGTCCATTCCTTAACGATTTGCCATAATTCGGAAGAGGATATTTGCCACCTAGACAATGTAAAGACGCTGTTTCTTCAATTTACTCATCATAACGTTCTTCTTTGTTTACTTGTAATATAATTATAAACAATGTGACGTCGTAAGACGGCGACGTCATTTCCCGCGTTATGTACATGTCCGCGCTAAATTGGTGTTCACAACACATTTTGTAAAAGACGAATAAAACGATTCCAAAGCCAGGGTTGATAAGCTCGGTGTAATAAAATAAATATTAGATGTCAGTTTGCGTGACATTCAAATTGTCAACCCTCGAAAACAAGAATGTCACCCTCGGCTACGCCTCGGGGTGACATGCTGTTTCTCGGGTTGACAATTTGAATGTCACGCAAACTGCAATCTAATATTTATATAATGTCCGTCGCGAGTAGTTTGGAGCCAGCCAAGAAGCCAAGTTACTAGATGTCTCATCCGACTGCAATCTGTTTGCCTTTCAGATTTACATATAGACCGTCAACATTTTTAAAACAATGTCATTTTTTTTATTTAATACAGTGTGTTTGCGTTTAGTTTCGTTTAACCTATTACCCGACAACTATGCCTTTTTACGTCTTTATTTTATTCCACCACTGAAGAAAATAGTTCTACTTTATAATATTATGAATGTATTCCTTAAGTTTTATTTTCTATATCCTAGCAGTTTGTAGCTTAAAGCAGATCGAAAGTAAAGCAGAATCCACATTAAGGCTCATTTTGCTTTACTTTAATTCTGCTTTAAATAGTCACATGTTATCCAAACTAGAAGTAGGCCATGGGGTAATAGGATAAATGAAAAAAAAAGTAATTTCTATTCAACTGTAGCCTCGATGGCTGTGTTAGGATGACATATTTAAAAAAGCGGACATTTTGTCCTATTAAGATTCCCTATAAATTAAGGGCGACCTGCTGAACTACAGCGATCAAACAACTATAAATGAAGATTTATGATTCACATCTACTCCCGCAATATATAAACAAGGTCATATGGCCTGTTGAATGATATCTTAGCACGCCATGGGTTATAACAACTCAATCTGAGTCCTTGGATATTTACTAAATCGGTTAACTACTAAGGCCAATGGCCTCTAGATTGTAGCATTCAACAACAATAAGAAGAAAGTTTACACAGTTTAGGACCGCTTTAAGCGAAGTTTTAGTGATGTCTCATAAACTATACGCACTTTTCATAATGAACTGATCAATAAAGACTTCACAGAGCCACAATCTCGCTAAGTTGTACCGCGGACGACTTTGCACGCTTTCCACTTCCGGTATTTAACACGGATGACGAGTTGACCTATTCAGGGTTCATTTCAAGAATACTTAGTGCCATTGACACACGTAGTCTGTAGCCAAACACCTAAAAAATCAAAATTGTAAACATGTGCGTTTCAAAACTGAAATGCCACGGCTTTCTGAAAATCACAGATATCAGGCCTTTGGCATGCTTACGGCGAGCGCGTCAGTAATTGATATTGCACGTCATTTTGAGCGCACCCGGTAGGCAATTTATAGCCTGACTACTCGGATCAGAGTTACAGGGTCTTTCAAGATCGTCCGAGATCAGGTCGACCCCGGGTGACGTTGCGTAGATTTGCACTGCACACGCACGGCCCAGAATAACGTTAACGTCTTGCCCTGACTTGCGGTGATACAAGATCTGAAACCAATAGAGCATTATGAGGTGAAATGGGCGACGGATGCGGAACAATCACCAGATTGACACGATCAACGACCTCAGATATGCTTTTTCACAATAGCAATACAGCCCAGATGACGTCATTTGACGGTTCACCAGAGACGGATTGTTGATAGCATTAGACCTGAAGGTTGGCATGTACGCTACTGAAGTGACTCTTTGCGCGAACGCACTTTAGTTGAAACCGGAAAATAAATAAATCACGTCTTGCGAACCCGATTAAAATGCCCCGCTTGTATTTTCTTTCGAATAATATTCTTGACGGTTTTACTGAAGCAAAGCTGATAAGATTGTCCAAATTACTTTTATTTGTGAGACTCAACTGTTGATGAATTCAGGAAAGTAACGTTAAACTCAGGAACATAACCTTGACCTCGAAATTTGTCATTAAATAATCCAGTATAATGACCTAACTCACAGAGGATGATTTATGTCGCAATCCCTGATAAACACGTGAGTTCATCAATGATGACTTTTCATTGGTAACCGACCTCTAGCAGAGAAGCCCTGCGATGTTCCACGATAATTAAGGCAATGAAAACATGTTCTACTCAAGACATATTAATTACAGTTTACATCGAGGACTAAAAAACTTCATTGGGTTTGCATGTTACCCGTGCCTTTATGTTTTTGTTGTTCTTTTCCGAGAATGTTTTCATGGGTGAAAAATCAAATACAATCCCCGTTGTCTCGAACCTCCTTAAGTCGAATCTGGTATAATAATAATAATAATACATTTATCTATTTCTGCAGTTTAGTTTCATAACATTGAACTCGCTACAATGCAACATGTTCGTTTTTTAAAAGCTCAAATGTGGCTTAACCAACTCACTCTCAATGACGCTTAAAAGCGCGTTTGCAAACAGTTCGGGTCCTGATCAGACGCCGCGTAACGCAGTTGTAGGAAGGAAGGGAAAATTGTACACACGAGTATAAAAGCTACTTATGTTTTTATAACGTTCTTCTGTCGTTACATTGGCTGTTTTGAAATTTTCCTTTACAAACGTTTATCTAATTAAGATGCAGACGCAGCCTCACATGGTGTCTAGTATGCATCTAAACAGTTTTAAATACCAGTCATGTTGCGGGCATCGAGTTGATTAAGCGGTTGGTTACGCTTGGATTAATTTTAAATAAAATACAGGATGACTTTTGAAGGCTTGAATGTCTTTTTAAAGATTCGGTCATTCGTTTTCCTTACACTTACAGTCGTGATAATTAAGACAGCGTATTAAAGACAGCTGTGGTCCACTAGTAGATGTATTTTACAGACAATTGCTTAGCCACAATGGTCAGCTCTCAATGTTGTAATCTTTTGAATATACTATTGGAACAATGTTAAAATATATCAACTAAAGGAGTCCGAGTTAATGCTCCAACTTCAACAATCGGTTATAAAATGCTAGTGAAACGTTCAGACAAATGTATTAGTGCTGAGTCAGACAACGGCGTTAGCTGCCAATATAACCAATATAATTGTCTGTTACGTTTTACTCCTTATTCTATAATTATACTTGTACCAACAGTCTCCCTGCATTGTGGTGCAATGTTGTGGTTGATGTAGTAAGGCGAGACACATAATTATTCTTCAGCTGAAAAACGATCACTGACGACCATATTTTAACAGTCATGAAGTTAATCTACGGGCATATACGCGTTCTGAGAAACATCGTAGACATAGTTTATCAAATGCAAACACTTGCAGATTTTAACACAAGTAAAAAGTTCGTCGTCTGTTTTTGTTTTAGTGTTTTGACTTTAAGAGACATTAGAATAAATCTGATCAGTATCCAAGCTGTTTTTAAATAGCAAGTGAACGCAGGGTAGGGCAATGAAAGGGCTACGCATTTGGAATACAGCGTTCCCTCTCTACAATGACACCCAATGGGAGACAACAAATATGTGCGTTGTTCGGAGGGAGTCGTTTTAGGGAGGGAACTTGGCTAACAATTGCAAACAGCTCGAATCCAGATCAGACGCCGCGTTACGCGGCGTCAGATATGGATTCAAGCTGTTTTCATTTGTCATTATGTTTTTTCCTGTCAAAATGTCAGTAATGTAAGAAAAACAGCAGACAACAATTTTAGGTAGATGATAATGCATCAGTGCAAGCATAAAACATAATTTTCGTGAGAACAGCGATGAATGTCGTTGTAAGGAGGGAGCCGTTGTAAGGAGGGTCGTTGTAGAGAGGGAACGCTATATTTCTGTTCAAAACATTATACTTCTGCGTCAGTGACAACACTCAGTTGTTAATTAAAATACAAACGCTGTTACTTTCGAATTCATGTTGCTGTAAATTCTGATTCTATTCTCAACATACTAAAGAATGTAGCCATAATACTTTCATACTCAACCATTCGTACTTAATACCTTCAATTAAATGAAGAAGCTGGGATCCCTTAAGAAGGCTGTCAGAATTTAAGCAGATAATTCTTCTAATTGCAATCACTCTTGTGTTAAGTGACCACTCGTTGCAACAATAAGACTATCACTCAAGAAAGTTTTAACATGTTCTTATATTGTACGTAAGATAGAGATGAACATTTATCAGGATATATACCCTACAATGATTTAGGTCTAAAGTTGTCTAAGTAAACAGTGCAGACTCTCGTGTCTCTCAGTCTGTTTGACATCGTTTGAAAGTGATGTGTACGGTGGGAAGGATATTATATTTTCCAAATAAACATGTTTGTGCTTAAAATCAATTGCCTCCATTGCAAACAGTTTGGAGTCAGATCAGATGCCGATGAACAATCTGTTGACAATTCAGACATTTGATACATCCCCATAGATCTACATCTACAGGTTACGTTAAGCTGTCACACTTGACAATTATTTAACGGTGCGCAAGTATAAGAGAGAAGAAAATATATAAAGCGAAAACGTAAAGACAGAAATAAGCTAGTACGGACAAGGGTAAGGCTTTGCATGTAGTGAAAAGTTAGGGAAAAGAGAAGATGTACCATCTACTACATCCCATTGGAGGGACCAATCCGGCTTGTATGGCGCTACCAGGACACTTAGTCCCGCCGGCACAGCTCCCTCCAACAACCGAGGAGCAGCAAATGGCATGAAGATCCCCTAGAAGGGTTGGCAGAATAGCTCCCTCTTAAAAAATGCCAAAGATGATGGATGGTAATCTGTTCCACAGTGGTATGGTTTTGGGGAAGATACGTCCTACATTATGATCAATATATTGAGAAAGTGTTTTAAAATATGAAATTGATAACCTACATATTAATTCGTCACTATGTAGAAATATTATTTAACACAGTGTAAATCCAAATGAAACGCCACAGATCGCGCATTTTAGAAAGTTGATATTATGGTTTAACTCTTTCACTATCAATGACGTCATAAAACGTATTTGCAAACAGTTTTAATCCTGCGGGAAGCAGACGACAATATGGCGGCAAATTGGTAAAAACCTCTCGATAAATTTGATCGTGAAAGGGTTATATTTATAATAACTATAGCATACAAAAAACCAAGAGCTTTAATCATTTGTATAAAAAAGTAGAACATACGTTGAATTACTTCAGGTATAACTTAATGCTAAATTACATGGATTAAATAAAACAAAATCATTTAATATATCAAATATAGAAAGAAACGCACGCACAAAATGATATAGCCATGCAGAAGATTAATATGTTTTTAGATACTAATAAGTAACTTTTCTCTTTGCAGTTATTCGTGCAATTTTGTTTGTGCCCTTTACTTGTTTATCCGACTCTACTAGATCTTGCAAACAGTTTGAACCAAGATCAGATGTCACTTAGTGCGGCGTCTGATCAATCATGTACTGGTATTCTATGAGAAGAAACGTAATTTTCAGCTGCACGAATTTAAAACTAATCTGACTTGACACCTTACGCAAATAAAGACCATTCGCTGTTACAATAATGTCTGTTTCATAGCTGCCGTCTGAAAGTGTTACTAGAATTTGCTTTAACGCCATTTTAGCTTACGAAACATTTACCCAATGTCAGACAGTAATTAAGAACTCTGATCAGAATGTTTTTCTTACTTTATATGAACGTATGTTTTCCTTGACCATGTTAACCTAACAAAACCAACCGTGTTTAAACCAGCTAACTGTTTGAAACCCTTGAAGCAATGTATTAGGATGAGGGCTCAGATGATAGTTCAATGGCTAGTGAGTAGTTATCTGTATTAGGAGGCAGTACACCAGTAAAGGAATAATATCATTCCAGGTCAGTGACTGCGTCACCCATTCTGTCTAGAGTGTTTGGAGTTTTACAACCAAGAAAAAGATCACTTACTCATTGAACCTATCCATAGGCTCGGCAAAACACCAAACACTGACATAGTAAACACAGTCAGATTACAGTGTGACCAGCTGACTGTTTGTTTTAAGCCCGACTTTAGTAAAGATTGCTTCACATTTTCAAAAATCAACACTGTTTGTGCTCTCCATCACTCATTTGAAAATATTTTAAAATACAATGTCTTGTCGAATGAATAACATATAACTATGGGGTCCTTTTCATAATTTCAATTTTGTTTGAGAATATAAAATAATGGGTACCAGTTTGACACTCGGTAACAGCTGCAAGAGCAGCAAAGGTCACGAGCCCTGCGTTTTTTAAAGCCCCATTTTGTAATCGGACTTTGTAAAGATATTTAAAATAACAACCAATGTAAATAATAATGTTTGAACATTCTTATTGGCTATGTCAATTTTGAAAATGTTGAAAAACAGACATAAACCACTATCAAAATAGGTCAGTAAAAACCGTACCAAATCGAAGGTGATGCAAATAGTACACCGCTGCAGTTGCCACGTGACACGACTAAATGCGCTGTTGGTTAAATTACTCCTTGTTACTGCTTGTAAAAGCTTCACTGGGTGGCCTTTTAGTTCGGTCAAATATAGAATTCCAAATTTGCTGACTTTTCAGTCATTAAACCAAAACGTAGTAGGACGAGCTGCATAACAATTTCTTACCAACAAAGATTACAAACAACTGATCCCATGACATCTGCGTTATTCATGACTGACAGGCCAATAAAACGGATACTACATTATAAAAAAAAAGATTTATACCAATTAGGATTTGATGCCGGGGTGTTTGGAGTGATTGTCGATCGATCTACCAACTGAGCTACCAAGAGTTCAAATTTTTGCGTAAGTAGTTTAGTAAAACGGGCCCCTGGTCAACATTTTCATTGTGTAGAGTACACAAACTATAGTAAGTATTTGTACGTAACGTACAGAAATAACAAAACAAATTTAAAGAATGGATGTCATAGATAAAGTCGCTTTTTGTGAAAGAAACACGACATGTGTAGTTCAAATTGGATCCAAAACACAGATTTCCGAATTACACAATGCGGCTTTAAGGTTAACTAAATGTTGTTTAATCATTATATTATGTAACTAACTATTCTTAAGGCTCGCAGTACATTAGCTGTCATCATATACCTCGAATGAAGTCAATTGAATGGGCTGATTCGAACGGTTTTCCTGTCTTAGTGTGTACTGCCACCTCAGCATATGCCAATGACCTCTTGTTGTAGGAACACACGTGGTACAGGTGTTTAGACTAGCCAATGTAAATGATACTGGTGATTTACGGTTTATTTTATCAGAAGCCTGCTGTTTCATGGACACGGGTAGTAATGGGAGACTGTTTTATAGCCGTCGATGATGTTGTTTACCACGTCAAAACTATTAGGATCTCAGGTAAAACATAGTCTGATTGTTTAGGCTTACGTGGAAGAGAAGTTATAATTACTCTGACTCAAGCGCCCCATTTGGTTGGACTTTAATATATGAGAGTGTCTTCTGACAGACTTGTGGTTAACATACCTGCAGAAAACACCATATTGTCGACCAAACACTCACAAGTTTTATATTATAAAGCGGGCAAGCCTAAAGAGCTCTAACGGCAAGAGTGTGCTAACATTTACAAGCATTGCGAATTTAGATGAGACACCAAGTAATTTAATATTCAATACAACAACCATTTGTCAGCAATTCTTGCAATATATTTGACAGTGTATTTAAATCACTTTAACTGAAACTCAATCAAATGACATGGAACGTTGCGTCTGTAAAGTTACTGACTTGTCTTAACCCCTTCACTGCCCGTGACGTCATCAATTGTACACAATTGTCGTCTGCTTCTATTTCTAAAAAGCAATTTTTAGGTATTTTGACTAAGGGAATATTGAAACGAGTATCCAACAGTTTGGATCCTGATCAGACGCCGCGTTACGCGGCGTCTGATCAGGATCCAAATTGTTTGCAAATAACTACTGTACTCTTGGTAAGGCAGTGAAGGGGTTGAGATCCATAATGACACATTCCATCCTTTCACTGCTAGCTTGATTTTTATTGGGTTTTCAAACAGTTTGGATCTTAATCTGATACCCGGACTCGGCATCTGATAAGAATCCAATCTGTTTGACACTCGTACTTTAGACGTGTCTTCAATCACAATTGCTTAAACATAAAAGTGAACTTTATCAAACCAAACAACGGACGGTTTTTAAAGTACTGTCGCCATGGCAATAACAGACGATAATATTGTCTTGGACTCCTTTGAATTCAATTGAAATGGGAATTTCGCTTCTGAAATAAAACTAGTGTTAAATGTCCGGAAGATGCACAAGATGAATTGAAATGCTACCAGGCATAAGCAACCTTTTGGAGACATCTTGTTTCAGAACACGCAGTAAAAGTTATACAGCTTAGCCTTGAAAGTAGGAACAATCAAGCGGATACCCAATGATAATGTTGACCTATTTTACCAGGGGCCCGTTTTATGAAACGTCGTACGACAAAACCGGTCGTAGGTCAAAAAATTAAAATTCATCTAATTTCTGATTCTCCATCTAACATTGTCTTGTGACATCTCTTTCGAATCGTCTTTTCAAGACGATTCCAAAGAGATGTCACAAGACTGGGTTAGATGGAGAAATAAATAATTATTGAATCTGTCTTACGACCATTTTTGTCGTAGGACGTTTCATAAAACGGGCCCCTGATACTACAATGCCTTCCTCTTCCCATGTGATTGAAGGAAGATTTCGTTACAGAAAAACAAGGGTGGTCCAAAGATACTGCGAATTTTGTCCGTACAGCAGATTATTTCATATATCACAGCAAGTAGTGGAGACCTTAATGATCGTATTCACTCATTGCCGAAGTCATATTGACTCTTGACTTGAATTGATTAAAAAGACAGTTTGAAGGCTAAAAGCGGAACGATAGTAAAGAAAGAATATGCCACATTAACTATTTAGTTTACTTTCATCAATAGAACAACTTAGAAACATTGGTGTGTTATCAGGATTCAAATGAATAACCCAACTTATTTAACCCTTTCACTCTCAATGACGCTTAAAAGCGCGTTTGCAAACAGTTTATATCCTGATCATACGCCGCGTTACGCGATGTCTGATCAGGGCCCAAACTGTTTGACAGTCGTTTTTGGAATTTCTGCAGTCATACTGCCTTATGTTTTAACGTTGAAAGGACATTGCAGACAACAAATTTGAAGCAGACGACAATGAAACGGTGAAGAGGTAAAAATCTCCTGAACAATTTGATAATGAAAGGGTTAAATGACACCTAGCATATCTTGGTGGTGCAACAAGTGTTTCACCGAATTCTTATGCACCGTATATACGAGTAATCAAAGAGATAAACACATGTTGCTGTAGGTCACATCAAAGCTAGAACATGTCACGTGCTGTCGAGATACAGTTCAAAAGACGCTATTCTCACTGTTTAAACGAAATTCAATGCAGTGCAATAAACTGAAGAAAAAGGAAACTATTTGAAAGTGTAACATTAACTTTAAATCAGCAAACAGTTTAGAGTCTGATTTCGGCGTCTGGTCTGACTGAAGTCTGTTTGTAATGGACAAGAGATTTGAAGCACTAACGCGTTTATTGGGAAAGAATAAAGTCTTCTCCACTGTCTTGCTTGTTTCAATACATATGCTATGGATCAAAGCCTCAGTTGTTACTATGACGGTGTATCTACAGACAAACTTGTAAAAGCAGACATTCTTCGCTGTAGAACTGGTTTATCTTAAGATGAAAAACTACTTAAAACAAGACAAAAGTAATACAGAAAACTCCTAAGAGGATATTTTTGCTTTTCGTTTTTCTTGCACTAAACAAACTACTAATATGCAAACCTGCTGTTGTATCTTTGTAACCCTTTCCCTCAGAGAAGCGCCTTTTAGCACATTTGATTTATTCATCCGCTAAAGAAAATAGTTCCAATTTATGCAGTCTTGAAAATGAACCATAAGAAACAAGAAATATCTTTAAAAAAGATATTCGGCGGAATAGGTGGTGAAAGTAATGATGTATATGGAATTGATTTTATCCAAGTTCAATAAATAGGATGGTAAATCAGGATTTTAAGCTTACTATTTATCAAATAAGACACGCACAGTAATCTACGACCACATACATATAATCAAAGACTGAAGGTCTTGAGTGTCGCCAAGAATGAGTTTTTGCAATCATTAAACTACTGGATCTGAGGTTAATCATTAGTTTGTTAAGGCAGTTGGTCTCTCAAAGATTGAAGGTGAAAGTACAGCAGAGAGCATTTACACACGTTTATGCTTTTGATCGGGCTACATTTTGCTGCAAGTTGTCAGATGTTTGTCAGCTGTTTTTATTCCATCAATAAGTACTTTTTCAGAGGTGGTTGTAGAGAGATTAACAATTCTTGACAGAAGGTACAGTTTACACATGGATCTACTGCTTGGTTCACAGGGGGGGGGGGGGGGGGGTCAAATTTCCACTTCCATCTTTATAAGCCAATTGAATTGCACTTACTTCTTCCTATGATGTGACTGAAAGTGATGAGAATTTTTAAAGACAGATCTAGATCACGGAATTATACTTCCATGTCTAGATCTACGTGTATCATTTTTATTTTGTAATTTGTAGATACCTAGTCCACATGTGCACAGTTATATGATATGGAGCTATTTCTCGTCTTTGCCATATCCAGGGACGACAACTGTCACAAAATATAATCGTATGTGTGTGCTCTTTTGTTAGTTGTTTATACATTAAATATGGTTTGATTGTTTAAATATTCTCAATCACCTGATTTTGATTTGAGACTTTTGGAAAGCACCCCCGAAATATGCCGAATATGAATTGTTTGAAACGACCCCTAAAATGAGAAATTCATGTTGCCACCGGTAAATAAAGCAAACTTGTGTCCGCTTCAAGAATTCGTGTATGGAATTTGTCTTGTAGAGTTAGTTCTATGTTCTGATTTATTATAAAAATATCTACAAAGTGTAGCAATGTACGTTTTAGGTATCTACGTGTTGTTGGGTTTTCGCATTTAACCAAGAGATTGCGATCGCGTTAAAAAAATCACGGTTTGTTTACATTTGAGGTCACAGAGATGCGCATGCGTTGGGGGAAAACGGTGTTAACACAAAAAATACCCATCATGCTCGAAATCTTTTCGATATCTAGGTTAAATTCAAACGCCAGTTTTCTAGTAATCTCACTGAATTGTTACTGCTATTCCTTCTTTTTCATATACTTGGTACTAGATTAAAATTATGATCAATTCTATTATGAACAATTTCGTTCTGATTTGCAGAACGCATCAAATCATTGCCGAACTTGCGACAATATGTCATATCTTAAAATAGAAACACTATGTCATTCAAATCACTACCTAACGGTCGGGACACGTAAAATGTCTCGGTTATAACTCACTAGCAGTAGCGGAAAGTCGTGTTTACTACTGGTACCGCTACATAGCAAATCAGCCTATAACAGTCTGTGTCTCTTATTTTACAAATTTGTAAAAGTCAGTAGTCAAGTCTAACCGCTACCCAATCAGACTATTCGATTTTAAGCACGTGTCCTTAAGCTTTCATTTCTGGTCATTCACGATTGGTTGGGCCATATAAGGTTTGAGGCTCAAGGAGAAATCAGACAGCTACGCCGAAAAAATCTAAATCCTATAAGATGATAGCTTAAAGCATGCTGAAAGTAAAGCAGAATGTGCCTTAAGGCACATTCTGCTTTACTTTCAACCTGCTTTAAGTGGTCACATGTCTTCAAAACTAGAAACAGACTATAAGGAAAAGGGTTAATTAAGTGACCACTTTACACACGTTACGTGTTATGGTTTGTTTGTGGAGGTTCTTAGCACTGTTTACACTAGGTTGTACATAGATTGTTACGCGGAATTGACGTACATGCTTTGCATAACTACCATACTCAATGTAGAGAGCCTCAAGATGTCAATACCACGGATGCCAAGTTATATAGTCTAGCATTATTCACTGGGAAGCTGATAGAATGCTTTAAATAAGACATAAGCCCACATGCAGTTACAGTTACTTTGCGCTGTGAATGTACTTTGTGCTAATAATTACCTCTGGTAACAGTTTTGTCCTGTTATTAAATAAGCAAACGTCTATAGTAAGCACAGTCATTGTTTATCATATGTCGATGGAAAAATAAAAACAAGTGTAAAACAGTGAATGGGCGTTGACAAACGAGTATTTGTGATTCGCGTTCTTAGAAACCACAATCAACGTATGTTACATACTGGTCGGTGCAACATTGGGAAAACGTTAACGCGATAGTAACTACTGTAAACTGTTTAATCTTTCACTCTCAATGACGTCTTAATCCTTTGAACCCTAGTCCAAAATATAGGCGTGCTTTTCAAACAGTGTACATGTGAATAGTACACTTGTCCTATGCAAACAGTGAAGACCCTGATCAGAGGGCTCCGAAAGGAGCCCTCTGATCAGGTTCTTCACTGTTTGTCACAATGCCAAACATTGACAAAAACAACCCTTAAAAGTCAGAAACGGACTAGACTAAAATGGAAACTGGAATTTTCCATTTAAAGTTTCAGGGAGGAAAGAGTTAAAGCGCATTTGCAAACAGTTTTTATCCTGATTAGACACCTCGTAACGCGGTATCTGATCAGGATCATAACTGTTTGCTACTTGTTTGGAAATTACGTCAGTTATTCCGCCTTAAATCTAACTTTGAAACAATATTGCAGACAACAATATTGAAACGGGCGACAGTATGGCGGTAAAGGAGTAAAAACCTCACGATAAATTTGATCATGAAAGGGTTAAATGGAGTTAGATAAGACGCCCAGTAGCTCAGCGTTTGCTTTGGTTAAAATAAATTGTAATTTAAAAAAATTACTCAATAAATTGTTGAAACAATTAAACAATATTGTTGAAATCATACTCTGATTAACCCGTTATTCCATAAATAGGTCTTCTTACGCTTTTGATTTATTCCTCAACTAACGAAAAATGTTCCACTTAATACAGTCGTGAATATGCAGTAGAAGAAACTGTTTCTATATCCTAGACGAATGTAGCTCTAAGAGGGCTGACAATTAAGCAGTATGTGCCTTAAGGGTGCATCAAACCCATTAGCGAAGTTGTCAAAGTATTTAACTTATTTTCGTTCATGTTTATTTTGAAAGAGCTGTTTATGATAAATGATAAAAATAGTCCGGCAGAGGGCTGACTTGACCTGGAAATGCCGTCCTAAGTTTTTTTCTCGACTGATTCTACTTCAGCATATGTTACTCATTAGAAAACCACCGGGTGCCACTTTGTCACCCTTGAGCATTTTCGTATATTCAAGATGGCGGCCAAAATGGCTGCCGAAAGGCTTTTTAAACAAATTGATCCAACATAAGCATTCATTTTTCCTTTTTTAAACTGTTTTGACCTCACCATAATGATAGTAATCATTCAAAAGACGTTTCATGTTTTAAAGATGCTACGGGTGACATCTTGTCACAATTGGGTATTTCGGTATATTCAGAATGGCGGCTAAAATGACTACCCAAATGCGTTGAAACAACCTACTCTAAACTTCAGCATTAATGGTTTGACCACACCATAATGATAGATATTTCTGAAATGATGATACATATTATTGAAATGTTACGGATGACATATTGTCACCCGTGAGCATTTTCGTATATTCAAGATGGCGGCCAAAATGGCTGCCGACAGGCTTTTTAAACAAAATTGTCCAACATAAGCATTCATTTTTCCTTTTTTAATCTGATTTGAACTCAGCATAAGGAGAGTTATTATTGAAAGGACAATTCATGTTTTAAAAGTGTTACGGGTGACATCTTATCACCCTTCAGCATTTCCGTTTATTCAAAATGGCGGCTAAATGGCTATCCAAATGTGTTAAAAACTACTCAAAACTTCAGCATTCACTAATTTGACCCCTCCATCATGAATGTTTTTACTGAAATGATGATACATATTATTGAACTGTTACGGATGACGTCTTGTCACCCTTGAGCATATCTGTATATTCAAAATTGCGGCTACAATGGCTACCGAAGTGCTTTAAATCAAAATGGTCAACAAATCAACATTCATAAAAAAAATTTATTAATTGATTTGATCTCACCATTATGATATTCGTTATTGAAATGATCATATTTATTATTGAAATGTTACGGGTGTCATCTTATTATCATTGAACGTTTCCGTATATTCAAGATGGCGGACAATATAGTGACGGAAATTTTGAAAATCAACAATCATACATATTTTATTCTTTACTGACTCAATTTAAACGTAATTATACTTACTATAAGATCATGATACTTATTGATGAAATGTAACGGGTGACATCTTTTCATCCTTGAGTATTTCCGTATATTTAAGATGGTGATCCTTATTATTGAAAACATGATACTTGTTTTGGAACTGTACGTGGATGACATCTTGTCACGCTTGAGCATTTCCATATATTCGAGATGGCGACCAAAGCGTTGACCGAAATGCTTTCAGTCCAAACAACAACATTCAATATTTCTTAATTTATTCTTAAATGGTTTGACCTTACCAGAATGATACTTATTTTTGACAGAATGATACTCATTATTGAAATATTGCGGGTGACATCGTTTCACTTTCGAGCATTTCCATATATTCAAGATAGCGGCCAAAATTGCGATAGAAATGCTTAAGATATTTAAAATGTTCAAAAGTCAGAATAAACAGTTGTTTTTTTACTAGTTCTATTTTAGCACATGGTAATTTGTTCACTAGATCGCTTTTACATTTATCCCTAGAGAACTTCCTACCTGATCGTAGTTCTGGGGCTTAATTGTCATAGGAATGTTTCTGTTTACTTGACAAAGATAATGCCCGCTACCAAAAACTAAAAGGAAGGCAGCAGGTCCATGCTCTGATTCACAACGAATGAGACTAGTCGAAATCATCTTTCTGAAATCATCATCACCTCATCTCATCACCTCTCATCATTTATCGGCGCTATATGACATATTCTGTGTTGCAGTACCCTAAAACCCAACTCGTCCATCTATGCTTATACATATCAATATTTACATTCTACAGGGCATGCTACTGTGACAGTCACACATTGCTCAGTTTAAATTAAACTCTAACGTTATGATAAGGTTTTCGGTCCAGGTCGCTGGCTGTGAAGATGTTATCCGTGTTTCCTTCCTCCAGCCAAACCCTGCTGGGTCAAGATCAGGTAGATTGTTTCTTCTAATAAATGCTTGAACCAAGGCAGCAAAGTGTTGCTGATGTTTCATCGCTGAGCTTTGTGGTCTATACTTGAACGCGTGTTTTAGATATGAACTCGAGAAAACACTATCGTTTGTGAAATGTAAGTTTCAATAGAAAATCATGTCAACCGATAAGTGAAAACACACAGTTGGACCACCATTCTTTCCTTGCAGCATTTCACGTTGCTATTCCAAAGCTGTCTGCAACCGTGTTACACTCCGAGAGGGTATGTGCAGGAAGAATGTCCTCAACAATGACCATATGTTTGTCCAATGCAATATCAATAATAGATTTGATTAACAATTTATTTGCCCTTCTTGTTTTATAATATGACTGACAGCTTAGGATTCGAATAATTTCTTGTGCATGAGAATACCTACTACACAATGATGTCTACCTCTTAATCTGTTGTTTTCAAATGTTTTCTTTCAGACATAATACCTCGGCTTGTTTTATCTTGTTCATTTTTACCTATTATCACTAGCTTGTTTATATGCATCTAGAATGTAAGAAAATCAGCTTCATTAACTGCTTTTTTCAGTGACAGTAAGATACAATGTTTTTGGTAATGTGCTGTTAGCATGCAACTGATAGAAATCAATTTAGCCTGTTGTTCTCGTACACTCAAAGAAATTTCGGTGCTGTATAGGTGGACATTGTTGTTCTCCAACTTAAATGTTGGCGATGTAGTTCTGCAGAGAGCCTTTTGTGCGGTATGTCATAACCCATAATAACAATATCAATCAGTCTACGGTGAATATCTACTGGTCCAATTTTTGTGTCAGAAACTGCTATCTGGAATCACGGAGTACTTAGGTTTAAGTACTCCGTGCTGGAATTGATTTCCTCAGTTGCTTTATCAATTGTCATTACTGTCATATCATTATGATCACCAAACAGTGCTGTTGTAAAAAGGTGTCAATTCATGTGACAGAACATCTCCGATATCAACCTCATGGCTGCTAGCTTGAAGACTTTCCAAGACTATTGAGTAGATTTCACATGATTTGACCAACCATCACAATCTTTTGGTCAAGGTGATTTGTTCTCTGGAATCTTGTTTGTCCAATTCGTTTAGCTGTCCCTATCCTGGTTTCTAGCTGTTATGCACATCATTTGATTCCATTGCTTCAGTAACAATGTTTAAAAACGCCATCTTTATCAATTTATACTCTCTAGCAACAACACTTTTAAATGCACTTTAAACTGACTTGCTCACAGTGTATATTATTACTGTAAGTTCTTCCATAAGTTGAAGTTTTGGTGCAAAAGAACCACTTTGTCAAGAGTTATCCGTCCTTGATTCACTCAGATAGGCTAAAAAAGGCAAGACTTTAACAATGTTTGCACTCTAGTGTCTATAAATTTGAATATTTTTTCAAACGTTCACAAGTTAATTAAGCCTTTAAGTTTTAGGATGATTTTGATTATTGATGCAATTTAAATATAAAACTACCAGATTCAATAAATTCAGACGAGAGATTTTATGGTCACCATGGTCTTCTTGTCTTACCATGCCTTCCATGTCCTTTGCGTTGCTTTCTATTTTCCGTCTTCCAGGATCATCTCTGTGAGCAAACATGATATCCAAGTTTGCTTGCAGCTAATTGTGCATGTGAATGTCTAATTTGAAAGCCTATGTATTTCTGTTTTATCGAAATCTTAATTATGCTATCGGCCACATGTCCCTGGCACATAAAGGGGATTTCAATGAACGTATGACATATGCCATTTTATATACCTCGTCCATGCCCCATCAAATGTTAGTTTTCAAAAATATTCTGAGCACTGCTCTTCGGAAAGCCACCATTTCTTTCAGGTAAGCCATGCCACATATGCCATTGTTAGTTAACATGATCTGAATCGGAACTTTAAGACAGCATTTCACTATTTACTTCACTCTTTCAACGCATCAGCAAATATAATAGGCTAAGCCACTGTCTATTACCGGTATCACACTACAACTACCAGCAACTAAGCTGATGAGTAAGCGTATGCCACCAAGCCTATATGCTAAGAATGAAATACTTAGACGCACAAAAGCATGTTAAGTTGTATGACCCTAGCTGCTGGTACTTAGTCCAACAATGACCTAAAAGGAAAATTATCTAGGCCATAGAGGTCAAGGTTAAAGGTCAATGTTAGTAATTCACTTTTGTAACTAGTGTTATTCGTTGAAGTGCACATACACGCGGAGTTTTATGACTGTTACTGAAGTACTTAGTCCAAAATTGACCTATTAAACGCTAAAAAATTACAAATGTCACAGAGGTCAAGGGCAAAGGTCAAGGTTACCAAACTACAATGCAACACGCTACTCTCATTAAGGTGCATCTATGGTTTAAGTTTCATTAATATGATAATTACACTTTCATGGAATTTACCCGGTAATTGATGCCAGGGTATAGCATAAAAGGTCCCATTTCGTGGAAAAGAGTAAAAAGGGTGGGTGGGGTAAACCGGAAATATATCAAAATGCTCAAGGGTGCCAAGGTGGCACCCGGCAAATTCTGAATGACAATGCTTTGAACTATCAATATCAATCAAGAAAAAAACTTAGAACGCAATTTCTAGGTGGGCCTCCAAATCCTTATTTCTCTGCCGGACTAAAAACAACAACAGGAAAAACACATGCTGGTGTGCATTATTTTGCACTACGACAATTTGGAAAAGATGTGTCAAATTCAGACTTTTTCTCAAATTTTGTCAAATTTAAAGTATTCGCTTCAATAAAATCTATTTAAAATAAAAAAACAAACATGGTTATTTCGTTTTTCATTATGTATTTCATGTCTGTGGAGGTATTTTGACAGGACCAAATAGGCACCAGATTTGGAAAATATGAATCTCTGAATAACAACATGGTTTTTATGGGTAATGATATTTTTTAAAACAAAAAATTATGAGAAATAGTAAAAATATATATATTTCTAGTAATTAACTTTTCTTATATTCTACCAGATGAAAATCCATACAAAGACAATAAAAATATGAAAAGAAATTGATAGGTTAGTGTTGAAAATGTTGAGTTATTGAAGAAAAGGGAGTTATCTCCCTTTACCGGTTTCTACATGAGGCAATATCAAAGAAAAGCATATTAGACACGTTCCTGCACATGAAGCATGACGAAAGTAAAGTAGTTTGTGTATTAAAGGGAGGTATAAAACTGTATAAAGGTGGTTTACTGCATACATATGTGAGTTTATCCGAAAGTAAAGTAGACCTGTTTAAGACGAAATACAGAAAAAGCTGATAGTACAGGAGAATGCATTAAAACAAAAAAATATCAGATAGATACAGTAGTACATCGATCAGATGGCGTTGTTTACAAAACAGTACAAATGTAAACGAACAAAATTTACGATAAATACAACTGCGACATCTTGTAGGGGTAAGTTTAAGCAATTGACTAGTGTGACTTTGGCTTAGTGGATAAGGGTGCTAATGGTTCTTTCTTTTAAGGTCGTGTGTTCGAATCCTGAGAACACCATTTTCTTTTTATTTCGTTTTCAATAGTGTTGTTGTCAATTGCTGTAATGCGCTGATAGAGATGTTGTTGTAGGATATGAAGTGATACAACCTGTCGTCCTTTTACAGATTACACATTCGTGTTTATCTATGCTCCTATTATTGCACTATATAAACGTGCAATGATGAATTATTGACCCTCTACGAGAATAGAAACAGACCACCATTTTGAAATTAATGCACAAATATGAAGCACTAAATATTGGATTCAAACTCGAGACTTCCGTGTAAAAGTCTAACAGCATAACCACTGCACCACAATATATTGTACCAATATCTTCTTCTTGGTAGTCCGTCGAACCGACGATGACAGAATCTGTTTATCAGCGGTGGATGCGCTGGTGGCTCCGTAAGCCTAAGCTTGAGGCACATAGACGCCCGCAAGTGTCACAGCGAAATTCGGAGGTGGAAAAAGTGTTTGTCATAGCCCGGTGGCGCCTCTCTCTAGCGGCAGCTTGACGGAACTTACGGTCCTCTTCAAAGGCAGTTGCTGCTCTTGAGACAGAATATAGTTATCGAAGTTTTACATATCGTTTTTGATAGTTTCAAATCTTTGATTTGAATCCTTCATAGTCGCCGTCGTTTCCAAGACTTTAACTCAGGTGCTCATCCGCTCAAGAAAGCACCACTCAGTAATATCGATTAAGTTTGAAAACTGTATTAGAAGTAACAGTGAAACGATTCAAAATAATAAACTTCAGGTGAATAAACATACATGTAACACATTAAAGTAAATATGATGATCACAAAACTAAAACAACCTTCTTTTACTTTCGTTGTGTACTTATGGTAACGGACACACTCTGTAAAGGAGATAAGGTAACGGGTAGTTTCGGCCCTTGTTCTTTTCTGTTTAGGTTGTTTCGACATTTGTCGTTTTGGCCTTTTTTAAGAGGCAGGTCAAAATACGATTTTAACAAGTACATGTAGTTGCACCAATACCAGATGCTGAATAACACAGCCAGAGTTATTCAGCATCTGGTCTGCTTCTGATCTGAAAGGAAAGTGCATGCTTGATGCTTGGGTGAAAGATATCTTACTAATGAATGTTTAATTATGCTTGAAAAAAAAATTCTCTTGTTTCATGAAATCATTAAAAATACATCTTTAAAGTTTAGGCCAAATCTTAACAGTATTGTTCAATGTTCTACTGTAGCTATATCAACCAAGTATAATTCCTGGAAGGATGCAATATCAAATGATGATAAACAGTACAGAAAGGTTTCGAAATGAATGGTGTTCGAATGATGTTCCTTTCATTCATATCTAGACAGACTTTAACTTACAGCATTGATCACCTATCTACATACATATTATTAGTAATGTATTAAGAAAGATTATATACCTTATATATTATTATCATGTATGTTAATTATATTCATTACAAGAGACTACAACTTCAGCTTTGCTGGAAGATGTATCCTTGTTCGGTAAGACGATAACGTAGTATTGCAGAAGATAACCATAAAATAGCTTTTTAAGCGTGTTCTTCTTTTCAATAAGGTCTATACAATAAACTACTTATTATTGTATCATCATTTTTTTTTTATAGATTCTGCTAACATATTTGTACTAAGGTATGTTGCTGAAAATGACAAAACTTCATGTAACAGGTACCGGCGTCTGAAGCGCAGTCTAATCAGAAACTGAACTGGTTGACATTAATTACGGTCCAACTTTAGTAAATATACCTCAAACAAAAATTAGAAAAACTGAAACAAACGACAATTGCTTAAAAATGATGACATCACGGCAATGAAGGGATTAAATACTATTGTAACGAAAGTGGTTTAAAACTGTT
The DNA here is from genome assembly GCA_922989275.2 of Gari tellinella. Lineage (NCBI taxonomy): Eukaryota > Metazoa > Mollusca > Bivalvia > Cardiida > Psammobiidae > Gari > Gari tellinella. Next base: position 79,546,176 of record OV277856.1, read on the forward strand.
TTGGTACACTTGAACACATCTTGATACTAAACAAAATTGAAACATTGCAAAAACACAACTTTGCTAATTAACGAGTTAACCCATTACCCCATAGCCTGTTTCTAGTTTTTAAAACAAGTTATAATTTAAAGCAGGTTTAAAATAAAGCAGAATGCGCCTTAGGGCGCATTCTGCTTTACTTTCATTCTGCTTAAAGCTACCATCTGCTAGAATATAGAATTTATTTCTTATAACTTACATATTCATGTATAAATTGTATACATTTGGAACTGTTTTCTTCAGTTGATGAAAAATATAAAGGCGTGAAAAGGCGTATTTATGGGGTAATGGGTAAAAAAAGAAAACGGAATTGTGAATGAAAATGACAAATAACATGGAAGTATATTTTTGGAGTATTACAAACAATATGTTTGAAAAGTTACCTCTTTCAGCTACACAGACATCTGCAGTTGAATTGTAAACCGTTTGTGAATTAAGCCTTTATAAATGGACCTGTAGGTAGACATCAGAAAAGGATCACTTATTAACCTCTTAACTGTCTTGTCCTAACCCTTTCACTTCAAAAGTTTTCTTGAGAATTTTACCCCTTCACCGTTTTATTGTCATCTGCTTCAATTTTGCCGCTGAAATGTCGTTTCAAAGTCAAAACATAAGACAGTATGACTGAAGAAATTTCAAAACGAATGTCAAACAGTTTGGATCCTGATCAGACGCCGCATTACGCGGCGTCTGATCAGGATCTAAACTGTTTGCAAACGCGCTTTTAAGCGTCATTGAATGCGAAAGGGTTACGTACTGTGGCGTCTGATCAGGACCAAAACAATTTGGTATGTTCGCATGGATGTTTCTTCAATCAAACTATTTTAAATCTAATTTGGAACGATATCACTCTAATAGAGTTTAAAACATACGTAATATGGCAGAGACACTGTCAAAGTAATCATTACTTTGGAATTACAAGAGCAGTGACACCTCTTGTATAGCCACTACATTATGTGAAGTATAGCGTGTTATGACAGGTGGCTACTCAAAATAATGTGAAAGCAAAAATTGAAAACGTTCTGTTCTGCTTTTAGCTTGCTTTACGCTGTCACCTGTCCATTAGCCTTCATTTTAGTGGTCGTAATAATACTATATTTGGCAATGGTAGCAGGTGAAAGTGAATGTAACAAATTCTAGCTCGTTTATAGAACATATGTCTTGTTAAAATATGTCTAATTCAATCAAACATAAGTATACCGTAATGAGAAATGGGTGTTGTTACTTGACAAGTAAATCTAGTACATGTATAATGACAAATGAAAATAGCAATGACAAATGGTGTTGGCCCAGACTGGATACTCCAAAGTGCGACGTCTCGTCAATTTCTACAAACATGTTTATTAAAATTGACGTGGCTATATACACTTGTTGTGTTCAACGTTTGCACTGGAATTATTTTTGCGAAAACATCAAGGCGCTAACGAGTGAAAAATTTGATCCCGGCGTGAATGGACGACGTTGATTAGAATATTTTGGTGGTTTAGATATCAGTTCAGTTTGGTTCATTCTTAATTTGAGTCTCGTCATGGTTACAACAAATATAAAGACAACAAGTAATACATCACAATACACAAAGTAACTACACCATTCATAAATGAGGTATAAGAGACTATTATCTGTGAAATCAACATTCACTGCCCTTTGAACTATTGCACATACGTACATATATACATCTATAAAGATACTAACCAAGTTTATTGTATAAACATGATAGTTTAAAATAATTTCAACAAAATGCCATGGTTGTCTTTAAAATCTGCAATAAAAACAAATTGAGTTTTACAGACAAAAAAGACCAAACAAGTCAACTTAAGAAATCTTGTAAAACATCGATTATTACCTCAAATCAGATTTGAAAAAAGCTGATTAATGGAATTTGTATATATATTATTAAATGCATTTGAAATGTAAAGCATCAATTAATACATTATTTACAATAAATAGTATATCAGTTCTGTATTAAAGTTTATCTGCTTACAAAAAGCTGTCGTCTATGTAAAATATTTAAACAGGTTTTGGCACAGGTTCTAATCATATCCGTATTGCAAGAGATATCTCAATTTATCACCGTCTGACACATTACAGAAACTTTGATTAAAATGTATCGCCTTTAAAAACAATTCTTCTCTAAGGTCGTTATATAATTTACAGTGCAACAAAACGGGAACTTCAGTCTCTTCTACATTCTTATCACATACACGACATATTCTAAGTTCTTCATCAATACCCTCATATCTTCCAGGTTCTAAACGGATGGGTGCCACCCCTTGCCTAAATTCGCAAAAGCTGAACGATGACTCGGTGTCACACTTCTTTTACAATAAGCCTCAACACCAAATTTTTCCTGTTTTATATAATCTTAATTTAATTCGACCACATCCTGATGGACCAATACTAGATCTATTATTAATTTTTATTTGCCAATTATTAACAAAATCATTATGCACTTGTTCTTCGACCTTTTTGGCAAATATTCTAGAAATCGGAATTTCTAATGAATTATAACAAGCCAAGTCACTTGCAATAAGAAAAGCTGAAGTATCAGTGTGGCTGTTAGGATACCCCTTCTTTTCTAACGTTCTTATAGTAAACTAATACCGTTTTGCTGCTAGGTGTACTCTTAACATAAATAAGTGATTGTTATTGATTCCTCTAGTGTAACTGAGAATACAGATATGTGTCTAATTATACCCTTTTTGCCATTATACCGTGGATATTACATTATTGTTTCTCATTTAATTCATTGGCTCCTGAAACTTGTTCAAGTGGTCAATTCCAGTTTCAATTTAAGTCTAGCCCATGTTTAGATCTGAGTCGGAACAAGATAATTCAAACTTGTGTTAGTTCGAACGTACCCATATTTAAAGTTGAAATACGGATACGTTCGGCTTAAGCGAGATCAACATATCGAAATCCATCTTATGAAATACTGCTACGATCGATTTAAGCGAGTTCGAAGTTAAAGTTTCGACTGTTTATTGAACAATGACAAGTGCGGACACTGTGAATAGAATAAATGCGATAGACAGCGGTACTGAATGTGTTGCCAATTTATCTGAACCCCTTCACTGCATTACCCCGTGGCTCAGCCATATTCTAACTTTGAAAAACACATACATTCGACTTGATTGAATTAAAGATATTAAAATTAATTGTAATAATACGGGGAAAGTCTGTGTTTAACGAGTGTGATATACCGAAGTTTGTCTTATTTGGTTTAAAGTTGTTCGTGATAAACTGTAAATATGTGTAGGTAGCTAGAGCTAAACATGTTTTTTTTTCAATCAGATTGCTCGATGTGTTCACGTCTAATCTAGATCTTCTCTGTTTGTAGTGTTTCCCTTTGTCCCATTGGACCGTAGCTGTAAATAAATTAATACCAAATAATCTTTCAAATGTTGGCTTTTCAGATTTCTAAAGTTGACCTTGGCAGAAATGGTTCGTGTACTTTTCATCCTTATACAGTGGAGAATCTGTTATTCTTTCCCAATAAACGCGTTTACGCTAAAACTATTTTTTACAGTGCAAACAGTTTGGAGCCAGATCAGACGCCGGGTAACCCGTCGTCTGATCAGGCTCCAAACTGTTTGCCACCAAGATAAACATGAATTATCAGAATTGTCCAAAAGTTGTACTTTTCTACGTTTTAGTGTTTTGCGTTTGCGTACGTTTGCGTTTAAACGGGAAAGAATAACAGATTCTCCACTGTACAACATCGATCAAAAGCGGAATGTTTTGTAAACCAGTGTCCTCTACTCTTTAACTACCCAAAACGACTATTTGCGACCTCTGCAAGTAGGTTGGACTCAGATCAGACACCGAATGAATCGGCATCTAATCAGACCCCAAACTGTTTGACACTCACTTAATGTTCCTTCAATCATTCCAAGAATACTATATATTTGAACTATTCATACAGTGGAGAATCTGTTATTCTTTCCCAATAAACGCGTTTACGCTAAAACTATTTTTTACAGTGCAAACAGTTTGGAGCCAGATCAGACGCCGGGTAACCCGGCGTCTGATCAGGCTCCAAACTGTTTGCCACCAAGATAAACATGAATTATCAGAATTGTCCAAAAGTTGTACTTTTCTACGTTTTAGTGTTTTGCGTTTGCGTACGTTTGCGTTTAAACGGGAAAGAATAACAGATTCTCCACTGTACAGGCAATACTTTTTAAGCAGACATTGATCTGGCAATATGTGAACCATGTAAATATTGAAACTTCTAGGTTTAATTTTCAGATTCTAAGAAAGCAAACACGTAATATATTCCCAGACGTGTCATGTGAAATGGAGAATTTGAAATAGGAATTGCGACCGGAAAGAAATGAATGTGTTTTTCTAAAACAAAATACAAAACCCCCTATTTAGGAATTCTATGTAACTTTAAATGTCAATGCAGACTTCGAATGTGTTTGCAAACAATTCAGACGCAGATAAGTCGCCTAGTAACTCGGTACCGGATCAGGATCAAAACTGATTGCCATTCTTTGATCCAAAAATTAAAGTACAGAAACAAAATATGTGGAATAATAAGAGATGACAATCCCTAAGCAGAGCAAATAATGATGGCGTGATTTAACCCATGTCGTGCTAATCGCGATTTGGCTGATATTTGCAAACATCTTGAATCCAGTCCAGACGCCGCATAACGCGGCATCTGGGGCCCGTTTTACTAAACAACTTACGCACATTTTTTGCGTAAGTCAAAATTTTAAATTTTAATTTATATTTTTTATTATCACTTGCTACAAACAGCAAATAGCCAGATCAGAGGACGCGCTTTTAGCGCGTCCTCTGATCTGGCTATTTGCTGTTTGCAAACGTTTATGATCGAAAAATTTGACTTACGCAAATTTTTTGCGTAAGTTGTTTAGTAAAAACGGGCCTGATCTGGAACCAAGCTGTTAGCTACTCATATTGATATTTTCTCAATTTAAAAAGAAAAATCAAAATGAATTGTTCATTTTTCGCAGATGATATAGTTTTAGCAGACGACAATTTAGCTTGATAAGGGCTAACACTTAGCCTGCCAAAATATCGTCTTCTTTGAGATTGTCGTCTGCAACCTTTTTACAACTCAGATTCAACCATTTTAAATTGAAGAAACCTAAAAAGGAATGCCAAACAGATTTGTTCCAGAACAGACGCCGCGTTACGTGACATAAAATCTGGACCACAACTGTTTACCAGCATCGGTCAATTCGCGAATAGCAGACGATAGGTTAAGAAATATTGATTTTTTTATGTTTTTTGTGTTAAAATATCTGGATTTACAGTCGAAACTCGATACTTCGAACTCGCGTTAGTTTTGAACATACCCATATTCTAAAGTTTAAACAAGGCTAAGCCACGTTTTCTAACTTTGAAATACGGACATGTTGTAAAGATGATACGATGTATTCTTTTGACAGTTTTATATATTGCTATATAGAATATGTAATTTGTGTATGTTTGCAATGTCGCTTAATATTGAAATGAATCTATCAATTTAAGTGCGGTTTTACCCTTTCATCGCCATATTGTCGTCTGCTTCAATATTGTTGACTGTAATACCATTTCAAAGTTAGATTTAAGGCAGTATAACTAATATCATTTCAAAACAAGTGACTAACAGTTTTGCTCCTCGTCTGATCAGGATTAAAACTGTTTGCAAATGCGCTTTATGATGTCATTGAAAGTGAGAGGGTTAAACAAGTATGCCTGTTCCAAACACTTTGGAGCTAATCTTGCGACATCATAATTTAGAAAATCAACATTTAGATCTTCATAAACTTGCAATTTGTACATCGTATTTATGTTTTGTTCCAATCCATTCAATTTAAAAGGGGTAGTGATAGGGGAAGAAATACCGTGTCCCTCAGTGTAAAAAGCAACCCAAGCTTTTTCTATGTCAAACAGTTTTACAATCTATCAAAATGCTGAACCCTTCAGCGCAACAGAAGACTTAATACGACTTTGCAACCAGGGCTCCAGATAAGAACGATTAAACTGAACAAATCCAGCATTTTCTCACTCATTCAGCACCAACTCCTATGGTGTTACTACTCATTAGAATCGTCTCTTCGAGACGATTCTAATAAATAGTGACACCGTAGGGTTTAATGCAGAAATAAAGATTTTATTTTATGAAATACGCCCCTTATCTGGAGCCCTGTTTGCAACAGTTTGGATTCAGATCAGACACCTCATACACGGCTTCTGATCAGGATCTAAACTATTAAATACTCGTATTGATATTCCTTCAGTCATACTTTCTGAAGTCTGAGGTCAGACGACTATATTAAAGCAGAAGATAATTAGGCGCTGAAGGGGCAAACACAAACGCTAAATGTGGCTGTATAAGGGTTAACATGATACTTCAAACATGCTTAAATAATGCTTTAAGTATTTTAGAAAGTTGAATTTCGATAATCTAATCTCGCTTAAATCGTCATGCCAGTATAGATGTTTTAACTTTGAATTAAAGGTCTGTTCGAACTAACACGAGTTCGAAGTATTGAGTTTCAACTGTGTCTGACATAGTTTACAAGCAGCTGGTCGCTTTTAAGCAGACGACACTGAGACGATGATTGTGTTAATATCTGTTTGTTAAATAAGCAGATTACCCAATAAGGCAAAGTATCATCTAAATATCTACTTGTGGCGTTTATTTCTTCCAGCTTCCATTGGTCACGAATTGTGGAGTAAGCAGTTGATTTCAATTCAATGACACATTTGGGAAATAGGTTTAAGCCATTTCTGTATGGATAAACACGTCAATTATCACAACAAATGTTAAATGTTAGGCATTTTATTGACGATTGCTTTAGTACATGCGTATGAATAACCTTTATACGTTAAAGTCGCTTTTCATTTTAAAATGCAATGTAAAAGTATATATTTGCACAGAAATCCGTCGCTTATAAGACTATTAAGTCGATTGGAAAATACGATTATTTTCGCCGTGCTATGCAGCGGGAAAACAGTGTAGTCCTGCCTCGACGCAACGTATCAAACGCGGCGGCTGGTCAGGATATACTCTACTTGCAATGCGTTAAGTCTGGTTGTTTCTCCATTTTCAAACATGTTGTATCCAGATCAGAAGCCATGTAACTCGATAGCTGATCAGGACCCAAACTGTTGAACAATCGGAAAAATACATAATGTTAAATTTGAAAAGAGCAACAGAATACACGGTTAAAGGGGTACTTGCGTAAAACCAATGCTCACCAAATACTAATACCAACTGGGCTTAAATAGTCTTTAAATGTTGACAGATAAGAACAAATGTATAATTGCACACTAATGAAAGAATGACCATAAGAACCTATTCCTTTTGAAAAAATCAATTGGGGAAGAAATAGCATTGATATTACAGACACAACAATAGCGAGTATATAAAAAATAAATAGCTGGTAATATTTACATTGCAAATCGTTATTTACATTATAACATCTGACGGTGTGGTAAAGTTTTTGGCACAAGTACGACTCATATCCGGGTTTGAAAACACAGAACAAAACTCATAATCACACAAGGTATTGAACGTTGGATCACAATCATGCGCTATTGTAAGCAAAACTGTTCTTATATCCACAGAAATGGGACAATTCAGTATAACATGTACCTCTTTGTCAATGGAACCATCATCACGAAAGGTGCCACTCCTAAAACCCTCTGGCAAGCCCTCGTAACGACCAGTTTTAATAGGAGCGACGCCTAGTCGAAATTTGCAAAACGCAGAACGATGTCGGGGTGGCAATAAAACTGTTCTGTGTAATAACAAGTTTTAAGTAGTCTATATGCTCTTAATTTGTTACGACCATTGTCAGAGGGACCTACAGTTTTGTTTATCCTGATGGACCAGTTGTTAACATGTGTATTAAATATCTTATCCTCAACATCATTTGCGATAAAGCATAAGTCAAACTAGAGACACTTTGAAAACCGTAAACGTCGTAATGCTTCATGACAATTCAAAACCAGTTTCTACATGAGTTGCCAGCATTTCTTTATTCTCAAAGGGACACTCGTTTACTATATACATGGACATGTACTTACAAAGTAAGAGAAGACAAGTAACTACATCAACAATAAAGTAACAAACATCTTCCTACCTCATGGGTATGCATGGAAAAGGAATTTTCAATAAAAAAGGCAATGTAAAAGCCATTGTTGTGTTTACCCCCAATCCCTCCACTAAAGAATAGTCTTCAGAACAGATTTTGATCAGAGGGTTCTTATAGAAACCCTCTGATGTGGGTCTTTACAGTTTGCATAGGACAAGTGAACTCCTTAAAGGTACACTATATGTAATGAACGCGTATATATACGTGTTTATGCGTTAACAGAGTTCAATGAGTTAAACCGCTTACTGGTGCTTATAAAGTTCTTGGATGAGAAGTACTGGTATTTTGATATGCATTTCCATTAGGTTAATTGTTATGATAAGTGTATGTAAATCTTGTCGCTAAGTGCTGACCTTTAGAAGTAACCTTGTCCGGGAATAGTTCTCTTGATGCAGCACGTACACCTCAAACTGAAATAAAACACGTAGACCTTAATCCCTTACAAAACTTCTTTTTAAGATGATCTCTTCAGGTTTGTGATGAACTGCCAGTTAACATTGACTCTTTTGAGGTTAGTACCTTGATAGTTTTCAAGTATGACAAATATTGGAGACCCTGATCAAAGGGTTCATTCGGGAGTCCTCTGATATTTGTCTACACTGTTTGTAAAGGACGTATATATCCGGTTCTAACATCTTGCGGGTTAAGGTGAAATGTTGAGATATCAGACTTTAAGACTACGGTGTCCTGTTCCTGGCACATTTAATCTCGCCAATTTCAACATGCAAGTAAGAGATTGCCGCTACTTCGTATATTGAAAGGGACGAGACTTTTGGTCGCACCAACAAATCACTATAGAAGACGCCCTGGTCTTGCAGAACTCCTATTGGAGACTCTTTTCGTGCGTTTATTTTTATGTTAGAAAATGTATTAGAAAGTATATCATGTTAAGATTTGCTCAAGTGAAAAAGAAATCCGTTTGATTTTTGTCTTATTCAAAAAGATAGATATGAATGCCAACCAGTAAATACATTGAACACCTAGTGACGAGTATACTCGTCATTTACAAACAGTATACAGTTCTCCCTCCCTATGACGGCCCTCTAAATAACGATTCCCTCCTCAAAAATCGATTGCCGCTGTTCCCCGAACAAGGCGTATGTATCTAACGCATTCACTGCTGCAATATCGCCAGCTTCAAATTGTCGTTTGCTGATTTCCTAAAAGCTACGTATTGGGCATTTTGACAATTCAATTTCAGCATTCAAAGATTATTAGTTTTCCGGATAACACACACACTCTTTGTATTCCATTGAGTGTTGTAAAGTACACGTCGTGTTCTATGCAAACCAATCAGTGGAGGCCCAGTTAAGAAGACCCTCTAATCAGGGTCCGCACTGTCATTTTGCAATAAATTGTAATATACAACCTTTAATAATAACAAATAGACTAATTTTTATTGAAAACTAGATTTGTCCATTCTATGTTTCATGAATGAGTGAGCAATTAATGCTAGGTTCACACCAACGGCGAATGCCGCGCTTTAAATCGGCGAGCAAAGCGTCGTCATTTTTGTTAACTTTTCAAAAAATATCACGATCTCTTACGCTCTGATAAGCTCTGATACGCTCTGATACGAATTGGTTGCCGCTTTTGGTCGAATTATTTCCCGACTTGTTACGGTTCCTCGCGCTTTGGTCCCGCTTTCATCAGGCTTTGTTACGCTTGAAGTCACGCTTTAATAAGCTTTATTACACTTTATTACGCTTTGATGCGATTATGGCGCTTTAAATCAAGCTTTGATACGATTATCAAGCTTTGTTGTGCATTGTTACGCTCTGTTCAGCTCTGTTACGCATTGGAAACTGTCAAAATCGCCGATTTCATGCCGATTTTTATCAAGAGCCTACATAAAGATGCAGAAGTTCCAAACTGTCATTGCATCTTTGACTCCAGAACACGATGGCAGAACAACAAGATCCAGAAGTTCCAGATGAACCAGAGCATGATCTATCTGAAGAAGACATGATGTTTGTCTCCTTGTTGTATAACTACATCCTAGCCATTGAAATCGTGAAAGAGCGTGAGAGAGCGTGAAGAAACTTGCCAAGCGTAACAAAGCCTAACAAAACGTGTCAATCCTTGATCGAAGCGTCTCAATTCGTGGGAAAGCGTGAGAGTCATTCGTGAAAACGTAACAAATCGTAACAAAGCGTGTCAGATCTTGATGAAAGCGTCTGACCTCGTGTCAGATCTTCGTGCCAGATCGTAACAAATCTTGAGACATCTTAACGAAGCGTGTCAAGTGGTGACAGACCGCGAAGACTTGGGTCCCCGCTTTGAACCAAGCTCTGTTAAGCTTTCCTACGCTTTGAGTCAAGCTTTGCTGAGCTTTGTTACGCTTTGTTAAGCTTTGATAAGCTTTGATACGCCCTAGGCGCTTTAATCAATTCGTGACAGAGCGCCCCAAATTTTTAAACAGTTTAAAAAAATTGGGCGCTCTTGCCGAATGTCCCGCTTTACTCCAAGCTTTCCCACGATGTAGTACGACCCTGACGCTTTAATCAAGCTTTGTTACGCTCTGGTGCCGCTTTGCACGCCGCTTTAAAGCGCCATCAAAGCGCCGTTGGTGTGAACCTAGCATTAGGACGGATAAGGCGCTTTGCGTTATTTGTACCTCTCAGTCCATTCGATTCGCTTAACCCATTACCCAATAGCCTGTTTCTGGTTTTGAAGGCAGGTGGAAACTTCAAGCAGGCTGAAAGCAAAGCAGAATGTGTTTTAAGGCGCATTCTGCTTTTCTTCCTACCTGCTTTAAGCTACCATCTGCTATGATGTAGAAATATTTCTTTTGTTACATATTTATTACTGTATAGATTGGAACTTTTTCTTCAGTGAAGGAATAAATCAGATGCGCTCAAGAGGGCTTCTATGAGGGAAATGGTTCAACTTGTCGTCTGGTTTTATTTTCTCAGATTTAGATTTGAGTCACTTTAACTGAAAAAAAATTGTTGTGATTTACAGGCATGTTTAATTCAGACCAGGGTCTAATCTGTATCCAAAATTAAGTGCAATATGCTATTTTCCCAAATAAAGTGTTTCAGTCGATACCATGATATATTGCAAAACATTTGGAACCAGACCAAACGACGGGTAACCCGGTAACTGGCCAGATTCTACAAATTAATGCATTGTGTTTAGCGTAAAGGCCCGATAAACCTCCCCTACCCGGTATAAGTGATGTCAGACATGAAAGCTTATTATTTGCTGCTGACGACTAGATGGTTTGAGAGCCAAGGAGGTTCATGTTATAATTGTAATGTTTACGTCTACCTTAAATATATGCCAATCAACTGGTTGTTATAGAAATTAACAGAAATAAACACTGTTTGATGTTATATATTTGTGGTAACCCTTCCGCTGCCAGAATCACGTAATAACCAGTCTAGCTCATTCCCGGCAACCATTTCGCCAGGTTAAAATGTCGTCTGCAAGCAATTTAAGGATTTAGAAAACTAGACATTTTTATTTAGGAAATATTGATATGGGTTTGAAAGAGTTTGGATCCTTATCAGCCGCCGTGTGACCTGGCGTCTTATCATGATCTAATCTGTTTTCAAATATTCTTGAAAGTGTTCATTGTGTTGGTAAATCCATAATTAGAATACTTTTTTCATCAATCACAACACTTACTATTTTTCTTATTGCTGACTGTTTCGTCCACTACTGTGGACGAAACAGTCAGCAATAAGAAAAATAGTAAGTGTTGTGATTGATGAAAAAAGTATTCTAATTATGTTTTCAAATACTAGTGCGGTCGTGATTGGTATTGGAAGGGTTACTATAACAATGTCGTGCACTGTTTACATGTCTATAGTTTAACATGCCACTATTAATAAAATAATATCACCACACAAACACATTTCCTTTCAGTGTTTCAGATAGCAGCTTTATTAACCCTTTCATCGCCGAAGTCGCATAATGTCGACTTTGCAACTCCTTTGACTCAGATCAGACGTCACGTAACGCGACGTATAATAAGGATCGAAACTTTTTGACACTCATGTCGATATATTTTAAGTCATACTACCTTAACCCTTTCCCTTATAAAAGCGACTTTTAGCACATGCATTTTATTCATCCGCTGAAGAAAATAGTTCCAAATTATACCATCATGAATATGTGTCATACTTAATATTTTCCTCATTCTAGCAGGTAATAGCTTAAAGCAGGCTGAAAGTAAAGCAGAATGCGCCATATGGCGCATTCTGCTTTACTTTCAGCCTGCTTTAAGTGGTCACCTATCTTCAATACTAGAAATAGGCTATCAGGTAAAGGGCTAAAACATAACTTTAAAACGTTCTTGCAGACAACAATGGTGAAGCAGATGACAACATGTAGGGGTAAAAACCTCACGATTCATTTGGCACCCAAACAAAAGATAACAGTGAAGTAAAACAAGTTCTTGTAAGATATTAGTAGACATTATGTTTAGTTAAATATAGATACCGAATTTATTTTCAACTTTGACAGTGCCAGGCTTGACAACATTGACATTTCCAAACAGTTTGGTTCCACACCAGATTCCATGCAAAGTGACATCTGATCAGGATCAAAATTGTTTGAAACTCATATAAATATTTTCAGTCTACAATTCGAAGGTTTAGAAAATTGTCACGCCTAAAATTCTAAATGTTAGAATAGACAAACAATCGACATTTTCAGGCAGACTATATCGTCGCAATGAATGTATTTGACTGGTTATGGCCTTATACTGGCAGTGGATAGGGTTAAAATTCTCAGTTTGATTATTACTCAGTTTATTCATAATTATACTTGTGAATGCGCTTTAAAGTGTATTTTGCTTTACGTTGAGCCTGCTTTAAGTTACTATCTGCTTGGATATGGAAAATATTTACAACGTATTTTTGGTACATGTTTATGACTGTATAAATTAAAATTATTTTATTCATTGGAGGAATAAATGAAATGTGTTAAAAGACGCTTCTATGTGGGAATGTGATAACTCTTTCCTCCCTGAAACTTTAAATGGACAATTCCAGTTTCCAATTTAGTCGGGTCCATTTCTGACTTTAAAGGGTTTTTTTTGTCAATGTTTGGCATTATGACAAAAAGTGAAGACCCAGATCAGAGGGCTCCTTTCGGAGCCCTCTGATCTGGGTCTTCACTGTTTGCAAAGGACAATTGTACTATTCACATGTACATTGTTTGAAAAGAATGCCTATTTGCGGGACTAGGGTTCAAAGGGTTAAAGACATGTGTTCAATCAGGATGGGCTTGCTGGATTATTTCATTATATATATACAAGTGATCTAAGGACACTGTAATATTTTCCCATACAGCAGAACATCACAGATTCAATTGCAAACAGTGAAGACCCTGATAAGACACAACGTCACTGGGCGTCTAATCATGGTATACACGGTTTACCAATATCCCCTTAACCCTTTCCCCAATAGAAGCGCCTTTTAGCGGATATGATTTATTCATCCCCTGAAGAAAATAGTTCCAATTTAATCAGTAATGAATATGTATTATAGGGAATATTTTCTATATTATAGCACATGGTAGCTTAAAGCAGGTTGAAAGTAAAGCAGGAATGCGCCCTAAGGCGCATTCTGCTTTACTTTCAACCTGCTTTAAGTAGTCACTTATCTTAAGTACTAGAAATAGGATATCAGGTAAAGAGTTAAATGGGTTGACACTACCACAGTGTATTGAAGTAGTCTCGCACACTGGAGAATACTGTTTCTTTTCCCCTGACACGAAACGAGTCACAAACGCAAAACTGTAAAATGTAGTTTATGATTAGTTTTAATCGGACTGGTGATTTTTTATTATCATTATTTCTTAATTTTCCAATAATTCTATTAACACATACATCCATTCATATCTTTACTTTCAAACATCAAATACAAGTAGAAAATACAATGTAATTTACGACGAAATTTGCATGAAAAATCAATGAAATATTGAAATATATATTAGCAAACTAAATAATATTTTACAACATGCAATTTGTCTCTTGAATGTAAAATTAGAAAAAAACATTATCATGGAGAAAAAATGAAAAGACATAAAAAAAAGAAAATACAGAAAGAACATGCATTTTTTGCTAAGTTATTTATACATGTATAACAGTAAGTTCTATGTCTAAATGTAGTTTAGTACAAGGTATCGTACAATTGTCCATGTAGAAACTATATTTTCTGTATTATTTCATGCTTCAAGCCTTGTTTAATATCCCATGCCAGTTTCAATTATTTAATCCGCTTATTGATGACACGGTTTTCTTTGTTTTGCATTAAATATCTATCGTTTTATTTCTAAAAACAAAATGCTAAGTTTTGTTAGATAACTGATCAGACGCCGGAATACCGGCGTTTGATTTGGCTCCAAACTGTTTGCAATGCAAAACTAATGATTTTGCATAACGCGGTTTTGGGAAAATAATAATTTCTTTGCCACTGTAATAGCAAGACTTTACTGTAAATGAAAATTGCTACAGCATCCTTCATAATTAATAACCATAATTTGTAGGTACGTATTGGTAATTAGTAAAGTCATTCCTCTTTCATATGCGTAGGTTATTATCGATATGCATGCGCACCATTCTAAATCTGGAATTCGCACGCAAACTACCGCTGGGGTTTATCCTCATAGCTTCCAAGCCTCGCTGTTACGGCATTTGTGAATAGTATTGATCCAGACCAGACCAGACGCATAGCTGTGATATACACAATGTCAAAATCTCTGACCGATAAGCAGATGATATCGCGACAGTTACATGTTTAACCCATTACTCCATAGCCTGTTTCTAGTTTTGAAGACAATCGACCACTTAACGCAGGTTGAAAGTAAAGCAGAATGCGCCTTAAGGCGCATTCTGCTTTATTTTCAGCCTGCTTTAAGCTACTATCTGCTAAAATATAGAAAATATTTCTTATAATACATATTTATAGCTGTATATATTGAAACTGTTTTCTTTAGTGGAGGAATAAGTTGAAAGCGTTAAAAGGCGTATTCATAGTAGGGTAATTGGTTAAAACTATGTAGAAAACAGCCAATCTTACATGTATGAAATAACAGTTGAAACCTTTGTCAAAGTAGTCCTTCCAATGCTGGACCTTATACAGCCTAGAAGAAGGTTTATAAGGTAGTCCTTCCAATGCTGGACCTTATACGTATACAGCCTAGAAGAAGGTATATAAAGTAGTCCTTCCAATGCTGGACCTTATACAGTCTAGAAGAAGGTATATAAAGTAGTCCTTCCAATGCTGGACCTTATACAGCCTAGAAGAAGGTATATAAAGAAGTCCTTCCAGTGCTGGACCTTATACAGCCTAGAAGAAGGTATATAAAGTAGTCCTTCCAGTGCTGGACCTTATACAGCCTAGAAGAATGTTTATAAAGTAGTCCTTCCAATGCTGGACCTTATACAGCCTAGAAGAAGGTTTATAAAGTAGTCCTTCCAGTGCTGGACCTTATACAGCCTAGAAGAAGGTATATAAAGAAGTCCTTCCAGTGCTGGACCTTATACAGCCTAGAAGAAGGTATATAAAGTAGTCCTTCCAGTGCTGGACCTTATACAGCCTAGAAGAAGGTTTATAAAGTAGTCCTTCCAATGCTGGACCTTATACAGCCTATAAGAAGGTTTATAAAGTAGTCCTTCCAGTGCTGGACCTTATACAGCCTAGAAGAAGGTTTATAAAGTAGTCCTTCCAATGCTGGACCTTATACAGCCTAGAAGAATGTTTATAAAGTAGTCCTTCCAATGCTGGACCTTATACAGCCTAGAAGAAGGTATATAAAGTAGTCCTTCCAGTGCTGGACCTTATACAGCCTAGAAGAAGGTTTATAAAGTAGTCCTTCCAGTGCTGGACCTTATACAGTCTAGAAGAAGGTTTATAAAGTAGTCATTCCAATGCTGGACCTTATACAGCCTAGAAGAAGGTTTATAAAGTAGTCCTTCCAGTGCTGGACCTTATACAGTCTAGAAGAAGGTTTATAAAGTAGTCCTTCCAATGCTGGACCTTATACAGCCTAGAAGAAGGTATATAAAGTAGTCCTTCCAGTGCTGGACCTTATACAGCCTAGAAGAAGGTTTATAAAGTAGTCCTTCCAGTGCTGGACCTTATACAGTCTAGAAGAAGGTTTATAAAGTAGTCATTCCAATGCTGGACCTTATACAGCCTAGAAGAAGGTTTATAAAGTAATGCAGAAAACTTCTTTCAGAGGTTTCTGATGGTGGAGCTTTCTGAATAAACCGTTTTCCCACATTCAGACATAAACTTTGATATAGTAATTCTCCGTCTTTTAATTAATACCGACTATCAGTTTTGCATGTCGAGCGCGACTTGAACATGAAACGCAGTGTCTTATCCGGATCCAAACTTTATTATACAATTATTTCGGTTTCTTCCATGAAAACATCACAACTCTGCATTTGACAAAAATCAAACTAGATATTACGACAGGCTAAGGATTAAACAAGCGCGCATGTACTTCCGTATTCCAGGCATTTTCTAAGAACAAGTTTCTTATAAATTTTATTTCTAAGAAAAACTTATCATTATCTATGTGTAGTTGATGAAAAAAGAGTTATCACGGCGGAACTTCTAGGAAAGTGCAGTACAGTGCCCCCTCCATGCAAACGAGTCTGTCCTTATAGCAATGCATGCTGCTGTTGCTCCAAATAAGGGACAATTATGTCTAACTCTTCACCGCTGCAATATCGTCTGCCTTTTTGTTTATATGTATGCGTTCGTAACAAAAGAAACTTACAGATGAGTGTAAAACAGGTTGGATTCACAGGGCTGCCATAAGTTGACATGAAAAATCCTAAGATTTCCAAATTTGCATTTGTCAAGTGCGAATTTACGAACCCTAACCCCATAGCCTGTTTCTAGTTTGGTTGACACGTGACTACTTAAAGCAGGCTTGAAGTAAAGCAGAATGCGCCTTATGGCGCATTCTGCTTTACTTTCAGCCTGCTTTAAGCTACAATGTTCAAGAAAAAAATCCGAAGATCTAGGAAAAATCAGGAGAAATGGCAGCCCTGGATTCATAGCTGTTTGCAAAAGTCAGTCAAGTCGCGTGTAACTCTCAATCGTCTCGTGTGCTTTGGAAAGTTCATCGTGGCAATAGTGTTGCACGAAGAACAGTTAACAATTCAGTGGCATGCACAACTAGTATATGCTGCCGACATACGAGTGTTAGCAATTATATGTTACACATTATTGTCTTCTAATTCAATATAACCTCAATAGGTCACTTTGAAAAGTCGAAATAATTCATCTTTCAAAACTAACACATGTCTAAGGGAATGTTTGTCTAAAATGACCTAAAGTTCTTGCAATTTATCTTTAAAGAGACACGTGTTGATTTCAACATACATTTAATGTAGAACACATTTACGTATTGCAGCAATTACAGTGGAGAATCTGTTATTCTTTCCCAATAAACGCGTTTACGCTAAAACTATTATTTACAGTGCAAACAGTTTGGAGCCAGATCAGACGCCGGGTAACCCGGCGTCTGATCAGGCTCCAAACTGTTTGCCACCAAGATAAACAAGAATTATCAGAATTGTCCAAAAGTTGTTCTTTTCTACGTTTTAGTGCTTTGCGTTTGCGTACGTTTGCTTTTAAACGGGAACGAATAACAGATTCTCCACTGTAACTATAGGATCTTTCTGCATAACGCTTGTCTTGCATTCAGGATAAGTTTATGTTAACCCTGTAAACTCTCATCATATCTACATGCGTCCTTTACAAACAGTGCACATGTGAATAGTACCTTTGTCCTGTGCAAACAGTGAAGGTCTATTTCAGAGGGCTCCTCAAAGAGTCATGTGACATTGGTTATAATATTGAAATAATTTCAATATTTCCATGTACCGCCATAATGTATCATGTTTAATGTGAATGTACTTATTTGTCTTTTCTCGCTTTGTAGGTACATTTATATAAATTCATATAAAGCGCTTTTGAACGCTATATAAATTGGGTATAATAATAATAATAATAATATGATCAGAGTCAGCACTGTTTGTCATATATCCTTACATTGACAAATACCCTAAATAGTAAAATATGGACCTGACTAAATTGGAAACTGGGATAGTCTGTTCGAAGTTTCGGAGAGAAAAGGCCTCAGATATCCATGCATTTTCAACCTAATGTCGCTAAACACATGTTTGACTGTAACTCCCTTGCGAAACGCACAAGCCGTGTAAAAGAGAAACATAACATTTGGATAGTTCAAAATTTGTTATCTTTTTGCAGAGTAAAAACTCTCTATATCGACCAATTAAAAGAAGATTAATTGATTCTATAAAGGTCAATTGAGAGCTTAAAACAAGGTGAAAGTAAAACAGAAAGCTCCTAAAGGAGCTATCTGTTTTACTGTCACCTTACTTTAAGCAGTCACATGTCTTAAACACTTAATAATTCCTACAATTAAGTGCCCGTAATAGAGAGAGTGTACTGTATATCAAATATACATACGTAGAATTGACAGGTATGGTATATTTCGATGGTTGTTCATCTATTTTAAATGAGTTCAGTTTAATTCCCAGCCTATCATTCAGACACATCGTTTAACTTCTTTTGAATTGCCGTTCAACCATTTCTATGCCTGAAACCGGTACAGTAGAACCTCTCTATCACGATCACTAAGTTGTGTCAAATATCAGTCGCTTAAGACAGGTTACTGCTTAAAGCAATGTGAAAGTGAAACAGAAAGCTCCTAAAGGAGCTTTCTGTTTCACTTTCACATTGCTTTAAGCAGTAACCTGTCTTTTATACAGACAATTAGCATTATTTTTAGTGGTCGTAATAGAGAGGTTCTACTGTATAATGTATAGTTGCAAACTGTGAAGACCCTAATGAGAAGGCTTCTTAAGGAGCCCTCTGGTCAGGGTTTGCACTGTTTGGCTTACTTTGTTTTTTGCACATATATTTAAAAGCTGCCTCTAAATCAAAATAAACAAGTCATGTTTTCAACATTGGAAATATGAGCTAAAATGATTGTAATCACTTTTACTGCCTTACTCCGAGCAGAATGAGACTTTTATGTGTAAACAGAGTGAGTCCCTATCGCGGCGTCAGATCAGAATCCCAACTGTTTGCCACTCATTACAATATTTCTTTAGTCAACTAACCTAAGTTTTATATTTTAGAAATAAAACCAGATGACAAAAGCTATAATCCGAACAATCGATCAAGGTTTCAACTTACATGCAAATGTGTTCGGTATCACCAGCTCTTTTACTGCAAATAATGACCCCATTAACATTTGCTATCTCCCAAAATACATAACAGGATAAGTTTTAAACACTCGAATATATGTCACTTCAGTCAAAATGCCACTAAATGTAAGTAATGTATTTGAAAGTTTAAAACATGTGCAGATGACGGTTCAAAGCAAAATATAACAGTTAAATATTTCAGTATAAAAAACGGCTGATTTTGTATGTAGACTTGATTAATTGAGAAATGTACAGTCACTCTGCATCCCGCAAACGATAAACAAATACTTAACCCTTTACCCCTTCGTATGTGTCTAGCTTAGAAGACAGTTGACAACTTAAAGCAGGTTGAAAGTAAAACAGAATGCGCCTTAAGGCTATAAGACTTTACTTCAGCCTGCTTTAAGATTTTATCTACTAGGATTTAGAAAATAGTTCTTCATAGTACTTTTTCATGACACTGTAAATTGGAACTAGTTTCTTCAGTGGAGGATTCAATCTATACTCAGCAAAAATAGAAACGTCCCATGTTTTGAACGAAAATATCTCTGACGTTATTTAAGTGATACATCAAGTGAATGTACTTGTGGGATACTGGTTAGTTGGAGTTACACATGTGTAAAGTTTTCACAAAATAACACAGATAAAAACTGTTAACGTAACGGAATCATGAGTTTCACGTTTTGCACGTGCACGGTACACACGTTTCAATAAAGTAATTCTGTCACCGTCGTACAATACACACGACACATGCTAATAAAAATATTTGAAAAACACCATATGAATTCAAAACCCTTGAATCATGCCACGCTCGTCTGAAGTTGAAAGAAAGCGGGCAATGACGGCCATTGACGTCGCCCGCTGGTTCGGCTGCTATCGAAATACCAAACAGAGGCTTGCGACCCGGTACCATGAGACTGGGACTGTCCACAATCGTTGTCGCCTTAGTCAGCCCGTTTTCCCTCCGACAGAACTGACCACTACGGCACGTTAAAGCACTTACGTCTACGTCATTTTCCAGCCACCAAACGGCTAGTGAACACGGTAAGTCATCACAGAACTTTGTAATCGCGTGCAATCCAACGCTTAACCAATCAGAGCATGACGTCCATATTCCGGTCAAAGGACGACACGTCACCGTGATGCTAAGTTATCTGTCGTCTCGACGTCATTTGAATTGGAGGCAGAGTGACTGGTACCAAGTTCTTTTTACTGACGAATCTCGATTCACACTTAGCAATGCAGATGATAGACTACGCAAATTGATTACATTTGAGATTCAGCATTCAATATTTGACACAGACCTCACAGCAAGAGTGAATGTCTGACGTTCTCATTAAACATTACGTTACGCCGTAGAAATGGAGCGTATATTGATGCAAACGATGGCCGTACACGATATTAATCTTACTGAATACAACTTGGGCCTTTTTATGAGAATTGAGTTATCAACTAAACATTTTAAAAAAAAAAACAACATTTATTCAGATTTTATATTTTGACCCCTACCAACTTCTTCATTACATCACTCAAAAAGTTTTTATCTCAGCAATATGAGGTTAGCTGATATGGATTCAAAAATGAATGAACTTCATTTTCTGTGTATGTTTTATTACCATCAACCTTATAACTTTCAAGAAAATGTTCCTGTAATATGGTGGGACGTTTCTATTTTTGCTCAGTATATTTGTAAATTTAAATGACGTCGCGTTTAGCAGACGAATGGTTAACAAACATAAAGGTCAAAGACAGAATTAATTCAAATTGACCACTACTCTAGCTAAAACTGTGGATAAGTTTATTTTGCTCAAAAACCCTTTCTTTTACTATTACACGATCTGCAATCAATACTACCTAAGTAGGTTAGGGTCTTATTTCGTAAGCAGATAAACTGTAATACATACGTGATTTACTTTTTATTGTAAATAATGTAATAATTGATACTTTAAATTTCAAATGTATTTCTTAATATTATATATACAACTTCCATTAATCAGTTTATTTCAAATTTGATATGAGATAATAATCGATGTTTTATAATATTTCTTAAGTTGACTTGATTGGTCTTTTTGTCTGTCAAAATTTAATTCGATTTTATTGCAGATTTTAAAGACAACCATAGCATTTAGTTAAAACGGTATGATTGTCTAGATAAATGGAAGTGACGTGTATTTTAAGCTATCATGTATATACTATATATGTGGTTGGTATCTTCATAGATGTATATAAGTACATGTATGTGCAATAGTTTGAAGGACAGTGAATGCAAATTTCACTGAACATACACTCTTATAACTCAGTTATGAGTGGTATGGTTACGTTGTACAATTGTACTTGTTGTAACCATGATAAGACTCAAGAATGAACTGAACTATATCATGACGCCCGGTCATTCGACGTTTCAACTTATTTTGACCAACCCCCTTCTTTTCGCGTTTAAACATTTCGCACCTTCTCTTCCTTACCCCGAGTACATCGCTTATTTGCAAACAGTTTGGCTCCTTATCAGACGCTGCGTAACGCGGTAACATTCCTTAAGTCAAAATGCTTAGAATTTAGATTTGAGAAAAAACCCAGAAGACAATTGTTAACAATTTATGACGTCACGGCAGTGAAGGAATTAAACTGACTTCACTTGGCTCTATTAACCCTTTACCCCATAGCCTGTTTCTAGTTTTGAAAATAGATGACTACTTAAAGCAGGTTGAAAGTAAAGCAGAATGTGCCTTAAGGCGCATTCTGCTTTGCTTTCAGCCAGCTTTAAGCTACCATCTCCTAGAATAAATAAAATATTCCTAATGATACATATTCATGACTTTTTCAATTGGAACTATTTTCTTCAGCGTAGGAATAAACTGAATGCGCTAAAATGCGCTTCTATCAGGGTTAAGGCGATATCTTACAATGTCCACCATGGTAGGCTGTTGTGGTATTTCGTGTATTAAAAGTCCCCTTTTCAGGACAGTTATATTTGGATCAAGGCTGTCTATCGGATTGTCTTTGAATGACATTTTGGCTTACGGCATGGTCGTTTCAAGTGCCAGATGTTATTTTGAACAATGAATGTTTTTGGAGGGTTTCTTCTCTCAATGATTATACGGAAACATTGGCAATTGTCTCGAGGGAGACCAGAATAAGTGCAAGTTAAGTAAACCTTAATACGACGAAAACTTAAAATAAAGGGACCTAAAGTGCGCATTCAGGCATACGTTCAGCCTGCTTAAAGCTACCATCTGCTAGGGTTTAGAAAATATTTATTTTGGAACAAGCTCATGACTATATTAATTGGGACTTTTGTTCATTGGAGGAATAAAATTAGATGCGCTAAAAGGCAATTCTTTTTGGAAAATGGTTAAACAGCTTTTGGTAAATCTTAAGCAATTCTGTTCTCACCAATCCTAATCGAATCCCCAAGTAGTTCAGTTTTCCAGATTTGAAATAGCTTGCTCAATTTTTTAAGTTTAGCTCCTTTTTACCATGTTTTAACCCGCTCCGGCCATGGGGTTATCTGCTTTCAACCAATGTCTGCTTTTATTACTCAAATTGAGATTTCAGGTAATTTGGCTAAAATATCATCGCAATGAGCGTCAAACCGATTGTAATCTTATCAGAAATAGGTTATGACTTAGTCTTGAAGAAATAGGTTATGTTCAGGATCAAAACTATTTGCAAATATTCTTACTAAGGCAGTGAAGTTGTTGGGTTTTTTTGTGTTTTTTTTTTAAAAAAAATCTGTTGTCCTGTTAATGTATTTACAAAAACATTTATGCGTTAAATGCGTTAAATTTAGATTTGAGAAATAACAAGCAGATGGCAATTGTTAAAACAGATGACTTGATGGCAGCAAAATGGTTAATACATCGTCTAGACAACAAATTGTCTTGGCAATGAGAGGCAAGGGACGAGGTGACATATCCTTGACAACACTCAAAAGAACGCTCGGACTAAAAAATAGGTGTATGATGAGCAAATGATATGTGTAAAGCAAAGGGAAAGGCTGCTTTCCTCCCGTGCTGCCTTTAGTCGCCACCTGTATTATTAACGCTTTTCCACATTTTGTAGCACATTAGGACCCTTTTACATATTCCATCTCATTTACAAGCGCGCAAAGACGCCTCCAACTTTCGCCTGCTGTTTAAGACAAATGTCAGTTTAAAGGAGGGCGATAGTAAGCTGCAGCCCAATCGCCGTTGTATCGTCTGTTTTTATAATGTTGCATGTATACACTATTATACTCAACAAAAAGGGTAAAGGAATTTATCAGAAAAAAATGAACAAAAGTACACCAAATCAAAGAATTATACATTTTTTTTATTTTTATTCTATTAGATACAGTTCGTCGCTTGATAAAAGATTTCACGTTATTTTTCGCCAAATTAGTGTCTACAGAGTTTTCACTCTGTTTATGTCGATCGCTTGCCTGTTTTGGAAGATCAGTGAAATTAACAGTAACAAGAAATATCTTTAAAAAAGATATTCAGCGGAATGGGTGGTGGAATTCATGCTGTAGATGGGTGTGCAAAATTGTATGGAATTGGGTTTTTTCAAAGAATTGTAATATCTTGGATTGAAAAGCAAAAAAAAACATTCAAGGATAACTATAACTCTGACTAAAAAACTATAAATGTACAGAAATGCAAAACAATAATATAACCCATATCCTAGCTACTGGTAGGAGATCCTCAGATTAAACTACTGTTCTATATATCAAACTTCATTCATGGGGAGTTTCTTGAAACAAACTATAACTAAATAAACTGTGCATGCCCTTACAGAACAACAGTTCTATAACACCTCACTCTTTTGAATAAATGATGAAACAACACAATTGTGTTTAACTCACTCGAGGCCATTTATTATATTGCTATCAATGTATGGTAAATTTGTACAAATAGTTAACAATTAAATAAATTGGTAGTAAACCGTAACAAAACACCTTAGAGGCACCACTGTCTATCTATAGCAAATTGTCATAATCTTAAAATAGAAGCATGATGTCATCAGCTCAGTAGTAGTAACCACTGCACTGTGTCTCACAATTAGACCAGCAGCACTGGCTTCAGTTTATCAGGGCTCCAGCTAAGATGGAGTAAACTGAACAAATCTAACATTTTCTCACTCATTTCATCACCAAACCCTATGGTGTTACCACTCATTTTTATTGTCTCGAAGAGACAATTCAAATGAGTAGGACACCATAGGGTTTAATGCACAAATAAAGTTTTTAAGTTTTGAAATAATTCTCTTATCTGGAGCCCTGGCTACTATCCAATCAGACAATTCAGTTTCAACAGGTGCTCTTAATTCTAAATTTCTGATCAAATATGATTGGTTGAAATGTTTGTCTAAATAAAAATGTAGGTCTAAATAGATAATAGGCAGCTCCGCTGAAAAATAAGTCAAATGTCAAGGTCACGCACCAGACGTGACTCTCATTGAACATGTGTGAAATATTCTGGAACGGGGTCCGAGGCAGAGAACGGCAACAAGAACCTCCAATGCTTTTGCTGCGGAGCGTATTTACTGTTCTGCAAAAGCAGACGAGCGTTGGCATTAGCATGTGATGCTCTTGTTTGAACATTCTAATCTTCAACACTGACATTTAAGGCTATCCTGAGAAGGGACTCACGTTTATTTCAAGTGACGTTCAAAGAAACTGAATTTCAAGTTTCGAAAACTCACAGATTATTTAGGTGCTCTGCATAACAAGAAGGAATACTCAATAGAAACTCATTCTGCAAACAATGATCTTGGTCCCTATGTTACTTGACACAATGCTACAGGAAAGCTATAAGTGATATCAATATAAAAATAAACCTTTTTTTAACCGATAACTGTATCTAATAGAATGAAATAAAAAAGGATAATTATTTGTTTTGGTGTTCTTTTGTTCCATGTTTTTCTGAGAATGTCTTAGTTTGTTTGGTTACTATATTTCAAAGTAAGATTTAAAACAGTTTGATAGATGAAATATAAACACGAGTATCAAACAGCTTAGATCTTAATCAGGCGTTTACAAAATCAACCTCAGTCATTTAATATGTTTAGAAGTGTCGTAATACTGGCACTTTACCTTTACCTCATAGAAGCGCCTTTTAGCGCATTCAGTTAAATCCTCCGCTGAAGAAAATAGTTCCAATTTATACAGTCATGAATATGTATCATTAGGATTTTTTTTATTCTATCAGGTGGTAGCTTAAAGCAGGCTGAAAGTAAAGCAGAATGTGCCTTAAGGCACATTCTGCTTTACTTTCAACCTGCTTTAAGTAGTCACCTATTTTCAAATCTAGAAGGAGCCTATTGGGTAAAGGGTTAACTGTGTCTACGTGTGCATTAAGTGCTTGCTTAGTGCTTCGTGTTTCCTAAGAGTATCACACACTTTGTTTTTGCCGGGTTTGAATGCATTTGAAGTGATTTTCATGGAAATATCACATGGGTACCCTTGTGTTTGTGATGAGCATCAAACGGCATTTGTTCTTGCTGGATAGCAATTAAGAAATCATTATTTTGCGGTTATATATTGATAAGATCATTTATTACCAGTGTCTTTTGTTGTTCTCTTGAAACGCGCGTGCCTTGTCTCGGGCTATTAGATTTGGCACTCTTGTTTCACAGCTGAAACTTCTTTGTAGGTAACAAAATGACAATAACAGATAAAAGAGAATAACATTGTTATAATAGTACGTCATAAAATGTCTCTTTCACGACCAATCATTAATAGTGGTAGAAACAGAAGTCAGCTTAAAACAAAATTATATATTAACCCTTAGCCTGCCAGTCACGACTATAGTTCCATATGCAAACAGCTTGGATCCGGATGAGACGCCGAGTAACTCGGCGTCTCATCCGGATACAAGCTGTTTGACACTCGGACAACATTTTCAGCAATTTTGAGCAACTTTGAAGCACTTTGAAACTTGAAGCAGACGAGAAATATAGCAGACGACAATTTATTTGGCGGGCTAAGGGTTAAGTCCTAGGGGAAGAGGCTTAAAGTTTTGTTTCTACATGTATATTGCGTTCGAAAACCACCTCCATTAAATGCTGAAACAATCATACTTTATATCGAGGGCACGGGAAGCAAGTTTTGATACAGATAAATTAGTATGGCTCCTGAATGATGGTACACAATCAGAACGAGGATACCCAAGGAGACATAGATATTTGATTGTTGTAAAAAATGGCACCGTTTTAAGATAGAGGACACGATGTACTTAACTGAAATTGGAAATTGTTACATCACTGAGCAGGATTCCAGGTACAGTGATGAACAATGAAAAAATGTATTGAAACTGAGACATTCCTACAATTTCATTATTTATATGAAGACAGATATAGTTAAAGTTACCTATATTGGCACATTACTGAAATGTTTCAGATATTTCCCAGACAGCCTGTTGATTCAATAAAAAATAACTGTCTTAGGGACACTGAAAAAATGACATTTCTGATGTTTTAGTGTCAAATAATTAAAAGATTCTGCATATATCTTGCTCTTTTTTATGAAATGTGAATATAAACACGTTAGTATTAGCTGAGGATGAAAATTATCCTTTTTTTCGAGTATGATCTTTCTAAAGTTTACAGGACCTGATTTTGTTACATAAAAAAATATTGACTCATAAACATTCAACTAATTTTCAAGTTGTGTACGAGCATCAGTCAAGGTTCTTTTGTATTTACACAAATTGACACATACACAAATTAGGTGAAAGAAAAATGAGAAGAGACAAACAGACATACAATCAACTCTTATCTGTTATCGATATGGTTCCCTATTATTATATTTTCGACGTCTGAACCAATTGCTGCCAGGTGTGACCCAAAGTACATTAACCTTTAAATAACACTACGCGGCCTCTGATCAGGATCCAAACTGTTTGTCATTCGTTTTGAAATTTCTTCAGTCATACTGCCTTATTTTTTAACTTTGAAACGACATTACAGACAACAAAATTGAAGCAGACGACAATGAAACGGTGAAGGGGTAAAACTCTCCCGAATAATTTGATCATGAAAGGGTTAATGGTAGATTATCTGACGTGTTACGAGATATCAGAGTGTCAAATAGGTGAAATATTGCTGAAGTTTATCAACTAGTGTCGACTTGATTGAGAAAAGTCGTACAGTCCCATCAAGGTCAGCACTGTTTGCTTTTCGCGTAGATAGTCAAATAAGGCGCTTGAAAACTGACATCGAGTTTAACGATCACGCTAAGTTCAAGGAATTATCTTAACAATTTTTAACTTTATTAGTTATAGTTTACCCAGTACCCCATAGAAACGACATTTTACGTCTTAAATGTATTACTCGGCTAAAGAAAAGACTTCCACTATTTTCTGTCATGAATATGTACGCACCATACGAAATCATTCCTATATCTACGCAGATAGTAGCTGAAAGCAGACTGAAAGCACAACAAAATTCACCTTAAGGCACATTCTGCTTTACTTTCAACCTACTTTTATTGGAACAATACCGGTGCCATATGACAATTGTATGTGTCACGGTTCCGTTAACTCTTTCCTCCCTGAAACTTTAAATGGAAAATTCCAGTTTCCATTTTAGTCTAGTCCATTTCTGACTTTAAAGGGTTGTTTTTGTCAATGTTTGGCATTGTGACAAACAGTGAAGAACCTGATCAGAGGGCTCCTTTCGGAGCCCTCTGATCAGGGTCTTCACTGTTTGCATAGGACAAGTGTACTTTTCACATGTACACTGTTTGAAAAGCACGCCTATATGCGGGACTAGGGTTCAAAGGGTTAAAGCCTACTCAATCAATCAATAAAAACTAGAAAAAGGGTAATGGTGTAAAGGTAAAGATGAGTGTTTACTGGTTCAAGAAACTTGTTTAACCCTTTACCCAATAGCCTTTTTCTAGTTTTGATAATAGGTGACTACTTAAAGCAGGTTGAAAGTAAAGCAGAATGCGCCTTAGGGCGCATTCTGCTTTACTTTCAACCTGATTTAAGCTTCTGCTTCCTAAAATAAAAAGAATATTCCTTATGATACATATGCATGACCGTATAAATTGGAACTGTTTTCTTCAGTGTGGGAATAAATATAATGTGCTAAAAGGCGCTTCTATGGGGTAAAGGGTTAAAGACAGGTGGCTGCTAAATGCACGCTAAATGTGATGCAGAAAGTGCGAACATGCGCTTTCTGCATTATATTTGTGATGCATTAAGCTACCACTTGGATTACCAATATATCTGTTTTTATTAGTCACTTAATATGTTTGTTCAACATCAGTTTTGTAATTTAAGTCGTCGCTCTACATTAATTAGTGTTAGATAAGAATGCCAACACGTTATAAGATCGCTCGTATCTTTTGGACCTGTTGAAAGGTTCCTTTGTGAAAAAAGTTCAAAGTTTGGCCAAAAGCCTTGACTTGATCATTACTTACAAAAGAGTGGAGGGTTCGTTTGTGTTTGACGGATATTGGTATTCATACAAAACGATAATCCAATAGGACCAATACATTACCCTTACCGAAGGTAGCACAGCGAAGGCTAATCCCACAAGGGCATGAGTTCTTCTTAAGGCCTTGCGCATATAAGAGTTTTCTTGCGGGCGAGCGGAAATGCGTCTCGACGATATAGACTTTTTCCGCACGTGCTTATACTAGAGTATTTGCATAAAGAAAATGTCGAAAAGTTTCATTGTCTTCCCCGGTAGCTCAGTTGGTAGAGTGATTGACTAGCGATCCAAGGGTTCTAGGTTCGAGTCCCATTCGATTCAAAAACTTTTTTTTAAATGCAGTGTTCGATTTTATTGACTTGTCAGTCCATAACGCAGTGATCTAGGGACATGTTATGATTAGTCTTCGTTGGTTAGAATCAGTGTCTTCTATAGTTTGTCCAATTATTGTCGATAAGGTTTGACCTGTCAGTTTATGAATATTCCGTCTTTTTCCGTAAGCTATTTTTTATCCTCCGGAAACAATTACAGTGTATATAATATAAGCAATTCAATGATGACTCGAAATTGATTATATTATCTGATAAAGGTAACTACAGTCGGTAATGGCTCAGTGGTTATGTACCTGTGCTACCAACTTAAGGGGCGTGGGTTCGATCCCCGATACAGTTTGTTTTTGTAATATTTCTTAACGTGTATTTTTCTAAATCTTTTTTTAATGGTAGACACATACAATGCAATTACATGTTTATGAAATAAAGTACTTGCCTACGGAAACTTGGATAGAAAAGTGCATATAGCAACATCGCGTTATGCAAGGCACTATCCGGATGAAAGAACTCTATGTTACTTTGGTATTTCGTTAAGCAGCAAGTTTTTCTTTACCAAAACGTTTACAGCTTTATTTTAGTAAAATATATAATCATATAAAAAACATAAAGCGGACGTTTACAAAACAGTGCCTGGAATCGAACCCACGACCATAGCACTACAAGTCAATGACACTATCCAATAAGCTATTGCGACACAGTGACGTTTAATTATAGGCTGACGTATATTTCCGGCAGTTTTCATTGATCTATAAATAAAGTATACGGAAACTTCCGATGGTACCAACGAAAGTTGATGGAAAGTGAGTGACTGACAGGTCAAACCTCATGGATAATATGTATGTCCACTTACGTTTTCGTTTAATGGATTACAAGTAAATAAAATCGGAATATAAGATTTGATCGAACTATTAAGCCATAAATTGAAGCTTATCAAGCCGTTTGTGTCTGTTGTTTTTTTTTACATTTTCAAGATCGATATGGCCCGTTATAATGTTTAAACAATATCATTAACCTTGTATGCAAGTCTATGAATAACTTATAATGCATTTACATGACAGTATTTCATTTTTAAAGGAGATAACTGTATCTAGTCTTCAAATTTCCCAATTTTCCTAAGAAAAACTGTAATTACAACAAAGCCTTACTATAAAAATTTTACTAATATTTTCTGACCAACTATTTCCCCAACACTATGTTTGAATAGAATGAAAACAATCAACATTTGAATTAGTCATTTTTTTGTAATTCAAGTTTTTTTATGAAAAATTAGCATTTTATAAAATTTCAATAGCAGATAACATCTTTCTGAACACCTTTATTCAAAGTGTGTTTAGATTTTCTTGTATTAAAGAAATGTTATAAACAACTTATTGCACGAGAATTAGAGTCATTAGCTTTATTTAATTTTGAGAAAATACTTTCTCATCGACATTCCATGTTTTTGCTAAAAAAGAGGTCTTAAAGACAAACCAAACGATACATTTTGCCTATATTCGCAAATTGGATTCTTAGACTAGTATTATTCTTCAGGCAAAGTTTCATAACACCTTTCATGAAAAGTAAGTTCACTAGCGAGCTACCTTAAGTGAAGTTAAGATTAATCCTTTGGCTCGCAATGACGCGGCTTATTAGCGCGTTTGCAAACAGTTTGAATCCTGAGCAGACGCCGCGTAACGCGGCGTCTGCTCAGGATCCAAACTGTTTGACACTCGTTTTGAAATTTCTTCAGTCGTACTGTCTGAAACGGTGAAGGGGTAAAACTCTCCCGAATAATTTGATCATGAAACAGTATATGATGACTTCTCACTGCGTTAATTGCATAATATCCTTGGGACATAGGAGAATTACTTTTAAAACAAATGTATGCTGTTCTCTTCCTTCCGAAATTATTAGATTCAATTGAGTCAATAGTTAAGAAATTAAATAAATAATAATGTGTTATAGTATAAAATATACTAGTACCTAAACTAAAATGTTGTACGCGTGTGAGGGAAAGTTCTTATGTTTTTAGTAAATTAATGTTTTTGTATATTAATGCAAACTGAGAAAATAAAAAGTATTTGAATCAATTGTGATACCTAGTTCCTCTAAAGGTGAAGGCTGGTCAGAACTTTGTTTGCAAGATTTAGAGACTTTTAAAAGTCAAACTATCGATAACCTTGACCTCACTGATCTTGTAAATACATATCTGGGTTTGATAGCCACATGGTATGCATGAAGTCCTATTGCAGATTCTGCAATAAACTTGCTTTTGAAGTTTATCCGCTCTTGGGCAAAGAAGTAGCAGCAATAATATACATTATGTTACTAAAGTTTCTGCAACAGGACTACAGTGTTCCCTCCTTACAACTGCCCTCCCAACAACGACTCCCTCCTTACAACGACCCTTGTCGCAGTTCCCTTAACAGGACAATTATGTCCATCCTATTCACGGCTGCAATGTCGTCTGTTTAAAATTGTCGTCTGCTGTTTTTCTCAAAGTTACATAATTGACATTTTGACAGAAACAACTTAATGACGAGTGGCAAACAGCTTGAATCCAGATCAGACGCCGCGTTACGCGGCGTCTGATCTGGATTCAAACTGTTTGCAAATGAAGCCACTTTCCTTCTCCATAACGACTACCCCTGAACAACGCACACATTTTTTGTCTCCCATTGGGTGTCGTTGTAGAGAGGGAGTGCTTTATAAACACAAACCTGATTTCTGATTTCATCCAAAGAGGTTTCGTTATTGAACTTTATGAGTAACATTGCACGATGAATAGAATTTCTGACAATGCTAATACTGTAAACTAAAATCACCAGCACTTTGTGTTCTAATGCTGTTAGAAACTATTAATAAAGAATGTCCCTGATTGACTGGTTTTCGTTTGTAAAACATCTAATACAAATGACTGCTGAAAGGTGTCCGACAGTTAAGCAGAAATATGCTTTAACGATTTGTTTTCAAAAGAACGTTTGTGGAATATGGTTGCTACAGTTTATGTTCTCGCTTGAAGTAAAACGAGTCGTATTAATAATTAGGTTTGATGTTAAGACAGGTGAATGCATAACGCAAGATGAAATTAAAACATAAACATTTAGTGAAAAACTTAGTTTTAGTTTGGTTTAAGTTGCCACTCCTTTTCACACCATAAAAGGGTGTTCTACGAGTGATTTAAAATGTGTCTTAACTGTACGATGCCTTTGGTATATAAGCATTTTTAAGTTTGATATATTATTATATAAACACTGCCTCCTTTTAGCGGCACTGAATTATGTATTTTGACGGTCTTTTAGACAGGTAACAACAAATACAGGGTGTAATTAATGCAGAAAGCTCAAAGGTAGCAATAATTTAGAAACTTAAATCTAACGACCTACGGTTCTATAGAAACTTATGTGCCAAACATTTCATAAATACATATGTACAGGAAACAGACCGACACACTGACAAGCTGGTGATCAGAAAGACAGAAACAGACAAACAGACAGGAACAAACAGACATATAGACAGAAAGACAGACAGACAGACGGACACACAGACAGACAGACATTCATTCATTTAATCAGTCGATCAAATTAAATGCATCTTTTGTCGCTCACTGACATATTGACTTGTGTGATAAAAACTTGACATAAGTTGCTGTTTGAGATAATCTTTAACTAATCACGTCTAAAAATGTTAAGTTAAGTAAAACCTCTATATTACGACCACTAAATTGTTAAAATATCCCAGGTTTAAGGCGTGTGACTGCTTACAGTAAGGTGAACGTAAAAAAGAAAGCTCCTCTAGCAACTTTCTGTTTTACGTTTGCCTTGCTTTATGCTGTCACCTGTCTTTTTGCAGTCAATTTGCCATCTTTTTAGTGGTCGTAATAGAGAGATTTTACTGTAATATACCAACCTTTATCGTTCTAAGCGCGACTTGCCTAATAGTAAGACGTCAAATCAGAATCCAAAATATTTAGTATTCTTACAAAGGCCTTTTTCAATTAAATAATGTATAAAACTGGTTTTAATACATTTTGCACACATATTTTAGACAAACTTAATAGTCGGCATAATAAAGGTTAAGCCCGTAAATCACTCGCTTTATAAAATTGTTAAGACTCGTCTAGTAAAAGATTATCTCAAATGACAACTAGTGCCATATCTCAATTAACCTTATATAACATACATGTCACAGTTCCTTACAGTGAGCCTCTTGCCCTTGTGGAAGTGGAAAAAACGCAACAAACGAACAGACTGTTCTCAAAACGTTGTATGGGAATTATGAATGAAGACAAAAGCTGTCCATGGTGCAAAGGATACAACTGGTTCACCGTTTCTTGTGCTATATATGTAAATATATTTGTAAACAACAGGAATTAATATACGGACGTTTACGCAGGGCGTGTCAATTGTCGTGCTACCATTCATACAATAGACACGACAAAGTGTACGTAGATCGCTGCTTGTGATAGTAGTTCTGTAATATGTTATTTCCGTCAGTCAGTTTGTGAGGAGGACACGATGGATAGTCACACGCTGTGAGTACTTCCTATTTCTTACTTCTCTTCATGAAGGGAATAAAATTGCATAACAAACTTTCATGAAAAGTTTTCATATTAGTAAAGACTTATTAACTTAGTAAAGTATTAGCTCAGTGAGTTAATTATTTCTAATATTGCTAGTTGATTGATGATACTGAGATTATGATAGAACTATGGTACGTGGAGAAAACGTTATTCTTTCACAATAAACGTCTTTATGCTAACAATTGCAAACAGTTCGGATCCAAATCAGACGCCGGGTAACCCGGCGTCTGATCAGGCTCCAAACTGTTTGCCACTTCGATTTTAATGAATTATCAACTTTTCAAGGGGCGTGTTTCTAATCTTTAAATGGCGGGAAACGATAGCGTCTTCCGCACGAGGCCATTTTATACAGTAAATAGTGCACTTGATATGAATAGCTGCACGTGCTATAATTTTGATATTTTAGACAAATAATCTCGATAATCTCACATTAGACTCTATTCTTAATTTAATCCATTAAAGAGTTTCCAGATAAGATAAAGTAAACTAATAACAACTTTCAACATTTTTAATCTACATCCAGCCCTTTGTTGCACTTGACTATTAGAACCGTCCCTTTCCAAGACGAGTTTTACGAGAAGTAGCAAGGCCTAGCCATAAAGAATTCATATTTGAAATAAACTCATTGTATTTTGGAGAAATATATCGTATATACATAATACATGTATTATATATGCAATTTTGAATGTGCTAAGTCTAACTACAGAACACAACTGATAACTAACTGACCCAAGTGTTTTACAAAATATTTTACAACAAGTTTAGCTTCATATCTAAATCCTTTGCCTGTGTGTTGATTCGCCACTATTTGTAAACAGTTTTGATAGTAAAAAATGCAACAATCTGAAGTTTGTCAACTTTTTAAGACAGCTCATATTAGGACAACAGGATGATGGTTAACATTCAGCCATTTACAGCTGATTCATGTTACATGTATTTAGTATTGATATTAAAATTTACATACATGTAATACACATGTACTAGAGAAATTCATGAATCCTCACTTGACAAACGTTTAATGCAGAAATAAAGATTTTATTTTTTGAAATACTCTCCTTATCTGGATCTCTGTATGCAGAGGTGTCCTCTTATTAATCTGCTCTGACTTTAATACTCACTATGAGGATACTTCAGTATCAATAGATAGTAAAGAAATACTCTCCCTAGTAGACATTTCTTAAGCAGGTGACATTTCAGAATTCTTTATTTAATTCTTTTAAAGCTTAACTCTTTCCTCCCTGAAACTTTAAATGGACAATTCCAGTTTCGATTTTTGTCTAGTCCATTTCTGGCTTTTAAGAGTTGTTTTTGTCAATTTTGACATTACTGACAAACAGTGAAGACCCTGATCAGAGGGCTCCTTTCGGAGCCCTCTGATCTGGGCCTTCACTGTTTGCACAGGACAATGGTACTATTCACATGTACACTGTTTGAAAAGACGCCTATATGCGGGACTAGGGTTCAAAGGGTTAATTAATAAGTGTCATCTGTTTGAAAAATGATGTCAGCTGATATCCTGTGATTGAATTATTATACTGTATAATTAAGACTTATAATCCTGTTTACAATTAGTTTGGCTCTAGATCAGAAGCTAAGTATGATTGATATCTAATCTGGGTCCATTGGGTTTGCAAACATTGGAAAATCAGGCTGCTAACTGCTTAACACATTCAACCCTAGCGATGAGTATACTCATGATTTACAAACAGTGTATGTGTGAGGATTACACTAGTCCCATGCAAACAGTGTAGACCCTGATCAGAGGGCTCCTTCAGGAGCCCTCTGATCGGGGTGTAAAATGTTTGTCATTTTGAAATATATTGTTAAAGTTAACCCTAAATAGTAAAAAATGGACTAGACTTATTTTGAAATTGGAATTTCCATTAAAAGTTTCAGGGGTGCATGAGTTTAGTGTTAATCAATGTTCAAGGCTCTCTACTGTAAAAATGCCATTTCCTAGATTCCCTGCCTTTCAATCAGAGACACATCTACATAGTGCTATTTCTAAATGGCCTTTCTCCCTTGCAATGCACACCCAAACATGGGTATAGTTACACTTGTCTAAATCTGCCATTCCATAGAATATTGATACTGCAATCTTTAGAATATATGGCTGCTTAATCTACTGCAGAATAAAAGTAATGCAGAAAGCTCCTGTAGGAGCTTTCTGCGTTACTTTTATCCTGCATTTAGCAACAACTTGTCCTAAAAGAAATATTTACTTTTGGCAGCTGAAGACAGGTTTGACTGTATTTTTCAGGCTGGTTCCAACAGCAATTAAGTTAATTGGTAGAGTATAATGGAAGTGCCCCCTAGTGGATAATTTCTTTGAGAGGAACCTCTACTCTAAATCCGTCTGATTCTCAGTGACCAAATGTTGGGCTAGCATGTCAACTAGCTGTATACACTCTACAGTAGGTCTCACTAGGCTCCAGACAAGAGAGAGTAGTCTAAAACGAAAATATTTATGTATGCAATAAACACTATGGTGTGACTACTCATTTGAGGCAATTCAATATACTTTTATGTAACTTATAATTGGAGGACAGGGATGTTACCTTTCTTTAGAGAAGTGTCCATTTCATGCCTTCAATATCCCTCACTTTTAATACTTAAGAAGTAGAAAGAATTTTTCAGTCACTCAGTTACCTATACACTTTTAGCTAGAGCTATTACTTTTTCAATGCTGATTTTATGAAGATTTCCAAAAACATGTGACAGCTGAACGCAGAATAATTTGGTCCTTACATTAACCCATTACCCTGATTCATTAGCCTGATTCTAGTTTTGAAGACAAGTGACCACTAAAAGCAGGTTGACAGTAAAGCAGAATGTGCCTTAAGGCGCATTCTGCTTTACTTTCAGACTGTTTTAAGCTACCATATGCTAGAATATAGAAAATAATTCAGATCATACATATTCTTAACTGTATGAATTTCAAGTGTTTTTCTCAATAGAGAAATAAATTGAATGCATAAAAAGGTGTATTCATGGTGTAATGTGTTCAGATGTCAATGTTGATGGTCCCTGTCCTCCTCTGTGAAGGCCCCATAGAGGACCTTTATTTATTCCTATGTTGAGGAATTTAATTAATTCTCAACATTAAAGTGCCACAGATGACAAGTCGTTTAAAATGTTGAATACATGTGG
Organism: Gari tellinella; assembly: GCA_922989275.2. Classification (NCBI taxonomy): domain Eukaryota; kingdom Metazoa; phylum Mollusca; class Bivalvia; order Cardiida; family Psammobiidae; genus Gari; species Gari tellinella. The sequence continues at coordinate 79,583,007 of OV277856.1, forward strand.
CAGCCTAAAAGCAAGATGAAAGTTAAGCATTAATTGAGCTCCTGTATGAGGTTTCTGCTATCCTTTCAACATGCCTTAACCCATTACCCCATAAATATGCCTTTTTAAGCCTTTAATTTATTCCTCCACCACATAAAATAGTTCAAATTTATACAGTCACAAATATGTATCATTAAAATATTGTCTTCATATATCCTAGTAAATTATAGCTTAAAGCAGGCTGAAATTAAAGCTTTACTAACTGCTTTAAGTGGTCACCAATATTCAGTACCAGAGACAGACTATGGAGTAATGGGTTAAGCAATTCCCTGCAATGAACACATACATGTATATATGGGTTGTGCAATTTACGCTTTTGGTAATTGAAAAAACGTTGAAATGGTTTATAGAACACAGATTTGACCTCACTTACTCATAATAGTCGTATGATTGCGGCGACCGCCTTTGAGAGGATTAAGGAATTTCATAAATATTTATGGTTCTTTATTCAATTGAATACAATAGTGTTAAGGAATAGGATTAATGTTTATGCAGCATTACAGAAAGAGTCATTGTATTCCTCATACACTCTTATTGTATATCAGTTGTATATCTGCACCATGTGGATTAGATTAATCCTTAAATAACTCTTTAATTGCCTCATGGTAATGTATTTAACAATACCATTCGTTTTATTATATATATTAAACCTCGTCTATGCTGGAACTCAGTATAATTTGCATCTTTTACAAACAGTGTAGACCCTGATCAGAGGGCTCCTGAAGGAGCCCTCTGATCAGGGTCTACACTGATTGTTTTACTGTTATTTTTCTGAAATATCTTTTTCAAACTAGTCCTTAGAATCAACATACTCTTGTAATTTTGCAATTGCGGAAGAGTCTAAGACTGCCATGCCAGCACAATATTGTCATAGAATTAGACTGACAATTCTTTTTGCCATGATTAACATTCAAAATAGTTTGAAACTCATTACTCTATAGCCTAATTCTAGTGTTGAAGATGGGTGACCACTTAAAGCAGGTTGAAAGTAAAGCAGATTTTGCCTAAGGCAGATGTTTGCTTTAATTTCACACTGCTTTAACCCTTTCCCCAATAGAATTAGCGACTTTTAGCGTATTTTATTTATTCCTCCGCTTAAGAAAATAGTTCCAGTGTATACCCTCATTAACCATTACCAATACAAACCATTTATATAGCCTAGCAGATTTTAGCTTAAAGCTGGCTGAAAGTAAAGCAGAATGTGCCTTAAGGCACATTCTGCTTTACTTTCAACCTGCTTTAAGTGGTCACCTGTCTTCAAAACTAGAAACAGGCTATGAGGTAAAGGGTTAAGTTACCATCTGCTAGGAAATACATGTTTATGACTGTATAAATCAGACCGATTTTCTTCAGTGGAGGCATACATTGAATGCACTTAAATGCATATCTATGGAGTAAATGGTTATTGGGGCAGGTAATTAAGTCCAGCTTGCTGCATGACAGGAGCTTTCTGCTTTACTTCCTGCTTGCTTTAAGATGCCACTTGTTTTCAACATCATAATGATATATACCAGTGGTACATCGAATAGTTGTTGAGAAGTTACGGGGTTGAATGTTCAAGTCCTACCTAATAAACAACATCATATACACAATCATTTGTATAGTTTAGTATTAACACCATCTCTGCTATATTATGTTTCAAAAGTGACATCTGCTTTTAATTCTCAGATTTACATTTTAAATGCATTTTGATTGAGAACACTGTGCCACAAGTTTAAAATAATTTGGACCCTGATTAGACGTCCTGTTACTCAGCATTTAATCTGGATCCAAGCTGTTTGCAAATGTCAGTGTTGTCGGGCTTAGACAGTAATGGAGCTAACTGTATGAATATTGTACTAATGAACGGCTGGTTCATTGACTATTCAGGTGACACCAGTAATTGTAGAATAGTTAATGCTGGTAAAACAAGACTCCTACATTGTTAGTTCCACTGAACTATTCTGCCAGCAATCAACAACATGTTTAATTCACTGTCACACATATCATATTGTAAACATTAAGGTCTGGTTTCACCTAAATTGTACCATTAACTCATTTACCCCTGAACAATTCCACTTTCCGATAAAGTCTAGTAAATTTTATACTATTTAGGTATGTTTTTAAAAAAAATGGTGCAAAGTGACAAATAGTGCAGACCCTGATCAGAGGGCTCCTGCAGGAGCCCTCTGATCAGAGTCTACACTTTTTGCATAGGACAAGTGTACTCCTGCTAGGTACATTGTTTGTAAACCAACAGTTTGAATCAGACAAGTGTATTCTTCACAGGTTCACTGGTTGTAAAAGACAAGTTAAAACCTATTTCGTCAATTCAATGAGTTGAGGCAGATTTTAGTAGAATTATTAAGTATATAAATGGCATTAACTTTAAATTAATACATTTGATATGCAAATGTACTTCAATACACATAAAGAAGCCACATTGAGAAAGGCTTTTGCAAATGTAGCTTTAGTGCTGTTTTACTTTTGATTCAATTTTGTGATATCACCTATTCAAATTGGTGATATCACTCATTCAATACTGGTAGGTGATATCACCAATTCAAAAAGGTGATATCAATAATTCTAATAGGTTGTATATCACTTAAGAATTTCTAAAGTGATATCAATTATTGGAACAAGTGATATCATCTATTCAAATTAGTGATATCACCTATTCGAATTGATGGTCAACAAAATAAAGAAAGTCCCTCCATAGCTTAGCCAGTATCAGAAGACCGTGTTGTGATGTCGCTAGGTATTATTGCAAGTGTTTGATCTGGATCTACACTGGTTGCCTTTGTCATTAGAATCATAGATCAGTAGCAAATGACAATTGTTGCAGATGAAAATATTACTAGGCATTCAAAGAGTTTAACATTTTCAATATTATCTCATCTAGCTGTTTTCAAACTTTTGTGTGCTGAAAAACTGCATTTGACAAGAGTGATCTGTTAACTCTTTGGCTGCTCTGTAACACTTAACATATGCTAGCAGTTTGGATCCAGATCAGACACCGCATAATGTGCCATCTGATCAGGGTCCAAATTGTATGACAAACTTATCAATGTGTCATAAGCTCAGAAACATATAAAATTTCATAAATAAAAGCATAGGAAAACTATAAACAAGGAAGTGACTGTGCTTGACCAGTAATTTGCCGTCATAATGGCTGTGAAACAGCTGACCAGGAGCAATACTGGTTGCAAGACTGTCTTCTCTACTTCTTTCCTGCTCTTCAAAGTGTTATCCAATTTGACGCAGCAGGAAATCTACTATCAATCAGCGTTTTTTTTCCCCCAATTGGGAACGGGTCCGGTACCCCTCAGATTGGGAATTTTCCCCCTCAGATTGGGAATTTTTCTTGTCGCGTAAACTTCAAATTGGGAAAAAACAAGTCGTGAAATGATGACAAAAAAGAAATTTGAAGTTATGTTTTATAATATATGTAGGCCTATATTGATCTAACTTATCAAGTAGCAATTATACAGTTCATATCAACAGGCAATGCTAACAATAATAACAGAAATTCTCTTTTTTTCACTGAAAATACTATTTTTACCATATTGCCAGGTCCTTTCTTTGAATTGGGAACGGGTCCTGTTCAAATTGGGAAGGGTCCTGTTCCAATTGGGAACGGGTCCTTTCCCGGGTACCGTCCAAAGAAGGAAAAAAAACGCTGTCAATAATTACTTTAATTCTTTGCATGATGGGTAATTTTTTCGTCTGCAACAAAAACTGTTGTCTGCTACTGTTTTAAAAATAGAATTTTCAAATTTCTTTTTAAACAGGGTCAGAGTGTAAAACTGTTTGGATCCTGATGAGACGTCGCGTCAGCGGCGTCTCATCTGGATCCAAACTGTTTGCAAAAGGTAATCACTGTGGCACATATTCACCGCTAGCATGGTCAGAGTTAAGCTGTGTTTACTGGGGGAGGCGCATTAAAATTTGAGCAGAATAAGTGACTTAAGCAATTTAAAATGGGTCAAAGCTATTCATCCAAGTATAAAGTTGTACATTAAAGCCATTGAAAACACTCTGAAGAGTTATAGCAAAGATGGCAAGTCTCCAGAGATACTCTAATTTCTATGCATTATTTAGATGGTTCAATTTCTCAAATCACAATGTTTAAACGCAGTCTCACTTGCGTTTAGCAAACACTCATCAGAAGAAAAATGAACAATCTTTAATACAGCTCACAACTTATTGCAGGATAAAAGTAAAGCAGAAAGCTCCTAATGGAGCTTTCTGCTTTACTTTTATCCAGCATTTGAAGCACTCACTTATCTATAGAGATGTCCATTCTTCTTTGACCGATTACCCCATAGCTTGTTTCTAACTTTTAACCCATTACCCCATAGCTTGTTTCTAACTTTAAGACAGGTTATCACTTAAAGCAGGCCTGCTTTAAGCTATCATCTGCTAGAATTTAAAAAATATTTCTTCTGGTGCATATTCATGACTGTATAAAGTGGAATTCTTTTCTTCATTGGAGGATTACATTAAAGGCGTAAAAAGCGTATTTATGGGGTAAGAGTGGTCAATTAACCCAATTTTAGCTGTATACTTTCCTATATAGCATAGCTAGCTGTTATACATTTGTAAGCATATATGACAATAAAAACCTCTCATAAAAGCTGAGCATCCCCGGGAAAAATAGATTGTCAATAACTTGGCATGTGAAAAAATCATTATTGGCAGCTTTATGTCAAATGAATCGAATTCTTTATGTCCGCTTTATTGTGCTCTAGTGTATACCCATCAAGCTACAGTCGAACTTCAATATCTCGAACTAGCTTATCTCAAACTAACCGATATTTTGATACATGAATTACATTACTTCATGCTTGGCTAAGTCGATATACTCATGTTTCAAAGTTAAAACATGGCTTAGCCACGTTTTAACTTTAAAATACAGGTATGTTAGACAAAACCGAATTCCAGATATCGAAGTTCGACTGTATGCAACTGTCTAGCTAGGTTTTGTATTAGCCCTTTCCCTGCTAATGTTTATGTCATTTGCAAACAGTTTGGATCCAGATTTGATGCAAAGTAACTCAGCATCACATCCAGATCCAAACAGTTTGACACTCAGATTGTACATCCATAGCAAATGGAAAGGGATCTTAAATACCATTTTAAGATAATGGAAAACAGCATTTTCAGAAAAGATAAAATTATTTGTTTTTTAAAAAAAACACCTTTATTTTTTAAAGCCTGCTTTAAGAAATGATCTGTTAGAAAAGAGAAAATATTTCATGTGATATATATTCATGATTGTATAACTTTGAACTATTTTCTCCAGTGGAAGAATAAATTAAAGGTGTAAAAATGTGAAATCTCTGGCATAATGGGTTAAAGACTACCATGCAGTTTTCATTTGAGTGGATGCTTTAAAGGTCAACACTAAGTCTTGTTTGTCTGGCATTGAAAAGACTTGACACTGTATATTATTTTCTCACCAAGTTCAAGTTTGTACAGTGCATTTAAACACTTTTTTTATATACTGTATTAAAAACATAAACGAAAACCTATTCAGCACAAATTTCATTTTTTGAAGTGTAAACAACAGCTGAATTATTTATTGCAAACTTTATTCACGAAGTTTGTTGAATTGTTTACTTTTTCCGCCCCTGCAGAATCTCATTGACTTCAGATAATTGAGGCTTTTCCATGTGAAAAGTCAACAGAACTTCAAATTAAAGTGGCAAAGTCTATTAAATAACTCTTATGCTTCAAATCTCAGATTGAGAACTTTTATGAAATGAGTATAGATATTAATCTGTTGAAGGCTGTGTTGTCTAAATGCACATGTACCCTGATTTTAGAACATTTATGTAGGTTTGCATGAAATTCATTTATTTCTATGGGGGAAAGTGTTAGTTAACCGTTTACCTGATAGCCTATTTCTTGTATTAAAAATAGGTGACTACTCAAAAAAGCAGGTTGAAAGTAAAGCAGAATGCACCTTAAGGCGCATTCTGCTTTACTTTCAGCCTGCTTTAAGCTATCATGTGCTTGAATATAGAAAATATTCCCTATAATATATATTCATGACTGATTAAAAGGTAACTATTTTCTTCAGCGGAAGAATAAATTATATTCTCTAAAAGGCGCTTCTATGGGGGAAAGGGTTAAAGCAAGATGAAAATAAAGCAGGAGAAGCTTTGTAATTCTACTAAGGCTTTAACTCTTTGCAAGCTGGGTAATATTTTCGTCTGCAACAATTTGTCTTCTGCTATCGTTCTAAAATTATACTTTTGAAAAATTCTTTTAAATTCAGTGTCAGAATGGCAAACAGATTGGATCCTGATGAGACGCCACGTTACGCGGTGTCTCATCTGGATCCAATCTGATTGCAGAGGTAATCACTGTGGCAGATATTTCCGCCACTAGCGTGCAAAGGGTTAAGCTGCCCCTGTATTTCACAAACGCAATCACTGAGTCTTTTTTGAGTGTTTTAATCCCATTTCCACCATAGGACATATACATGTAGGCAAACAATCATGCAGAGTCTGATCAGAGTCTACACTGTTTGCTGATAGGAATTTCAATATAAAACAAATCGAAAATGATAATTTTGCCCAAACAATCCTTTCTTTAAAAATGGACTAATCCGATATATAAGCATGGAAGAATCCACTGGGTGCAAATAGGTTTATAAGAGATTGACAGTAACAGTAGTTTATAGCCAGTTCCACAACATTCGCTGCCGTCTCAATTGGTTCATAATTTTAGCTGAGCTGTTTCGGGTGCCAATGCGAATTGTGCATAATTTCTCATTATTTCTAAAAATATAGCAAACCTTCTAAATAAAGACGTTGGCAGACAAAACAAATAATTTGATTTACGGAAGTGACTCAGTTTTACAAGAGTAGAGTACATACTTACAAGTCCCACTTAAGTAGATTATTTGTTGAATCTTGCTGTTTAACCGGCTTTCCTTCACACAAGCAACATATGAGGCCATTAGTAACCTTTCTACTGCATTAACCCATTACCCCATAACCTGTTTCTAGTTTCAAAGACAAGAGACCATGCACTTAAAGCAGGTTCAAAATAAGGAATGCACCGTAAGGCACATTCTGTGTTACCTTTCGACTGCATTAACCCATTACCCCATAGCCTGTTTCTAGTTTTGAAGACAAGTGACCACTTAAAGCAGGTTGAAAGTAAAGCAGAATGCACCTTAAGGCACATTCTGCGATACCTTTAGCCTGCTTTAAGCTTACATCTGCTTAGGATGTAGAAAATGGTTTTTTTGGTAAATGTTTATGACTGTATAAATTGGAACTATTTTCTTCAGTGAAAGAATAAATTTAATGCACTAAAAGGTGTTTCTACGGGGGGAAAGGGTTAAAGTGCAATAGGACGCCTCTACTCTTCCTCCACATTTAAACGCTATGTGACACCTCTGCCCATTTCTGATGACTGCTCTCAAATAATAATCAGATGACAGTATCAATAGGGTGCAATGGGTTAATGACAATGGCAGCTGATTCTGAAGACAAAAATAAAAATAAAGCAAATACAGTTAAATCCTTCTATTACTACCACTAAATTATGTTAATTATTAGGTGTTTACGACAGGTAACTGCTTAAAGCAAGGTGACAGTAAAACAGTTAGCTCCTATAGGAGCTATCTGTTTTACAGTCACCTAAATTAATGCTTTAAGCTGTCACCTGTATTTTATTTCACGAATCATGCAGCCTTATTTTTAGTTGTAATAATAGTGAGGTTTTACTGTACCTCGATCCAGTATGAAGCAGTCACCTACTCAGGAGAACTATAGAATATATATACAGTGTATTATATGTATGCTATGTTTTGTTAAAGCGACTCGCAACCAGATGGTGCATTAAAAATAGTAATTTGTAAATATGTGTCAAACGCTTATATAAATGGTAAAGAATTAGTTTAGGATAAGAAATTCTGTTTAAAAAAATGTATTTCAATAAAAAAAAATATTGGTCTCTGGTGGGATTCGAACCCGGGGCCCGGCATTGGCGGACAGAAGGCAAAATAGGGGAAACCGCTTAGACCAATGGACCACGGAACTATCCGTTTATCTCGGATCGATTTAACGTATTTCAATGTGTAGAGATCGAAAGTGCATACAACTTCGTAATTCGGCTCGTGTTTATGTCTGAGCCCGTGTAGAGAAGCAACAACAACAACTATACCGTCTACTAGTCGGTATAGAAAAACAATGGAAAATATCTAAAAATCTAAGATTCGGTGACGATTCTTGAGACTTTTTTTGGACTGATCATATTTTTTTAATGTCAGAAGCCAAATAATGCCACAAATTTGCTTTTATTTGAGTATTTTATTTTATTTTGACAAGTACACCATCCGGTTGCGAGACCCTTTAAATATAATTTTTATGTGATTTGCACTAATTGCAATGGAGGAAAAAGGTCAAAGGAAAGTGAAAACTGCAAAAGTCAATGTGTAGACCCTCAACATGCAATAAAATATTGCTATGACAACCACTACTGACAAATTGTTGCTAAATTTGCCAGAACAAAAAGTTATACAGAAAGCACCTTGAAGAGCTGTTTGCCTTACTCTTTGCTTGAATTAGCTGCTACATAAACCTAGAGGGGACTGGGGCTGTGTTTGATCTGTTTCTGAACTAGAAGGCTTGACTGTATTGAAGGGTACAGTAAAACCTCTCTATTACAACCACTTAGTTGTGTTAATCATTAGGTGTTTAAGACAGGTGACTTCTTAAAGCATAGTGATAGTAAAACAGAAAGCTCCTAAAGGAAATTTCTGTTTTACTGTCACTTTGCTTTAAACTGTCACTTGTCTTCTATACAATCAACTAGACTTCTTTTTAATCGTAATAGAGAGGTTTTACTGCATACATATACATGCTAAAACAAAAGGAATATGTGCAAAAGTAATTATGCTATTTGTGAGCATGTAAGTCTTGGCTGTAGGTCATAAATATGTGTGCTGTATTTCATCTGTATCCCAGAGAATGATGTGGCAAAGATTGGCTGAGCATATTGATGATTGGCTGAGCACAGTGGTGATTGGCTGAGCACATTGCGCATTGGCATGGAGCGCTAAAAGTTTGAATCTTTGTCAGACATTAAGTTTGATTTGTATTTGATCTAGATCTAATCTTTTTGCAAATGCTTGACATGATGCACTAATTAAGATCATACCAGGATTTATACTTTCCATATTGATTTCAATAATTCAAATAAGGGATTTGAATTACCTGTGTCATTTTCGGAAGTTCAGAAACCATCTACACACCCCTCCTCGAGTCAGGTGACCACACTAGGTAACGTGACCAGCACTAGTACATCAGTCAGTGCCAAGGAAGGAAGTGAGACACTTTTGAAAATTACACAGGTAATTCAAATCGCTCTGAGTTATGGAAATCAAAATAGAATTAATCATTCAGAGCATGGAAACAACCTTTTTAGTTAGGATTTATACTGTTCAGGAGAAATTTTAAGAAATTAACTGATTTTTTTAGTCGTTTAAGCGAAAAAAACAACAGAAAATTATCTGCAAATTCCATGAATCGGGCTATTTGCTGTTATTTCTAATATTAAATGAACATTTTATTAGTATGCATGTATGTTTAATCAATATTAGAGGTTGTTAACATGAATAATCTGTACTCTGAAAGGAACAGCAATAACTGCATAACTGAAGCTGTGATTCACAAAGAAATGATCCATAAACCTCGCCTCCTTTCGAAAGATATCCACAAGTCCCTCCCCCTAGAGCAATTATTGCATCTATATGAATTAAACATCAATTTCTTCAGTGGAATTTAATGGGGCAAATGTAAATATATTGCCATATCAAATAAATGATGTACCTAGCCGAAAGGTTGTAAAATTGGCCTTGATCAGAAGTGCCAGTTATTCTCAACAGTTGTGTTTTTTGGTCATAAAATCTTGATTAATACTGTTTGTCAGCGTTTCTAGTGCTATTAGCAAGTAAGCAAAAACTGTGAGTTACAAAGAATATACATAAAAACATCAACTGAAGTAGCTAGGAGGAATGATTGTGGAATGTGGAATCACAGTCGAACTTCGATATCTCGAACTCGCTTAACTCAATCTAACCAATATTTCAACATATTAATTACATTATTTCATGTTCGGCTAAGCCACGATTTAACTTTGAACTACTGGTATGTTTGATATAACTGAGTTTGAGATATCAGATTTGACTGTACATCATATTAGCAAAATGTCAGTCAACCCTGTGTAAAGCAACCAGCCAATTAGAACATGTCAATCATTAACAACAGGCTATACTTAATGTAGGACAAAAGTAATACAAATAGTCCCCATAGGAAGCTTTTTGCATAACTTCTGTCCTGCATTAAGCAATTGAATTTTTCTTTCAGCATACTCAAGCATTTTCTTTGGATGCTATCAAATACGGGTCTGACTGTTAATAAGCTGCTTGTACAGATTCTGCAGACAATACATGATGTGTGCAGGGTAATTGTTTGGCTCACCTGAGCACGAAATGCTCAAGGTGAGCTATTAGAATCGTTTAATGCCTGTCGTCCGTCCCTCTGTCAAAAACAAGGTCACTTGGTAAAATCATAGAAAAAACTTTGTTAACACTTTAGAGGCTACATATCTCTTAAACTCTTAATGAAACTTGGTCAAAATGTTTTGCTACATAAAATCTAGGTCCAGTTGGCATTTTGGCCATGTCATGTCAAAAACTAGGTCACTAGGTCAAATCATAGAAAAACCTCGCTCAAATATATTCTTTACTATATTATACATAATGCCATGCTGTATAGCCTATACCTGGGTGAAATAATGTTCTGTTCTATTCTGTTCTGTTAACCCAAGGGGCTACAAACTTAATGAAACTTAAGGGCCATTATGGCCCTGTTTGCTATATATCTGTTTGTTTTATATATATTAATTACACTGGTGATTATACACTCATTACATTTGCAAACAGTGTAAACCTTGGTAAGAGGGCTCCTCTACACTGTTTGCTAATTTAGACCAATAGCCTGTTTACCTGTGTTTTCGCCACCCTTAGCTATATTTTTCGCGCATGTGCTTTCTGATGTAACATTTCTTACTTGTTCACAGATCTAATTCTGAACTGAACCTTCAATAACACGAATATATACAAATAAAACTTGTGAAATAAATACAAATGTAGATAACTGAACCGTTTTCGAACGAGGTCATTGCTCTGGATCACCGGGATGCTTTCTTGTCAATTCGCCACCTCTGATTGGTCGTTCGATAATTAGGTCAATGTAGGCTCTGTCAGTATGTTATAGTTTGTTTCATGAAATTTGAACATTTTTAATGATTTTGAAATATTTAATTTTCTAAAAGTAAATAATAACTTTTACAACTTTACAATAAAAAAGTAACAACGGGCATGTAGAGTTAAAATTACCAACATGTCCGTTGATTTGAAACTTTTTGTGAATTATTTTTATTTTTCCTGTTTCTTTCGCATTTTTGACGCTTTAAATCTTCCTTAGTGAAACTGTCCTAGTATTCGGATATCCTCTGTAGTTTTCGGACATCCTCAGTAGCCTGCTCGTGACGGAATTCTAAGTTTTGCTTAGGTGGCGAATTGACAAGAAAGTGGCGAATTGACAAGAAGCAAGGATATAAATTTATTAAACTGCCCAGAATTCCAAGTAGACTGGTTCATGTTTTGGTAACTAAAATGATCAACAATGGAACCAGATAACCCTTAAAGGTTACTTAGTGTTGAAAGAGTTAAGCAGATATCTGTTTTACACAAAGGCCACATATGAATATCCATTTATGGTGATTAATTGATAGCTTTACTAAGCAAATCAAAATGAAAGCAATGTCCTTAACCCATTACAAAATAGATGCACCTTTTATGCCTTTACTTTATTCCTCTTACAGGGCTCCAGATAAGAGATAGTTTTTTCAACAAATTCAACATTTTCTCACTCTTTTTAGCACCAAATCCTGTGGTGTTACTACTCATTAGAATCGTCTCGGAGAGACGATTCTAATGAGTAGTGACACCATAGGGTTTTATTCAGAAATAAAGATTTTAGTTTTTGAAAAACTACCCTTATCTGGTGCTCTGTCTTATGAAGAGAATAGTTCCACATTTTACAGTCATAAATATGTACCATATGCAATGTTTCTATATCCTAGAATATGGTAGCTTAAAGCAGGCTGCAAGTAAAGCAGAATGTTTCTTGAGGCACATTCTGCTTTACTTTCAATCTGCTTTACATTGTCACTAATGTCTTCAGAACTAGAAAGAGACAATGAGGTAATGGGTTAATCCAAGAAGTGCTATAATCCTTATATCAGTTGGTTATATAGGTTAATTGCACTGATAGTTATGGAGGAAAAGGTTAAACCAAATAACATGTCTTTCACTAATTGTCAAAATCGTTCTATCTTAACCCTTTCTTTGCTGGAGTACAGTGTACAGTGGAGAAAATGTTATTCTTTCCCAATAAACCGGTTTACACTAAAACTGTTATTTCCATTACAAACAGTTTGGAACCAGATCAGATGCCGGGTAATCCGGCATCTGATCAGGCTCCAAACTGTTTGCCACTCAGATTAAAATGTATCGTCAGAATTATCAAAAAGTTGTCATTTTCTCAGTTTTATTGCAATATGCGTTTGCGTTTCGTTTACGTTTAAATTGGAAAGAATAACGTTTTCTCCACTGAATGTTTATTTTGCAAACAGTGTAGATTCTGATCAGAAGACTACTCAAGGTGCCCTCTGATGATATTCTGGTTCTGCACTGTTTGTTTATTATTCTTTTCTTTTCCTTTTGTCTCTAAAAGCTAGCCTAAAAATCAACATTACTTGGTTATTTTTTAAAAGTGGAAAAGTCCAATGATAAGTTTGGCATAAAAAGTGTTGGACCCACTGTGCCAGGGACATCTCTGTGAACCAGACAACAATGCATGTGCACCTTGGCGCTCCAGCAAGAGTTAATTGGCTAAGATAGCATGCTTGGCGCTCAAACGATTTGTTTGTTTTCAATACTGCCAAAATATGGAAAAGATGCCTGCATTGTTTTGAAGAGATTTAACGTGTTGACATCAATTTGGCATGACCTTTTTGCATTATGACACCGCAAGTGTGAAAATAACATCGGCCAAAACGCATTTTAGCATTTTTTTATTTGCAGCCTAGACACTTTGGCAGATAATCTTAGTACAGTGTAAAAAAAAAAACTTAACCCATTACTCCATTAGCACACATTTTTATGCCTTAATTGATTCAATTTGTTTCTCCATCAAAAGAAAATTGTTTCACATTGTCTATACAGTCATGAATATGCTCCATAAGAAATATTTTCTCTATCCTAGCTGATGATAGTTTAAAGCAGAAAGAAAGGTGCATTCTTCTTTACTTTCAATCTGCTTTAAGTGTTGACCTGTCATCAAAACAGGCTATGGAGTAATGGGTAAAAACATGACTGTATAATACTTTCTTTTTAGTAACACCTTTTCACATTATACAGTGCAACCTCCCCACAATAACCCTCTGAACAAAGATTCCCTCCTTACAACAACACTTGCCGCTGTTCCTAAACATGTCCATTTTCATGGCTACAATATCCTCTGCTTAAAATTGTTGTCTGCTGTTTTTCACATATTGGACATTTTGACAGAAAAAAATGATAATGAAGAATGACAAACAGCTTGAATCCAGTTCATTCTATCAAAATGTCCACTTATATGTAACTTTGAGAAAAAATAGCAGACAATATTGCAGCAGTAAAAGCGTAGACATAACTGTCCTGTTTAGGGAACTGCGACAAGGGTCGTTGTAGGGAGGGAGTAATTGTTAGGAGGGCAGTTGTAGGCAGGAAACACTGTACTTACAAAGATTCCCGCTCCCCACCCCATACATACTTAACTCATTTTATGTGGGATACACTTTTAGGTGTACCTCTTGGCAAACAGTTTTGATCTCAGATCAGGCCTGATCTGAGATCAAAACTGCTTGCAGCTAGTTCAGTATTCTATCAGAAACTGCTAAAATCTTTCGCAAATATTTGAGTTATGATCGCTGCAGACGACATTTTAAAATGGCCACCAAATATGACCCAGCATGCAATGGGTTATAAGGGACAATAGTGGTTGCCTGATGTATCCCAATGAACAGAGGTAATCTTTTTTTTTAGATTTGTCTTTTATACATTATTAATTGACTCTGTCCATTAGATGCTGTTTAGAAACAGTTTTGTGTGAAATGAAACATAAATGAGATGCGGGCTATTTATGAAGCTTTTCAGATATCTGATTATACTACTCCTCTCAGTGCTCTACAGGGTTTCCATTTCTCTGGATTTTTTCTAAGTATTCGGATTTTTATCCTAGCAGATCGTAGCTTAAAACAGGCTGAAAATAAAGCAGAATGCACCTTAAGGCACATTCTGCTTTACTTTCAACCTGTTTAAGCAGACATGTGTCATCAAAACAAGAAACAGATTATGGGGTTAAGGTACGATTAGTAAAATTGCATGTGAAAATTTGAAATCTTAGGATTTTTATGATCAACTTATGGCAGCCCTGGCTCTATATGAACTCAATAGAGTTATAAAGTGTATGATGGATAAAACAAGGAGAGAAAATACCATTATATTGCATACATGTAGTAACTGAGGCTAACACTTCCAAACAGAGAAAGTAAACCTAGACAAGTTATTCTTTATTATACCCACACCTGGTAGGCGGACGTAGTCAAGGGGTAAAGCGCTCAATTACGACGTCAGCGGTCGTGAGTTCGATCCCCCACCGGACCAAGTCCTTCGGATTAGACTTTATAAACCGAAGTCCAATGTATCAGTGCTTTACGCTGGGCAACTAAAAGAACCAGAGAACTCTGTTGATAATAAGAGTAGGGCATCGTGCCCGGGTTCTTTGTATCCGCGCTCCCCTCTCTCTGGGGCGTCCAATTAGCCCATAGATGACAGAAACGGACGTTAACAAACACAATACCCACACATAACCATATATTGAGAGAATTGTAATGAAGACAATTGTAATGAATAGTTAAAACATAGGGTTTTGGGGAACATAGAAAATATTTCCACTTTTTACAGTAATGAATATACATCTTAAGAAATATTTTCTATATTCTAGCAGATGGTAGCTTAAAGCAGGCTGAAAGTAAAGCAGAATGTGCCTTAAGGCACATTCTGCTTTACTTTCAACCTGCTTTAAGTGGTCTTCTATCTTCAATACTAGAAATAGGCTATGGGGTAATGGGTTGAATAACATAATGGTATAGCACTGTAATATCTTAAAAAGAATTACTGTTTAGAGAAATTTTCTTGTCTTTTACAAGTTTTAACTCCTACCATGCTTGCAGCAGATATGTGCCACAGTCATTACCTTTGCAAACAGTTTGGATCCAGATGAGATGCCCCTTAATGTGACGTCTCATCAGGATCCAAACTGTTTGACACTCTAATCTGGTTTTGAAAAGAAATTTAGAAAATCTATTTTTAGAACAATAGCAGGCAATAATTATTGCAGACATAAAATTTACCCAGCATGCAAAGAGTTAAGCTGTGACATTCTCAGGAAAATTCAAATGAGTAGTCACAAAACAGGGTTTTAGCTATTAAATCATAAGGATTTAAGTATTTTAAGTACTTCTCTGATTTAAATATTCCCCTGATTAAAGTTGTGGTACTAGCAGTTCTTATTTTTGTCAAAATCACTGAATGAAAGAAAAAATTAATGTCATGCACAATTAATTAATTTTGTAAGTGAATTAACTGTTCAAAGTTAACACGGAATGAACAACTAGCTGTCATTTGCTCTAGAGTATATAATGAACCCCTTTTAACAAAACGAGTACCTGACAGCTCGCGATCACACCAATACTGATCCGCCCATTGCATGTATTTTGAAATTCATGCTTGGTTGCACTTTTAAGATCAGTTTTGAGTGGAAAATTCCCAACTGTGTGATTAAAGAGGATACATACTTGAGTCGTTATTTCCATACAGAAGCTCTCTGATGACAACTTCACAGTTAAACCTTTGAATATTGAGGAAGATTTCGACATATAATTTTTTGATTGAAATTTGATGCGACACTAGCAATGACAATGGATTGTAATAATAGTCCAACTGGGTAAGTTTGCTTTGTTGAGTAATATAGTACTGCTGCAGCTATTAAAATCTAGAGTAGCGTTTTACTATTTATCATTAGGAGGAATTATAGCTATTGCAAAATATTTCATCAGAGGGTTGTACCAATGTTATAAGAGGCTTAACAACATAAATTCATCATACTCAACTGATAATGCTCTAGTCAAAATCAGTTTGTATCTGCCAAGTGTTAAATTCAATACAAGTGTCAAACAGTTGGGATCCTGATCTGATACTGAGTAACTTGGTATCAGTCTGATCTGGATCTAAGCTGTTTGCAAACGATAGCCAACTCTGGCATACTTTGAAAGGAGTCTAATTGTTAATGTTTCTGACATTTAATCTCATAATGTTTATCAACCATTTAACTCTATCCCCCATAGAGACGTCTTTTAGCGCATTCAATTTATTCCTTCACGGAAGAAAATAGTTCCATTTTATACATTCATAAACATGTACCATAAGAAATATTTTCTATATATTTTCTATATATATTAGCAGATGGTAGCTTAAAGCAGGTTAAAAGTAATGCAGAATATGCCTTATAGCACATTCCGCTTTACTTTCTACCTGCTTTAACCCTTTGAACCCTAGTCCCGCATATAGGCGTTATTTTCAAACAGTGAACATGTGAATTGTACACTTGTCCTATGCAAACAGTGAAGACCCAGATCAGAGGGCTCCGAAAGGAGCCCTCTGATCAGGGTCTTCACTGTTTGTCACAACACCAAACATTTACAAAAAGAACCCTTAAAAGTAAGAAATGGACTTGACTAAAATGGAAACTGGAATTGTCCATTTAAAGTTTCAGGGAGGAAAGAGTTAAATGGTAAATCTAAATTCTTCAAAACTAGAAACAGCTTATAGAGTAAAGGGTTAAAATATTTGACCAGTTGATGACATATTGCTGAAGGAGACTTTGCATTACTTTAAAATTGTGTTAACCCATTACCCCATAGCCTGTTTCTAGTAATGAATAAAGGTGACCACTTAAAGCAGGTTGAAAGTAAAGTAGAATGTGCCTTAAGGAACATTCTGCTTTACTTTCAGCCTGCTTTAAGCTATAATCTTCTAGGATATAGCAAATATTTCTTATAAAAATATACTCATGAATGTATAAAACTGAACTATTTTCTACAGTGAAGGAATAAATCAAAGGTGTAAAAAGGCGTATTTATGGGTTAATGGGTTAAGCAGCTGACAGAGACTGCACATTGATACAGGTGAGACTGTAGGGTTTGTTAACATTATTTTAAAGTAAATATTACAAAAACATTCTGTGTGTTATATACAACTACCAGTTTGAAACTTGTAAGCAAAACATGCATTCGACATTGTATAATATGACAATATAACCCTGTTAATGTGCCACTCATAAAGCAATGTATGTACCGTATGTTGTTTGAATGTTATTTGCAAAGGGAGGTAACAACTTGAATAATAGTTGCTGGAGGATTCACCTGATGTTCAAATTTACCTAACAGTATTTTAACTATTTGTTACTAAACCATTTACTCCATAGATGCACATTTTTATGCCTTTAATTTATTCCTACATTGAAGAAAATAGTTCAAATTGACTCAAACATGAAAATATACAATCAGATATATTTTCTTTATTCTAGCATATGTAGCTTTAAAGCAACCTTAAAGTAAAGCAGAATGTGCCTCAATGCACATTCTGCTTTACTTTCAGGTTGCTTTAAGTGATCATCTGCCTTCAAAACTAGAAACAGGCTATAGGGTAATGGGTTAAAACAAGGGGTTGTTAAATGCAAGACATTAAATAAAACAGAGAGCCTCGATCTAGAGCGTTCTGCTGTATCTTTATCCTGCATTCAGCTGTCACTTATATTAATAGTTTAGTAATCTCCAATGTGAATCCCAGTAGGGTCGTTCAGATTTTTCATGTGGGGAAGTCTTCCAGATGGCTTGCGGAATTTAGGTCGGTGGTTCTACCCAGTTGCCGATTTGTGCCTGAAACAGTACATAAAAGGACTTCTGGGGTCCTCCTCCACCTATAATTAGCTGGACGTCGCGATATGACTGAAATACTGTTGAAAGCGACGTAAAATCAAAACAAATCTAATCAAATCCAATGTGAATTGCAAAGGGAGGTAACTACTTAACTGCATGCTTCTTCCAAGAAAATAGTTGCTTGAGGATTACGCTTGTCACCTGATGTTCAAATTTCCCTCCCATTGATTTGTAAGTGTTTAAGAACAAGTGATTGCTTAAGACAGGTGCTTTCTCTATCTATATTGATTGACTGGTTTTCAAAGATCTTCACTGTGCTAATATAAGCATGTGCATTTCACAGAACAGACATGGTCATTATAGTTTACCCATGCTGTGTGGATACCAAGTATTAGACATCTTTTGCAATCAGGGTTACAGAAAGGATTAAAGCAAGATTTGACATTACTAGTGCATATTTGTTGAAGTGTGCAGTATACAACATGATAGATGTTAGTGCAATTTGCTAATGTTCATTTATTGATCATGAGTTTTAAGACATTAGATAAATGGTAACAAGATTATATTCTGATGTTTTGATTCATTAGCTGTGAGAGTGAAGGCAGTAAGGTGACATGTACAGTCTAACCTGTATTCAGTGACCATTGAATGAAGATGTATGGTGATCTTTAAAAACAGGTGACTGCTTTAAATAGAAGCTTTCTAATGATTTTTGCCCTGCCACCTGCCATACAGTATAATAACTAAATCATGCATATTTATCAACAATAAAAAAAAGTACAATTACATTATTGTAATGTACATAGAAGGTAAAGCTTAAATCATATAGTAAACCCTTGCTAAAAATTATCAAATATTCAAAATAATGTTGAAGACAGAATTTGCAACTAAAAACATGATGAAAGTAAACCAAAACGTTCCTTTGGGAGCCTTTTTATTTTAAGTAACTTTAATCTTTTTTTAAATGGCAAAATTCTATACAGTCGAACTTCGATATCTCGAACTTGTTTAACTCGAACTATCCGATAGTTCATCATATGAACTGCATTATTTCATGCCTAGTCATGTTTTAACTTTGAAATACAGTTATGTTCGACAAAACCGACTTCGAGATATCGAAGTTTGACTATATAAGACAAAGACATGTGTTGTTTTGAGTGTTTTACTGTAACATACATGATCCTACAGGTTAGTAGGGAGGAATGTTCGGAGTTATGACAATGGGTGGGGGAGTGTTGATGTAAGCCTCCTTAGAGCTAATTGATACTGGCTACCCCACCTTGTTACTTGCGTCATGCAGAAAATTATTACATGTATGCTTCATGAGTGAGCTACAAGATGTTACCCGTTACAGTCAAACCTGCGTTTAGCCTAGTCGGTTCTAATTCTGAAAACTAAAATGACCACTTAAAGCAGGTTAAAACTTAAGCAGAATGTGCCTTGAGGCACATTCTGCTTAACATTTAGCCTGCTTTAAGCTAGCTACCATCTGCATAAATATAGAAAATAATAATTCTTATAAGCATGTTCCTGCCATTATAAAGTTGAGCTATTTTCTTTAGTGGAGGGAGTAAAAAGGCCTATATATTGGGGGTAATGTGTAATGAGTCTCTATATGAAGCTTGATAATCAAGCAACAAAGTGAAGGATAAAAGGAGCTTTTTTCTTTACTTCTGTCCTGTATTTAACAATCATGATGCAGTTGCTTTCTAAGAGAACTCTTTGCTTCTTCAAGGAATGACTGTTTGTATGGTACAACGATAATCATAGATTCAGTGACCCTTAACATGATTGACAATAAATACATACATGTATAATTATGTATATAATTTTGTACAATTTTGATCATCTGAACTTCTGAGACACCTTGTAAAGCATTGTGTTGAGATACAAATCTTGTATAATGCAGAATATAAAGACTGATACATGTCTTAATTGTTACTATTGTGGTCATTGAGACCGATATCTGAAGAGAAAGGGTATAATATAAATACCAAGCAATCGTTATATGTCAGGCAACATGTGGCATCAACTATTATTAGCTCATTTATGACCACCAAGAAAAAATAAGGCATAATAATAGACTGTAAATATTGGCTGTCAAGTACAGAGCATTGACTCTTGTGGGTTATTAGGTTCCCTTGTGGATCATTTTAGTTACCAAAACATGAACCAGTCTACTTGGAATTCACAGTAGTTTAATAAATACTGCTCTAAATTAGTGTAGACCCTGATCAGAGGGTTTCCTAAAGGAGTATGAAACATGAACCAGTCTACTTAGAATTGTGGGTAGCTTAATAAATACTGGTCTAAATTAGCAAACAGTGTAGACCAAGATCAGAGGGCTCCTATAGGAGCCCTCTGATCTGGGTCTACACTGTTTGTAAATAAAATGAGTATATTTTAACCAGGTCCATGGTGTTGAAAGAGCTAATGGATCACTGACAGTAGATGTCTTATTGGCTACAGTATTGTACATACATGTATCTTTATTACAAAATGTAGCTGAAATGCAGCATAAAAGTAAAGAAGAAAGTTCCTTTTTAAAGCTTACATATGAGCTTTTTGCTTTACTTTTGTCCCGTATTTAAAAGACATATGATATCTCCATGCCTCCTCAAAGATATTATTTACATTCTTCATGTACATGTATAATATACATGCTTAAATTATAGGTATATTAACCCTTAGCCCGCCAAATAAATTGTTGTCTGCTATATTTCTCGTCTGCTTCAAGTTTCAAAGTGCTTCAAAGTTGCTCAAAATTGCTGAAAAATGTTGTCCGAGTGTCAAACAGCTTGGATCCGGATGAGACGCCGAGTTACTCGGCGTCTCATCTGGATCCAAGCTGTTTGCATATGGAACTATAGTCGTGAGTGGCAGGCTAAGGGTTAATAAAGCATATGAAACTTGTATATATAGTGTGAAAGGCATCACATATTGCATCTGCATAAGAATTGATGATGAAGTTATTGTATGCTTAAATGTGGGACAAAAGTACATGTAAATAAAAAGTTGCTTGTGCAGTTTTCTGCTAGACAGTAACACCTCTCTATTATGACGACTAATACGAAGGCTAATTGATTGTATAAAAGGCAGGTAATTAATACAGCTCAAAGCAAGGTTACGGTAAAACAGAAAGCTTTCAAAGGAGCTTTCTGTTTTACTTTCGTAAATACAAAATTATGAACCCAATTTAGTGGTAGTTGTTGTTGTGTTTGTAGATTCCTCGGTTGACTTGTCGGAGCACCCAGGACTTGTTCAGTCCTGGTAAATATGGCGTTCTCATAGAGAGGTTTTACTGTACTTTTACTCTGCACTCAGCACACTTGTCTGTATTCTAGACACCCTATTCATTATCTATTGTAAAGATTCTAAAGCTTCTTCATATATATCAGGGCTCCAGATAAGGGGAGTATTTCAAAAACTAAAATCTTCATTTCTGCATTAAACCCTATGGTGTCACTACTCATTAGAATCGTCTCATTCTAATGAGTAGTAACACCATAGGATTTGGACTAGAATTGAGTGAGAAAATGTTGGATTTGTTCACTCAACTTCCTCTTATCTGGAGCCCTGTATATCCTATATCTAGCATACATAATTAGTATACAAATGTAGTATATAAAGAGTGAGAAATGTAACAACTATCATGTTTACATGACTGCCAATATTGCATAGATCTGCATAACAATGGCAGTACAGGTATCCCTTTTCCTGCTTCAACACTAAGTATCTCTTTTGGGTTATTAGGTTCCCTTGTGGACCTTTTTAATTACCAAAACATGAAACGGTCTACTTGGAATTCTGGTTAATTTAATAAATATTGGTCTTAGTGAGCAAACAGTGTAGAACCCTGATCAGAGGGCTCCTATAGGAGCCATCTGATCATGGTCTACACTGTTTGCAAATGTAATGAGTAGTTGTTAAACAGGTCCATCATGGTGTTAAAAGAGTTAACATATTTTTGTTACACATTGATAGTTTTTGTAAACCATCATCATCATGGTAGATTCAACTTTCTACATTACTTTTGCCCTGCATTAACCCTTTGAACCCTAGTCCCGCATATAGGCGTGCTTTTCAAACAGTGTACATGTGAATAGTACACTTGTCCTATGCAAACAGTGAAGACCCTGATCAGAGGGCTCCTTACGGAGCCCTCTGATCTGGTTCTTCACTGTTTGTCACAATGCCAAACATTGACAAAAACAACCCTTAAAAGTCAGAAATGGACTAGACTAAAATGGAAACTGGAATTTTCCATTTAAAGTTTCAGGGAGGAAAGAGTTAAGTAACCAGTCATATTTTGAGATCTCATTCCTTACCATTGAGTGGCCACTCGACACAGGGTTTACTGTATAACTGTTTTACAAGAAGAAAATGACTCGGTACAGGGCTCCAGATAAGAGGTAGTTATTTCAACAAATCCAACGGTTTCTGCCTCTTTTTAGCACCAAATCCTATGGTGTTACTACTCATTAGAATCGTCTCGAAGAGACGATTCTAATGAGTAGTGACACCATAGGGTTTATTTCAGAAATAAAGATTTTAGTTTTTGAAAAACTACCCTTATCTGGTGCTCTGTCAGTAATTTGAGGGAAACATGTAGAGCATAAACCAGCAATCAACTCTTTGTTATGACAAGTACATGAATCAGAAGATTATGTAGCCTTTGAATGCCCAAAACTTGAAATCACCTTTAAATTTCTATAACTTATGATGCATATAAAAAATATAACTTTACTGTCTAAATCTTTTTGTTCTTAAAAGAATTACAAGTTGCAAACATTTTTTGTGTATTGGCCCCAACATGCTGATGCTAAAGAAACTCTGGTAACTGATCTGGAATGAAGTTGTTTGCATGTTCTACCCATGTTATACGGTGATTATCTCATGTGAGGTTTTATGGAGACTTCTAGATATAAATCAGAGGGTCATTGAACTTTATGGTGAAATGATTTACGCTACCAAACCATGGCTTACTGGTGGATTGCTATAAATGTATGTTGTCTGCTTCAAAGATTTAACCCATTACCACTTAAATATACCTTTTTACACCTTTAATTTATTCCTCCACTTATGAAAATAGTTAGAATTTAAACAGCCATGAGAATGCAACAGAAAAAATATTTCCTTTATCCTAGCAGGTGGTATATATAGCTTAAAGCATTTTGAAAGTAAAGTAAAGGTTTTCTTTAAACCTGTTTTAAGTGATCATCTTTCTTTAAAACTAGGGCAAAATACCGGAATATCCCCCGCATGTCTATATTATATCCCCCGCCTGTGGTTCATTCCGTATATATATAAACGGAATGAACCACATCACGTGACATGCAGGGGATATTCCGGTATTTTGCCAAAACTAGAAAGAGGCTATGGGGTAATGGGTTAAAGATGCATATATTTTTTGGCAAACCTACCTTGAAGATGAAGATATCAAAGTAGAGGTTATATTATGGTTGTGGAAGGGTTAAATGTTTTGTTGGTGATCCGTATAGGTCAAATTCACAAAGGAGAAAAAAGAAACCTTGGAAGTTAACCTTCACACATAAAGGTGTATACATGTTGATATGATAAATAGGGTTATACAGTCACACAGCTATTTTTGGGCTGATCTTATAGCCGTTATTGGGCTATGTTCTTTTTCCCAATTTTCAGCATAAAATTCCCAATTGCTAGAAAAAAATCCTAAGCAGGGCACAAACCACTGTGTTATGCTTATCAGGTACACTATGTACACACATTTGTATAGTGTTCCTGGTCAATGAAACAGTCATTGATTAGTCAAATAAATTTATTTAAACTGTTTCATTTTTGATATGCAAAATTCCTAATTTTCAGTAATTTGTCGCAAAAATTCCTAATTCCAGGGGTATGGGTCATATTCCAAAATGCTAGAAAAAAGCCCACCATCAACTTGTATTAAAATACCACTGAATTGATAGCCCATTTATAATTGTCTTAAATACAGGTAGTTGCTGAATGCACTATAAGATCTGTAGGAGCTGAAGCTTTGTGCATTATTGTCATCATGTATTAAGCATATCATTTGTCATGAGATAAATTCAAGGTACCAGGGCTGCCATAAGTTGACATGAAAAATCCTAAGATTTCCAAATTTGCATTTTTCAAGTGCTATTTTAGGAATAGTACCTTTACCCCATCGTCTGTTTCTAGTTTTGTTGACAAGTGGCTGCTTAAAGCAGGCTGGAAGTAAAGCAGAATGCGCCTTAAGGCGCATTCTGCTTTACTTTCAGCCTGCTTTAAGCTACTATGCACAAGAAAAAAGTCCAAAGATTTAGGAAAAATCTGGAGAAATGACAGCCCTGACGTACTAATCAATCAGTGGTTACTGATAATACCATCACTCTTTAAATTCTGAGTACTGAAAACTGACATTGTTCAGATTTTGTTTAATTGTATTATGAGTACAGCAGGAGCCTACGGTAACATTCAGGTACGATCCTGATCCAGCTCACACATTAACTCATTCACACATGAGAAAACTTGGCGTTGAAGAATGGATTGTCCGCCTGGTTCAAGGAATGTACGCAAATGTGCGTAGCTGTGTTCGTGTTGGAGAGGGTCATAGCAACGAGTTCGAAGTGAAAGTCGGTGTACTCAGCCCATTGCTCTTCATCATTGTACTTGAAGCCCTCTCCCGCGAGTTCCGGACGGGCGTCCCCTGGGAGGATCTCTATGCAGATGACCTAGTAATCATCACAGAGTCACTTGAGGAATGTGTCAGGAGACTAATGGTTTGGAAAGAGGCCATGGAAGAGAAAGGACTCCGAGTAAATGCTGGCAAAACAAAAATCATGATCTTTGGCACTGGCATGGACCTTCTACAGAGTGTTGGCAAGTACCACTGTGCTGTTTGCTGCACAGGTGTGGGCAGAAACAGCTTCTTCTGTAATGGTTGCAAACTCTGGGTCCACAAGAAATGCAGTGGTCTTGGGAGGCTGGTGGAAGACCCTGACTTCAGATGTTCCTGCTGCCTGGGAACCGCTCGCCCCATTGACTGCAGAGCACAGAAAGAGGTCCAAGTTGGCCAAGACAAGCTGGAGGTGTTTCTCTCCTTTTGCTACCTTGGGGACATGTTGTCTTCAGCAGGCGGCTGTGACCTTGCAACAACGGCTCGTGTTAAGTCTGCCTGGAAGAAATTCAAGGAGCTACTGCCTGTCCTCACGTCACGCCACCTCTCATACAAGACACGCGGCCGCATCTACAGCATGTGCGTGCGAAGTGTTATGCTCCACGCCAGTGAAACCTGGCCTCTGACCAAGCCAAACTTCCAGCGCTTGCAGCGTAATGACAGGGCCATGATCAGACAGATTTGCAATGTCAAGCCAGAAGATGTGACCACTGTCAATTCCAGGAAGCTGCTAACGCAACTTTGCATAGAGGACTTGGAGCTCATCTTGAGGGAAAGACGACTTGGATGGTATGGGCACGTTGAACGCTCCACTGGAGCTATTAAGTGCGCCAGAGATATGAAAGTTGCAGGGAAGCGTGGGCCGGGGAGGCCCAAGATGTCATGGAGGGAGCTGACTGTAGGAGACCGCCAAGAATGGGGACTCGCAGCAGTTGACCCACATGATAGAAAAGCCTGGAGATCCTGTGTAAGAACCGCCATGCATGCAGCTAGCCAGTTACCTGGAAGGGAGCCCACTATTGTGGACAATGCTCCCACCCCTGCACGTTAATCAAAAATCCGATGATGATGACACCATGTTTAACCCATTACCCCATAAATATGCCTTTTTAGGCCTTGAATTTATTCTTCCACTGAAGAAAATAATTCCAATTGGTACAGTCATAAATATGCCACACAAGGAACATATTCTATGTACTAGCAGATAATTGCTTGAAGCAGGCTGAAAGTATAGCAGAATGTGGCTTAAAGCCCATTCTGCTTTACTTTCAACCTGCTTTAAGTGGTAACCTATTTTCAATACTGGAAACAGGCTATGGGGTAATGGCTTGAAATATACTCATTAAATTTCCAAAAAGTGTAGCCCCAGATCAGAGGGCTCCTATAAGAGCCCTCTAGGCTCCTATAAGAGCCCTCTGATCTGGGTCTTCATCGTTTTCGAAATTAGAGCAGTACATGTATTTATTAATTTAACTACCCTGAATTCCAAGTTGACTGGTTTAATATTCAAATTATTTGCAAAGCTCTGCTGTATATATTAACTAAATGCTTCGAGTAAAATATTATATAAATGTAAAGTACATATTATGTACATGGAAAAATAATCTAAATATAAATGTCAATGACACAAACAGTAAGGAATTCTATATAAACTCTTTGAATGCTGCAGTGCTGCCTGATATTAAAGTCTCTACAACAACACCCAATGGGAGACAAATAGTGTGTATGTGTTGTTCTGAGGGAGTTATTAGAGGGAGGGAAGACTAATACCCTTAACATACATTTGCAAACAGTTTGAACCCAGATCAGATGCCATGTAACACAATGTCTGATCTGGGTTAAACTGTTTGTCCCTCGTCATTATGTCAAAATGTCCACTATCATAATATGTTATATCTTATCCTTCATACTCATGACTGTTTTATAAAGTGGAACTATTTCTTAAGTTGGGGAAAAAAGGTGTATTTATGAAGTAATAGGTTAAGTATCGATCTTGGACCTTCCGTTTCTGCAGATTATTATTACTATCCTGACAATTTATGTGCAAATAGGTGATGTATCTGAGGGTGTACTGTATCCCAAATCATGATAGAGCTTAAAAGCTTTAAATCAGATTCCACAACATTTTACCTGACTAACAGTTACTGTTATTATGTTTTATATCATATGTTCATTATGTTTATAGTTTGTTGAGATAAATATGGTAATGACCCTAAAGACCGAGTCACAGACATCAGACACCTTGTATAGGCCCCCTCATCCCGGTTCATAGTCGCCTTGTGTTTGTGAATTGAAAAATGATGGAGGCCATCCAGATTTGCAAATGAACCAGGATGAGGGGGCCTATACAAGCTGTCTTTTGTCTAGGACTTGCTTTTTGTCAGCAAGTGCACTGATGGAAATAACTGATGATCCACGGAATCAGTTAAATTTTGAGAAAGGTGACAGCAGGCACCAAACCAGTCAAAATACATAAAAAAAAGTCTAGTAGTGTCATAAGAACACTATATTCATATAAGTTATTAATGAACTCTTTCAAGGCTA
Source organism: Gari tellinella (assembly GCA_922989275.2). Lineage (NCBI taxonomy): Eukaryota > Metazoa > Mollusca > Bivalvia > Cardiida > Psammobiidae > Gari > Gari tellinella. The sequence goes on from OV277856.1 coordinate 79,610,359, forward strand.
AAGGTGCATATCAATGACTGTAAAAGGTGGAACTATTTTCTTCACTTGAGGAATAAATTAAAGATGTAAAAAGATATACAGTAAAACCTCTCTATTACGACCACTAAATTATGTTAATTATTAGGGTGTTTACGGTAGGTGACCGCTTAAAACAAGGTGACAGTGAAACAGAAAGCTCCTGTAGGAGCTTTCTGTTTCACTGTCACCTTGCTTTAAGCTGTCACCTGTCTATTAAACAATTAATTAGCCTTCGTTTTAGTGGTCGTAATAGTGAGGTTTTACTGTATTTACGGAGTACTAGGATAATCAGAACAAGTCTTTATTTCAAGTGTTTGAACATGCAGATCAGCAAAATTATGCCCAAACCTCTGTATTTTATCCATGTGTTATGGAAGAAAAATAATCTTGATTCTCTAAATCAAGCCCCCATTAAACCTAACATAAAAAGAGACGGTTTTTTTATGGCTTAGCCCACTTGGCAGGTCTTCAAATGTACTCTTGTTTTATCCTTGATCCAAATCTGCATGTGGAACAACCACATGTTTTATCTGAACCTGATAGACACGAGAGTCATAGTCCAATTAACCCTTCTCATGCTTAACAAGTTGTCTTTTATAAAAAAAAATATACAGTAAAACCTCGCTACTACGACCACTAAAGATAAGCCTAGTGTATTGTTTAAAAGACAAGCAACAGCTTAAAGCAAGGTGAAATTAAAACAGAAAGCTCCTTCAGGAGCTTTCTGTTTTACTGACACCTTGCTTTAAGCAGTCAGCTGTCGTAAACACCTAATAATTAATATAATTTATTGGCCATTAAAGAGAGGTTTTACTGTACTTTATCAGGGCTGAGGATAACAGGGAGTCAACTGAACAAATCCAACATTTTCTCACTCATTTCAGCACCAAATCATATGGTGTCACTACTCATTAGAATTGTCTCGAAGAGACAATTCTAATGAGTAGTGAAACCATAGGGTTTTCTGCAGAAATGAAGATTTTAGTTTTTATACTTCCCTTATCTGAAGCTCTTCATGTTCAGCAAGTTGTCTTCTTGAAGATATGCTGTTATCTATATAGATACTTAACATTTACTACCTTATTGCTATGGAAGAAGAATATAATAATATAAAAAATGTCAGAGTTGATCCTGATGAGATTCCATGTCACTCAAAACTGTTTGGTAAATTTGCCAACAGCGTGTTCAAGGTAAAGATGCAGCAATTTGATATCACACTCTACTCTGTATTTATCAGCCATCTTTTACACTAGTTTGGATTTAGATCATTGATAAGATTGGGCAATAATTAGGTACTAGATCTGGAATAGACTGTGAGTATGGATTGGAATTATAGAGGAGAAGAATTATTAGCAGTTAATGTCGTTGTTAAATGATATGTTATTTAAGAGATTGCTTTCAGATTGAGAAAGGATAACTGACCTAATTTTCCCAGTCAATAACATTAAGCCATTAATTATGTCAATATCTATAAAAACCTTAACGGTTATTCTGCCAATGTCGATTGTACTAGAATTTGCAAGCAGGTTAGATCCAGATCAGATTCCTTACTGTTTGACAACCATGTTCAATTTTTTTCTCTTTTTCAAAATGCAATAAAATCCATTTTACAAATTTTGTACCTGACAATTTTAAAGCAGACAATATTGCGGAGGATAAGCCAGGGTTAAGTGCGGGAACTAAATATACATCATTTATAGGTCCTAATCAGCAGACTCCTGAAACAGATCTCTGATCAGGGTCTGCATTGTTTTCATTATCATTCTAAATGTGTCGGAGCACACACCTAAAGTTGTCAGTTCAAACCATATGCGCATTTCCCCATAGCCTGTTTCTGTGCATTCTGCTTTACTTTCAGCCTGCTTTCAGCTATCATCTGATAGGATGAAGAAAATAGTTCTTATTGTGCATATTCCTGCCTGTGTAATATGAAACTTTTTCTTCAGTAGAGAAATTAATTTAAGGCTTAAAAAGGTGTCTTTATGAGGAAATGGGTTAAAAAGATTTAAGTAGAGAAAAAACTATGATCACTAAAAGATGAACTTTGAGAGAAAAGTCACCAGGCAGACAAAACATCTGCGCTGCAGACAGTACCCGTCATAAATGATGTTATATGTTAGCTGTAAATGTAAAAATCTTGCCATTTTCTCTATGTTTTGCCAAGAACCTTGGCAGTTTATAAGAATCTAATCTGTTAACATTAATTTTTTACCATTGAAGATGCAGAAAAACATGTTAGAATTCAGATTAAAGACAACCATGGTTTTTATATCAAGCAACAGATGCATGCATTTAAATTGTACAAACTAATCATTTCTTTAACTTAATGAACTGAAGATGCCATTTAGACAAAGGCCAGCTTATTGTACCTCCTTTAATTAACAGTCAAGCATACGTTTAGTGATAATTCAATAAACATTGAGATGACCTTAATTCTTTACTGCATACCCCGTTTCTAGTTTTGAAGACTGAAGATCACTTAAAGCAGGTTGAAAGTAAAGCAGAATGCACCTTAATGAACATTCTGCTTGACTTTCAGCCTGCTTTAAGCTACCTTCTGCTAGGGTATAGAAAATATAAATTTTGTTATGATACATATTCATGACTATGTAAAGTAAAACTATTGTCTGGTGTGGACAAATGAATTCAAGGCATGAAAATGACAATCTATAGACTAATAATGGCTTAAATAGCCTGCTGGCAGGATATAAGAACTATTTCAGACACATGTTTCATCTGGGAAAGAAGAGAAAGAGAATGAACAGGAACCAGGTTTATTGACCTCATCTGATAGACAGAGGAATTGAGGATCAAACTAACAATATCTAAGGATCCAACGTAATAAAAAGTTTGAGTTGAGTCTGATACCGTTCTCAAGCATTTGATTGGTCAGATTTGAGCCTAGGCTCAAATCTGACCAATCAAATGCTTGAGAATGACTTCAGACTCAACTCAAAAGCTTTATAACCTTGGAGCCTGTATTTCAAAGCAAGCAACATTTATCGCTTCACCCAGTGTTAGAGTTTTCCACGTAGCTTCTGCCTACATTTACCTATATATATGTAACACATTGCTCCATAATATGCCTTTTTATGCCTTTAGTTAATTCCTACACTGAAGAAAATAATTCCACTTTATATGGTCATGAGCAAGCACTATAAGAGCTTAAAACAGATGCATTCTGCTTTACTTTCCACCTGCTGTAAGTGGTTATCACTGTTTTCAGTACAAGAAATAGGCTATTGGATAAAGGGTTCTTATGTTTTCTCAATGCTTATTTATTGAATTATCACAAATCATATATGCTTGATTGTATTGGTTTATAGGTTAAAGCTGTTTTTGGTATAAAATTACCAGACTTGGTGGCCTAGTGCAGGCAGAACTGACAGCACAATTAGTCCTGAAGGGTGTCACTGTTGATGGCTTAGGTTATCATTTTGTGCCCCATGTGCAGCCTGCAGAGTACAGTAGAGAAAGCGTATTCTTTCCAAATAAACGTGTTTACACTTAAACTATTATCTCCAATGCAAAGTGTTTCGAGCAGATCAGACGCCGGGTAACCGGCCTCTGATCAGGCTCCAAACTGTTTGCCACTCAGATTAAAACTGGTAATCAAAAATGTCAAAAAGTTGTCATTTTCTATTATTCATTGCAATGCATTTGTGTTGAAACGGAAGAGTAACATTTTCTCCACTGTAATTCTGACAAGGTAGCCAACTCCTAATTGATGGCCAACAAAGGGCAACAATTCAGTAACTGAACTCAGGGCTGTAGTAAATTTGTCATCAGCATCTATATCAGTGTCCCCAATACATCTCTTACCATGGCAGCAGTGAAATATTGATAACATTTGCAAACAGTTTGGATCCTGATGAGATGCCGCATTATGCGGCATCTCACCAGGGTCCAAAATGTTTGACACTCTGTATGATCCTGTTTTGAAAAGAAATTTAGAAAACTAATTTTAGAGCAATGGCAGAACACAATTGTTGCAGACCAAAAATATTACCCAGCATGCAAAGAGTTAAAATTACATGAACAGTGCTACTTTATTTATGCCTTGAATCTCTCAGAACAATTGCAGACTCAGTAGACCCAGATAAAATGCTCTACAATGTAGTTTTCTACCCCATGCAAAGAGTTTACATCTAAGCTAAGATAAGGGAGAAACATATCTCTTTGAACATAAACTCTTTGAACACCATGGAACTCAACACATTTGCAAACAGTGTAGACCCTTCATTGTTTGCTAATTTAGACCAGTATTTAGTAAACTACACAAAATTCCAAGCAGACTGGTTCATGTTTTGGTAACTAAAAAGATCCACAATTGAACCTTATAACCCACAGAAGTTGAAAGAGCTAATATTGTGATCTGTCTCTTGCAGCCCGGGTCCATTCACATGAGGCTAGATGACATAGATTGTGTCAATGATCTTGTTGAAATATTCATTCAATGTAAATTAAAAGATTTGTTATCAGGGCAGTATCTGATTTGTTCATGTAACTCCATTATATGATAGTAAACAGTGTAGCAACTAGTCTGCATCATCCACATAGTTGGCTATGTACTTTAAACAATTTCCCCCGTAAATGCACATTTTTACACTTTTAAATTATGTCTTCACTGAAGAATATAATTCCAATTCATACAGTAATGATTAAAAACATTTATAAGTGAAAAAAAGTAATTTGGCCATCTCTTGTGACATTAACCTCAGGCTATTAGTGGGAATAGGGTTAGGGCAAGGGTTAGCTTCTAGATCACTATACTTGAAAGTTAGAGCAATAAAAAAATCTGTTATGTGGCATATTAAAATTAGCCTAAAAAAATATATCAAAGGAATTGACCACATAGCACATTTAAAAATTCATGTCTGTTTGTTTGTCCATAACCTTAACCTTGACTATAAATTGTTAACTTTAGGCAATACACTCTCAATATATTCGTTGCCCATGATAGAGAGGTATATGAATATGCAGGTTTTTGGTATGTTGGATCAAAGATCAAGGCCACAGAGGTCAAATGGTCAATTTTTAAAAAATAACAATTACCTCTTACCCTCAAGAGATAGGGACTTCATATTTGGTAAACATATTGCTCCATTTAAGATAAATTTGAATAAGTGTATTTTAGATGTGTTCAGGCAAAGATCAAGGTCACAAAGGTCAAAAGGTTAAACAAATTTGCAGTCTTAACATTGGCAACAACTTTTAAACTATAACCAATACACACTCAATACATGTTGCATGTGTTGTCAATATAAAGAGGTATATGAATATATAGCTTTAAGCATGTTCGGTCAAAGGCCAAGGCCACAGAGGTTCAAAAGGTCAAATATTTCAAATGGCAATAATCTTTGACCCTCAAGTGATAGGGACTTTAAATTGAGTATACATTTTGCTCTACAATGCAAATGTATATTTTAGACTTAATAATGAAGGCAAAGATGATTTTGAATAAGTGTATTTTAGACATGTTAAGGCAAAGGTCAAGGTCACTTAGCTCAAAAGGTAAAATTTATTCGCAATCACCATGACATTGGCCATTACTTTAAAACAATTACCAATACACACTCAATACATCGCATATGTGTTGCCTATATAAAGAAATATATAATTATGAAGGTATTTGGCATATATCGAGTCATTGGTCAAGGTTACAGTGGTCAAAAGATCAAATATTTGAAACGGCAATGAACTTTGACCCTCAAGTGATAGGGACTTCATATTTTGCATACATGTTGCTCTAATTAAAGGGAATTTGAATAATTGTATTTTAGACATATCAAGTCAAAAGTCGAATGTTACAGAGGTCAAAAGATGAAATATTGAAAACAGCCATAGCTTTTGACCCTCAAGTGATAGGAACCTCATGTTTAATGCATGTTACTCTAATTGAGAGGAATATGAATACATGTATGTATATCATAAACATCTCAGGTCTAAGGTCAAGTTCACAAAGGTCAAATATTTGAGATTGTGGTGGGGGGGGGGTTGGCATAGTGTTTCACAAATACATCTTGTTCCTTATATTGTAATACATGTAGTTCAGATTATAAATGCACATTATAGGAGTAGAATTATATATGAATATTCAGCGGTAGAAGGGTAAATAACGGGACTATATACTATGCTGTATCAGTTGATTATATTTGACTTATATGTGTGGCTATATGGAGCAAAAAGAACTTCTTTTGACTGACTGCTAATCAGGTACAGTCAAAACTCGTTACTTCGAACTAGCTTAATTCAATCTTACCAGTATTTTGTAAGTTGAATTTTGATAAGTCAATCTCACTTAAGTCGAACATACCCTTATTTCAAAGTTAAAACGTGGCTAAGCCACGTTTTAACTTTGAAATATGGGTATATTCGAACTAATGCAATTTTGTAGAATAGAGTTTTGACTGTATTACTGTAATTGCATATCAAGCGTGTGACAATGTGTGCAGGGTTTTTTGTCTATTATATCAGTAGCGACTGGCAGCACAGTCTACACCAGTCACCCTGGAGAATACTAGTATTCTAGTTAGAGGAAGAGGTAAATCCCGGCCATCTGTTGTTGCACTACCAGCTGCTGAGAGATTGATAAATGTCTTCACACTAACTTGCTTTCGCTCTTTGCATGTTGGGTAAATTTCATTTCATCTCCTACTGTTCTTAAAATAAAACTTTCAGAATTTCTTTTTCAAAACAGGATTAGAGTGGGAAACAGTGTGGATCCTGATGAGATGCAGCACCATGCAGCGTCTCATCAAGATCCAAACTGTTTGCATGGATATTAACCATTTTTACGCCCGTGTGCAAAGAGTTAGGTGTACATGTTTGACATTCCAGTTATTTCTGTAGCAGAATCAAGGCTGCCATTTCTGGGGATTTTTCAGAAATCTTCAAAAAAAAAAAAATTCTTCGGACCTACGAATTTTTCTGAAATCTTCTGATTTCTGAATTTACTTTCAAAATTTCGAATTTTATGTGTCTTCTTTGTGCAGTGTCTGATCTGGATGTAAACTGCACAATCATATTAGTGTTATAGATCCTTGCAATGAAAGGTATGATTCCTTAAATCACGCTTGAAAATTTGGAAATCTTAGATTTTTTTTAGCACCTACAGTAGATACATGTCTTATATGACACTTGACATTCAAATGTTCCTGCTAGACTTTGAGACATTGGCAGCGTAATGCAGGACAAAAGTAAGCAGAAAGCTCCTGAAGCAGCTCTCTGTTTTACTTTGTCCTGCTTTGAACGGGCATCTGCCTTTAAAGATCCTAGGTCTTCTTTATTGATTTGTAGCTCAGAGAATGAGAGATTGTACACTGTTGTACTATAGTAACCTTGATTTATCATTAGGTAGCTTAGTTGATCTCTTGGCAGGCTAGCGCCAGAACAATAATTAACCTTTGCAGATAGTTTGGTTCCTGATGAGATGCCACATTATGCCATGGAGGCAGCTCATCTAATCTGTTTGACACTCTGGCCCATTTCTGAAAAGATTTTTTGAAAAATCTTATTTAGAACAATATAGCAGACGACAATAATTGTAGCAGACTAAAGTAATTACCCAGCATGCAAAGAGTTTACCTTGAAGATAAGTGGAACTATTGTCTTTGTCTTGCAATATCATCATCTGTTTCAAAACAGTATTTTCAAAAATTATCTTTATATTCTTTTTTTACAGATAAATCTTAAATTTAAGTTACACACAGTTTGGAACCTGTCTTACACCAAGCTGACTGGGGTCTGATCTGGGGCCAAACTTGTTGCAAATATCAGTAATAGGATAAGGATTATAAACACATTAATTTCTTGTATTTCATAATTGAAATTAATGATTATGTTTTCTTTTGATTATTCTAACTGTAATGTTAACTCTTTGCATGCTGGGTAATAGTTTTGTTTGCAACAATAATTGGTTTCTGTTTCTGCAGTAAAGATAGATTATTTAAAAAACAAACAAAAAAGACCAGGGTCAATGAGAGTGTCAAAACAGTTGGGATCCTGATGAGACGTTGCATTATTTGGCGTCTCATCAGGATCCAAACAGTTTGTACAGATAATCACGATTCCATCGCTAACGGTGCAAAGATTTACCATGTTCCAAGGCCACTAATTGTTACCCCACATTCCCCCCACCCCCATGTACATTAAACTCTTTGAGCGTTAAGTAATGTTCTTGTCTGTAATAACTGCCGTCTGCTACTGTTCTGAAAATAGGTTTTATAGGGCCAGAGTGTTAAACATTTTAGATCCTGATGCTGTTATACATGTAGTGTCTGGCATCTAGTTCGAAGCTGTTTGCAAATTGAAGCTAGCTTGCAAAGAGTTAGATTAGAATTAATATTTCTTAAACCTTTGGCAAACAAGGCAGTGAGGTTCCACTTTTGTAGCAATTCTTGTTGTTGATTTAACCCATTACTCCATAGCTAAACATTTTTATGCCTTTAATTTATTCCTCCACTGAATAAAATAGTTCCTCTTTGAACAGTCATTGATATAAATTATATAATATGAAAGAGTTTCTATATCAAAGCAGAAGGTAGCTTAAAGCAGGTGAAAATAAAACAAAATGCCACTTATGACCCATTCTGCTTTACGTTCAACCTGCTTTAAGTGGTCACCTGTCTCCAAAACTAAGAAACAGGAGTAACTGGTATAAAACACTATTTATACTTTATTTATATGTAACTGCATGATAATTATTTAACTCTTTACCCCATAGTCTGTTTCTAGTTTTTTTTGCGGAAGTTTGATTTTAGAAATAAAAGTATACAAGAATATTTAAGCAGATGCTATTCTTAAAGTGTGGAGGTAAATCAATATAGCTGCAAAATTCTCACTGTAAGAGCGACTGGTCTTTCCATCTTATAAGAATTTAATTTAACCTTTTAAACACTGACTACCAGTATTAATTAAAGACTGTTGTAAACAGTTTAGATTCTGATAAGACTGGAGACACTTAACATGGGGCCTGATCAGGATCCAAACTGTTGTCACTCCCTGGATTATATTGTTTGTCTTATTTTAAAGACAGAACCATTTTCAGAACTTTAGCAGACGACATTTATAATGCGGCAGACGAAAATACACAGAATTGAAAGAGTTTATCCTTACTACAAAGACGAGTACATACATCAGTTGCAAACAGGATAGACCCAGATCAGAGTGCTCCTGAAGGAGTCCTCTAATCTGGGTCTACACTGTTTACCATACTTTTTAAGATTATTGAGACAAATCCCTCAAAAGTTGGTGTAACCTGGTCATTATCTAGACAATGGTGGAGTCTATTTTGAAAGTGAACAGTATAAGATAAAAGCAATTACTTGAGGGAAAAGCCTTCAGTTGACACCGCATGTCGCAGTGCCTGCAATATTGTATAATGAATTACAGTAATAAAAGTTTAATTCTCCGCTTGCTTACAGCAAACTCTGACTCGTATCGCAAACAGATTACATCCAGATCTCATGCCAAGTTACATGGCGGCTGATCAAGATCAAAACCAAAACTGTTTGTTATACTTGGACCAAATTTCTGTAAATGTTTAGAGAAATTGATAAATTTTAGATTTCCAGCACACAAGTATTTTGTAGCAGACTACATTTTACAAACTCAAAGTTTTAAATGTGTTCTTCTGAATTTCTAATGATACAATGCTCCAGAAGGATGTGATACTAGGAATCAAACTCATTTTGGTCAAATGTACTTGTATTTAAAAGTTGAAAAATGGCTTAGCCACACTTTAACTTAGAAATTTTAGTATGTTCAACTTAAGCAAGATTGAGGTATAAAATTCAGCTGAAGGAATTGAGGTAGGCTTGACTAAACTCAACATCATAGACCTGTTTAAAATATACTCATTACATTTGCACACAGTGTAGACCCAGATCAGAGGGCTCCTATATTGCTGTTTGCAAATGTAATGAGTAAAAAAAAGAGTTAAACAGTTAAACACAGATAAAAACTAAATTACTAATTGTCAGATCAGGATCCAATCTATTTGTATAACTATGATAACCAAATTTGCAATAAGCAGTATCTGTTTTTAATTTTTTTTATATCTTTTAACTAGGTAATTCTTATCTGTTTCTTTTTGTTTCAATTTTTTTGCAAAGATAGCAAATTAGACTTTATCTGCAACAGTTACGACCAGACTCTCCAATTACCAGCAGCGGCAATGATTTGGCAGACACCCCTGCCTATTGTCTGGAGTTCCCATCAATATTTCACACAAGTCTTCCCCCTTGTCTGTAATCTTGCAAATGGCAAAATCTTTTACCATCCGCTGCTTAACTTTTTCAACACCATGGACATGTTAAAAATACACCCATTCATTTGCAAACAGTGTAGATCCAGATCAAATGGCTCCTATAGGAGCTCTTCGATCAAAGTCTGCACTGTTTGCTAATTCAAAATATTATTTATTAAACTACCCAAAATTCCAAGTTACAAAGACTATGCGAAAGGGAACAAGTTAATTTTTTTCTCACTTTTTTTGTCTGCAACAATAAATTATTGTCTTCTGGTAAAGTTCTATTGGACCCAGAGCAGCTACCACAAAATGTTGTGTTTGATCAGGATCCAAACTGTTTGACCCTCTTATTAATGTCTCTTGCACTAACATGACTTTCTAATTCAATTTTAAAAATAATTGGAGATGACATCAGTGAACCAGACATCATTGAGCAGACAAATAGTTATTGGGCGAGTCAATAATTGTGGTAAAAGGCACTTCTATGAGGGAAATGATTAAAATAAAACAACATCTGCTGCCCCTGTGATAAGTGTTCAAGAATTTTAAAACGTTCATAAATGTTAAATGGCCAATTCTAGAACTTCTAGATTTTCTTTAAACATTCCAGAAAAGGAGTTCAAGAACTTTTGTAATTCTAGAACAATGGTTCTAAAACCATAAAAATTCTAAAAAAATTCTAGAATTTTGCAAAATGTTCATGAACGTTAAATCAATGGCCGCTTCTAGAATTGTTCATGATAATTCAAGAAATTGCTCTGGAATATAGTTCTACAATAATTCAATACCTTTCCACAGGGGCCGGATGTCCAAACCATTATGTATTAAGTCATCAAAGTTCACTGAAGAAGGATATTGACGTTTGAGTCTTGTATCAAGGTTGGACTGGAAATATATTCAAATGAAACGTAAGAAGTTCCTGGTTGATTGATGGCAGTTCTGCAGTGTTGGTTACTGACTTCTTGTCTTGGCTTGCCTGGGAGCACCAATACATCAACGTTGGCTTGAGAGAAGTCTAGGAAAGGTGAAACACGTCTCAGCTTCATCTGCAGTTTTTGCAGTAAGATATGGTCTACTGACCACCATATATTATCCCACCTGGCTTTGGCTACTGCCAAATTAAGGGCATTAGATTCTATGCAGCTTACTAACAGATACTGTTGTTGCTTTTTTACAAGAAACAAAAACTGCTGGCAAATAATTAGTTTAAATTAAGCTGCTACTAACTTCTTTAACTATATCAGTCGATGAATGCATCCTTAGGTGCTTTAAATTGATATTTGGTTATATGTGTAAGTACAAAATTGTTGGAACAATTGGTGACAATGTCAGAAGACAGTGGTAACAATGTGTGACATGGCCGACACTGTGAAACATTGCTCTACAAACTATACCACAGGACTGCATTGTCTCCTGAATTTTCGGAGATCTTCAGATTTCTATCCCAGCATAATTATGGTAGTTGAAAGCAGGCTAAAAGTATTATTATTATTATTATTATAAGGTGCATTCTGCTTTACTTTTAACCTGCTTTAAGTTATTACGCTTAAAAAATAGAAAATTTGGAAATCTTAGGATTTTTCAAGATCAAATTATGACAGTCCTGCATAAGCATTAATTAAAAAGATGTCACAGGCTTATGGTACCAAAGATTTGAGTGCATTTAATAGATCAGCATGATATATAGGCACTTACCGTAAAGACATTTCCTGATCTAGTTTAGGTGATTACACATAGTGTGGTAAAACCTGTGCAAGTTGTGCTGGAAACTAATATTGTCTATGCAAAGAATCTGTGAAGCATCTCATGTGAGGCCCATCTCAAATATTTGAAAGTTTTGGTTTTGAAGAAATCCTTAAGTTTGAGTATGTCAGAGCCTGACGTCTCTGGACAGAATGAGATGGCTTTGTCACATGCCTCTTGATTTTACAGTTAGTTTCACATATATTGAGAACAATTGGAGAGGTGGGGGATCATACAAAGGACCTGGCTCCAAGGTTATAAAGAGTTTGAGTCCAGTCTCAAGTCGTTCTCAAGCATTTGATTGGCCAGATTTGAGCCTAGGCTCAAATCTGACCAATCAAATGCTTGAGAACACACTCAGACTCAGCTCAAACGCTTTATAACCTTGGAACCAGGAGTAATGTCTTGATTAAATACTAGAGACCTTCTCGGTTGTTTCTCTGGAGGAGAGGTACTGGAGAAGGCCGGGTCTAAGGTTCCCTAGGCACTTCTGTTGAGGAAATTTGTTAAAGCTTGGGAAAACCACCGTGACATTTTCAGCCCCCTTGGCTTTCTTCCAGCCCTCTGTAACTGACTTGGTGACAGAGTTTATCTCTTCAAGGCTTCCACCAGGCACTTTGTTTGTTTTCAAAATGCATACAGCTGTTTAATAAATGTCTTATCTACACCAGCATCTGGTATGCGGTCTGTTTGAGCATCGGATATTGTGGTTTATTTGGAGTACAGTCAAACATATGTTAAACAATCACGCACTGAAGAAGGATAGATACACCTAAACACATTTTTCTGACTAATGCAGAACAAAAGTAATGCAGAAAGCTCCCTTAGGAGCTTTCTGCATTACCTTTGTTCTGTATTAAGTGGCCAATGTTCTTAAACACTGCAAATGTGAGATGTTTTGACTGTTTATTTAGGATAGATTTTGTAGTATCGGAAGTACATGGTATACCACTTAATGCGGTGGAAAAGGTTAACTGTTTACTTATCTTTTAAGCTTGCTTTAACCCTTTCTTCCTTAGCTTGTTTCTATTTTAGATGACAAGTTACTTCTTAGAGCAGGTTGAAAGTAAATCAGAATGCGCCAGAAGGCGCATTCTGCTTTACTTTCAACCTGCTTTAAGCTAACATCTGCTAAGATAAAGGAAATATTTCTTATGTTGCATATTAATTACAGGCCTGCCATAAGTTGATAAAAAAAATCCTAAGATTTAAAAATTTTCAATTTTTCAAGCCCAATTTTCCTGATTATACCTTTAATCCATAGTCTGTTTCTAGTTTTTAAGACATGTGATGCTTAAATCAGGTTGAAAGTAAAGCAGAATGCGCCTTAAGGCGCATTCTGCTTTACTTTCAGCCTGTTTTAAGCTTCCATCTGTTGAAATAAAAATCCGGAGAAATGGCAGCCCTGTAATTACTGTATAAAATGGAATTATTTTCTTTAGTGGGGGGAATGAATTAGATATGTAAAAAGGTGTATCTAAGGGATAACAGGTTAGGTGAAGGTTACTACAATTTACTTATCTTTTCCTGAAAAAAACTCATTTCCTGGTAATGCTCAGTGTAATCTGTCATTGATGCACTTTTTATAATATACAATATTTGCCAACACATAAACAGACTCTGAAAAGATTATCCAACTGAGTCTTGTATAAAAGTGATAATTTAATGCAGCACAAAAGTTATGTATAATTTAAGTTCCTTTTGCATTTCATTAAACCTTAAGATACTCCATGAATACGCATTTTTACGCATTTAAATTATTCCTCCTTAGACTGAAGAAAAAGGTTCCAAATAATTTAAACATTCATGAATATATGTTGTAAGAATTTGTTTCTTTATTCCAGCAGAAGATAGTTTAAGGGCATGGTACACTAAAACGGCTCTCCTATATAACTTATATAAAATGCGTCATTTCCAAGGTCCAAAAAATACAATTTTTATTCCAACCACAGGTGCTACCCTATATTTCCCACAAAGATACACCCTTGCACAAGTGAAAAATGCAGAGAAAACAGGGGGTCATGTGGCATATAAGAAAAATCTCTTGGCTTCAGTGACATGATTGGTGTTTTGCTACATTTTGAAATAGGCACCGGCTAAAACAGGGACATGTCACTTCAGCTCACATAATTTCTCCAAAAACCCATCTATTATGACAGAAAGTCTTTGTATCTATTCTCTAGCACCCATGTTTTAAAAAGCTCAAAATAGTAAATATTTCTTGACAAAAAGCTATTCTGAGGCAAAAAGTTTGGCACTATTTCTTTGCCGGACTTCTTTCGACTACACCATGAAGCACTTCCGGTCTATTTGGTGGCCCTATACCTTAAAGCAGGCTGAAAGTAAAGCAGAATGCGCCCTAAGGCACATTCTGCTTTACTTTCAACCTACTTTAATTGGTAATTTGTCTTCAAAACTAGAAACAGGCTATGGGGGAATGGGTTAAACAGGCTGGCCTCTAAAAAGAGGATTCTACAGTCTCGTTTAAAAAAGGCAACTTAATGCAGAAAGTTCTTTTGCATTTCATTAATCAATAAATTGTCTAATTGTCTATAGAGATAGCTATATTTCTTTAGTAATAATAATAACAACACAGGTTGCACTATTTCCTATGCATTGATATCAGAACAGTGTAGGAACATGAAAAAGGGTTTTCAAGAATGAAAATGTAACCAATTCCTCCACAGAAGTAAATTATGCCTCACATCAGTGAAATACAATTCTATTCAATGTTGGTACTGAATACATGCAACAGCTCTAATAAATCCAAGATGAAAGTAAAGCAGAAAGCTGCTAAAGTAGTTTTCTGCATTACTTTTATCTTGTTCAAAGCACTATTCATAAATGCCTCAAACATATCTTGATATAGCAGTATTCTAATGTCATTAACTCTTTGCATGCTAGTGGCAGATAATTCTGACACACTCACTCATTACCTTTGCAAACAGTTTTGATCCAGATGAGATGCCGCGTAACGCGGCGTCTCATCAGGATCAAACCTGTTTGACTCTCTTATCCGGTTTTGAAAAGAAATTAAATGTAGGAGAAGAACTTAATAAGCTTTAGCTTTCATTCTAATCCTATAATAGATATGTAATATATTGTATGTATACGTACTGTACATTTTCTGAAATAAATATATTTAAACTAAAAGAAATTTAGAAAATTCTACTTTTAGAACAATTACAGACGACAATTGTTGCAGACAAAAAAATTACCCAGCATGCAAAGAGTTAGCATTTGGGTATTAGTGATTATGGCTATAGTTGGAAAGGTTAAAACATTTACTTTTACATTTTCCAGAGACATAATACCACTGGGATATTATCGTGCTGATTATTTCTCGAATATTCAAAATTAGACAGCTCCACAAGTGACAACAATTGTCACTGAGAGAGATTCAGAAGATGGAAGCTTTTCTTTGAAGCAGGCCATGATGATCTCCATGAATATATATTAGTCATTACATCTATTGTCACTTCTCATAGGATGGTATCATCTTTAACTGTTTTTTGGTTGAAATAATGAATTTCTAAATTGATTTTTCCAATTTTCAATAAGTTGCATATCAAATAATTGTTAATTTTAGCCATATCAAAGAGCTGCTTGACTTTGTGCTTGATTTGTGTCCTAAATATGGACCAGTTTATGAACGACCAGCTAAAGGATTATGGGTATTTTCATGCATCCCTTGGGTGGTGGGACAATTTCCTATTTGGAAGCTGGTTTCTAGGTTAATTCAATGAACTTTTACCCTTGGTAGTATTAAACGTCAGCAATATTACTGACTTTGGTGCACTGTCTAATATTAGATTGTGTCTGCGTATAACTGATAATTAGGTGTTGACACTTTGCTCCATCAATATGTCTTTTTAGCCTTCAATTTCCTCCACTCTAGAAAATATGTCCACTTTATACAGTCGTGAATATGAGCTGTAAAAAATATTTTCGATATCCTAGAAGATGATGACTTAAGGTGCATTCTGTCTTACTTTCAACCGCTTCTTTATGTGGTCACATGTCTCCAAAATTAGAAACAGGCTGTAGGGAAATGGATCAAGTCTTTATGTAAGTAACCTCCATTTACCTATTTCTAATAGCAATGCTTTTTCATGCAACTATCTTATTCTGATAAAGAACAAGAGGAAATTTTGCTCTGTCCTGACAAGTTACACAATGCTTCAAGCAGGTGGCAGTAAAGCAGAAAACTCCTAAGGAAGGTTTCTGTTTCACTTTCAGCCTGCTTTAAGCAACCACCTGTCTTAGACACATAAAAAACAAGGTACAAGGGTAAGGATTAGGTAAGAACACAGTGCAAAGCAACATGAATAACTAATAATTTGGAAGTACAGACAAAACTCGATACTTCAAACTTGCTTAAGTTGACCTTGCTTAAGTAGAACATACCCATATTTCAAAGTTAAAACCTGGCGTAGCCACTTTTTAACTCTGAAATATGGGTATATTGTAAAAATCAAGTTTCGACTGTATTTGCTAGAGAACGCTTCAAACTGTTTGCAATAGAAATAATAGTTTTAGTATAAAATGTTTATTTGGGAAAAAATATCTTCTCCACTGTACCTACCTCTCCTCACATACAGGAATTTTTTTTTTTTTTTTTTAAATAGATTGATTGGTTTATCAGAGTTTTACCATACATCAAAAACTGTAAATCCAAGTGCTGTAACTGAGCCCTACAGAGTTTGTTATGATCATCAACTCGCTTTTGTTATCATATTTTGAAATAGCAACTCGGTTGTTTTTCCGTTCCAAATTGCGATGTTCTCCTGGCAGACTGATGCGGTGTACCTATGTGTGTAACCTTTGATGCAGATATATCCCAGGAGTTACCCAGAGTGCACCATTAGTCATCACCCATAATCTTGTGAACTTTTCTTAACTTTCTATTACTGCCAATTAACATTGTTTTCAATGGAACAATTTTACATGCATTAAGCTGTCATTCTTTGAGAAAGGATTTATTACTCTTATGACACATTTGCAGCTTAATGCAGAACAAAAGTAAAGCAAAAAGCTCCTGTCAGAGCTTTCTGCTTTACTTTTGTCTTGCATTGAGTTGTTTCATATATCAAGGACTGTTATCGTTTTCTTTTGAGTGAAAACTGATTATAATTATGTATGACATCGCTAGGATTTGTGGAGAGTGTGAAGAAGGAGTGTGAGTGGGTGAGTGATTGACCAAAGGTGAGAGTCAACAAGTGAGTTTGGGATTGAGTGAACAAATGCTTGAAAACAATATGTGCTTGAGTGAAAATGTGTCACAAGTTGATATACTGTCCAGGCCTATTCTTTTGTGAAAATAACAAAGTTTATTTTCAAGAAGGCTCCACCAACAAAGCACTCAAAAGACAAATTAGTATGAGTGAGTGTGTTTGAGTGAGGATGTGTATCTGAGTGAGTGTCAAATTGAGTGTATGTCTCAGAGAAAGTGTGTGTCACAATGTGTCTAATGAGGGTGTTCTTAAGTCATTGAATAACAGCAAGTCCAGATTGATTGAGTGTCTGATTAACTGAATAAAAGTGAATTATATTCCACCAAAACAGCTAGGCTTTATTGAGACTTGCTTGATATGTGAAGACAAAATGAAATGGGTCAGGCGAACAGCTCCATGTCACAGCTGGCATAATGAATGAGGTATTGGCAAAGATGTATTTTTTAAGCTGATATTTCGTAATACCTAACCAAAATTAAGAAATCTAGGTTTTTGACTATTTGGAAATCAACCCTTGGGACACCTTTATAAAGCTGATTTTTTTCTACCTACTAAACTGGAATTCCAAACAGTCTAGATCCAGATCAGGCATTGAAATAGTATTAAATCAGGCTCAACATTATTAGAAATATATATAACTCTGATTCTTCAAACTAATAAAAGGGTAGAGTTGGTAAAAACTTAATGCAGATACCCATCTTTGAGTAAAGAATTTCAGATGTTGTCATTAAAAGGTTATGTATATATATTTTACCTATGTTGCTTCATAACTTAATAATTCATAAACTCTGCAAGGAGGAACTTACAGTATTTGGTCTAAATAAAGAAAAACAGAAAGGAATTAAATAAATGATTGACTTTCAGTGGTCTTTGAGCATTTTACTTTGCTAACAAGTATGAGGACATTCAACAATTCCAGGTATTTAAAAACTTCATTAGTGTAATCAATATAAATACATTGAAACCTCCACATTAAGTGGTGTATGATCTACTTCCTATGCAACCTAGTCTAGATCCTAAGCAAACATTAAAAACATCACACATTTGCAGTGTTTAACCCATTACCACTGTTTCTTATATTGGAGATAGGTGACTACTTAAAGCAGGCTGAAAGTAAAGCAGAATGTGCCTTAAAGGGACTCGCAACCGGATGGTGTACTTGTCAAAATAAAATAAAATACTCAAATAAAAGCAAATCTGTGGCATTATTTGGCTTCTGACATTAAAAAAATATGATCAGTCCAAAAAAAGTCTCAAGAATCGTCACCGAATCTTAGATTTTTAGATATTTTCCATCGTTTTTCTATACCGACTAGTAGACGGTATAGTTGTTGTTGTTGCTTCTCTACACGGGCTCAGACATAAACACGAGCCGAATTACGAAGTTGTATGCACTTTCAACGCTATACATTGAAATACGTTAAATCGATCCGAGATAAACGGATAGTTCCGTGGTCCATTGGTCTAAGCGGTTTCCCCTATTTTGCCTTCTGTCCGCCAATGCCGGGCCCCGGGTTCGAATCCCACCAGAGACCAATATTTTTTTTTATTGAAATACATTTTTTTTAAACAGAATTTCTTATCCTAAACTAATTCTTTACCATTTATATAAGCGTTTGACACATATTTACAAATTACTATTTTTAATGCACCATCTGGTTGCGAGTCGCTTTAAGGCACATTCTGCTTTACTTTCTGCCTTCTTTAAGCTATTACCTACTAGAGTATAGAAATTATTTCTTATGATACATATTCATGACTGTATAAAGTGGAACTATTTTCTTCAGTGAAGGAATAATTTAAAGGCATAAAAAGGCGTATTAATGGGGAAAAAGGTTAAGAGCAATATGGCTGCTTTATACACTAAGCTATTATATATTCTGCTAGGATATTGAAAATATTTATTTTGGTACAAATGACTGTATAAATTGGAAGTATTTTTTTCGTGGAAGAATAAAATTAAATGCACTGAAAGGCATTTCTATATGGGGAAAAGGTTAAAGCAACCTCCTGTTTCCTGAGATTTCTGAAGTTCTTAATTAACACGCTGTGACTGTGAATATAAAACCAACAAATTGAAGAGGGTGGTGTATATTATGTGGGCGGCAACATATGGTAGCAGACATGTTCCATATCGATAAGTCATTCTTGTTCACCTCTAATAAGATAGTACAGTACATATAAATCAGGCAACAGGCTAACAACTAATAATTAACCCTTAGCCTGCCACTCACGACTACAGCTCCATATGCAAACAGCTTGGATCCGGATGAGACGCCGAGTAACTCGGTGTCTCATCCGGATCCAAGCTGTTTGACACTCTGACAACATTTTCAGCAATTTTGAGCAACTTTGAAGCACTTTGAAACTTGAAGCAGACGAGAAATATAGCAGACGACAATTTATTTGGCGGGCTAAGGGTTAACTCTGTACAGGCTTACAATGAAACCCTGATTACCTAAATGTAAACATGTAGATGAGATGTGTCGAGTAACATGAGGATACAAACTGTTTGATGCATTTGACACAACAGTAAAACCTCTCTATTACAACCACTAAGTTGTGTTAATTATTAGGTGTTTCCTTTAGGAGCTTTCTGTTTTACTGTCAGCTTGCTTTCAGCTGTCACCTGTCTTTTATACAACAAATTTGCCTTCCTTTAAGTGGTCGTAATAAAAAGGCTTACTGCATTTACTGAAATCTAAGAAATTTCAATCTTTTTAACAGTAGCAGACAAAAGATTTTGCAGACAAGAATTTAATTTGGCATTTAAAGAGTGTAGCCTTTGGTTGGAATAAAAAAATACCAAGGAAATCCCAGACATCGTAGTCCCAGATGGACCTTAAGTCTGCTGAGCACAGCTTGATCAACTTTTGCAAACAGTGTTGAATCTGATCAGATACAGTGTGACTTGGACACACACTACTTTTTATTACACGCCCATCTTCGGACATGTTATTGTTATGGCTATATCTGACTGTCCGTCTGTCAGTCCGCATTCTGCTTTACTTTCAACCTGCTTTTAGACATAAAGTGGTCACCTATATTCAAAACTAGAAACAGGCTATGGAGTTAAGGGTTATGATCTAGCTATACAATATTTGCTGTAAATTATGGTATGAAATATGGCTGAGATGAAATATGTACCTAGTCTCTGTCTGACATTTACTGGCTAAGAATTGTCTGATGTTCTCTTCTTTACTACTGATGCAGCAATGCTATGTAACTTACTTAGCTGCTTAACACTTTGCATGCTGGGTAATTCTTTGCGTCTGCAACATTTGTCGTCTGCTATTATTCTAAAAATATATATTTTTTAATTGCTTTTCAAAACATGGTCAGAATGTCAAACAGTTTGGGTCCTGATGAGACGCCACGTTACGCGTCATCTCATCTGGATCCAAACTGTATGCAAAGGCAATCACTGTGGCTAGTATATCCGCCACTAGCATGCGAATAGTTAACACTTTACATGCTAACTGGGAAACTGATTAACCTATGAAAACAGATAAGATCCTGATGAGACGCTGAGTAACTCAGCGTCTCATCAGGATCAAAACTGTTTGACACTTCAATGCTGTTTTGAAAGGAAATTTACGACAAATTCTACTTCTAGAATGGCCTAGCAGATGACAGTTAGCTAAGTTTGTTTTGCAAGATTTAATGAGACAGATGATGTTCTTATACAGTGGAGAAAACATTATTCTTTCCTGTTTAAACGCAAACGTACGCAAACGCATTACATTAAAACGTAGAAAAAGACAGCTTATCGACAATCCTGACCACTTATTTTAATCTGTGTGGCAAACAGTTTGGAGCCTGATCAGACGCCGGGTTACCCGGCATCTGATCTGGCTCCAAACTGTTTGCAGTGCAAATAATAGTTTAAGCGTAAACGCGTTTATTGGGAAAGAATAACGTTTTCTCCTCTGTATCGGAGTATGAGACTGACACGTGAGTTGATTAATTCTTGTCCTCCGTCAAGACAAACATGTGTCCAGAATCTTGCATACTTGTGTACAGTCAGTCATGAATTAACCCATTACCCTATAAAGATGCAATTTTACACCTTTAATTTACTCCTCCATAGAAGAACATAGTTACAATTTATACAGTCATGAATATGTACCATAAGAAATAGTTACCATATTTTAGCAAATTGTAGCTTAACCCTTTACCTGATAGCCTATTTTTAGTATTTAAGATAGGTGACTACTTAAAGCAGGTTGAAAGTAAAGCAGACTGCGCTTTAAGGCGCATTCTGCTTTACTTTCAGCATGCTTTAAGCAATTATGTGTTTGAATATATAAAAAATAATCCTTATAATATATATTCATGACTGATTAAATTGGAACTATTTTATTCAGTGGAGGAATAAATCATATTTGCTATAAGGTGCTTCTATGGCGGAAAGGGTTAAAGCAGGCTGAAAGTACTTTCAACCTGCTTTAAATGGTTATCCCTCATCAAAACTAGAAACTGGCTATTGGGTAGTTGGTTCAACGACCACTTCTTGATATAGCATTATAGACATCTCTTTTAAAAGACCATTTTAATTTATAATGCATATTAAAGACAAATGGGGACTGCTGAATGCAGAATAAAAATAATACTAAAAGCTTGTAATGGAGATTTTTTCATTTTATTTCCTGCATAAAGCAACAACTTGTATTGTAATCCAGTACCTCATAAATTAGTTTATTCCTCCACTGAAGAAAACAGTTTCCTTTTTCAAAGTCATGAATATGTATCTTAAGAAATAGTTTCTGTTTCCTAGCAGATAATAGCTTAAGGCAGGCTGAAAGTAAAGCATATTTACCAGGCCTCTGATCTCCAATCTGTTTTCAATGGAAATTATTGTTAAATTAAGCATAAACACATTTATTGGGAAAGAGTAACATCATTTCCCCTGTATGTAGCTTTTGTTGAAATAATTTCCATTATCTTTATAGATTAGCTTTAATAATTGATAACATGTCCCTCAAATGATCAAAATGGGACTGTTTGAAGAAAATGTGTTAGCAAACATGCTATATTTGGTTGTTTGCACTATAAAATGCATTT
Organism: Gari tellinella; assembly: GCA_922989275.2. Taxonomy (NCBI): domain Eukaryota; kingdom Metazoa; phylum Mollusca; class Bivalvia; order Cardiida; family Psammobiidae; genus Gari; species Gari tellinella. The sequence goes on from OV277856.1 coordinate 79,632,670, forward strand.
GCACGTTATTCCGAATAACATTTAACATAACTCTTCTGATATGCTAAAAATGTATATTAATAAAATTGATAATATTTGCAAAAAGACTGGATCTGTTTTAGCACATTACCCCATAGCCTTTTCTAGTTTTGAAGATAGGTAGTTAACCTCTTAAAGCAGGTTAAAAGTAAAGCAGAAAATATTTCTAATAATTCTTATTTGTGACAGTATAAATTGGAACTATTTTCTTCAGTGAATGAATAAATTTCAGGCGTAAAAAGGGGGTATTTATGGGGTAATGGGTTAAACACCTATATCAATAGCTGAATACAAGGCACAGTACTAATAGTGCACCACTAACTGGTGATGTGTTAATAATATGCCTTCAATATACAGTAAAACCTCTCTATAATGGCCACTAAAACGAGGGCTAATATTAATTGATTGTATAAATGACAGGTGACAGCTAAAAGCAAGGTGACAGTAAAACAGAAAGCTCCTAAAGGAGCTTTCTGTTTTACTGTCACCATGCTTTAAGCAGTCACCTGTCTAAAACATCTAATAAATTATCAAACTTTAGTGGTTGTTATAGAGAGGTTTTACTGTACACCAGCAACATGAGGTCATTGTTTAATCATTTTATATATATATCCAGAAACATTCGATATTAGAAGCAGAACAAGAATTCTTTTATGCAACAATATATAATGCGGAACTTGAACATGTGTGTACATGATGTCAAACTTATTGAAAACAATGCCAGAGTCATACAAACAGTAAAATAAGAGTAAGAGTAAGATACAGGGGCCCGTTTCATAAAACTTCTTACGACAAATCTTGTCGTAAGTCAAAACTTTAAAATACATTTAATTTGTGATTTCTCTATCTAATCCTGTCTTGTGACATCTTTTTGGAATCGTCTTTTCAAGACGATTCCAAAAAGATATCTCAAGACAGGATTAAACGGAGAAATGAATAATAATTGAGAATTTTATAATCTGACTTACGACAACATTTGTCGTAAGATGTTTTATGAAACGGGCCCCAGACTCTTAGATCTTACTGTACAGATACAAGCGGAAAAACTTGATATCACAGAAAGGCATATACAGCACTCCCTCTCTACAATGACACCCAATGGGAGACACAGATTATGTGAGTTGTACAGAGGGAGTCTTTATAGGGAGGGAACTTGGTTTACATTTGTAAACAGCTTGAATTCAGATCAGACACAGCGTCATGCGGCGTCTGATCTGGATTCAAGCTATTTGTCACTTGTCATTAAGCTTTTTTCTGTCTAAATGTCCAATAGGTAACTTTGAGAAAAACAGCTGATTACAAATCAAGGGCTTGGTGCAAAACTATTGTAACTCCCTCACAATTGTGAGGGAGTTACAATAGTTTTGCACCAAGCCCTCGAAATAAGCAGACAATATTACAGGAGTAAAAGCGTTGGACATAATGGTTATGTTTAGGGAACTGTGGCAAGGGTCGTTGTAAGGAGGGAGTCGTTGTTGAGACGGTCGTTGAAGGGAGGGAGCACTGTAATAAACAGTGACCCAAGGTGAGTAACTAACAATTTGGATCCTGATTGGATGCAATAGAAATTTCCTTTTTGGATCCAGTTTAGTAACTGTCTATAATCTTGAATAGTTTTTTTTTTCAAGTTTATGTCGAAAAGTTAAGTAAACATTAAAGTTAAAGCAGAGGACATTTTGAGCCTGCAATTTTTTTTTCTAAGCACTTAAAAATGATAGAGTGAAGGTCAAATGATTACAGTTCAAAATAGTGGCATGTAAATGCTGACAAAAACATTAAGAATCATTATCTTTGGCAGTCAGGAAGTGCATATTTTAATTGACTAGACACCGTTTTTCAATTTCTTCATTGTTTTCACTTGACTGGTGCTTTTGAAGTTTCTGAAAATCTTAATTACATTGTTAGAGATTGGGATCTGGTCCATTTATGCACACAGATGCCTGGAAGGTCATTGGAACTCTTTGTTAGCACTCTAGCAGGGCATACCATGATAACCTTAATGCAGTTAGGCAGCGTCTCATCAGGATCCAACCTGTTTGACACTCTGACCCTATTTTGAAGAGAAATTTTTTCAAAATTTGTATTTTTAAAAAAGTAGCAGACGACAATTATTGTTGCAGACGAAGAAAATGACTTAGCATGCAAAGAGTTTAAACACCTCATCACTTTACCAAGGTCCTGATTTTAAGACAACTGAACCCTCTGACCGCTATATTAGTTAGAATTATATTATTGTCTGCAAGAAATGTCCTCTGCCACTGTTCTAAAACTAGATTTATGTTTTGGTTTTTTTCAAAATTAGGTCATAGTGTGAGATGCAGAGTTACTTGGTGACTCATCAGGATATACTTTTGCAATAGGGAATCATATCCTTTATAAGATATGCCTATTTACGCTTTTAATTAATCTCTCCACTGAAGAAAATAGTTCCACTTTATACAGTCGAAATATGTACTATAAAAAATAGTTGCTCTATCATAGCAGAAGGTAGCTTAATGGGAATTTAAGAAACAGTGGTTTCTGTGTGGCAACACTTGTACTTTAGACCTAATACACTTCATTTTATTGCCATACAGTCATACTAAGTTTACATTTCCACAGTTAAATTTCAATATCACTAACACTCACTGTTTAGATATTGTTCGACAATATTGACCTGACGTTGGTGACCTCTATTAGCATATATTCACACTTTATTGTATTTCTAAATATAGCTTCGGAACACTTCGTTATAATTTATACGAGAACGCACATTGTAACCACATCGGTACCGAGAATATATAGCATTGCCCGGTTCCACAAATATCGACAGGTATTTAGCGCAAGCGGTAAGGAAGACGACTATACATTATTTTTCCGTACAGTCAGTGGTTCCCATGCAATACTCATACATTTTTTCACATTTTTATAAGACAAATTTTTATAATTTATACTGTTTCTTTTAAGTATTCATATTTCGATTGGAACACGATTCTTTTGTTATTTTTTTAAAAAAATATGTCATAGCGTCTGTTTGGTCTATAAAATAACATTTTATAAAATAAAAATATTTCCCCTCTATCGGGATTCGAACACGGTACCTCGATGTTACTAATCCCTTGCTCTACCGACACACCTATTGCAGTTGAGTTACATCTGAGGGGTGTACATTAGGTATATATTGGCAAGAGTTGGAGGTGAGGACATCGATGATCTTACCTGAATTAAAACCCACTCGAAAGCGCAATATGATGCGTTTTAGTAGATACGAAATACTAGGAGACTCGGGAATAATAGTTTATCAACAACAACTTTTTGAACTTGCTCAAAGTGTAGTGTTAATCCACTGAGGATCACAACTGTAACAAAATTCACGTAATCAGCTGAAACAACCCGACACGGTACGATCCGTTATCGATTATTGATTTATACAGCGTCATCTTACAATAATTTATTCATGCATAAAGTTCAACGTCAGGTCAATATTGTCGCACAATACCTCATAATTTTGCTCAAGTTTAATATATCCATATTTCAAAGTTCTTCAGTGATTATGGGTATATTCAAATTAACCCTTTACTCCATAGATAACGCCTTTTTACCCATTTAATGTATTAATCCACTGAAGGAAATAGTTCCAATTTATATACTCATGATTATGTATCATAAGAAATATGTTATATAAACTAGCAGATGATACCTTAAAACAGGCTGAAAGTAACATTCTGCTTTACTTTCAACATGCTTTAAGTGGTTACCTGTCTTCATAACGAGAAACAGGCCATGGGGTAATGGATTTAGTGAACTTGAGTTATCTAGAAAGGATTGTTTATTATTCGTCTGAAAAACAAGACACTTATAAATAATACAAAATACACTTATAAATACTTAGTGTGTAAGGTTTTGAAGTATGTATCAATAACAGAGTTAAAACAAAAAACTGAGGTTTGTAATTATATTGTAGTTACTATAGTAAACCTAGTTTTCAATAGTTTTTACCTTCCCGATTGTTTTATTGAATGAAACATCTTGACCTCTGAAACATTGGAATTTCTTAGAGTATATTCTTAGATTGTAATTTCTGCACTTTTATTGAAGATACTGTTATGTGGAACACAGTAGATCCTCTATAACTCAAACACGTTTATGTCAAACTGACCCCTTTCTGACTTTGGAATTTTGAAATGTGCACTTTTATAAATGTAGCAATATTAAGAGGTGGTAACGGTGTTATATTTTGTGGTCGGTTGTTTGTCTTAGAGGTTAACCCTTTCCACCACATCTTAAACAAGAACAGGAATTACATACAGTCCAAACTCGTTAATCCAAACTCGCTTAAACCGAAATTCTCGTTAAACCAAATTTTTCTCCCGGTCCCGATTTTTCCCCTTCTTATTCTATATAATTCAACTCCGCTTAATCCAAATTTCGTTTATCCGAATTTTCCGTTAATCCGAAGTATTAATCTGGTCCATTTGATTAGACTTACCCTCAAATTGACACGCTTAATCCCAAGTGCGATTTTCACACCTCGATCGGGTGTCAGACTGGTCATAATTACTTGAGAACATACTCTCGCCAAACAGTCGCGAAAACTAATTACACCGCCTAAAGACTGTACACAATGTTTGCAGTATTGGCCAATTAAACACATTTGTATCCAATAGTAACTGTAGAGATCTTTAAAAACACAAGCGTAAGGTGTTGACATACGTTTCTCAAATAAGATCGCTTTTCACTTTGAACGTTGTGTGTACATTGTATGTCGTAAATCGTTTACAGATGCGAAAAAAGTATTATCGCCGTTTTTCGAAGTTTCAAGCTTTTGTTACGATTTAATATTTATGACATAAATGTATCAGATAAATTATAAAGTATTTCATGATTTGTGTTATCAAAACCATTGTCGTAAAACGTGCCGTTTTGTATACATGTGTGTAATGTCTTTATGAATACACATATGGGTACCGACGGCATATGTCCGTAAGTAGCAGAGAGTAAACAGAGATTTGTGTTTAATTGGTTTCATTAACCGGATTATGGGATTAAACAAAGTTATCAAATTTAAAGCACATTATTTTTATTGCATAAGTAATAAACCAAAACAAAAAATTTTTTTTTTTTTACGTATATGCATATCTGAAAAGAAATATTACGGTAACCGGAGATGACAAAGTTGATACAAGATGATCGTAATCGACCCAATTGCTTTATTCGTACTCCCGTTAATCCGAATTATTTTTCTTGGTCCCATGAAATTCAGATTAATGAGAGTGGACTGTATATCATATATCTGTACAGATCATACAATGTGGTAATATCAGGGCTCCAGATAAGAGAGAGTAAGCTTGAAGCTCTCTAACAGCATTTTTAATGCCTACTGCTTTACTTTTGTCATTAGCATTAAGCTGTCACATGTATTTACCCATTACCCCATAGCCTGTTTCTAGTATTGAAGAAAGATTACCACTTAAAGCAGGTTGAAAGTAAAGCAGAATGCGCCTTAAGGCGCATTCTGCTTTACTTTCAGCCTGCTTTAAGCTACCACATTCTAGGATGAAGAAAATATTTCCTACTGTTCATATTCATGACAGTATGAAGTGGAACTATTTTCTTCAGTGTAGGAATAAATTAAAGGCATAAAAAGGCGTATTTATATGGTAATGGGGTAAAGCCTTCTAAATTGGTCATCTTTTTAATGTCGACTAAATACAGGTTTGACTGTACAAACTGATCTGTTGAAATGACAGACATTATCGAGGAAGCTATTTACATGACATGGGATTGGATTTCCCAGAGCTCACAGACTGTGTGTGATCGGAATCTCTATTGCACATTTCAATGGTAGCAATGATGTCATCATGGAGAAAGGACAAATGGAGAAGTATCCGGCCTGCTCGCGATTTATCGTGTCGTTCAATCAGCGGCGCTCGCTGGCGGCTAGAAAACAACGTTTTCCCGAAAGTTTGGTGTTAATAGAAATGCTTTTAATGTTATCTTTTCGTTATAAATTTTAATACAGATGTTTTATTAGACCATGATCTCACGACTAGTACAAAATTTGAGGCGATAGCTTATAATTTGTTTGTTTAGTGAGTTTGTGAAAATGAGAGAGAAAACGTACAGTACTGTATTTTCCGTTTTTCCTACGAAAGTTTGGTGTTAATAGAAATGCTTTTAATGCTATCTTTTCGTTATAAATTTTAATACAGATGTTTTATTAAACCATGATCTCACGACTAGTACAAAATTTGAGGCGATAGCTTATAAATTGTTAGTTTAGTGAGGTTTTGAAAATGAGAGAAAAACGTATTTTTTCGTTTACCTACGAAGTTTGGTGTTAATATAAATGCTTTTAATGTCATCTTATCGTTATAAATTTTAATACAGATGTTTTATTAGACCATTATCTTACGTGTAGTACAAAATTTGAGGCGATAGCTTATAAATTGATAGTTTAGTGAGGTTTTGAAAACGAGAGAAAAACGTATTTTTTCGAAGTTTGTGTGTGTCTATATTTATCTGCCACTGTCTGTATTTATGTCTCTGTTTCTCTTTGTGACTGTCTCTCTGTCTGTCTGTTTTTCTCTTATCTCTGTCTGTCAGTCTTTCGCTTCTTCTTTTCTGTCTCCATCTTTCTGTATGAATGTCTGTCTGTCTCTCTGATGATCCTCATGCGGAGAAAAGGTAAAGTGTGTCATAAAGAGCTTAATTTGAAAAAGGGGTAAACTATATTTCAAGAGACATACTCTATGAATCCGACATTTTTGCAGCCTGGTCTGGATTACAACTGTTTGCAATGGCAATAGTCATCATGTTACTGGTATTCAGTAATGAGAGGGTTAATCCAGTCATCAACCAAACCAGGTGCATTGATGTTGGTTTTTTTTTTGTTTTTTTTTTTAATTCAATTCTATTATCTTTATTTTTTGTGATTTGTATAATATATAAACATCATGCGGTTACAGAAGTCAAAAACACATGTTCAAGTTACACGCACGGGTAGCATTGATCTTTTTCATTAAAGTGGCAACCCGCTGGTGTCCATCTTCATAGATAATCGGCATGTTCAAGAAGCATGGACTTCATGCTGGGACAGTTTTATGACGCTGATAATTGTCCTGCTAATTTGGTGCGGGTTCTGTATACGGTTACGTAATGTGTCACATTCCTTTGTGATGTGTAATATGGTAGACATTGTGTAAGTAAATAAAGCTAAGGACGAGTGTCAAACATTCTGGATCCAGATCAGACGCCGTGTTACGCGGCATCTGATCTTGATCCAAGTTGTTTGCAAAAAAAAAGTAAAGTCGCGATCAGCAGGCAAAGAGTTAAGCAGTCAGTAAAATAGATTGCTTAAGGCATTGGCTGCTTTATAATTTACTCCGTTATATAAGACATAAGTAAAGCAGAAAGAAACGGAGATCTCATGTTATCATGTTTGCAATTAATTTCTGAAGATAATGCAAACTGTTACCTCTTTCATAGAAATGGGACGGATAATATGTATATTTTAGTCTGGATGTAAAACTAACCCTAAATTCATTTTTTTGAAGTAATATGTTAATAATTCTAATTTTCCTTTCAATAATAATAATGATCACATACGACATAATAATACAGTTACAACTTTGGCCGTTTTGGATTTTGGCCGTTTGACGCGCACTCCTTTCAAATGTCTCTTTACATACAAAATGGATTTTTATTTTTGCTTCCAAGGAAATATTTCCTCCATGTAGAACATTGTAACAATGCATGAACACATTTTTAGAAGTTTAGAAGTTTGCTTAAGTTTTTATACGGAAGGAATTCTTTTCTTACGCGAGTTGGTCTAGTCATTTCATTAGCCAGCAACCTTTGTAGGTCATCATTACTTTTTTCGCTTCAAGAAAAACCCTGGTATTTTAACAACCGAAAGATAAGTGTCACGGCTTTATATCAAGACATTTTTTTTAAAATATATAATATATATCGGACGAAAATTATGGATTAAATTCAAGTTTTTGAAACGGGACGTAGTATATATTTCGCGATCGCCTGCTCTCGTTTATCGACTATTTCATTTGGCCATCGCTCTTTAACTCGCCATAAAATTTGTCGATTTCAAAAATAAACACTTGCATTTTTACAACTGAAAGAAAAATATCTAAGCTTTCCTTTAAGACCATTTCTTTGAAAATCGGTGGAAAAATGAGGGTTTTATGAAAGGTTTTGTAACGGGGCGTGATATATTAATGCCCTAGTGCTTGCTCCCTTTTATCGGCAAATTCATTTGGAAACCACTCTTTAACTCGCCATAAAACTGATCAATTTTAAAAAATAAAATCTGTTATTTTTACAAGTGAAAGATAAATATCTTAGCCTTCTTTTAAGACAATTATAATGAAAATCGGGTGAAAATTAAGGATTTTATGTAACTTAAACTAACAGTAGGTAACCATTCAACACGATAAAAAAACGCGATAGCCCGCTATCGGCGTACCGGTGCAGTTGAATTATCGATCGATTAAGCGTTATCGCACATACAGGTAACGGACGACACCATTTTCGGGAAAATGCAGATTTGAGTATAAGTTACTTCTCCATTTGTCCTTTCTCCATGATGTCATCAACAATTTACACTCTAATTGCGAAACTGTGATCACCTTTGTAAACCGACCTTTGGATCCAGATGAGACATCAATTAGATTGGCAACCTATCAGGATCCAAACCTTTTAATACTCTTTACCCTGTTTTTAAAAGATTTTTTTAGAAAATTCTAATTTTAGAACAGTACCAGATGAAAATTAATGTTGCTGATGAAAACATGAGCACACTAAAGTTAATGAGATCACTTGGGAATTGACATATTTTGTTATATACTGTTATTGTGTTGTTTGTTTTATGTTGTATTAATTTTTTATTAGGGAGTGTTTTCCCTTTGAGTGTATGATTGTATGACAATTACGTCACAATTGTTATATAACTGCAAATACATGTATGTTGATATTTAGAGGAGGAACGTTATCACAGCTTCTGATTACAGAGTTAAATTTAACGTCATAACATTAGTATATCATTATTTTAGTGCATTTATCAAAACAGGGTAGAGGCCCTTAACCTATTACCCTCATAAAAACGCATTTTTTAAACCTTAAAATTATTCCTCCACTTAAGAAAATAGCTCCTTTTTATAAGTCATGAACATGAACCATAAGTAATATTTTCTGTATCCTATCAGATAATAGCTTAAAGCAGGCTGAAAGTAAAGCAGAATGTGTCTTATGGCACATTCTGCTGTACTTTCAACCTGCTTTAAGTGGTCACCTATCTTCAATACTTGAAACAGGCTATGGGGTAATGGGTTGAACAGGAAAAAGGGTGCAAAGCTCCTCCAGATATCATCATAATTTGATGCTGTTTTGAAAACAGTGTTGACCCAGATCAAACAGGTTGTAGCGTCTCCACTGTTTGCTTGTATGCAGGATCTGTCTGATATGAGTTTGCACTCTTTCCTAGGGAACATTTTCCTTATTTTACTAATCACTGTAATATTTCAGTGGGCAGAGCAGCAGGAGAAAGGCTAACCCTCAATATTGAAGACTCTGACAGTAGCTTAACCCGTTACCCCATAAATACGCCTTTCTATGCCTTTAATTTATTTCTCCATGAAAGAATATAGCTCTAATTTATACAGTCACAAATTTATATCTGAAGATATATTTGCTATATTCTAGCAGATTGTAGCTTAAAGCAGGCTGTAAGTAAAGCAGAATGCGCCTTAAGGTGTATTCTCATTTACTTTCAACCTGCTTTAAGTGGTTACCTGTCTTCAGAAATAGAAACAGGCTATTGGATACTTGGTTAAAACAGACTGAAAATATACTTACTTTATGAGATTATGAGTTAAGAAATAATCTATGTTCTACCATTATTAACCAGTTTTAGACAACAGTTGGGAGTTATAACACACAGGAGTCGACCATAATGGCCAAATGCCTGAGTGGTCAATTCTGCACATCACAATGACCAACCATTGTCTAATACAGTTTAACAATGATAGAACATAGATTATTCAGATTCTAACATGACCAGCTTTAAAGAAAATCATTAGAAAGGAAAATAAATTTGTCACACTTCTTTTCTCTGCCGATGCAGCTTTCTGACCAAATTACTTCTCTTTAGCTTTTACAAAAATCTTATACTAGGATTTAGAAAATATGACTGTATAAAATGGAAATGTTTTTTTCAGTGGAGGAATAAATTGAAAGGAAAAAATATGCATATAATTATTTAAAAGGGGAAAAAGCATATATTTATGAGGTAATGGGTTAAACAGGTAATTGAGCAGGGCTCCAGATAAGAGGAAGTAATCTGTACAAATTCAACCTTTTCTCATTCATTTCAGCATCAAATCCTATGGTGTTACTACTCTTAATAATCGTCTCGAACATGTTACTATACTCATTAGAATCGTCTCTTCGAGACAATTCTAATGAGTAGTGACACCATAGGGTTTAATTCAGAAATAAAGATTTTTGTTTTTTAAATACTCCCCATATCTGGAGCCCTGATGGAGGGAAAGGGTTGATAGGAGATTGGCTGTAGAGTAGTACAGAAAGCTTGCCCATGGTTGTTATATTCACAATGGGGTAGGTTATATTTTCTACCTGAGGCTTCTCATCAGCCTTATCAGAGACTTTAGTTTACAATCGGTGGCATTTGCTACAGCCTTTTCAGCCTTTAATGAGGCTGCGTATGTGAGGAAGCCAGTTTAATATCACCGCTATTGATTGGATGGCACGACTAGAGTTTGTATCACCCGTGTCACCAGACCATCGCAGCATCCCGTTAGAAGCCACTGTACTGTTACTGCCGACAGACTTGACTGTCACTGTGAATTAAATGAATGATCGAAAATAACTTTTCTATGAGATATTGTGTTAGAAGTGATCTAGGCTCAGACTATAGTTACTTGTTTATGATCTGCAAGGGATATTAATACTGTTGCTATTCTCCTTGGGATTTAAGGGACCAATGGTTATGAGGATTGACATTTTATAGTGAAGGCAAGTAGACAAACAGTAGCCCTTTTACGCCTCAATTTTATTCATCCTCTGTTGAAAATAAGTCCAATTCATACAGTTATAAAAATGTATTATGAGAAATAGTTTCTATTTCCTAGTAGATAGTAGTTTAAAGCAGGCTGAAAGTAAAGCAGAATGCGCCTTAGGGCACATTCTGCTTTACTTTCAACTTGCTTTAAGTGGTCAAGTATCTTCAAAACTAGAAACATGCTTTGGGGTAATGGGTTGAACGAAGCTTAATGCAAATGCATTAGAATGAAATGTAGAAAATAACAGCTTTTTTTATATAAATTCTTACAAATTATTTCTTTCTGAGTGGCAAACAGTTTAAAGCCAGATCAGACGCCGGGTAACCCGGCGTCTGATCTGGCCTCAAACTGTTTGCAATCGTAAGGATTTCCACTGATGCAAATCTATTCATGATTTAAATACATGTTAGTTCAAGTTATCTAGGCACAACTTTATAAATTTTGTATTTTTAGATTGACTGCTAGACATGAATACACGTGATTTGTGTATCAGTAAGATAGTTATTTATCTGAAAAGTTCATTTCAATAGATCTTTGAAATTATATGCACTCCTTCAGCTTAACGCTGATTTGTAATGCTAAACTTTTTTACCCCTTTATGAAACATGAAATAGACAATTCCATCCTTTTTGACTATCTAAGGTTGTGCTAAGATTGAAGAAATTAACTGAATTTTTTCGGCGTTTAAAGGGACTCGCAACCGGATGGTGTATTTGTCAAAATAAAATAAAATACTCAAATAAAAGCAAATTTGTGGCATTATTTGGCTTCTGACATTAAAAAAATATGATCAGTCCAAAAAAAGTCTCAAAAATCGTCACCGAATCTTAGTTTTTTTAGATATTTTCCATCGCTTTTCAATAGCGTCAGCTGACGGTATAGTTGTTGTTGTTGCTTCTCTACACTGGCTCAGACATAAACCCAAACCGAATAAAGTACTATCAATCGCTACCAGTGAAGTACGTTAATTCGCTACCATATATATAGAGAGCGCTGGTAGCCGAGGGGGTAAAGGTGCTTCCTCATTTTTCATGTTTGTCTCCGCATGGAGGGTCACGGGTTCGAATCCCACCAGAGCTTCTTCTTTCTTTTTTTTTAAATGCATTTTTTAACAGAATTTATTATCCTAAACTAAATCTTACCCATTTATATAAGCATTTGACATATATTTACAAATTACTATTTTTAATATGCTAAATCCGGTTGCGAGCCTCTTTAAGCGAAATAAACGACAGAAAATCATCGGCAAATTCCATGAATCGCGCTAGCGATGTTATGATAGGGAAAGTATCTTAAAAGTTGTTGATGTATTTGCATTTTGTTTTGAATTAATAGACAGCGATAGGGTGGATGTTGTCAAAACATCTTTTAAAATGCAAGCGTTAATTTTACAGTAAAACTTCTTCTTTACGACAACTAAAACAAAGGCTAATTGACTGCTTAAGAGACAGGAGACAGCTTAAAACAAGTTGACAGTAAAACAGAAAGCTCCTATTTCACTGTCACCTTGCTTTAATCAGTCACCTGTTGTAAACACCTAATAATTTATACAATGTAGTGGTCATGATAGCAAGGTTTTACTGTATATATATTTGCTGATGCTGCAAAAACTGTCAGAATGTTTTAGTAGAAAAAATTGCTCAATCGTTAACCCTTTTATGCTGAATTTCTCATAACGACACTTATTGCACCTTTGAAATTTGATAAGTTTAAGGACATTTTTAGTAAAATATTTAAGCATCATAATTGTAAAACAAGCAGTGCAGTCTCTGATCAGAGAACATTGTAGATCGAGTGCCCTCTGATCAGGGTCTACACTGTTTGCTAAATATATATTGGTTAATTCCAGCGTAGAAAGGGTGTATGCACCATAGGGGTTATCAGGAGATTTAACTCCTACTAGAGAGTTAAACTCTTTCAACATTAAGTAACTTTTGTGGGTTATTATGTTCTCTTGTTGAGATTTTTAGTTTACAAAACATGTACCAGTCTACTTGGAATTCGGGGTAGTTGAATGAATACTGGTCTATATAAGAAAACGGTGTAGACCCAGATCAGGGGGCTCCTATTTTTCAGATGTAATTAGTATACTTTAAACAGGTCCATGGTGTTGAAAGAGTTAAGTGGCTTAAAATTGACTTGAATTTCATTTGCAAACATTCCTTTGAACAGGATCTAAATTGTTTATTGATTTTGTTATATTCCTGGACATGGAAAGAAATACAATTTCAGCTAATGACAGTTCTGAAGCAGACAACATGAATTTTATAGTCAGCATTCAAAGTGTCAATAAAAATTTACCGGTATCTCTCCAGTATATATTATTAATGAGATGCATATGGTGACTGCAAATGAGAATATTATGCAGTCAGTATACTAAATGTATCTTTAAAGCATTGAATGGAAAGATTAAGCTTTAAAATATATATATAAATTTATATTGATTTTACATAAACTTTCAATAAGTGTACTGAAGCCTATGTTTTATTTGCAGAATAAAAATATGTCTCATTGGGTGGCCATGACTAGATCTTTTATCGCTTTACCCATTACCCCATAAATACGCTTTTTGACACCTATAATTTACTCCTCCTCTGAAGAAAATAGTTCCCTTTTAAACAGTCAGAAATATCAATGATAAGAAATATTTTCCGTATCCTAATAGATAATAGTTTAAAACAGGCTGAATTCTGCTTTACTTTCAACCTGCTTTAAATGAATATCTTTCTTTAACCCTTTCCCCCATAGAAGCGCCTTTTAGCGCATTCAGTTTATTCTTGCCCTGAAGAACAGTATTATTATAGTTCCAATTTATACATTCATAAATATGTATAATACAAAATATTTTCTATATTCTAGCAGATGATAGCTTAAAGCAGGCTGAAAGTAAAGCAGAATGCGCTTAAAGCGCATTCTGCTTTACTTTCAACCTGCTTTAAGTGGACACCTATATTCAATACTAGAGATATGCTATGTGGGAAAGGGTTAAAACTAGAAACAGGCTATGGGGTAATGGGTTAACTCTTTCTATGCCAAGTTTTATCATCTGCTTTAACCCTGTTACCGCCAAAACATCTTCTGCATCGGTAGTGTAGCTAGTCTGCAATATTTTTAAAGTCAGGCTGAGCTTTAGGGCTGTTTTGACTGAAGAAATGTATATACGAGTGTCAAACAGATTGGATCCTGATCAGATCAGGATTGAAGCTGTTTGCATAGTCGCCTTTTGGCGCCGTTGGCAGTGAAAGAGTTAAACACTGAGATTCTGTATTGAAATGTTGGGTTCTTGTTTGATGATATTTCCAGTAGTTATGCCCCTAAACAATTCCATCCAGCCGAGTGTCCAGGTGATTACTTAAGTTTTCTTTTCCATGACGTATTTTGTAAATGCACCGCAGTGCTCTTGTTAGGAGCTTTCTGCTTTACTTTCATCTTGTTTCCAGCTGACACCAGTCCTGTATTCAACACCATTGCTGTATGATGCAAGGGAAGGTGTTGTGGCATTCTATGAGGCTTATGTGGAGGAGTGGGTTAACTATCCCAGGGCTCCAGATAAGGGGAGTATTTCAAAAACTAAAACCTTTATTTCTGCTTTAAACCCTATGGTGTCACTACTCATTAGAATTGTCTCGAAGAGACGATTCTAATGAATAGTAACACAATAGGATTGAGTGCTGTATGAGAGAGAAAATGTTGGATTTGTTCAGATTACTCCCTCTTATCTGGAGCCCTACAGTATCCGATGTTATTTGTCTGTTAGATGGTTTATGAAACAGAACCCTAGACTTGAAGCGTGTGCATGTGATTTCTATTGTTTCAAGTGGCATTGATTCATGTTTATGAGGTATAATTACTTACATCAACTCCTGGTACAATATATGTGTCTCCAATCTCTAATCTGTCACGTGTTATGAAACGGTGGCCAGGGCTGTAGATAAGAGCTAGTTAACTAATTATTTCCAACATTTTTTCTCTTTAAGTATGCCTCCACCAAAGCCTTTGGTTAGACTACTCATCTGAATTGTCACAAAGAGAACAATCTAAAGAGTTGTCACAACATAGGGTTTGGTAGCGATATGAATGAATGAATGAATGGTGCTTTAAGGCCATCAACACAAGATGGTCATTTAGAGCCGAGGTGCAGATATGAATTTAAGGGTAAGAATTTGCCTCTTTGGGTGCTTATTAAAAGAATTCCTTCGAAATGTTCTCAAAAGAGGTTACGTATAACACATTTCAGAAAGCTCCTTAACCCTTTGAGCCCTAGTCACGCATATAGGCGTCCTTTTCAAACAGTGTACAAGTACAAGAGATTGGAGACACAAGTACATTTGTCCTTTGCAAACAGGGAAGACCCAGATCAGAGGGCTCCAAAAGGAGCCCTCTGATCAGGGTCTTCACTGTTTGTCATAATGCCAAACATTGACAAAAACAACCCTTAAAAGTCAGAAATTGACTAGACTAAAATGGAAATTGGAATTGTCCATTTGAAGTTTCAGGGAGGAAAGAGTTAATTAATCAGGGGTTGATCATCCACTCAATGAAATATTCTTGAAAATATATCCAAACATAAGTGGCTGCTTAATGCAGGACCAAAGTAATGCAGAAAGCTCCTAAAAGAGCTTTCTGCATTACTTTGGTCCTGCAATTAAGTAACTGCCTGTTTGACTGGTTGCGCAATACAATGTTGACTGTATGTAAGATGTTTGTTATTACGGCTCACAAGTCAAGTGCTGGAATTAATTTGTTGATAAGGAATTTTTGATTCAACATAACCTGGATTTATTATTCAATATGACGTACTCCAGAACAAAAGAAACTGAGATGAACTGTCAAGATAATTTTTCCATTGCTTTATCTGATTTAATTAAGAAATTGGCATGTCAGCTTCTTAATTGACGCTTGTAAATTAATTGATCAATGTATTAGAAATTAAATGACTATTGCACAGCATTTAACCAATTAAAGCCACTGCTTTTGTCAAGAAATCAGTTCTAGGTTTATAATGTTGGAAGATGCCCGTATACTTTATTTGAAGTCGGAACTTCCTACAATAATTGATAATACTTAAGTGCATTGATACTTATTGGTTAAGCAAACAGTGTAGATCCAGACCAGTTTGCTTCACTAGTTCATTTATGTCCTGTTTAATTGGGCTTTGGTTATTATAGGTTAACATGAAAAGGCAAACAATGCAGACCATGATCATATAGAGCTGCAAAAATTGACATTCTCATTCATACTACTGACACCTTGATCTCTCAGAGAATGGACAATATGAATTAGCTGTTCTTACAACCAACCCTTTGTTACAATTCTAACACCTTTGGACAGGACCAGTTGTCACAGTAATATTACAGTCATAGTGGTGTTCAATGTGTTTAGCAACATTAGAGGTCTTTAAGACAGGTGCAGCCTAGTGCAACTTTCTGCATTACTTTTGTCCTGCATATCTCCATCAATGCTTCTTCAGTGGTCACTCAGGATACAGGTTTGATTGTGATGAGGTCATGATGACATCACTACAGGTCAGAGGTCATCTAGCTGATTTCACAGGTGATTTGTGCTGAGGTTACAGCCTCTGATCTGTGAGGTGTACATGTACAGTGATGTGATCAGGAATCTGGATAACATGATAAGGAGCCCGTGATTGGAATCACATTCATGTACATAGTGGTTGTTACATTCTTTGGGTTAGAAGGTAGAAGCTAGCATAGCAAATAGATTGGGAGCTGCTGCTTCAAATACGAAAATCGTTATAGTTCTGCCAAATTTTATATAGTGTGACAAGTCATTTGAGTCACAAATCCTGTTGGTAGTTGCAACATAGGGCTTAATGGGGAACACAAACATTGCCTCAGTGACCTAGTGGTATAGTCACTATGCTGTAGGTTCCATACCCAGTCTGGGCATTTCGGATTTTCCATGTGAGAAAGCCGTCCAGCTGGCTTGCGGAAGATCAGTCAGGTTCTACCCAGTTGTAGATTTATGCCTGAAACGGTACATAAAGGGCTATCTGGGGTCGTCCTCCACCTGTAATCATCTGAAGCAAAATTGCTTAGTGTGCAAATAAGTTCGACATCGTTCTTTGGCCAAACCCTTTACCCTAAACATTGTTTAAATAATACAACAGGTGGTTCACTTTTGGCTTCTGGCAGACCTGACAGAATGGAACTTCATGGTTTACACAAATCTCCAATGAAGTGTTGAACGTCAGCGTAATGATTAAAACCTACAGTGCTGCAAGACCCCAGTTAAAACATCCTTGCAAACAGTGTAGACCAATCAGAGGGCTTTTGATCAGGAGCCCTCTGATCAGGGTCTACACTGTTAAACTATGAAAGAGAGACAAAGAAACTGGTCTTCTACCAGAAAATGGCTAGGTGTGTTATAAAATTCAGCATCAATAGGGTTAATGGTAGAGTGAATAGAAGAGCTTCTGTTAGAGGTGACCTCTGCTAATAGTTCAGAGCAAATTGCAATCAATTATAACAGTGTTATATAGGTTACATAGTGTTATATAGGTAATAACTTATCAGACCTTTGTTAAGTGTGCTTTTGGCAAACTAATGATAAATGTTGCAAACAGTTTTGATTCACATGAGATGGCAAAAGTAACTTGGTATATGCAGTAGCGAGCTTTTCTGCATGTATCTGTTTAAGAAGATACAAGAGTCTGTATCTTACTTCTTGTATTTTACTGTTTCTGTTTTACTCTGAGGTTGTTTTCCATACATGTACGTGTGACATGATTATACAGAGTTTGAGGGGGGTATACTGGAATCAGCCGGTCGGTCGGTTGGTCGGTCGGTCGTCGGTCTGTCTGCAAAACCTTGTACTTTGAACTCCTCCTTCAGTTTCAACCCGATTCATTTGATACTTGGCATAAATGTTACTCAGGTGTAGTAGATGTGCAAGACACAAATTTCAGGTGCACATGTCCTTGACCTTGACCTTTAGCCTTGAAATTGGTCTTGAAATTGGCAGTCAAATTCTTGTACTTTGAACTCCTCCGTCACTTTCAACCTGATTCACTTGATACTTGGCATAGATGTTACTCAGAAGTAGTAGATGTGTAAGACACAAATTTCAGGTCTCTGTGACCTTGACCATTGGCCTTAAAATTGGCAGGCAAAATATTGTACTTTGAACTCCTCCTTCACTTTCAACCTGATTCACTTGATACTTGGCATAAATGTTACTCAGGAGTAGTAGATGTGCACGGTACAAATTTCAAATCTCTGTGACCTTGACCTATGGCCTTGAACTTGGTCTTAAAATTGGCAGGCAAAATCTTGTACGGCGAACTCCTCCTTCACTTTCAACCTGATTCACTTGATACTTGGCATAAATGTTACTCAGGAGTTGCAGAGTGTCATATACCATTTTTAAGTCATTTTGACCTTGGCTTACACCTTTGACCTTATTGTAAAACCTTATTGAAAATGTCTGCAGATTGTGACTGAGTGCTGTATAGTGGGGGTATTTATCACCTTTAGTGATAGCCGTTCTAGTTGTACATGTACAAGTTCCACAATTATTTAATTGTAATGGTGGTGTATTTTGAAAGCATCTAATAAACACATTATTAGTTGGCAGTGTGCAACAAGGCGCTATATTTTGGTTTCGATGTTCTTGACAGAAATAGTACATCAGACTCGGATCAGATCAACTGTTTCCACCATCAAATTCACCAGGGTATGAAAAAGTCATGGAAAATCGCAGTTACTGGAACTCATATCTAACATAAACAGACAAACCAATAGCGCACTGAGGGTTATAGCGGATATGTGCGCGCATCTCATATGAGAACGGAAGTGCCATGACATAAAAGAATCTCAGTTACTGGAACTCATATCTAACATAAACAGACAAATATTTTTCATTAGATATAGCTTAAAACTATAATAATTTACCACAATGATAAGCTTGTGGCTTTAGTATCTTGAACTGTCCTTTAACCCATTGCTCCATAGATATGCTTTTTTATGTCTTTAATTCAATCCTCCACTAAAGAAATTGTTCCACTTAATACATGAAATTGCAACAAAAGCTTACAGATGATAGTCTAAAGCAGGCTGAAAGTAAAGCAGAATGTGCTTTAATACACATTCTGCTTTACTGTCAACCTGCTTTTAGAGTCCACCAGTCTTCAAAATTAGAAATAGGCTTTGGGTTAATTGGTTAAATGTCATTTTGGGGTAATTGGTTAAATGTCATTTTGGGGTAATTGGTTAAATGTCATTTGGGGTAATTGGTTAAATGTCATTTTGGGGTAATTGGTTAAATGTTATTTTGGAGGACGACTTAAATGTCATTTTGGAAGTAGACTTAAATGTCATTTTGGAAGAATACTTAAAGGCATACATGAATTAAGAACAGATTAACAGCAGATCTTGGATAAAGTACATGTTTAAGAGGATATAATAGGTATGATGCAACCTGTACACTTGATCAGGTGGGGGAGTTAACAGGTGTAGGATCTGGAATACAGTAACTGTAGTACCGTGAAACTCTCTTGAGCAACCAATATGGGATCTGTTAATGCAGGTGGCTGCTTAATGTAGGACAAAAGTATTGCAGAAAAGCTTGGTGACTTTTTTGCTCATGAAGCTTACCTTAATGACCAACAATGTGGCTTACGTGTATTTTGAATTCAGTTTTAAAAAGGGTTAGATTTTCCAAGAAGTACACAAAAGAGGCTGTGTAATTCAGTGAACAAAATTAATGGTTTCATTGCTCATGTTGTGGTTCAGGATCAAAGAGAACTGTGTGGGTTTTAGATGAATTAAATGAGTTTTTGTTATAGTGAACTTTAAAATATCAGCAGATAATGAGCAGCTGGGACTTGATAAAGTGTTGTCATTTCAAAATGATTTCTGCTGAAATTTGTGTGTTCTTATGTCTGTGTGCAAAAGTTCAAATGTGAGCGGCGATATAGGTTACAAATCCTGATCATACTGGTTACTTGCACTATTATTTTAATGCCCAATGCCATAGAGTGATGCAGGACATACCTTAATAGTGTTTCCCTGCCCTTGTAAAAAGTGTTCAAGAATTTTAGAATATTTAAGAACGTTAAACGGCCTCTTCTAGAGTTGTTCTAGAGCTTCAAGAATTACTTTAATAATTCTACAAAAGGAGTTCAAGAATTTTTGTAATTCTAGAACAATGGTTCTAAAGCCATCAAATTTCCAGAATATTTGCAGAGTATTCATGAACATTAAATGACCGTTTCTAGAACTGTTCATGAATATTTTAAGAAATTATCCTGCATAGTAATTCAATTCCTTTTCACAGGGTTTGTTCTGGGATTTTTTCTGACAAAAAAGTTAAAATTAAAATCTACTGGTCAGTTTTCTAAAGAAGAATATGTCTTAGGGGAAAAATAAGCGTAAAAAAAGAGTTAAATGTCTGTTAAACAGAAGTTTAAGTCTGTAAGTATACAGACGGGTGCACACAGCCTAATTAGCTTCTCCTAAACCATTGGCCTAATGAGATAGCAGGGCATTATCCTGTGGAGGGTATGCATGTTCGAGGGTATGTATTGAAGTACCTAATGTCAGAATGAATCTCTGTTACTCATGTGCATGCAGTTAATCTTCTATCAACCCACCACTTATTGGAAATAGCATCAAGATCTTTGAAGACAAATAACTGCTTAATGCGGGATAAAAATAATGCAGAAAGCTCCTGTAGGAGCTTTCTGCATTATTTTTATCCTGCATTAAGTAACAATTTGCATTAAGATTCTCTAAAGGTCTTCTTGTTTAGTGGTTGTTTATTACAAGATTGACTGTTCAGTTCTTTAGTTGACTGACAGTCTTATGTCCGTTTCAAGACATGATCAGCTGTTATTCTATCTGAAATTTGTCAGAATATCTTGGCGCTATATATGACCTAGTGAAACAGTTACAAATCTGTGGAAAACGGATGGGTTAATGAGCATTTTATCAGGTTCCATATTGTGTTCCTAATGTCTTGTGTTGCCACACTTATCCAGTTACAGGAAGGATATTGATCAAAGTCTGCAACAGGCAGTCAGCCATGTGGGCAAGTCATTCTTTGACTCAGAGAGCTAATTCAGCCACAGCCACTGAGCTGAGCACCAACCCTCTCATGCGGAAACAAAGTGTTGTTAAAATTAAGTGGAGTACTTGTGAACTTAAATTCTCAGGAGAGATTTAACCATCCTTAAAAAATCAATGCTTCAGAGGGTGCTTGGGAAGGGATTGTAGTGTGTCAAAGAGTGAAGGGATTCAGATGGGAATGGATGGTTTAGTAGACTAGGCTATTATGGTGTTACCTGGAAATAAACATTTATTTACAAAGGTATGTTTGCTAAACCATTGAATATTTTATTTATAGTTATTTTGAATTTATGCGACAGGGGATTGCTTAAAACAGACTGAAAGTAAAGTAGAAAGCTCCTTTAGGACTCAGCATTCTGCTTTACCTTCAGCATGCTTTAAGCAGTCACTTGTTCCAATTGCTCTTTATCAAGACAGATAGAAGTATAAAATGACATCTCAATGAGAAATAATGTAATAGCTTGAAGAGGCTGCAGTACTATAAGATAATCTGTTATAGTATGGTGTTACAGTGGAGAATGTGTTATTCTTTCCCAATAAACGCGTTTACGCTAAAACTATTATTTGCAGTGCAAACAGTTTGGAGCCAGATCAGACGCCGGGTAACCCGGCGTCTGATCAGGCTCCAAACTGTTTGCCACCAAGATAAACATGAAATATCAGAATTGTCCAAAAGTTGTTCTTTTCTACGTTTTAGTGCTTTGCGTTTGCGTACGTTTGCGTTTAAACGGGAAAGAATAACAGATTCTCCACTGTATCTGGAAATAAACATATACAGTAAAACCTTTCTATTACGACCACAAAAAGAAGGCTAATTTATTGAATAAAAGACGAATGACAGCTCCAAGCAAGGTGAACATAAAATAGAAAGCTCCTATTAAGCTTTCAGCAGTCACCTGCTCTGAATACCTGATAATAAACACCAAAACTGTTACTGATGCATGCTCTACTTTCATTATTCTTTAAATCAGCCACCTGATTTAAACCCACTTCTAAGCACTGTACATGGTGCTTCATTTGGCTATAGATGATTTACGCTGATTGCTACTCTCTCTCTCTATCTCTGTAACTCTTTGCATGCTGGGTATTTCTTTTTTCGTCTGCAGCAATTACTGTTGTCTGCTACTTTTCTAAAAATAGATTTTTCAAAATATATTTTCAAAACTGGGTCAGAGTGTCAAACAGTTTTGATCCTGATGAGATGCAGCATCTCATCAGGATCCAAACTGTTTGCACAGATTACCATGGTTCCACCTCTAATATGCTACGAGTTAAGGCAGACATGAGAACCTGATATTATTCATGTACCTGAATGTTTGACATATCTAGTCTCATTTTAGTATTTATGATTTCAAAAACATTTCATCTCCATGATGATTCATTTAATGATATCAGACTTCCTTTTGATATTTCTGTATTTGCTTCATCTACAGTGGAGAATCTGTTATTCTTTCCCAATAAACGCGTTTACGCTAAAACTATTATTTGCAGTGCAAACAGTTTGGAGACAGATCAGACGCCGGGTAACCCAGCGTCTGATCAGGCTCCAAACTGTTTGCCACCAAGATAAACATGAAATATCAGAATTGTCCAAAAGTTGTTCTTTTCTACGTTTTAGTGCTTTGCGTTTGCGTTTAAACGGGAAAGAATAACAGATTCTCCACTGTAAGTGTTGTTATTGCAATAAAGGAGGTTACAGTGCTCCCTCTCTACAACAACACCCAATGGGAGACACAAAACTGTGTGTGTTGTTCCGAGGGAGCTGTTATGGGGAGGGAACATTAATACCCATAGAGTGTGGTGCACAATTTTAAGTTTGCTTACATTTGCTAACAGCTTGAATCCAGATTAGACACAGGTTTATCGATTCATATCAGACACTTAATACAAGCAGTGTAGATTCAGAACAGACACAGGTGGCTAATAAGTTGAATCTTATAGGGACTATAATAGCGTGTTTGCAGTTACAGCAGACAAATTCCACTGGGCTCTTAATGACTCATGGAAAAATACAACAGATAATCTGTATGTCTTAAGTACAGAACAAGTGTCATAATGTCTGAAGCCAGGGGCCAGATTAGGACTGTTTCTAAGCTGGAAACCAGTATGACATATGTTTTGCAAACAGTGTAGAACCTGATCAGAGGGATCCTGAAGAAGCCCTTTGATCAGGTTCTACACTGTTTGTCACAGTTTAAGTTATTTTTGGAACTTAATTGAACCCCTCCAGAGTCAAATTATAGGTCATTCTTTAGAAAGGGGAATAGTATATTTGGAACAATTATCATAGAATTTATAAATAAACAGCTGATCAATCCATAGAAGTGCTGTTTAGCGCATTTAATTGATTCGTCCACTGAAGAAAATAGTTCCAATTTATATAAGAAATATTTTCTATATCCTAGCAGACTATTAACTTTAAGCAGGCTGAAAGTAAAGCTTTTCTTTCAATCTGCTTTTTAAGTGGTTACCTGTCTTCGAATCTAGAAACAGACTATGGGGTAAAGTTAATACAAGCAGGGAGGAGACATATATTTCTCATCTGCTCTATTTCTGCACAACCTGCAGCCTAGGTGTCAGTTAGATTGATTCTAAACAGATTATCATTCTGCACTATGATGGGGAAAAACACACATTTCTCAAAGTAAGATTATAATTTATAAAGGCAACGCAGCATCTGATCCTAAAGGAGCCCTCCGATCAGGTTCTGCACTGTTTGTAAATTTGCAATATATAATAATATTTAAAGAAACAGTCCTTAGACAATAGTCAAAACTGGACTATACTTAATTAGAAACTGGAGTTGTTCATTAGGTAGTGAATGTATTAAACTGAAAGTAAATCAGCAAATTGAAAAGACAAGGTAAAATTGTTTTTGATGTTTTTCTGGTGTTTTTTTTAAAAAAAAAAAAGGAAAAAGAAAATGGAATTGTCAGATCTGAAGTATTGATGGTGAAACTAGTGGCACCTGCCTGGTAGCTTGACCATGTGCAGTCAATCTGAGACAAAACCTGTATTAATAAGCCATCAATGAATGAAGAAGCATGCATCAATGCTGATCCTTAAATTCAGGTGACCACTTAATGCACGACAATAGTTATGCAGAAGGCTCCTATAGGAGCCTTCTGCATTACTATTGTCCTGCATAAAGCTGGCACCTGCCTTGATTTACCAATTACCCATAAATGCACCTTTAGCTAATTCCAGCACCAAAGAAAATAGTTCCACATCTGTACAGTCTGAAATTTGTGCCATTAGAAATGTTTTGTATATCCTAGCAGATGGTTGCTTTAAGCAAGCTGAAAGTAAAACAGAATGTGCCCTAAGGCAGACTAGAAACAGACTGAGGTAATGGGTTAAGAATTACAAATATATTGTATTTTAAGTGGTTTTACTGTATGCAGCAACAGGCCAGTGAGAATTGTGAAAATCCATGTTTCAGCATATGTCAATTTCATGCAGACACTTTTGTCAGTTTCAGACAGAGTGGAAGATAAATGCTTTGGTTTCTTCAAGCATTCTGCAATCTAATTTTCCAATCATTGACTTTTCCCATTTACAGAGCTGAGTGCAACTCCACTAACGTATGTAGAACAGTGTGGATCTGCATCATTATGCTGTGTAACTTGGCATATCAGGATCTAAATTAATTGTTTTTTCAGTCAAGATGTAATTAATCTTACTTTGAGAAGGCAGCCGTCACTTTCTGTAGTAGAAAATATTTCAGGGGCAAAGTTGCAAAAGGGTATATATTATAGGCAGACTGTCAGAATTTAGGTTTGTTTGTGGACCTGTATAATTTTTTGCATGCTAGCGGCGGATATATCTGCCACAGTGATTATCCTTGCAAACAGTTTGGATCCAGATGAGACGCTGCGTAATGCGGCATCTCATCAGGATCCAAACTGTTTGACACTCTGATCCTGTTTTGAAAAGAAAATTAGACAATTTTTTCTTTAGAACATCAGCAGATGACAATTTGTTGCAGACGAAAACATTATCCAGCATGCAAAGAGTTAAACATATACTCATTACATAAATGCAAGCAGTGTAGACCCAGATCAGAGGGCTTCTATATGAGCCCTCTTATTAGGGTATATGCACTATTTGTTAATTTTTACCAGTATTTAAAAAACTACCCAGAATTCCAAGTAGTCTGGTTCATCTTTTTGTAACTATAATGATCCACAAGGGAACGTAATAACCCACAAGAGTGGGTAGTTTAAAAATTTTGGTCTAAATTGGTAAACAGATCTGAGTCTACACTGTTTGCAAATGTCATGAGTATATTTTAAACAGATCCATGGTGTTGAAAGAGTTAAAAGTATAAATGGGACATAGGCAAACAGTGCAAACTCAGATCAGATGTCACGTAATGTAGCGTTTGATCTGAGTCTGCATTGTTTGCTAACAGGAATAACTATCAAAGGTAAAATGAAAATAGAAAATTAGACCAGGCACCTGTTAAATGAAAATGGACTTACCAGGTATCCAATATATATAGACATGGAAGAATCCACTTGACATAAATGGGTTAAGACTTAGTAGACATGTGTTCTGTTTTATAATGAGGTTGCAATGTTAACCCATTACCTCATAAATACACATTTTTACGCCTTTAATCTATTCCTCCATAGAAAAACATAGTTCCAATTTAAACAGTCATGAAAAATGTACCATAAGAAATAGTTTCTATATCTTAGCAAATTGTAGATTTAAGCAGGCTGAAAGTAAAGCAGAATGCACCTTAAGGTGCATTCTGCTTTACTTTCAACCTGCTTTCAGTGGTCATCTGTCTTTAAAACTAGAATTATGCTATAGGGCATTGGGTTAAGGGTTTAATTGTAAAACTAAATAAGAGACAGTGACAGTTCTCTGTATTAGTAATTTATTATGCTTTGTAGACTGCTAAAATATTCTGCTACTCAAAATGGTGTCAGCTTTAACTCTGAAACTGAACTTTGTGTTTTAATACTTGCATTATTCAATGAAAGTTACACATAGTTTAGAACCTGATTAGAAAGAGAGTTAACTGTTTGCTGACATCTGTTCTGGATCCAAACTGTATGCATTTTTAAAAATAAAATGTATATATTTCCTTTATTTAATCATTTGAATGCTAATTAAGAAATATTTTTGTCTGCAACAATTGTTAACAGCTTTCTTTCTAAATTTTAATTTTCCCCAAAATTTCTTTAAAAAATAGGGTCTAATTATTGTCAATCAGTTTAAATCCTGATTAGACGTGGAATTAATTGGCATCTCATCAGGATCCAAACTGTTTGCAAAGGTAAATTTTCATCCAGATAATTGCCATTAGTACAGGATGTAACAGTTAACGCTGAAGTTGCTAGCAGTGAAACCATGATAACTTATGCAAACAGTTCGGATACTGATGAGACGCCGCGTGATGCGGCGTCTCATCAGTATCCAAACTGTTTGACACTCTGACCGTTTTGAATTTTTTTTTTGAAAATTCTTTATTTAGAACAGTAACAGATGACAATTGTTGCAGATGAAAAAATAACAAGGGAATATAACTAAATGTTATGAAACAATAAGACTTCAAGGTTGTCTACTAGCAGCTGACTTAGTTCTTGAATGGGGATTAAAATGTCTGCTTCAGAATTGTTGTGTACTGAACTTCTGAAATTATCTCATTCTTTTTATATTTCCATAAAAAATAAATCGGGGGCCCGTTTCATAAAACTTTGTACGACAAAAACGGTCGTAAGTCAAAACTTTAAAATACATGTAATTTATGATTTCTCCATCTAATCCTGTCTTGTGACGTCTTTTTGCAATCGTCTTTTCAAGACGATTCCAAAAAGATGTCACAAGACAGGATTAGATGGAGAAATAAATAATAATTGAGACTTTTATAATCTGACTTACGATCGTTTTTATCGTACGAAGTTTTATGAAACGGGCCCCGGGTGGCTAACAGTATAGATCCTGATCAGACTCTGGTTTGCTCAGTGTCATATCTGTATCTAAACTGTGTAAATATTCTTAGCTAAGATTAAATGCTGACTTACTTGAATGACATCTGAGTGGATCCAAAGTGTTTGTCAAGAAAACGTATTTGCAGTAAAACCTCTCTATAACCACCACTAAACCGAAGGCTAATTGGTTGTATAAAAGATAGGTGACAGCTTAAAGCAAGGTGACAGTTAAACAGAAAGCTCCTTAAGAGCTTTCTGTTTTACTGCCACCTTGCTTTAAGCAGCCACCTGTCGTAAACACCTATAGATAATTAACACAAATTAGTGGTCATAATTGAGAGGTTTTGATGTATATTGCCACAATCATAGTGGTAAAATACAGAATTTGATTCAGACGCTAGGTGAGAGACTGTTGCAGAATGAAGTCAGTAATTGCTTAGACAATTATGTTTTAGAGTTGGAAAAGGAATGTTATGAGTCTGTGCTTTTATTGTCATAGACATTACGCAGAGGTTTTTCTTGTCATCTAATTTAGATGAGATATTTTTGTAAGCATTATGAGTTAGAAATAGAGAAAAATCAAAGATAGACATTATACATACAGTGGTGTAAGCACTATTCTATCATATTAGGCTAAAGGTAAAATTAATGAAAATGCAATGAATAAAATGTAAAAAACTAAAAATTTTTGTAATAAGTTCTGACTGTCTATTTTTATTAGAGTGGCATATTCAGAGCACCAGATAAGGGTAGTTTTTCAAAAACTAAAATCTTTATTTCTGAATTAAACCCTATGTTGTCACTACTCATTAGAATCGTCTCTTCGAGACGATTCTATTGAGTAGTAACACCATAGGATTTGGTGCTAAAAAGAGTGAGAAAATGTTGGATTTGTTGAGAAAACTACCTCTTATCTGGAGCCCTGCATATTGCAAGACAAAAGCAATCCAAAAGCTCTTGAAACATGTTTCTGGATTACTTACATCCTGTATAAATAGCCTTTTGCCACTCACGTTTGGCTGTATAATTATGACACAATATTATCGTTCAGTAGTGATATGATAATGACGTAATTCTGCCGTGGGTAATAGCGTGGATTTTATATGGCTCAAGTAGAGCATATAACATGTGACATTTAACCATTCTTGCCGTCATTGCAGGCCAACCATCGGAAAATAACAGGATGCCACAATTGTAATATGGCAATAATAAAACGTGTAGGCACCCGTGTCACCATGCAACATATTCTAACCTTTTCTAGTTGTTTATCTGTTTCTCAGTTTGCCCAAATAGAAATGCTTTTTGATGCCTTTACTTAATCCTCATAGACAAGCTTTTTGAACTGAAAAGGTGACTCTTTCAATTCCTTGACAGGTGGATGCTTAGAGCAGGCTGAAAGTAAAGCAGAAAGCTCCTTCCTTCAAGACATTTATTATTCTTTCCCAATAAACGTGTTCACGCTAAAACTACTATTTCCCTATTGCAAACAGTATGTAGCCAGGGTAACCCTGGGTCTGATCAGGCTCCAATCTGTTTGCCATTCAGATTAACATAAATAGTCAGAATCGTCAAAAGTTGTCATTTTCTACATTTTATTGCTATGTGTTTGCATTTTGTTTGCGTTTAAACGGGAAATAATAACGTTTTCTTGACTGCATTATGGACCCTACTATTATAGGTTTGACTGTTTATGATACTGCCTGAAACTGCCGGCTTCATCAAATGACTTGCTACCATTATCAAGATGTCATTATATGCTCTTTTAAACCTTAGCCTGCCACTCACGACTATAGCTCCATATGCAAACAGCTTGGATCCGGATGAGACGCCGAGTAACTCGGCGTCTCATCCGGATCCAAGCTGTTTGACACTCGGACAACATTTTCAGCAATTTTGAGCAATTTTGAAGCACTTTGAAACTTGAAGCAGACGAGAAATATAGCAGACGACAATTTATTTGGCGGGCTAAGGGTTAATGTCATTACGCAATGCATGTGCTGTAAATCCTCTGTACTTTAAGAAATATTACTGTATCAAGCAGATTTATATTTTTGCAATAAGTTATAAATCTGTTTAGGGCTGTACTTTCTGATGTGCACAATGTACTTTCTTTATAGTTATAATGAATACAATGACCTTTTCATCATGAATATTAGAGTCAATAAAATAGCAAAAAGTACATTCCACATGCACCTTAAGACTTTCAACACCATGGACCTGTTTAAAATATACTCATTACATTTGCAAACAGCTTAGATCGCGATCAGAGTCTGAACTGTTAGCTAACATAGAGCAGTATTTAAAAAAATGCAAATAGACTGGGTCATGTTTTGGCAACTAAAGTTATCCACAAGGGAATCTAATAATCCACTAAGTGTTGAAAGCTTCATATGTAATGTTCCCTGTTTGAGCCATGACTTCTTGAAAATTATAGAAGTCTTTATAAGCAGCAATATCTCACAAGGGAATTTTTGGTTTCACCAGAGTATGCCCCTTATGAAATACTCTCTAAATTCTAGTAGTAATAAAGCAAGTTGAAAGTAAAGCAGAATATGTAGGGGGAATAATGCTTTACTTTCAGGCAGCTGACAGTAGCCATTTGTCAATATTTAGGAATAAGTTCTATGACAGGGAGATTTAACCCAGATTGGACTGTCACAAGTAAATATGAATCAAAATAATTGCTATCATAATTGCAGGTCAATCAATATCATTTACCTTAGACTAACATTCTCACTATTGCTTATAATGGTTAGTGATGATGGTATGGGGGCTTCAGATATCTGAGACTGCTCCACAGGAATAGAAGAAAGCCATATACAGTCCAACCTTCTGTAAACCCATCTCAGACTGAACAAACTTTCTTTTTTAAGCCATTAATTCATATGCCTTTTTATGCTTATGTTTTTACTCTGTTTGTTTGGTGGCTACGTTAACCTTAGCAATAACTATAACTAATGCAATAATACATAAATTGTTTCTCTAATTAAGACAATCTGAATATGAATACTTTTGGACCTGTTAGGTCAAAGGTCAAGGTCACAGTTCCAATTAATTCCAATTTATTCACAACTTTAACCGTGGCAATTAAACTTGTGTATGCAACTAATGACACACACACATGGCACATGTGTCGCCCTGATGGAAAATTATTTTAATATGCAGGTTTTTAGTAAGGTCGAAGGTCAAGGTTACAGAGGTCAAAATGTCAAATTTTTAAAATGGCAATAACCCTTGACCCTCTAGTGAAAGGAACTTCATATTTGGTATACATATGGCTCTAATTAAGATGAATCTGAATATCGTATGAGTTAATAGGAGGTTTCTTATACTTTACTCTGGTCCCACATTATAACATGTTGAACCCTAGTGAAGAGTACGCAAAATGGCATGTCCTTTACAAACTATATTATTGATATATAAACTGCTTTTTTCTAACCTCCTAAGGTAGCCAGTCTAATCAGAATCTGCACTGTTTACCATTGTGTAAAATATTACAAAAACAATGCTAAATCGTCAGAACTGGACTATACAATATCTCACCGGATAATAGACAATACCTCAATGGACACTGTAATTGTCTGTTAAAAGTGAAGGCCAGTTAAAGTAATATCACCTTTGTATAATAGAGAGTGTCATGCTTTTGTAAATAATGGACCAACACAAGTTTATTATGATATGATACCTCAGAGTAAACTAATATTATGTTTTCTGTTTGCTCAAAGAATCAACCAATCAATTCGTTAACCGACTTTTCCCCCATAGAAATTAATACCCTTTCTGAAGTCTTTACTTTTGTGACAATTTTAATGATAAAAAATAGTTATTGTTTATAAATTTAAGTTTTTAATGTTTAATTGCTTAACCCATCACCCCTTAGCTTGTTTAAGTTTTGAAGATAAGTGACAACTTAAAGCAGGTTGAAAGTAAAAGTAAGGCAGATTCTGTTTTACTTTCAACCTGCTTTAAGCTACCATCTTCTAGGGTATAGAAACTATTTCTTATGTTGCATATTCACAACTGTATAAAGTGGAACTAATTTCTTTAGTGGAGGAATAAATTAATTGCTTGTCTATAGAGTAAAGGTAAAACAAATTAACTTTCTTTGTTAATTCTAGTATATAGCAAACAGTGCAGACCCGGATGAGACACCGCATTTCATGCATCTCACATGTATGTGTCTGCACTATTTGGAAACTCACTGTTATTTTTCTGAGGGAAGTGTAAGTCCTATAACGGGTTAATTTGCTAATGTCAATCACTGTTAGACTATGATACATTTCCAATAACAGACTTTACCATTAATTTCCATTCCAATATGTAAACAAAAGGTCCCTGGAGTCAATAGGGAGCTTGTTGATATAGCAAATTATACAAGCAGACCTCTATATCCGTGATGCTCAATAACAGACTCTCATTGTCCATCTTCATGATAGATAGCATGCTTTTATGTTCCCTTGTGGATCTTTTTAGTTACCAAAACATGAACCTGTCTACTTGGAATTCTGGGTAGTTTAATAAATACTGCTTTGAATTAGCAAACAGTATAGACCCAGATCAGAGGGCTCCTATGGGAGCCCTCTGATCTGGGTCTACACCGTTGGCAAATGTAATGAGTATATTTTAAACAGGTCCATGGTGTTAAAAGAGTTTAGTTTTATCAGTCTGTCTTTTAGATGAGACTTAAACTATACATGTTCTGATGCAGGAGACTCCAGAATGATAAGAGTGGGTAAACTAAACATTTTGAACATTTTCTCCATTATCGTCTTCACCAAAACCTATGTCGTGACTACTCATTATAGAATTGTTTCTTTGAGAGGATTCTAATGAGTGGTCATGGTATAGGGTTTGGAGGAGGTGTAAAGAAGTTATTATTTTAACCCATTACCCCATGAACATGCCTTTAAAATATTCCTCCACTGAAGGAAACATTTCCTTTTTTAAACAGTCATGAATATGTACCAATAGAAATATATTCTATATCATATCAGATGCTGTCATCTCTTCGAGACTATTCTGATAAATAGTTACACCATAGGGTTAAATAGACAGCAATAAAGATTTTAGTTTTCAAAATACTCCTTATCTATTGAGCTCTGGCTCCTATGATCTGGATCTACACTGTATTGGGTATATTTTAAATAGGTCTATGGTGTGGGAAGAGTTAAATGACCTTGAGTTGCTAAATTGTGTTAATTTTCCTAATAGCAATTTGAAAATGTTTTGCCAAAAGAAAACTTTGCTGAACAAGGCATATTTGCAATTCTTATCAAGCTCACCTACATAAATATTAAATCACTTAATGACTCCTAAAGATCCTTGATGCCTCACACTACCTCTCATCAGTCATTAACAAATTGCTAACAGTCAAACATTGCTAACAGTCAAACATATATTCACTGCTCAATCATTGAAGATGCATTGGTTTCTTTGAGGCAGTTTGCAACTTTTATGCAAGACCAAAATAATGCAGAAAGTTCCTTACTTTTGTCCTGCATTAACCCGTTGAACCCTAGTCCCGCATATAGGCGTCATTTTCAAACAATGTACATGTGAATAGTAGAATTGTCCTGTGCAAACAGTGAAGACCCAGATCAGAGGGCTACGAAAGGAGCCCTCTGATCAGGTTCTTCACTGTTTGTTGTAATGCCAAACATTGACAAAAACAACCCTTAAAAGTCAGAAATGGACAAGACTAAAATGGAAACTGGAATTGTCCATTTAAAGTTTCAGGGAGGAAAGATCTGTTTCCATCCTGTCTTGATAATAGAGCCACAGAAGCATTTTCTCTACATCTTGACAGAATAGCTGCTTAAAGGATGTTTATATAGCAGCTTTCTGTTATACTTTCAGCCTCCTGTCATAAACACTGAATACATCTATTAGAGAGGAAAGGTATCTATTAGAGGAAAGACTAAAGTTTTAACAGTAACTTGTAGGGCACTAATATGACAGTATTTGTCATAAAACAATGAATGTTTTTGACATCTGAATAATATTTACTGTTTGTATTGACGGTTGACCGCTAACCCTTTACCCTTTAGTCTATTTCTAGTTTTGAAGACATGTCGAGGGGGCACATTTTGCTTTACTTTCAACCTGCTTTAAGGTACGATCTGCCTAAGGATATAGAACATTATTTCTTATGGTGCACATTCATATCTGTATAAAATGGAACTATTTTATTTTCAGTGGAGGACAAAATTAGTAAAATTGTGTATTTATGGAGTAATGGGTTAAACCATAAATAAAAGACTCTTGTATTTGTAGGTCACCTCTTTAGTAATGCCTGAGTGCAGTCAGACACTGCAGAATGAGAGTGCACATATTTCCTTGGAAATTATTAGATTAATATACATATGAATAAAGGACAGTCTGCATGCGAGATTTGGCATAGTTTAGGTGGAATATTATTAGTTCCCCCTGACAGAGCTGCCTAAGGGAGATATGATATTCATTATTCTACTGAGCCTGTATCCTAGAGCTCTGAGATAATCAGACTAAGTCTTGAACTGTGAATTATCTCAGTTTCCAGAATTATATCTAAGTGTCCAGCTTTGTGTAGGAAGCTACAGTATACATTTGTTTCATAGGTACTGAGGGAACAGTCAAATCATTGACCCGAGGTAGCAGGGAAGACCTTGAGAACTGTTGCCCGAGGCCAACGGCCGAGGGCAACAGTTCTCAAGGTCTTCCCTGCTACCGAGGGACAATGGTTTGACTGTTCCCGAAGTAACTATCAAACAAATGATTTATTACCTGACTCTCTATTTAAGCCAGGCTGAATGAATGGCTAGACCTAGATCTATCTATACAAAATTTGAACAACACGTATTTATAAATTCTAGAGATGATCTTATGTGTATATTTAATCTTAATTCAATTAAATACAACAACTGAATGTGAACATCACTGTTTTGTAAAAAAGATGTCTAATATATTCATATTTTCAATTACGATTGAATTAGTATTGTTTCTTATTGACTGAAATTGATTGACACTTTGTCGAAATTACGTCATGTATAATATGACGTCATTATTTTTGTAACGTCAAAATGTGTTTAAAAAAAGGAAGACGTTAGATCTGCAAGCGGTTTGTCGCTTTTATTCGGGGTTACTCTTAATTTTAGGTCTAGAACTATATAGCCTTTTAGGGGATTATTCGGGAGAGAAAAAATGACCCGATCAACTCCGCAAAAGGCTAGATCTGTATCATAAAGACGCCTTATTTGGTCCCGCGATGCAGAAAAGTTTTGCGCACCATTTTCGCGCATGTAACAGTACTATGTAACAGTAAACTGTTGCCCGCTGGCCTCAGTCTGGTAAATATTTCGGAAAACAGTCAAAAATGCTTAATATTCACTTAAATAGAGAGTCAGGTAATAATAAAACCTGTGTATACCTGTGTTATTGTCTTGTATACCAAGGCAAAAAGTATGCAGTTTGACAATCAACTACCATGGTTGATTAGGCCCGTAGCCATGTTAGATCATGTTTTGGTAATAAGGGTATGATTTAATAACATGGGCAACCATGGTCCCTGTCGACCATCAACATTGTTGACCATGTTAAACATGTTCAACCTTAGTCTGCAATGTTCAACCTTGAGTGTCAAACAAAATTTAAATTAATGCCATGTTTAAACTATGATGGTTGATGGTTGACCATGTTTAATAAATACTGCTCTAAAGTATAAACAGTGCAAACATATCTTGATTATAGGGCTCATTATAGAAGCCCTCTCTATCTTGTTAACCCTTTACCTGATAGCCTATTTATAGTATTGAAGATAGATGACTTATTAAAGCAGGTTGAAAGCAAAGCAGAATGCGCCTTATGGCGCATTCTGCTTTACTTTCAGCCTGCTTTAAGCTTCCATGTGCTAGAATATAGAAAATATTCCCCATAATATATATCCATGACTGATTAAATTGGAACTATTTTCTTCAGCGTAGGAATAAACTGAATGTGCTAAAAGGTGCTTCTATAAGGGAAAGGGTTAAACACTGTTTGCAAAATTAATGTAAGGAGTGTATTTTAAACAGGTCCATGGTGATGAAAGAGTTAAGTGGGTGTTGTCTTAAAGATATATATTCAGCTAGTGAAGTATTTTATAAACTCCATCAGTTCTCCATCTTGTAACCCTTCCTCTGAGTTTGTTTTCAGTATTGAACACAGATGGTAGCTTAAAGCAGGCTAAGAGTAAAGCAAAATGAATTGTTATTGAACGAAATTATTTCTCTAGTGTTGTAAAAAGGTGTATCTATGGAGGTCATTTTTGGGGCACAAATTTGCTGAATGTAACTTTTCATGTCTTGGGTAACATATCTAATATGCGGGTAAACAACCTAGAGGCATCCTAACTATCAATAATTAGAAGTATTGGATTGGACATGCAAAATGTGGAAAATCAGCTTAATGTATAAATTGGTTATGTGAGGGCATGTTAAGTGTGATTTAATGGTATAGCTCTACTGTCATGATAGCTCAGTCAAGTTTCTAGTCATTAACCCTTTACCCCTTAAAAACGCTTTTTTACGCCTCTTATTTATTCCTCCACTGAAGAAAAAAGTTCCAGTTTATGCAGCCAAGAATATGTACCAGAAGAAATATTTTCCATATCCTAGAAGATGGTAGCTTAAAGCAGGCTGAAAGTAAAGCAGAATGTGCCGTAAGGCACATTCTGCTTTACTTTCAACCTGCTTTAAGTGGTCACCTGTTTTCAAAGCTAGAATAGGCTAATAGGTAATGAGTTAGAAAAATCTAGTTTCAAATTAAACTAGTCCGTTTCTGACTATTTAGGGTTGTTTTTATGATAAATTGCAAAAATTACAAACCGTGCAGCCCTCTGATGAGGGTCCACACTGTATGAATAGGACAAATGTATGCCAAGGACAAATGTACTCTTTACAGGTACATTGTTTGATAATAAATAGTCAAACAGTCAAACTTATATAAAGCAGTCATTGAAATTGGCATGATGCTGACAGCCTATGTACTTACACAGCTTGAAGCCCCTCTGAACAAACAGACATCTCCTGAAGGACCTTTCTGCATTTCGTTTTACCTGCATTAACAATTTTCCCACATTATAAGCAACCAGTTAATCATTAAATTATAAATCGGGTATAATGATAACAATAATAAAAGCAGATGTTATTTTTCCAGCATTCAGAATGTCTAACACAGCTTGTATTCTCAGTTTAACCCACTTGCATGTCTTATGAACATTATTAGACTTAAGTGCCGGAGCCAGAATAGGAACAAGACATGAAATTAACAACAACAGGATACTTAAAGAGACTGTTCCAGGACACTGTGTTAGACGACATTAACAGCATGGCTTCCTGCCACTGAAAGCTGAACTTACTGACATAAAATTATAAACCCATTACCCCATAAATACGCCCTTTAACACCTCTAATTTATTCCTTCACTGAAGAAAATAGTTCAAATTTATATAGTCATGAATATGTATTGTAAGAAATGTTTTCTATATTCTAGTAGCTGGTAGCTTAAGCAGGCTGAAAGTAAAGCAGAATGTGCCTTAAGGCGCATTCTGCTTTACTTTCAACCTGCTTTAAGTGATCACCTATCTTCAATACTAGAAACAGGCTATTGGGTATGGGTTAATTAGGTACATGGAGTTCAACCCTTTCCCCATTAGAAGAGCGTTTTGGCACATTTATTTCATTCTTCAACTAACGAAAATAGTTTCAATTCATACAGACATAAACATGTTCCATTACAAATATTTTCTGTATCCTAGTGGATGATAGCTTAAAGCAGGCTGAAAGTAAAGCAGAATGTGCCTTAGGCACATTCTGCATTACTTTTAACCTGCTTTAAGTGATCACCTGTCTTCAAAATTAGAAACAGGCTATGAGGTAAAGGGTTAAACCATTTCAAATTAACTTGTTTCTGGTTTTGAAGACAGATGACCACTTAAAACAGGTTGAAAGTAAAGCAGATTGCACACTCTTCTTTATTTTCAGTCTGGTTTAAGCTCCAATTTGCTAGGACGCTGACAATTTTCTCATGGTGCATATTTAGGACTGAATAAATTTACTATTTTCATCAGTAGATGAATAAATTAAATGTATAAAAAGGCATTATTATGGAGTAATGGGTTTATGCAGGAGAATGCTTACATCTAAATGAAAGTAAAGCAAAACCCTCATGTAAGAGCTTTCTGCTGTACTGTCATCTTGCTTTAAACTGCAACCCCTCTTGCATACAGTAAACACTTGGCATTCTTTTAAAGCGACTCGCAACCAGATGGTGCATTAAAAATAGTAATTTGTAAATATGTGTCAAACGCTTATATAAATGGTAAAGAATTAGTTTAGGATAAGAAATTCTGTTTAAAAAAATGTATTTCAATAAAAAAAAATATTGGTCTCTGGTGGGATTCAAACCCGGGGCCCGGCATTGGCGGACAGAAGGCAAAATAGGGGAAACCGCTTAGACCAATGGACCACGGAACTATCCGTTTATCTCGGATCGATTTAACGTATTTCAATGTGTAGCGATCGGAAGTGCATACAACTTCGTAATTCGGCTCGTGTTTATGTCTGACCCCGTGTAGAGAAGCAACAACAACAACTATACCGTTAGCTAACGCTATGGAAAAACGATGGAAAATATCTAAAAAACTAAGATTCGGTGACGATTCTTGAGACGTTTTTTGGACTGATCATATTTTTTTAATGTCAAAAGCCAAATAATGCCACAAATTTGCTTTTATTTGAGTATTTTATTTTATTTTGACAAGAACACCATCCGGTTGCGAGTCCCTTTAAGAGACCATAATATCAAGACTTTATTTTTCGGCGGAGCTGGTCTGATTTCTCATTGAGCCTCAAACCTTATATGGCCCAACCAATCGTGAATGACCAGAAATGAAAGCTTAAGGACACGTGCTTAAAATCGAAGAGTCTGATTGGGTAGCGGTTAGACTTGACTACTGCCTTTTACAAATTTGTAAAATAAGAGACACAGACTGTTATAGGCTGATTTGCTATGTAGCGGTACCAGTAGTAAACACGACTTTCCGCTACTGCTAGTGAGTTATAACCGAGAAATTTTACGTGTCCCAACCGTTAGGTAGTGATTTGAATGACATAGTGTTTCTATTTTAAGATATGACATATTGTCTCAAATTTCGGCAATGATTTGATGCGTTCTGCAAATCAGAACGAAATTGTTCATAATAGAATTGATCATAATTTTTATCTAGTACCAAGTATATGAAAAAGAAAGAATAGCAGTAACAATTCAGTGAGATTACGAGAAAACTGGCGTTTGAATTTAACCTAGATATCGAAAAGATTAAAGATTTCGAGCATGATGGGTATTTTTTGTGTTAACACCGTTTTCCTCCAGCGCATGCGCAACTCTGTGACCTCAAATGTAAACAAACCGTGATTTTTTAACGCGATCGCAATCTCTTGGTTAAATGCGAAAACACAACAACACGTAGATACCTAAAACGTACATTGCTACACTTTGTAGATATTTTTATAATAAATCAGAACATAGAACTAACTCTACAAGACAAATCCATACACGAATTCTTGAAGCGGACACTTGCTTTATTTTCTCATTTGAGGGGTCGTTTCAAACAATTCATATTCGGCATATTTCGGGGGTGCTTTCCAAAAATCTCAAATCAAAATCAGGTGATTGAGAATATTTAAACAATCAAACCATATTTAAAGTAACTAACAAAAGAGCACACACATACGAATTTTAGTAAGTTATGGTATCTACAAATTACAAAATAAAAATGATACACGTAGATCTAGACATGGAAGTATAATTCCGTGATCTAGATCTGTCTTTAAAAATTCTAATCACTTTCAGTCACATCCTAGGAAGAAGTAAGTGCAATTCAATTGGCTTATAAAGATGGAAGTGGAAAAATGTAGCCCGATCAAAAGCATGAACGTGTGTAAATGCTCTCTGCTGTACTTTCACCTTCAGTCTTTGAGAGACCAACTGCCTTAACAAACTAATGATTAACCTCAGATCCAGTAGTTTAATGATTGCAAAAACTCATTCTTGGCGACTCTCAAGACCTTCAGTCTTTGATTATATGTATGTGGTCGTAGATTACTGTGCGTGTCTTATTAGATAAATATTAAGCTTAATATCCTGATTTACCATCCTATTTATTGCAACTTGGATAAAATCAATTCCATAATATACATCATTACCTTAATTCACCACCCATTCCGCCGAATATCTTTTTTAAAGATATTTCTTGTTACTGTATAGAGGTATAGATTGCCCATAGTACAGTACAACCTCTCTATTACATCCGCAAAAAGGAGGCTAATTGATTGTATATATGTCACATGGCAGCTTAAAGCAAGGTGACAGTAAACCAGAAAGCTCCTAAAGGAGCTTTCTGTTTTACTATCACCTTGCTTTAAGCAGTCACCTGTCTTAAACACCTAATAATTCACGAAATTTAGTTGATAATATATAGAGAAGTTTAACTGTACATACATGCAACATCCCAATAATTGATAATGAGCTTGTCCACCAGGCATATTGGAAGCATTGATTAAATAGATTCAGGTAGCAGATAATGAATTAATTGTTAATTGTTTGTGTAATTAAGGGCCGGTGACCTTTATGCAATAAATGATGAACTAAACTGATTTCAATGCTTTGTGTGTATTCTGCTGTTTGATACTAACAGTTTGACACTTTTAGAAAACAGTGAATATCCAGGTCAAACAGATAAGAGCAGGAACTGTCTGATCAGGTTCTGCACTGTTTTGTGTCTTCTAATAGGATCTGGCTGACATGAGGTTGCTCTCTTTCCTGGAAAAGTATTTCCTTATTTTATTACCCAAACTTTTATTCAGATGTAACTATTTATAGTTTGCTGAGATTTACTTAAATTATGAATACTGTAAAACTGGTTTTATTTGCGAGAAATGATTTACGTGTTTATCCGCGAATGTGTTGCCTGACGCGTCTCTAGTTTCGAAAATAGGTGCCTTCTTAAGCAGGTTGAAAGTAAAGCAGAATGTGCCTTAGGCACATTCTGCATTACTTTTAACTTGCTTTAAGTGATCACCTGCTAGAAACATTGCACGACGTCACAAATTAATACAAAATCACATTACGCGAAATATTCATGACTGGAAAAATTTTACAGTATTCAGCAGGAGAATGATAAAGATTGATTATTGGTTCATAATGATAGCTCATCAGGTAAACAAAGCAATTAAAGCATGATACATTTAGTCTTGTAGCCTAAAGACTGTTCATCACGATAATCACAGAACTTTATATCAAACCAATTAAAACATGAGCTCGAGTACAGTCAATCTAAAAGACCTTGAAAAATAGAAGTTTGTTGTGTTTAGAAAAGTTTGCAGCTTAAAGCAGGACAAAAGTAATGAAGAAAGCTAGTGGGAGCTTTCTGCACTACTTTTAAGCAGTCACCTGGTTCTGATAGATTGCTGTGGTGGATGCTAGTGGTTGCTTAACACAATTTTGACTTAACTCTTTGTATGCTGGGTAATGTTTTTGTCTGTAACATTTG
The DNA here is from genome assembly GCA_922989275.2 of Gari tellinella. Taxonomy (NCBI): domain Eukaryota; kingdom Metazoa; phylum Mollusca; class Bivalvia; order Cardiida; family Psammobiidae; genus Gari; species Gari tellinella. The sequence goes on from OV277856.1 coordinate 79,673,363, forward strand.
TCGTCAGCTACTGTGCTAAAAATGAATTTTTCAAAATTTCTTTTCAAAACAAGGTCAGCGTGTCAAACAGTTTGGGTTCTGATGAGAGGCAGTGTTGCATGGCAGCTCATCTGGATCCAAACTGTTTTCAAAGGAAATCAGTGTTCAGAGTATGCTGGCGTTTAAAGAGTTCATTATTGTCATATATGACGTCATTCATTGAATTGAAACAACCAGTACATCTGATACTAGATCTTCAACTCTTTGAATGCTGTGTCATGTTTTTTGTCTACAATTGTTGTCATCTGCTACTGTTCTTAAAGCACAATTTGAAACAAACAAATCAAAACAGGGGCGAAGTATCAAACAGTTCCGAATCTTGATATTAGACACTGTGTGATGCGATATGTCTCATCAGAATCTAAACCATTTGCACAGGATTTAATTGTTTCAACGGTAGCATGCTTAAAGTTAAAATCATGATATCGGCAAATAGTATGGATCCAGATGAGGCCCTGAGTAACTCCCTGTCTAGTCAGGATCAAAACTGATTAACACCTCTACCGTATTTGCTTTATTTTATTTTTAGAAAACTCTTGATTCCTGAACAGCGGACAACGATTGTTGCCGACAAAATATTAGCTTGCATTTCAAAGAGTTAATGAAGTTTTGTTCTTTTAACGTAGAATGACGCAGTTTTATATAACTTCAGGTCCTTGATAGCCTAGATAAAATTAATTTCCACATTTAAATTGAAATTTCAGTCGAGTTTCCTAAAGGAAAACACATAAAACTAATGAGTTATCATTTCCCTCTAAAACATATACAGGCTTCAGAGATGATTAGATTAAACACTAGCTAATCTGAATTGTATGCACTCTGAAATTGTTGGTTTTATGTAACCCATTGCCCCATAACCTGTTTCAAGTATTGAAGATATGTAACCTCTTAAAACAGGTTGAAAGTAAAGCAGAATGTGCCTTAAAGCACATTCTGCTTTACTTTCAGCCTGCTTTAAGCTATTATCTGCTAGGATATAGAAAATATTTCTTACAATACATATTCATGACTGTATAAAAACATATTACAACCATTATTAGTTGATGAAAAATGTAAAATAGTACTTTAAATATGTTACTTGGATGAAATTAATGTTATTTTTAAAACGATGTTCCTATGTGAGTTGTATCCACTTTTTGTAGAATTTATCAAAATTTCATGCCCAACATGTAATGAGTTTATACAATTCAACATGTACGTATCTGCATTCTTTTTTTTCTACGATGGATTTTTTAACTACAAATATCATAAATCAATCAATTAAGATTGGGGATAATTATAAACCATTTCTTTATTTAAAAAATAGTATAATAAAATTGTTTTCTATCAATTTTATATAGTGGTACGTTCAATCTAGAAAAATGGTACATTGAGACTAGTACATTGAGGCATTGGTACATTAAGACCATAAAACACCTCAACCTCAGGTTACCACTTTTCAAAAAGCATTGATTCTACTTTACCTTCAACCTGCTTTAAGCTACCATGTGCTAAGATATAGAAAATATTTATTTTGGTGCATACTCATGACAGTATATAGTGGACTGGAGCTTCTCTAGTGGAGATATAAATCAAAGGCGTAAAAAGTATTTTAATGGAGTAATGGTTTATCCCAAGTTTAACTATACAGTAAAACCCCTCTATTACGAACACTTAAACAAAGGATAATTTATTATATAATAAACAGGTGACAGCTGAAAGCAAGGTGACAGTAAAACAGAAAGCTCCTAAAGGAGCTTTCTGTTTTACTGTCACCTTGCTTTAAGCAGTCACCTTTTAGGAGCTTTATGTTTTAATGTCACCTTTTGCTTAAAGCAGTCACCTGTCGTAAACACATAATAATGAACATAATTAAGTGGTCGTAGTAGAGAGGTTTCCCTGTATAATGGGGAAAGGTAGATGAGATCTGATATACTTCTGTGTAGGCAAGGGTTAAATAGTAGATTAGAGTTATTCAGTATCTGCAATAATGTAATCAAGAATTGCAGTTAATCATTCAACTTTAACTCTTTGCATGCTGGGTAATTTTTTTTCGTCTGCAACAATTGTCATCTGCTGATGTTCTAAAAATAGAATTTTCTAATTTTCTTTCCAAAACAGGGTCAGAGTGTCAAACAGTTTGGATCCTGATGAGACGCCGCATTACGCGGCGTCTCATCTGGATCCAAACTGTTTGCAAAGGTAATGACTGGCAGATATATCCGCCGCAAGCGTGCAAAAAGTTAAGTCTTACAACTCATCATAAATGTCAACAGCATCAAGATATAGTTTTCAGCTCAGATATTAAAATTAATTGCTGCAGTGATTTTAATTGTTTGCATGCTGGGTAAATTTTTCGTCTGCTACATTTCTTAAAATAGAATTTTATAAATGAATTTTCAAAACAGGGTCAGAGTGTCAAACTGCAGAACTTATTTTGAAGCAGTTGGCACAAAAAGTAATCAGCACTCTTACCATGCTAGCAGCAGAATTAATTATGTGCCCCAGTGATTACCTAAAAATGCCAAAAGTTTGGATCCTGATGAAAGGCCCCATTTGACCATATGCAAAAATTACCGAGCATGCAAAGCGTTATTCCAATATAGAAGTGAGGCCAGCAAACACAGACATTTGCCTGTTGCTAGGTTTCCAAGGGCTGCATGCATCTGTCACACGCCCACTAGAACTTGTAACAACACCATTCTATCACTAAGTGACCGTTTTCCATTACCCACCATCAAATACCCTTCCAATAGCAGAAAAACTAAGGTCTACATCATAGTCCAGGTTTACCAAAATCTACAAACCAACTGAATAATATAATTAAAAGGGTTTCGCTTAGATTTAAAATAAATAAGATCGTGACATTGTTTTTAAGTTGATGGACGTCTGATCCGTATGTACGCTGTTTGCACTCTTCAGTAGAATTTAATTCAGTTGTTGGAAGGTGAGATTTGATTTGGCCCAGGTTCTCTTGGACAGGCAATTGCAGGTTTCTATATATGGTACAACTGGCAATAATGACCTGAGTGTTTCTTCCCAGGCCTCAATATATGCTCCCTCCCTATAACCACCCTCCCAACAACGACTCCCTCCTTACAACGACCCTTGTCGCAGTTCCCTAAACAGGACAATTATGTCTAACGCTTTTACTGCTGCAATATCGTCTGCTTAAAATTGCCGTCTGCTGTTTTTTCTCAAATTTACATATAAGTGGACATTTTGATAGAAAAATATACATGTAATGACGAGTGACAAACAGTTTGAATCCAGATTAGACACCACGTTACGCGGCGTCTGATCAGGATTCAAGATGTTTGCAAATGTAAGCCAAGTTTTACTTTTTCCCTCCCCATAACAACTCCCTCCGAACAACACACACACTCTGGGTCTCCCATTGGGAGTCGTTGTAGAGAGGGAACACTGTATTACCACCTATAATTTTGTAAATCCTTCTGTTTCATAGAACATGCATTTTTCTGCCTTTACCTGTTCCTTATATATATAGAAATACCCTTTAATTCATTACTAAAGAAATACCCTTTAATTCATTACTACAGAAATACCCTTTAATTCATTACTACAGAAATACCCTTTAATTCATTACTACATAGCAGGTTTCTAGTTTTAAAGACAAGTGGCCACTTGAAGCAGGTTGAAATTAAAAGCTACCATTTGCTTGGATATACAATAGTTTTGTAATGGTGCATATTCATGACTGTGTAAATTGGAAATATTTTCTACTGTGGATAAATACATTAAAGGCATAAAAAGGCATATTTGTGGTGTAATGGGTTAATGTTTCTTTTCCTTAAGAAGTGTGCTGAAAGTGGACTATAAGCTACTGTAGATAGAAAAAGAAGCTTTCTGCATCACTTCCCAGAAAGACTTCCAAATGATCATTAAATGGCTGGTTTGAAATTCTATAAGCAACCACCATAACCCCAATAGAGCCAGTGTTTCTAGCTTAGGCATGTGACCGCTCAAAGCAAGTTGAAAGTAAAGCTGCAGAATCCTGCTTTACTATCAGCCTGCTTTAGGCTACCATCTGCCAGAATATAGGAAATGTGGAACTATTTTCTCTAGTAGGGGAATAAATTAAAGGCTTAAAAAGGCATGACTATATTGGGTAATGGGTTTATACAAGGTTGTCTGTATATTTATGCTGATTGATAGCCAGTGTTAGAGAATATTACCCTTTCCAGAAAATTAACAAGCAAAGAATTTTATCGGAAAATGTGCTTTCACTCAAATTCATTGATATCAGAAAAAGTCCATTCTGGCTGGAAGACAGTTAACTAGCTACCCAACCTTGAGATTAATAGAGACTGACAACTACAAGGAATTTAGTGCAAAGTGGTGGCCAGAATCCTTTAAGGAAATCTCCAAAGACTTGTTTCAAGCAGAAACATTATATTACAGAAAGCTTCTTCAAGAGGTTTCTGCATTATATTTTGTCTTGCTTTACTTTCAGCTTTCTTTAGGCTACCATCTTCTAGGATATAGAATATATTTTGTCTTGCTTTACTTTCAGCTTTCTTTAGGCTACCATCTTCTAGGATATAGAATATATTTTGTCTTGCTTTACTTTCAGCTTTCTTTGGGCTACCATCTTCTAGGATATAGAATATATTTTGTCTTGCTTTACTTTCAGCTTTCTTTAGGCTATCATCTTCTAGGATATAGAATATATTTTTATAGTGCACATTAAATACTGTATAAAAGGAAACTATTTTCTCCATAGGAGGAATAAATTAAAGGTGTAAATAGGCGTAAGTGTCAAACAGATTAAATAATTTTCATAACCAAGAATACTCAGTGTCTAATCTGGAACAAAACTATTTGTAATTGACAGTGAAGTTACTATTAGCAGATATATTTAGCACTTAATTCTTGCATACAGTCAAACATTAATGTTTATATACATGTAGTTTATATTTAATTCGTTCAACAACATGGACCTGTTTAAAATATGTTTGGTGCATTTTCAAACAGTGTAGACCTAGATCAGAGTCTACACTGTTTGCTAATTTTGACCAGTATTTGTTCAACTACCTAGAATTCCAAGTAGACTGGTTCATGTTTTGGTAACTTAAAAGATCCACAAGGAAACCTGATAATCCACAAGAGTTACTTAGTGTTGAAAGAGTTACAAGTAAATTAAAGGGAAATTTGGAAACAGGCTATGGGGTAATGGGTTAAAGAATTAAAAAAATCTTATTTTAAAACAGTCTGTCTATCTGTCTGTCAAGCAGACAACAATTGTTGCAGACGAAGACCTAACAGTGAATGAGTTCAATGGAATGTTCACAAACGCAAATGAACTTGGTAGTCCTGGCGACAGTTATAAAATGATTTGCTTTGACGTATCAAAGTTATTAATATTTGCCATTTATAGAACTAAAACACGTTATACTATTCACGTTTAACCCTTCCCTCCATGAAGGCACCTTTAGTATGTCTCTACCTACTCTACCATATAAGCAGAGCTCCAAATAAGGAAAGTTTAAAATTTTCCATACTTAAATATGCTAAATATGTTTTTCTGCATTAAACTCTATGTTGTCACTACCCCTAAGAATCGTCTCTGTGAGACGATTCTAATGAGTAGTCACATCATAGGATTCGGTGCTGAAACGAGCTAGAAAATGTTTTGTGTTATCAGGGCTCCAGATAAGAGGGAGTAAACTTAACAAATCTGCCAGTTTCTCACTTATTTCAGCACCAAATCCTATAGTGTTACTACTCATTAGAATCGTCTCTTCGAGACGATTCTAATGAGTAGTGACACCATAGGGTTTTATGAAGAAATAAAGATTTTAGTTTTTGAAATACTCCCCTTATCTGGAGCCCTGGTTATCATCTGCTACAATACAGGAACTATTTCTGATGGTGTAATTATTCATGACTATAATAAAATGGAACTATTTTTTCTTCATTGGAGAAGTAAATGTATATACTAGACCAAAGTATATTGGATTTAAAATGAAGTCTTTGCTGCTCTTTAAAGTTGCTAACTATTGGTGCTTAGTGTGATCAATTAGACTTGTGTCTCATTAGCTAGTTTGAGCACTGATAGCAGCTCAAGGAATGCTGTATTCCATCAAGCATTAGCCAGAGCCCATCAATCATCTATCTCAAGGACTAGTCAGATGTGATCCCACTGGTTAATACAATAAAACTTGTGTTCAACCATTACCCCCATAGCCTGGTACAAAGTATTGAAGAAAGGTGACCACTTAAGTCAGGTTACCGTGCATTCTGCATTACTTTCAGCCTGCTTTAAGGTACCATTTGCTAGGATATAAAAACATTTTTCAAGGTACACAATGTACTCATGATTGCATAAAATTGAGCTATTTTCTTCAGTGGAGGAATAAAATTAATTTAATGGAAAAATGGGCGTATTTAACAGCACAGACAAGAGGAAGTATATTGAGTAAATATTTCTAACATTTTCCACTTTTTGTGTCCTCCAAAGACTATAATCAAGACTTGTAAATAGAGTCGTTTCTTCAAGATTATTCTAATAAGTGACAACATAGAGTTTGGTTGAGACATACAGGTATTTAGAGTCCTCCCCTTTCAAGGGAAAGATGCATGCATCAGGGTTCCAGATAAGGGGCGTATTTCCAAAACTAAAATCTTTATTTCTGCATTAAACCCTATAGGATTTGGTGCTAAAATGAGTGAAAAAATATTGTTATTGTTCAGTTTACTCCCTCTTATCTGGAGCCCTGATGCATTAAATGTGATAAAATGTGTTTCTATGGAGTAAAGGGTTAACTCTATCACATACAATTGCTACAAGAGTATTTTTATATTGTTTATTACATTTGGCAGCTTCAAACAGGATGAAAATAAAGCAAAAAGCTCTTATTAGAACTTTCTTAACCCTTTCCCTCATAGAAGCGCCTTTTAGCGTTTTTATTTTTTCCTCCACTGAAGAAAATAGTGCCAATTTATACTCATGAGCATGTACCATAAGAAACATTTTCTATATTCTAGCAGTTAGTAGCTTAACGCAGGCTGAAAGTAAAGCAGAATGCACCTTAAAGCGCATTCTGCTTTACTTTAAACCTGCTTTAAGTGGTTGTCTGTCTTCAACACTTGAAAACAGGCTATTGGGTAAAGGGTTAATTACTTAGATTAAATGTTATCTTGCTTTAAACAAACACCTGTCTAGGATTTGTGCTTATGGCAATGGGGCAAGGGTTTATCTGGTGAGGTATAAATTGTGAATATTTGACTCCAGGGTACTGTATAAGACAAGGATTATGGGGTTTAAGAAGATGTTTTTTACAGTCATATGAATAAAACCGTCATGTTGTATTTATCTTACACCTGATTGATTTAGTACCGATTTGGACGGAGTTTATAGTGGTTTTATGAGAGGAATAATCCTAAATTATGGTAAAAAAGGAGACTTTGGGAAAATATTGTTTCAAATACAAAGTTTTGGAAGCGTTGCGTTGGTAACGAGAATTGATTTCAGAAATTCTCAATAGATGATGGTTGTGATGCTGTGGTAAATTTAGTTTTGAAGACAGATTACCACTTATAGCAGGTTGAAAGTAAAGCAGAATGCACCTACTGCATCACTTTCAATCTGCTGTAAGGGTTAGGGTTAAAGCTACCATGTGGTAGGATCTAGAAAATACTTAGTTTGGTACAATTGTTTATGACTGTACATACCGTATTAGAACTTATTTTCGTCAGTGGAGGAATAAATTTGAAATGCGCTGAAAGACGCATAGGGCTATGGGGGAAAGGGTTAAGACAGGCAAACAGTGCAGATTCATCTGGGACTGCACTGTTTGCAGTACTAATTGTCAGCTATATTGAAATGTAAGTGATGGTCTCTGTACACACCCGATGGTCTCCAAATAGTTGAGAACAGTGATGTCACAGCATGCATTAGACTCATCTATGGATCAGATCTATTTCATTTGCTGTAGTTTTCAGCTACTAATATAGGCACAAATAAGAGATTGCCTATATACTTCCTGTGATTGATTTTGAACCCTATTAACTAGTACAATGAAAGTATTCAGCGAAAATATTTGTGTCATTAATGGGTGACATTGTCAAAACATACCATTTGAAAAGCCAGAGAGTTTTAAACATTGTTTGTATTGAACTAACATTGGTGATTGATACATTGCCCTTAACTCCTCAATCACCCTGTGTACTGCTTAACCCTTTCCCCAATAGAAGCGCCTTTTAGCGCATTAATTTTATTCCTTCACTGAAGAAAATAGTTCCAATTTATACAGTCAAAAATATGTATTATACGAAATGTTTTCTATATTCTAGAAGATGATAGCTTAAAGCAGGCTGAAAGTAAAGCAGAATGCGCTTAAGGCGCATTCTGCTTTACTTTCAACCTGCTTTAAGTGAACACCTATATTCAATACTAGAGATTTGCTATGTGGGAAAGGGTTAAGGCAAAATGAAAGTAAAGTAGAAAACTCCTTTACTCCCATCTTGATTTAAGCTGTCATCTGTCAACAATACAATATAAATCAATGTTCAGTTGTGGCAGTAAACCCTTTCCCCCCATAGAAACGCCTTTTAGCACATTTAGTTTATTCCTCCACTGAAGAAAATAGTTCCAATTTATACAGTCATGAATATGTATCATAAGGAATATTTTCTTTATTCGAGTAGATGGTAGCTCAAAGCAGGCTTAAAGTAAAGCAGAATGTGCCTTAAACCGCATTATGCTTTACGTTTAACCTGCTTTAAGTAGTCGAGTATTTTCAAAACTAGAATCAGGCTATGGAGTGAAGGGTTAATGTAGAGGAGAAGGTAGAGGCAGCCAAATATACTTCAGTGGAGGAAGGGATCAAACACTCCTATTGCAACTCTAAACAGCAGTTTTATCATGCCCCCAGAATCTATGATTCTTTTTTGGTCTTGCAGCTGGTAATTTAAAGCAAGATAAAAGCAAAGCTGAAAAGTCCTGTATAGACGTTCTACTTGAAATTCATTCTACATTAAATTGCCACTTTCACCCCTATAAACATTTCTCAACAGCAGTTTTGTTTAATGAAGGTGGCAGCTTAGAGTATAATGAAAGTAAAGCAGAAAGTTCCTTTCAAAGGTTTCTGCTTTAAATTTCTGTTTGCTTTAAGCTTTCATTTTGCTTTTAGCTTCTGTATTCCTAAAACCTTTCATTTTACTTTACGCAGCCTTCTACCTGAACACTATTTTTAGAAGGCTTCCTTATGATTGATATATCTATACGTATAGTATAGCATATTACAACATTTTTTCCAATAAACGGACTGACATGTATTTTGTATGTGACAGAATGCTGCTTGCTATTCATTATATTCCAGCAGCCCAATAGATGCAGTGAAAGCTGGTACCATACAACCAGTATGTATTGTATATGAGTACACACTTTTTTATAGGGTTCTGTAGGGAACATGTGTTTCGAGAAGGAGAGTGGTGTCAGATTACTTTTGCTATCGGTTCCGGTAGTTCCTAGAGGCATGTGTTATGAGTTTGTAAGGCTGACAGTCAAAATAAGATGGACTTGTTTAACGTTGGTTTTGTCTCTGTTTTCAGGCGTGATTTGTGCTCTGTGCCATGGTTTTGGGGAAATGTAAGTCAGCCAGATATCAGTGCAGGTATGTAACTCATTTTACTGTATCTACAGTATTTGATGTCTAGGAGAAATCATGTCATGCCATGCTTTGGTGCCATCTCACCCTTATCCCATTCCAGCTCATAGCTGTCTTCATTGTTTAACACTTTACTCCATAGCCTATATCTAGTTTTGAAGACAGGTAACCACTTAAAACAGGTTGAAAATTCCAATTTACAATAAAGACTGGTCCATTTTAGACTATTTAGGGGTTGGTTTTTTTACAATTTATTGCAAAATGACAAACAGTGAAGTCCCTGATTAGAGGGCTCCTGCAGGAGCCATCTAATCAAGGACTTCACTGTTTGCATTAGACAAGAATACTCTTTACAGGTACACTTTTGGTAAAAGACACATATATGCATCACTTGGGCACAATGAGTTAAGATGCATTCTGCTTTACCTTTAGTTTGCTTTAAAATTTCTGTCTGCTAGTAGGAAATATTTCTAATGGTGTATATTCTTGACTGTATTAAGTAGAACTTGTTTCTTCAGTAGAGATATAAACTAAAGGTGTTAAAAGGTGTGTCTTTGGAGTAAAAGGGTTGAGATAAAGCAGGCAAAACAAAAACAAAAAGCCCCTTAAAGGAGTTTTCTTGGGGGGGGGGGGGGGGGGGGGGGGGTTCAGCCTGCTTTAAGCTACAACCTATTAGGATAAAGGAAAATGTAAGGATATAGAAAACATTTCTTATGGTAGATCTTACACGTTCATGTGACTATATTAATTGGAAATATTGTCTTCAGTAGAGGGATAAACTTAATATGCTAGAAGATGCTTCTATGGGGGAAGGGTTAAATTTAAAACAATTTCAAAGATTCTTTTTTTTAGAACCGTAGTAGACAACAGCTGTTACAGACAACAATGCTTAGTTTAAAACTGGGTTGACTCTTGTAGTTGTGCTTATTCAGCACAATTAAATGCTTTCCCTCTTTCTGATTGAAATTGAATGAAGACATAAAATAGCAATCAAACACATCTTATATAGCAATTAGCAGGTCTATCCCTTCTGCTGAGAGCAATTTGATTTACATTTACAAAAAGATTGGATCAAGTTCCAACGCTGACAATGTTTACCATCTGAACATTTCCAATCTGTTTGACACAAACATGTATTTAGGGTTTCTCAAAAATTCAAGATCATCAAACTAAATTTTGAACTAATTAAAGATGCCAGATTTGAAGAAGACTGCACGATCGATAGCAGAAGAAAGATTCAAATTGTTCTAAAAATTCCCTCTCTTTATTTCAAGGCGTTGATAAGATAATCAAATGGACACTTACTTCAGTGTAAGAATTCATTATCATTATTAATTACCATTTACCTTCTTTATGTAATGCTAGCAGCGACTATATGTCTTATTTCAAAAACTTTGAATACCTCTCCATTAAATTGTTGTCCACTTCAAAATTGTCTCTTTACTTTATTAAATTTAGCTTGAACCCATTACCCCATGGCCTGTTTCTAGTTTGAAGTTAGGTGACCACTTAAAGCAGATTTAAAATAAAGCAGAATGTGCCCTAAGCCCTCAGCCTGCTTTAAGCTTACACCTGCTAGGATAAAGGATATATTTCTTCTGATGCATACTTGGTGTCTTTTATCTGTGTCAAACTTGTTTCAAAATTCCAATTGTGCTGGCAAGTGGTTTACCCATAACCCCATAGCCTGTTTCAAGTTCTGAAGACAGGTAAATACTTAAAACAGACTGACAGTAAAGTAGAATGTGCCTTAACCCTTTCCCCCATAGAAGCGCCTTTTAGCGCATTCAGTTTATTCTTGCCCTGAAGAAAATAGTTCCAATTTATACATTCATAAATATGTATAATACAAAATATTTTCTATATTCTAGCAGATGATAGCTTAAAGCAGGCTGAAAGTAAAGCAGAATGTGCTTAAAGCGCATTCTGCTTTACTTTCAACCTGCTTTAAGTGGACACCTATATTCACTACTAGAGATATGCTATGTGGGAAAGGGTTAAGGTGCTTTCTGCTGTACTTTCAGCCTGATTTAAGCTACTATATATCTGCTAGGATAATGGAAATATTTCTTATGGTGCATATTCTTTACAGTATAAAGTGGTGTTATTTTCTTCAGTGGAGGAATATCACAGATCAGACAGATCCTGAAGGAGACCTTAATATTGGATCTGTTTGTCATGAGTCTTCTCCCTTTTCTCTTGAAAATATTCCTTAATTGCTGAATATAACTTGGCTTTAATTACATTTGCAAACAGTTTCAACATAGATGAGATGCTGCATAATAAAGCATCTGATCTGCGTTCAAACTCACTCATCTTTATGATTCTTCAGAGAAAATGCGGAAAGAGAAAAGACAGCTGACAACAATTTTAAGCAGACAATACTGAAGCAGTGAAGGCATTAGACATAACTGTCTTGCTTGGGCATCTAAGTGGCAGTCATTGTTGTAAGGGGGGAATTGTATTTCAGAGGGCTGTTGTAGGGAGGGAGCATTGTAGTTTGATTCCATATACAGTGGACAATGTGTTATTCTTTCCCAATAAACGCGTTTACGCTAAAACGTTGATTTCCACTGCAAACAGTTTGGAGCCAGATCAGACGCCGGGTAACCCGGTTCTGATCAGGCTCCAAACTGTTTGCCACCAAGATAAACGTGAAATATCAGAATTGTCCAAAAGTTGTTCTTTTCTACGTTTTAGTGCTTTGCGTTTGCGTACGTTTGCGTTTAAACGGGAAAGAATAACAGATTCTCCACTGTATACAATGGCAGAGAATTTTCATGTTTTAAATTTCTTTTCTTTTTTTCTTTCAGCTTTCAAGCCAGTTATTATCAGCAGTTTGTCATCCTATTTCATGAGTGTAGGAAAAGACTTTGTCAATCATAATCGTGGAGTCTATTCGGAGCCCCGATTGTAAAGAGGCAGGCGTAGCTCAGGCCTTGGCACTGATTTACCGCTTGATTCAGATGGTTGTCATGGAGACAGGATTTGGATTTCCTACCACCGGCCCCCCAAATGGCATAGCCAGCGGGGAGCCAGATCTACTTGAAAGTGGGCACCAGAAGTTTATTGAACCTGAGCGAAGGTCACAAGAGTCTTTTGCAGAGTTTGTTGCTAAGAGTAACCCTGTAATGAACAAACCAGTGGCCGTGTCAAAGCGGAGTGAGAGGCACTATTCTAAACGAATGCGGAGAAGACTTGTTTATAAGAACGGAGAAGTGAACATTACACAGGCAAACATTAGAAAACGGAGGAGAAGATATTTGGCAGACATTTTCACAACGCTGGTTGACATTCAATGGAGATACAACCTTCTCGTGTTTACATTAGCATTTATATTTAGTTGGTTAATATTCGCACTTATTTGGTGGTTGATTTGTTTTTCACATGAGGATTTAGACGAGAAAAATGTCGGCAACCCAGACTGGAAACCGTGTGTCATTGAAATAAAATCTTTTACATCAGCCATCTTATTTTCAATAGAGACCCAGCATACGATTGGGTATGGTTCTCGACATACTACAGAGGAATGTACGGAGGCAATAGTGTTAATGATGCTACAGTCGTGTTTCGGTGTGATATGCCAGGCTATGATGACTGGCATTGTGTTTGCTAAATTATCACGGCCAAAAAAGAGAGCTGAGACTCTCATGTTCAGCAAGAATGCGTGTATATGCAAACAAGATGGAGAATTGTGCTTATTGTTCAGAGTAGGGGATATGAGAAAATCACATATCGTTGAGGCCCATATACGTGGTGTTGTGATAAAGCGAAAGATCACGAAGGAAGGTGAGGTGCTGCCACTGCACCAGTTTGATGTCAATCTAGGCTTTGATGAGGGTAAGGATAGGTTGTTTTTGGTGTGGCCTGTGATAATAGTACATAAAATAGATGAGAACTCACCGTTCTGGGAAATGTCACCAGAGGATCTCCACAAAGAGCAGTTTGAGTTTATTGTTATCCTGGAAGGTATAGTGGAGTCGACAGGAATGACAACACAGGCGAGGAGCTCCTACCTTCCCGGGGAAATACTGTGGGGTCACAGGTTCGAGCGCCTTGTCACTTTCCAGAAGGAGAATGGTCAGTACCAGATAGATTACTCTCGTTTTAACAATACCATTCCAGTGGACACTCCAGGCTGTAGTGCTAAAGAGCTTGCAGAAATCAGTGCACATATGCAAGACATTGAGAGAGACTCGGATAACGAGGAAGATGGTAGAATAAGTGCGCTGAAGAACTTCACTAGCTCATACATGTATAAACGAAACAATATTGCCCAGACAGAGTTTGAGTATGACAATGACTTTGATTCCATGGATAGTTCATCCTTGCCTAAATATGAGGACTCAGAGACTCTTTTGTAGTGAATGGTTGTTGTTGTTTTTCCAGGTATGTTTTCGGGTCCAGGTAGGAGTGAGTTACATGAACTAGCTGTTTCAAACTTTCCGCCTTAACTTTTTAAACACTAAGTAACTATTGTTGGTTATAAGGTTCCCTTGTGGATCTTTTTAATTACCAAAACATGAAACAGTCTACTTGGAATTCTGGGTAGTTTAATAAATACTGGTCTCAATAAGCAAATAGTGTAGACCCAGATAAGAGGGCTCCTGTAGGAGCCCTCTGATCTGGGTCTACACTGCTTTCAAATGTATTGAGTATATTTTAAACAGGTCCATGGTGTTGAATAAGTTAATGTCACCTTCAAACCCTATGTTGTGAGTATGCATTAGAATTGTCTCTTCAATGAAACTCCTCTCAAACTACCTCCAAAAAGTCTTAATTATTCAGTGTTTAAGGTGGGTGGCTTCTTAAAGCAAGGTGAAAGTAAAACAAAAAAGCTCCTGAAGGAGCTTTCTGTTTGACTTTCACCTTGCTTTAAGCAGTTTTAGGAGCTTCAATTTTTAGTGGACGTAATAGAGGGGTTTTCCAAATGAGTAGTCACAACATACTGTTTGATCTAAGACACTTAACCCTTTACCTCATAGCCTGTTTATAGTTTTGAAGACAGGTGACCACTTAAAGCAGGTTGAAAGTAAAGCAGAATGTGCCTTAAGGCACATTCTGCTTTACTTTCAGCCTGCTTTAAGCTTTAATATGCTAGGGTATGTAAAATTTTTGTAATGGTAATTGTTCATGAGGGTATAAACTGGAACTATTTTTTTCAGCGGAGGAATAAATTAAACACGCTAAAAGTCGCTTCTATAGGGGAAAGGGTTAAGGAAGCGACCATTTGAAATGCATGTACATGTACTCACCTTATCCGGACCCGCTGTTGTTTTTATTGAAACCAGGTGCTATGGTTTCCAGGTGACTGGAGACTAAATCTATGAGAAAAGTTTCAATGTGGTGTTATGTTGACTTGGAATCATGATGTTGCCAAGATTTGTTTGTGTACCATGATATTGTCCAACAATTGTGACTGGAAGTGATGGAGCATTTGTATTCTGTACTTGTCACATGAAACAAGAGTATGGCTACTTAAAACATGACTGTATAAATGTATGTGTTTGTTTATTTATTTTGTCTTATATACCTTAGTTTGTTACAATCCTTTAACCTGTTCAACCCTGGTGACGAGTAAACTTGTCATTTACAAACAGTGTACTTGTGAAGAGTACACTTATTCTATGTAAACAGTGTAGACCCAGATCAGAGGGCTCCTAAAGGAGCCCTCTGATCAGGGTCTACACTGTTTGTCATTTTGAAATAAATCACAAACACAGCCAAAATAGTCCAATATGGACAATATTTTATTGGAAACTGGAATTGTCCATTTGAAGTTTCAGGGGTGAATGAGGTACATAGCAGGTTTGCAGTAACTGTTGATGACGGTTTGATTTACTTGATGTGCAGAGAGCTTTAACCCTTACTATGCTGAATTGTCAAATACAATCTTCCATATTTCAATAAATTAACAGTTTACATTGATTCATGAGATGTTTGTCTAAAATAATATACAGTTGAACTTCGATATCTCGAACTCGGTTTGATCAAACATACCTGTATTTCAAAGTTAAAACGTGGCTATGCCACGTTTTAACTTTGAAATACGGGTATGTTCGACTTAACTGCATGATCATGAAATAATGCAATTCATGTGTCGACAAATCGGATAGTTCGAACTAAGCGAGTTCGAGATATCGAAGTTCGACTGTATGGAATTGTGACAAACAGTTCAAACCTGGATCTACACTGTTTGCATAAGATATGCATATTCAGTTCAAGCACTGTAAATGTTAACAAAGGTTTATTTTCCTAGATAGCTGATTAAAGCAGGATGAAAGTAAAGCAAAAGCTCTGTCATGAGCTTCTTGTTTTATCTTTATCCAGCTACTGCTACCTGACTACCTGACCAATGGTGAGTTAAAGCATCCTAAGACATGTAACGGTGTCTGTATCATGCTTCTGTGGAGAAAAGGATTAATAGATGTAGTAAAGCCCTCTCTATTAAGACCACTAAATTATAGCCTTCTTTTAGTGGTCGTTATAGAGAGGTTTTACTGTAAAGAAAATCTAGAAATCTTCAAAGTACAGTCGAACTTCGATCTCTCGAACTTGTTAAATCGAACATACCCGTATTTCAAAGTTAAAACGTGGCTTAGCCATGTTTTAACTTTGAAATATGGGTATGTTCGACCTAACCGCAGTTCATGTGTCGAACTATCGAATAGTTCGAGTTAAGCGAGTTCAAGATATTGAAGTTCGACTGTATGTAAAGGGCTAGAAGTCATTGTATGTAGAAAAGTTTTCTACGGGTCATCTAATACAGTAGCACCTCTCTATTACTACCTCTAAATTGGGATAATTATTATGTGTTTACCACAGGTGAATGCTTAAAGCAAGGTGACAGTAAACAGAAAGCTCCTTAAGGAGCTTTCTGTTTGACTGTCTCCTTGCTTTAAGCTGTCACCTTTCTTTTATACAATCAATTAGCCTTCATTTTAGTGGTCGTAATAGAAAGGTTTTACTATATAGAAAATCTTATTAGAAGTCAGATAGTACACAACAACTTGTTAGCAGTCAGTGAGTGGTATTTAAAAACTTGCAGGAGTTCAAACATACTGGTCTAGAAATAAATATTAACTCTTTGCATGCTTGGTATTTTTTTCATCTGCAACACTTTTTGTCTGCTATATGTTCTAAATTAAGAATAGAGGTCGAGTAATATCGAAAGCTTGTTAGAAGTCAGCTAGTACAGAAAAATCTACCAGTGATTTAGTATATGACAACTTGCAGGAGTTCAAACATACTAGTCTAAAATTAATTTACTGCTGGGTATTTTTTGTCTGCAACAATTGTTGTCTGCTATTGTTCTAAAATTAGAATTTTCAAATTTCTTTTCAAAACAAGTCAGATTGTCACACAATTTGCATCCTGGTGCGACATCTCATCTAGATTCAAACTGTTTGCACAGACAGTCATGATTCCACTGCTAACATGCAAAGAGTTAAAGTTGAACTAGGTTTAGGAAAGTTTGCTGGAAGTCATCTAGTGAAAAAAAGAATACTAGTTCTCTTAAAAAGCTTGCTTAATGTCAACTTGAATAGAACACCTTTCTAGATGTCATCCAGTACAGATTGAGTTGGGTTTTATGGCACTGCGACACATAAAATGGTCACATGATGCTGAGATCCAGTGTAGAATAGCTTGCTACTTTGTTAGATACCATCTCGAATACGTTTTCTTGCTTGAAGGCATTTAGTTTAGAAAAGCTTGCTAGATGCCATCCAGTGTAGACGGGCTAGAAATAAAAGAAATAATGTTGATTTTCCTAACCATACTCTGACATTATTGTTGGACAAGACGTTATTGTAGATTTCATCACTTATAATGGGAAAGATATTAGTTTTGTGTATGTGAAGTGGAGAATATTTTTATGCCTCTGTATAAGTGTGAGTGTTACAATGAATGGAACCAAGTTATACATGTACAGTCGAAACCCAATATCTCCAACTCACTTAAGTCAAATATACTCATTTATTATATACCTACCAATGTTCTGCCCGAAATATTTCTGTATTTTATCGAACAAATACACCTTGACAGATTGAAAATTCCGTATTACCCATGTACCTTGTGTAATGGTAAAAGAACGTTTACTGTGTAGTCGGAAGTTCGGAACTACAGTAAAACCTCTCTATTACGACCACTAAATTATGTTAAGTATTAGGGTGTTTACGGTAGGTGACCGCTTAAAGCAAGGTGACAGTGAAACAGAAAGCTCCTTTAGGAGCTTTCTGTTTCACTGTCACCTTGCTTTAAGCTGTCACCTCTCTATTATTTAATCAATTAGCATTCGTTTTAGTGGTCGTAATAGCGAGTATTTACTTTCACGCGCCATTCCCCGAAGTGTGACGTATGGGAAATCCCGTTTATTTATAGTAACGCTCGAAACATTTCTATCGTTTTTCATTTTATTTTTATTATAAGAGGTTTAATATAATAAAAGGAACATTACTATACTTTGCATATCTTATGTACCGGATCACTCTCGTTGTGCATAGCCACATTTTAACTTTGAAATATGGGTATGTTTGGTTTAAAGTAGATTGAAATTATGATAGTAGTAATATGGTTTATTTTGACTTTACCCTTTGAATCCTAGTTATAGATAGGACACAGCCTTTGCAAACTGTGTTCTTGTGAAAAGTACACCTGTCCTATGCAAATAGTAAAGACCCAGATCAGAAGGGGTAAAATATACAATTACAACATTATGTCACTCAATTCAGCACCAAATACTATGATCTTACTACTCATTCGAATCGTGTTGATGAGATGTTTCTAACGAGTAGTGGCACCATGGGGTTTAATGCAGAAATGAAGATTTAAGTTTTTGAAATACCCCACTGATCTGGAGCCCTGATGTTGAGGTTGGACTGTATGTTGGTTATGTATTTGTTAACCCTTGATTGAAGTAACCTACATGTACATATGAGTGTCAAACAGTAACTCACATCTGATCTGGATCAAGACTGTTTGCAATATGCAGTCACGATATATGCAAGGTAAATAATTACGAAACAATTACCTAGTACATTACAGTTAAACCTCTGTTTAATTTTCTTCAATGAAATTGAATGGAGAACTCCAAAAATAGATTTACTGCTTATAAATCTCTTTACCACATAGCCTGTTTGTAGTTTTTAAGACAGGTGACCACTTAAAACAGGCTGAAAGTAAAGAAGAATGGGCCTGAATGCACATTCTGCTTTACTTTCAGCCTGCTTTAAGCTACCATCTGCTGGAATACAGAAGCTGTTTCTAAAATCTGCTAAGACTATTTCTGATGGTACATATTCATGACTGAATGAAGTGGAGGAGGAATAAATTAAAGGCATATAAATGCACATCTGTGGGGTTATGGGTTATTGCAGGCTAAAAGTACTGCAGAAAGCACTTGAAAGGAGCTTTCTGTATTACTTTTGGCCTGCAAAAAAGCTGACATTTTGGTTCCAAAACTGCCAATTTTACTTCTTCTAAGTGACAGCTGAACATTGGTTTAACTGTGTTTGTCTTGTCAAAATATGAATATACATGTATGGATGAAACAGACAGAATTGGTTCTAAGCATCCCGAATAAAATATGTTAAAGGAAATATGTTTTGTTGTTGATATGTTTTATCCAGTGATTTACAGACAGTGTAGAACCTGATTACCTTTGACCAATAGGTTGTGATTATCATCTGCATTTGTTGATATAAGTTGATATAATATTGATCAACTCTTTCAACACTTAGTAACTCTTGTGCATTATTAGGTTCCCTTGTGGGTCTTTAATTACCAAAATATGAACCAGTTTACTTGGAATTATGGGTAGTTTAATATATACTGGTCTTAATTAGAAAACGGTGCAGACCCTGATAAAAGTCTACATTGTTTTCAAATGTAGTGAGTATATTTTAAACAGGTCAATATATGGTGTTGAAAGAGTTAAAAGCGGCTAACTTTATCAACTGACAAGATTTCTGTTACTTTTAAACTCTGTTCACTGAAGCTTCAATGCAGAAGCGGGAGATCTTTAACCGAGTTAACCCTTTACCTCATAGCCTGTTTCTAGTTTTGAAGACAGGTGACCACTTAAAGCAGGTTAAAAGTAAAGCAGAATGCGCCATAAGGCACATTCTGCTTTACTTTCAGCCTGCTTTAAGCTACCAGCTGCTAGGATATAGAAAATGTTTCTTATTATACATAATTATTCAAGACTGTATAAAGTGGATCTATTTTCTTCAGTACAGGAATAAATCAAAGGCATAAAAAGGTGTATTTATGGGGTAAAGGGTTAAACCTTGTGTCTACTAAAACATGTAGACTGATGAGATGCCGTGTTATGCAGGATAACACCAGGGTCTGCATTGTTTGCCACTTTCATATGAACTGGTCTGCAGCAAGACTAGTGTCTTTAAATCACCATTGTGTGTCTATAATGGAATCTTCCAGCAAGTATACAGTGTGAATTCATTGCAATATCCAGGCATAAATGGGTTAAAGATGGGTAGCATAATGCAAAACAGAAGTACTGTTGAAAGCCCACAATGAAACGTCCTGTATTCTTTTTCAACTTCTGCATTGAACATATATATACCTCCTACTTGAGTTTTCCTGATGGTCATTTGTTTGTTCAATGCAGAACACAATTAATGCAGAAAGCTCCTAAAGAGCTTTCTGCATCACTTTTGTTTCTACAGCTATTTAAAATCCAACCGTGCAGATTTTGAATAATTGTAACTTATTCAATACAAGTTTGACTGTAAATTGAGTGGATTGTTTTGGTTTAAAGTCCCTCAGCTCATTGAACCCTAGGAACTACAGTAAAACCCCTAAATTGTGTTAATTTTTAGGGGTTAATAAACAGATGACTGCTTAAAGCTCTAGGAGCTTTCTGTTGTACTGTCACCTTGCTTTCAGTTGCCATCTGTCTTTTATACAACCAATTAGCCTTATTTTTAGTGGTCGTAATAGAGAGGTTTTACTGTAGTATACTAGTCATTGAAAAATGATGTACACGTGAAATGTACACTTGTCCAATTAAACAGTGTAGACCAATATCAGAGGGATCCTAAAGGAACCCTCTGATCAGGGTCAGCACTGTTTGTCATTTTGCAATAAATATTTTTTAAAAACGGTTTTCCCCAAGAAAACAAAATGGACTAGACCTTCTTGTAAACTGGAATTGCCGATTTGAAGTTTCAGGGGTGAAAGAGTTAAAAAACTTTATATCTTGAATCATCATGATAGAATATCAGTTCATAATCTCAATGGAAAGATTGTTTACAAGTGGCCTATTATTTATATCACTTTTTTAGAGATTTTGTAGGAAATAAGTCAGAAAGGCAACAAGCACCTGTTACCTACCCATGATATAACCTTACACTGCTGCATTTTCAAATTGACTCTTCCGTGTTTGAAAATTGACAAGTTCACATTAAAGCATGAGGGGTGTTTTCACACAATACTTAAAAAAATGACAAACAGTTTGGGGACTCTTAACTAGTGGGCTTCTTCAGGATATCTCTGATCTGGATATACACTGTTTGCAAACACATTTACACTCAGTCCTAAAATGATGCCTAATTACTCAACATCATATCCATGTACCCAAGAAGTTCGCAAAAAAACAACATTTGTATACTTTATAAGCACCAGGGCTGCAATAAGTTGATCACGAAGAATCCTAATATTTCCAAATTTTCTTATTTTTCAAGCGCAATTTCTTAAAACAGGTGGAAAGTAAAGCAGAATACGCCTTAAGGCGCATTCTGCTTTACTTTCAGCCTGCTTTAAGCTACCATCTGCTAGGATAAAAATCTGATGGTTTCGGAAAAATCCGGAGAAATGGTAGTCCTGATTTGTACATTAAAGGTTAAAAACCGAGGTTTTTATTTATCAGGCATGTACTGCGGTTTAAACAATTGCCCTAATCAGCTTCAGCATCTCTTGCCCAGCTCGTGTTTTAGCCCTTACCCTGCAGATTGCGTTTTGACTATTTGCAAACCGTTTGGATCCAGATCAGATGCTGTGTTCGATCAGAATCATAACTGTTTTACAACCATCTTTAAAGTTTCCTCCTTTTAAAAATACAGAAAAATGAATTAAACAAAAGATTCTGCAGACGACAATTTCAAAGCAGACGATATTACGGCAGAATATGGGTTAAGATCGTGAGTGGCATCAGGTACAATGTTTTTATCATCAGACATTGTCTGGTGGTTAAAGCTGTGAGCAATATGCATTTTTTTAGTAGAAAACAAAAGTCATTTTCTTACTGTTCCAAAATCAGAACTTTCTAACATTTCTTGTCAAGGTACAGTCAGCGTGTCAAACAGTTTGGATCCTGGTGAGACACCGTGTAACTCTCATCAGGATCCAAACTGTTTGCAAAGGCAATCACGTTTTAGCCATTAGCATGTAAAATGTTTAAAAAAAACTCTAGCCAGATTGTAGCAGTCCGTCTGGAAGTGGGTCTGAGCCTGATCAGGTGACATGGAGATAATGCACAAGTCGTGTACTGTTCACAATGTTCACGGGACTGGTACATGTATCAAGTAGCATCACAAACCAGCACTTTGAATGATTCTGGTTCTGCTATGCTCATGCAAAGTCTGCACTGTATGTTATATAATGTTCAAACAATGGACTGAACTGTATAGAAAACTGGAATTTTCCATTTGAAGTTTGAAGGGTGTATGGGTTTTATCCTATGATACCCACAGGGACCCGGCACGATTGATTTTTGAGAGAAAAAATTGTCAAAAGGTATATATAGAGACAAGGGGTACAACTGATTGTTAGTACATTCTCACCCTATCTCGACAAAACCGGGCATATCATAAATAATAATTGATGAAACGACACCCTTTTTGCACTTCTGTCTAGCTTATATAATACCCTTCCATAAAAACATAACATAAAACCAACTGGAAGCATGCACTTTCAAAAGTAATTGCATTTACCCACAGAAATCAACGACTTTTGGAAAACGGGACAGGTGTTCGTTCACAGCTGAAACCGCATTGACCACTACTGTGTGCTTGTATAGGCGGTAATATCGAACATGACAGTCATACAGTTCCATGGATATCCATTTTTTACACCGATCAAAGCTGATTTATACTCAAACCATTGCAATACCAACAACAAATTTGCATGTTTTCATCGGCAGTAAAGCTCTTCTTGTACATGTAGGCTTTTTTGGTACGGCAATGATTTGAGAAGAAGTCAGCTTTGATCGGTGTCAAAGCTGTATATTTATGGAACTGTATGACTGTCATGCTCGATAGTACCGCCTAAACAAGCGTACAGTAGTTGTCAATGACTGTAACACTCGATTACCGCCTAAACAAGCATACAGTAGTGGTCAATGCTGTGTTAGCAGTGAACGAACACCTGTCCCGTTTTCCAAAAGTCGTTGATTTCTGTGAGTAAATGCAATTACTGTTGAAAGTGCATCCTTACAGTTGGTTTCATGTTATGTTTTTATGGATGGGTATTATATTAGCTAGACAGAAATGCAAAAAGGGTGTCGTTTCATCAATTATTATTTATGATATGCCCGGTTTTGTCGAGATAGGGTGAGAATGTACTAACAATCAGTTGTACCCCTTGTCTCTATATATACCTTTTGAAAAAAAATTCTCTCAAAAATCAATCGTGCCGGGTCCCTGTGATGATACCTTGGTACTTCCTGGTTGATGGCCAAAGAGATGATGTACTGTATTAGTAAAACCTGTCGAAATAATGGCACCCAGCAGAGCGGTCTTACAAGACAAGCGACTGCTTAGTGTATAACTAATGTAATAGAGAACTATTCTAAAGCAACTTTCTGCATTACTTTTGTTTTGAGGCAGCTTAAAGATTTCCCATCCATCATCTTTTGAATCTTTAATGATTGTAATTTGATGTCAAGTATCTAGTTTACTCATTTTCTGAAAATAAACATGTATGGACAATGATTCTCAAGAATAATTATGGAAGTTTCTGTAAAACTTATTCAGTGAGTGTTATTTCAAGTTCTATTGATGCATATACATGTTATTTGCAAACAGTATACCAGTACAGTCGAAATTCGATATTTACTCGTTTAACTCGAACTATCCGATAGTTCGACATATGAACTGCATTATATCATGCTCGGTTAAGTCGAAGTTACCCATATTTCAAAGTTAAAACGTGGCTTAGCCACGTTTTAACTTTGAAATACGAGTATGTTCGACAAATCCGGCTTCGAGATATCGAAATTCGACTGTACCTGGTTAACAATAATACTTGTCCATGCAAACAGTTTAGACTCGGATCCATTTTGAATGCCAGGATTCAATGAGTTACCCTTGCAATGCAGAAAAGACATCTGTAAGATATATGGTCAAGCTTATACTCAATACATGTATAATTAATTGTTAGGATCAAAACATTTTGTATATTCTTTGATATGGAGAATAAAGATTGAATTTGCAGAAATTAATCATTTTCTGAGGACAGCAACTATTCCTGGGAGCATTAATGTGTTTTTCGAGTCTTTTAATGCGGGTTGTTATATATGAACTGTTCCACTTTTGAAAAATGGAAAGATTATGTTGCTCCTTAGGC
This sequence comes from Gari tellinella, assembly GCA_922989275.2. Taxonomy (NCBI): domain Eukaryota; kingdom Metazoa; phylum Mollusca; class Bivalvia; order Cardiida; family Psammobiidae; genus Gari; species Gari tellinella. The sequence goes on from OV277856.1 coordinate 79,697,599, forward strand.
CTGTATTTATCAAATATTTAAGAAAAAGAAAAAAAGGGCTCTTTAAGGAAACATCTCATTAAAGTCTACACAGTTTGCAAACTATACATTATACTGGTTTTCAGCATACAGAAAAGGTTGAAAGGGATACAGCGAGTATTGAGTGTCTACTGTTAACTAAACGGTATATCATTAGTTTTGTTCAGTATTCAGAGGGTTGGAGATTATGTATCTAGTGAGGGTTTAATTTCCATGGAATGAATGGAGCTCAACTCTTTGCATGCTCGTTAATATTTTCCTCTGCGACCATCTATTACTGTGTTGTTGTTTTTTTGTTTTTTTGTTTTTTAAAAAAACAAACATATTTTTCAAAATTTCTTTTCAAACAGAACCAGAGTGTCAAAAAGTTTGGATCCTGATGCGACGCCGCGTGACGCGGCGTCGCATCAGGATCCAAACTGTTTGCACAGATAATCACGGTTCCACCGCTAGCATTCAAAGAGTTAATAAACCATTTAGTTATACATGTACTCTTCATTCCGGTATCATGATCTCTCCATTGATGTTGATCTACAAATTAGGTAAGCTCTATTGATTAGGTAAGCTATATTGATCGATTTGAACCGCGTGATTAGGAAAAAAGATTCTCGGAAAACAAGCTCTATAGACCAAGAGCAAAGGTGTCCATAATGGTTTCTGATCAGATTTTACTCTGTTGCCAAGTATATAAGTAATATAACAACTCTTAGTACAATATATATATAGATACTATATCAACAGTTAAAGAAATTGGATGTAACACTCATGCTATGACATAACAAGCAGATTCAATATAAAACACCTTTAACAATACAATACAACTTGTGTACTCCTTTGAAGAAACATCTAATTCTATAATTGATAGATGCCTACTTAATGCAGAACAAAAAAAAAACTTCTGGAGCTTTCTGTTTTACTTTTGTCCTGCATTAAACAGCTACCTGTCTTAAACTGATTATTAATTTTCTTTTAAGTGGCTACATAACAAAAGGGTATCTGAATGTCGATGATTTGTATCAAACAAATGGATTCTTGGAATCAGTTGATAAACATTCCCAAGGACTTTTGATCGTGACCTTTTTACGTGCGATTACAGGTGAATCAATAAGAGTAATCAGCAATGTAATTGAAGCCAATACTTGATGACCTTATTTCATTGAATTTTAATTAAACCTAGCTCATCTCTTTAACCCTTAACCTGCTGTATCACGGTTTGACATACACATACAACCAGTATGGCTCCAGATCAGATTCCGTGTAACACTATGTCAGGTCAGGATACAAACTGATGACAACTAGTTTAAGTATGGGTTTATCGTTAGAAAAAGAAAATCTATAGTTTAGTAACATGTAGACAAAAATGGAACATATACATTTTGAGCAGGTAGTACACTACCAGGCATATTAGGTTAATTAACCATTTAATTGCAGGGGTAGCTTGACTGATTTGGCAACACTTTGGATACAGATCAGGGGCCAAGCTGATGTAACATCTGATGAAGATTCAAACTATTAGGACTTCTATATACTTTTCTTGTACCAGCTTTATCTCTTTGAAATATTCAGTAATGATGTCTCCTTAAAATGTAGTACAGCGCTCCCTCTCTACAACGGTCCTCCCAACAACGACCCCTCCTTACAACGACACTCGCCGTAATTCCCTTAAACGGGATAATTAAGTTACGCGGCGTCTGATCTGGATTCAAGCTGTTTGCAAATGTAAGCCAAGTCTTAATTGTTCCTCTCTATAACGACTCCCTCCGAACAACACACAAAATATGTGTCTCCCATTGGACGTCGTTGTAGAGGGTTATATGTCCTGACTTGATCTGTCTTATAATGGCAGTCGCCAATTTCTAACTCTTTCAACACTAAGCAACTCTTGTGGGTTTTTAAGTTCCCTTGTACCAAAATATGAACCAGTCTACAAGAGATTCTCGGTTGTTTATTTAATAAATACAGCTTTAAGTTAGCAAACAATGTAGACCCTGATCAGATGGCTCCTATAGGAGTATACACTGTTTGCAAATTTAACGAGTATATTTTAAACTGGTCCATGGTGTTGAACGAATTAAACCTAGATCTATATCTTCAAAGAATGGCCGATTTACACAAGTTTAACTTTATTTCCAGATGACAACACAGCATGGCTCCTGATCAAATGCCAAGTTATCCAGTGTCTATACTATAATGCTGCTTGCAAAATGCAAATATGATATCGTCATTAGCACGGTTAGAGTGAAGAATCTTATCTAATTTTTTCCTGCATGAAACATGGTTTATACTCTATGTTTTATCTTAACCCATTTGTGCCCACGATCACATATATGGGACATAGGCAAACAGTGTTGACTCTGATCAGACGCCGCATTATGCGGCGTCTGATCAGAGTCTACACTGTTTGCTGATAGGAATATCAATATAAAACAAAATGGAAATGAAAATTTTGACCATGCATCCCTTTGATAAAAAATGGACTAATCCAATATATAAACATGGAAGAATCCACTGGGCGTAAATGGGTTAATCCTTACACTGTTGACTTTGCAAATAAACTCTTCCATCTTCTAAATAATGACCAGTTTACATCGAATCTAGATGGTTTTGCCTAAAAAATACAGTCGATCTTCGATATCTCGAATTCGCTTGCTTAACTCGAATTATCCGATATTTCGAAATGTGAATTTGGCTTATTTCAAGCTTGGTTTAGGTGAACATACCCGTTTTTTCAAAGTTAAAACGCGGCCAAGCCGCGTTTTAACTTTGAAATACGGGTATGTTCGTCTTAACCGAGTTCGTGATATCGAAGTTCGACTGTATTTAATATTATAGTAAACTGTGCAGCACTTGGTCTACACTGATTTGTCAATATATAGTTTATACCTGCACAGGAAAGGTTAAGCACACTATAAGAGAAATTGTGAAAACTGAAGATGAATTACTTGGCATCTCATTTGGGTCCAAACTGTTTGTTAACAGATAGATAGATCTTCCCTGGGAATTAAATCACTACAGTTGTAAACAAACACAATTAGGGACAACATTCTATGTTGTAGGCTAAGGGTTAATTAAATGAAACGGAATGTTCTGTCATTTGACAAGCCTATAACATTGATTTGTTTACAAAAATGGAAGGAGTGATTTAAAATGAGTTCTCAGAAAATTATGGAATCTTTGGGAATTGAGTTTTACGTTATCTGCTTTTCAACCAGCACTTGTAAACAAACAAAACGGGAAAGGTCAAACTCCTGTTGATAGTTCTGATAATATTTACATATCGAAACTCTCCACACCAACCCCAAGCAATTTGAGCCTGTCAATGTTCTGAGCAGCCATGTAATGAATACAGTAAAATCTGTGTTAAGGGTGTATCAATGTCATGACTTTAAGAAATTTTCAAAGTATACAGAAACACTTTATGATGGTTTTGTATTGAAGAGCTATTTAAGATGAATGAAAAAATAGAAAAAGTGTACATTTTGGTGAACAACAGTTGGCTCCATGGCCATGTAAAATTTACCCCACCCACTTCCTCTTATTTTGTCCTTTTCAAACAGCCCGCTTCAATAAAATCCATTTTAAATGAAAAGAAATATGATAATTTGGTTTTGTGTTATTTATTTCCTGTCTATGGTAGTATTTCTTCATACAAAAACTAATTTAAGAAAAAAAAGGCACCAAATGTGAAATTTATAAAGCTCTAAATATCATCGATATGGTACTTTTTTGTAAATTTTGTAAGGGGAGATAACTCTTTTTACTATAATAACTCAAAATTTTCAACACTGACCTTTCAATTTCTTTTCATATTTTGAACTGCCTTAGCATTGGCTTTCATTTGGTAGAATATAAGAAAAAGTTTAATACTAGAACTATTTCATTTTCAAACTTTTTTACTTTTTTTCATAAAATTAAAAAACTAATAAAATCATGCCCTATAAAAAGCATATTTGTGATATTCGAGGATCCATATTGTTCAAACCTAGTGCCTGCTTTGTCTAAATTTGGTTTCTATATGTGAAAATACCACCATAGACATGAACTAAATAATGAAAACCCAAATTACCATGTTTGTTTTGTTTTGAATTAGATTTTACTGAAGCTTGTACTCTGAATGAGTAAAATTTGAGAGAAAAAGTCCAAATTTGACATACCTTTTTCAAATCGCTGTAGCTCAAAAAAAAGGACACCACCATATATTTTTTTTTCCATTTTTTCATTCATCATAAATAGCTCTTCCAAAATAACAATGATAGAAAAAAAGTTTAATACTTTGAAATAATCGCTTATGACATTGAAACACCCTTAACTCTTTCCTCTCTGAAACTTTAAATGGACAATTCCAGTTTCGATTTAAGTCTAGTCCATTTCTGGCTTTTAAGGATTGTTTTTGTCCATTTTTGGCATTATAACAAACAGTGAAGACTCTGATCAGAGCCCTCTGATCTGGGTATTCACTGTTTGCACAGGACAAGTGTACTATTCACATGCACACTGTTTGAAAAGGAGGCCTATATGCGGGACTAGGGTTCAAAGGGTTAAGCTACCTCTGAATGAAGATGCATGATGATCTTTAAAGGCATGAACGATATATTTGATGTATTCATGACAGGTGACTGCTTAATGCTGGAACCATCACGCAGAAGGCTCATTTGGGAACCTTCCGCACCCCTTTTGCCCTTCATTAAGCTGCCACCTGTCACGAATATTTCAAATATATCGTATTTTAGTCGTCGCTTAACACAGGTTTAACCCCTTCACTGCCTTACCCCGAGTACCATAGTTATTTGAAAACAGTTTGGATCCTGATCAGACGCCGCGTAACGCGGCGTCTAATCAGGATCCAAACTGTTTGACACTCAATTATATATTTTCCAAGTCAATGTACCTAAAATAAATATTTGAGAAATAAAAGCAGACGACAATTGTTTAAAATTGATGACGTCATTGCAGTGAAGGGTTTAATATCAATTCCAGTTTCCAATTAGGCCTATTCCATTAATGACTATCTAGGGTTATTTCTGCAATATATTGAAAAATGACAAACAGTGCAGACCTTGATCAGAGGTCTCATTTGATTGGGTCTACACTGTTTGCGTAGGATTAATGTACTCATTACAGGTACCCTGCCTGTAAAGGGTAAGTATACTCTTCACTAGGGTTCAATGTGTTAATGTTTATATAACATTGTAATGCAATTATGATCTGGAAATTGGTTTAAAGCGACTCGCAACCAGATGGTGCATTAAAAATAGTAATTTGTAAATATGTGTCAAACGCTTATATAAATGGTAAAGAATTAGTTTAGGATAAGAAATTCTGTTTAAAAAAATGTATTTCAATAAAAAAAAATATTGGTCTCTGGTGGGATTCGAACCCAGGGCCCCGGCATTGGCGGACAGAAGGCAAAATAGGGGAAACCGCTTAGACCAATGGACCACGGAACTATCCGTTTATCTCGGATCGATTTAACGTATTTCAATGTGTAGCTATCGAAAGTGCATACAACTTCGTAATTCTGCTCGTGTTTATGTCTAAGCCCGTGTAGAGAAGCAACAACAACAACTATACCGTCTACTAGTCGGTATAGAAAAACGATGGAAAATATCTAAAAATATAAGATTCGGTGACGATTCTTGAGACTTTTTTTGAACTGATCATATTTTTTTAATGTCAGAAGCCAAATAATGCCACAAATTTGCTTTTATTTGAGTATTTTATTTTATTTTGACAAGTACACCATCCGGTTGCGAGTCCCTTTAAGACATTTGTAAAATATTTGGATCCAGATCAGAAGTCAAACAATTTAGTGTCGCTGGTAAATATTATTTTTTTATTGATTTAGAGGGTTTATTATTATCTACAATTAAAGAGAAGAAAGCTAATTTCAGAAGGAAAGCAGACTATGTTTACCCAGTGTCCAAACAGTTGAAACTATCCCCAAAGGTGAATTAGTTCACTCAGTGGCACGAGCTTCTATAAATGTAACATTACAATACTAACTATCATGGTAATGGATACAAACATCAAGTGGGTTTGGCTTAGGTGTGTAACCTTCCTGATGATGTAAATGAATCCAGCACTATTTTGAAATATTTTTTGCCAATTAATTCCTGAAAATATATACATGTACAGTCAATCTTGTATTAAGCGACCACTCAAAACTTGACCGTTGGGGTCGTACATACAGGTGTTTGCTTAATACATAAAGCTCCTGTATGAGATTTCTGCATTATTTATTCTGCATTGAGCAGCCACTTGTGTTCTGAGACCTCCATTTGACTTCAATTAGAAGAAACTTAAAATTATTGAAGATTGTACAGATTAACCCATTTACGCCCAACGCATTCTTCTATGTTTATATATTGGATTAGTCCATTTTTTATCAAAGGGATGCCAGGTCAAAAGTTTCATTTTCATTTTCATTTTGTTTCATATTGAAATTCCTATCAGCAAACAGCAAGCATTATGCGGCGTCTGATCAGAGTCTACACTGTTTGCCTATGTCCCACATATGGGATCGTGGGCACAACTGGGTTAATCAGAAGTTGAATGGCAACTTGTTATACAGGACAGTTTTTCAGGGTATTCTACATTGTTATTGTCCCAGTCTATTGTGTTCTTGCATATTGCTATGTTGGCTCAGCAGACTTTCAAGCAGTCATCAGTAGAGTATTGGAAACAAACAGTGAGTGGGTTTGACTTCCGCGTGTAAACTTCCTGGTGAGGTAAATAAAACAAGATCTACAGTCCAACTTCGATATCTCGAACTCGCTTAATTCGAACTATCAGATAGTTCGACACATGAACTGCATTGTTTCATGCTCGGTTAGGTCAAACATACCCATATTTCAAGGTTAAAACGTGGCTAGGCCACGTTTTAACTTTGAAATACGGGTATGTTCGATTTAAACGAGTACGAGATATCGAAGTTCGACTTATTTGGAAATACTGTAGATATTGGCAATTTAACCTTCCCTCATCACTTGTTTACAATATTTGATGCAAGTAAGTGATTCACCCATCACTACGCCTATAAGCCTTTAATTTATTGCTCCACTGAAGAGTTCAAATTTATACCGTTATGAACATACACCATAAGATATTGTTTCTGTATCCTAGAAAGTGGTAGCTTTAATCAGACTGAAAGTGAAACAGAATGTGCCTTACGGTGCGTTATGCTTTACTTTAACCTTCTTTAAGTGGCCATCAAAACTATATACAGGTTGTGGGATTAGAGCAGGCTGGCAGTGTCAAAACAGAAAAGCTCCTGACGGATCTTTCTGCTTCCTTTCACGTTTGATTTTTAAAGTGTTTAACTTCTCAGAAAAAGTGTTTGATTGGGGATTTGTTAAAGGTGTGTAAAAGTACTCTATCTATTAGGGACGGTTTAAAACAGTTCACTAAACTGTTATGTACTTTAACTGAAAAATTCAGAGCAATTATTAACTCTTTCAACACCATGGACCTATTTAAAGTACATGTATTCTCATTACATTTGCAAACAGTGTATACCTAGGTCAGAGGGCTCCTATAGGGGCCCTCTGATCTGGGTCAACACTATTTGCTAATTTAGACCAGTATTCAAACTATCCTGAATTCTAAGTATACTGGTTCATATTTTGGTAACTAAAACGATCAACCAGGAAACCTAATAACCACAAGAGGTACTTAGTGTTGAAAGAGTTAAAACAAGAAAGGTTGTTTAACTCCAAGAGTTAAACGTACACAGGATATAGACACCGAAGTGATTAGGAATTGAAAGTGAAAGTAGCGAGGTGAGTACTTTTATTACGTTTAACTCTAATATCTTCTTACAAATAAAGTAAACATGAATTGAAAGATAGTCTGTAGACATATGTGACCACACTGATGCCAGGAATATAAATAAATTCACCTGGAAGACTGAATAAAAAGGCTTTAATCACTGGCCATAGTCGCATCTTCGTCAACATTTGTCATTATTTTCGCTGTTTCTACACGTTATACAAAAAAGTGAATCGACAGATTTGTTTATTTTTCATTTAAATGTAACTATGCAAAAGCTGCTTAAAATCGACCAACAATAGCTTAGATATACCATGTCAAACCGACCGCCAAATGTACTGGGGATAGTGACCAACGGTTTTTTATTGTACTGGGTATAGCGGAAGAAAACTTTTTGTTTTGTGTCGTAAAATGGTATTATGGTACATTGCGTTTGATTTTTATGGCAAACTACATGCTGTTACGTTTCCAGCATAGGAAATAATGGATAATCTTCATTTTTTCTAGGAAGTTAAGTCCAAAGCCACTAAATGTATTACATATCATTTTCCCTTCTTACGCCTTTATGCGATGGTAGTAGTTTGTGGTGAAATACATGTCGAATGTATTTAACAGAGTAAACTATAAATTATCAAAGCATTCTTGAAAGAATCACTGCTATTTGGACTCGGCTATTTTGTAGTTACTCCTATACCAACAATCACACAACACTGTTTTTTTTTTCAAAGTCAAAACATACAACGTGTTCATCTATATATGTATGAGCCAAAATTAGACTTTACCTTTGCGACCAGTGCATATCCGGAGCAGCCTGCACATCCGCATTTTGATCAGGACCTGCACCGTTCTCCTTTAAGTTTCTAGATGTCGTCATACTACTTCTATTACAATAAAAACAGCCATTATTAAGCATTGACAATGCGCAGTTTTCTTAGTACTTGCACTTGTCGAAAGGATTACAAGGAGTGTTGCCAACGATTTTCTTCTCTTAGACCGGTTTTTATTGAACATTGTTGTCAATTAATTTTTGGTTGATTCTGCTTCGATGTATGGTGTCTTGGTGTGTGTGTGTGGGAAGGGGGGGGGGGTTGTATCGGTCTACCTGTATTGCTAGCACATAAGGCTCTGCAATATTTTACATGTTGCCTATATATGCGATAAAACCAAAACTCTTTTCTAAACTACTGGTCCATTTGCATCAAAATGTACTGTCAGTTATCCTTGGCAGAGATAGTTTTAACGGGCCTGTGATGTTTTACAAGATTCAGATTCAAAAGTTTTATTGTAACTTAAACATATAATGTTTCTCGTTACATACATAATCACGGTGAATAAACGTACACAGGATATAGACACCGAATTGATTAGGAATTGAAAGCGAAAGTAGCGAGGTGAGTACTTTTATTACGTTTATCTCTAAAATCTTCTTACAAATAAAGTAAACATGAATTGCAAGATAGTCTGTAGACATATGTGACCACACTGATGCCAGGAATATAAATAAATTCACCTGGAAGACTGAATAAAAAGCTTTAATCACTGGCCATAGTCGCATCTTCGTCAACGTTTGTCATTATTTTCGCTTTTTATACACGTTATACAAAACAGTTAATCGACAGTTCCATTTATTTTTCAATTCAAGGTAATTGTGCAAAATCTGCTTAAAATCAGACCAACAATAGCTGAGATAGTTGACGTCAAACCGATAGGACGTTGTACTGGGGATAGTATATTACTGTACCGGGGATAGCATTTCCAAAAATATTTCTGTACTGGGGATAGACGAATATAAAATATGAAACTATGGCCACTTTTCGAGAAGTACGAAGTATTGCAATAATAATCAGCGTGTATAAACAATACATACATCTTCATAGACCATCAGATGTGTACAGTTAGGGACATCGAGCTAATGTTAGACTTCAGGCGCTGTCCCTCACAGTACACAGGCGTTTAGTGTCATAATTGAGAGGTGATATTTTGCTCTATGTTTTATTAAACCCCGACGGATTTTGTTGGGCATCAAATATCTCAAAAGGTAAGGCATTGTTAGCTCACCTGAGTCAAGGGCTCAATATGAGCTATTGGGATGGCCCTGTGTCCGTCGTGCGTCGTCCGTCGAAGTTAACAATTGCTTTAAATGACACCATCTCCTATACCTCTAGACAGATTTCAACCAAACTTTACAGGAATGTTCCTTGGGTCAAGCTTTTGGATTTTTTTTCAAAGAATTAAAAACAATGTAGAACTTTGGTTACCATGGCAACCAAAGTGAAAAAATAAGGAAATCTTAAAAATTATTCTTGTCTGAAACTACAAGGGCCAGAGCTTAGATATTTGGCACATATCATCATCAACAGATCCTCTATCAAGTTTGTTCAAATTATGCCCCTGGGTCAAAATTGGCCCCGCCCCGGGGGTCACAGTTTTACATAGAGTTATGTAGTGAAATTTTCAAACGTCTTCTTCTCTGAAACTAATATGGCCAGAGCTTTGATATTTGGCATGGTGACACTTCGAGATGTCCTATACGAATATTCAATTATTGTACGTGATAAATTAGTATGGTAATTTTATTTTGCCGATTTTTTTCAGCTATCCGATGATTAAACAGCAGAATGACAGAAATTTCTACCCCGTAGAAAATACCAGCTATACGGTATATGTTTCTACTCGAACCGTAGTTTCGGAGCTTGAAGAATTTAATTTTTCTCTCAAAGTATCTCTGTTTTAAACAGTGTGGAGCCTAATCAGACTTGTTATGAAAATAGACGAAGAAATAACCCAAGGATAACTGACAGTAAATTTTGATGCAAATGGACCAGTAGTTTAGAAAAGATTTTTGGTTTTATCGCATATGTAGGCAACAACATTGTTTTGTAAAATATTGCAGAGCCTTGTGTGCTAGCAATACAGGTAGACCGATACAACCCCCCTCCCACACACATACATTGAAGCAGCATCAACCAAAGATTAATTGACAACAATGTTCAATGAAACTGGTCTCAGAGAAGAAAATCGTTGGCAACACTCCTTGTAATCCTTTCGGCAAGTGCAAGTACTAAGAAAACTGTGCATTGCCAATGCTTAATAATGACTGTTTTTATTGAAATAGAAGTAGTATGACGACATCTAGAAACTTAAAGGAGAACGGTGCAGGTCCTGATCAAAATGCGGATGTGCAGGCTGCTCCGGATATGCACTGGTCGCAAAGGTAAAGTCTAATTTTGGCTCATACATATTATTATTATTATTATTATTATTATACCCGATTTATATAGCGCTCTTTTCACACAGGAGTTGTGCGTTCAAAAGCGCTTCACATGGAATTATATAAATGTACCTACAAAGCAAGAAAGACAAATAAATACATTCACAATAAAAATGATACAATATTGAGTAGCATGGAAACATGGAAATTCTTTCAATATTATTACCAAGATTATAAAATTGTTATAGTAAGTTTGTAAAATCATTTTTAAAATGAGTCAAATAATTAAAAGATCAATGGCATGATTAAAAACTGAGTGGTTTTTTGTCTGTTTGTTTGTTTGTTTGTTTCGGTGTAGAGCCGGAGAGTAGTTCACAAATCGTAAAACGAATGTTTAAAACAATACTCTCCATGTTGTTTGGTTGAATTTGTTTGTTTGTTTGTTTGTTTGTTTCAGTGTAGAGCCGGAGAGCAGTTCACAAGTCGTAAAACGAATGTTTAAAACAATACTCTCCGTGTTGTTTGCTTGAGTATTGTATAATCCATGGTCGTGGTACACCCTTAGTTCATAAACATAAAGCTGTCCAAGAATTACACCATAGACCCCTATGTATACATATATAGATGAACACGTTGTATGTTTTTACCTTGAAAACCAGTGTCGTGTGAAGGGTTGCGCATTGTTGGTATATGAGTAACTACAAAATAGCCGAGTCCAAATAGCAGGGATTCTTTCAAGAATGCTTTGATAATTTATTGTTTACTCTGTTAAATGCATTCGACATGTATTTCACCACAAACTATCGCATAAAGGTGTAAGAAGGGAAAATGATATGTCATAAATTTAGTGGCTTAGATTATCCATTATTTCGTATGCTGGAAACGTAACAGCATGTAGTTTGCCATAACAATCAAACGCAATGTACCATAATACCATTTTACGACACAAAACAATAAGTTTTCGTGAGGCTATCCCCAGTACGGCCTTCCACTATACCCAGTACAATAAATAACCGTTGGACACTATCCCCAGTACATTTGGCGGTCGGTTTGACATGGTATATCTTAGCTATTTTGGGTCGATTTTTAAGCAGCTTTTGCATAGTTACATTTAAATGAAAAATAAACAGATCTGTCGATTCACTTTTTTGTATAACGTGTATAAACAGCGAAAATAATGACAAATGTTGACGAAGATGCGACTATGGCCAGTGATTAAAGACTTTTTATTCAGTCTTCCAGGGGAATTTATTTATATTCCTGGCATCAGTGTGGTCACATATGTCTACAGACTATCTTGCAATTCATGTTTACTTTATTTGTAAGAAGATTTTAGAGATAAACGTAATAAAAGTACTCACCTCGCTACTTTCGCTTTCAATTCCTAATCACTTCGGTGTCTATATCCTGTGTACGTTTATTCACCGTGATAATATATAAACAAATAGTACAACATGACAAGATATTGTTAGAATATAGATAATGTAACCAAATCACATTAAACATATTTGTAATTGCACGATGTAATCTATATGAACTTGTATGACATAATAATGTAAGAGGTTGAGCTCTTTACATGTATGCGTGTACAGTACTCATGTATTATGGATAAAATACTAGATATCACACCTTAAACAGTTCTCCAGGGCTCCTGATAAGAGGGAGTAAACTAAACACATACAACCTTCTCGATTTTTATATCAGCAAACCCTAGGGTATGACTACTCACCAGAATCGTCTCTTCGAGACGATTCTAATGAGTAGTGACACCATAGAGTTTAATGCAAATATCACGATTTCAGTTCTTGAACTATTCCCCTTGTCTTGAGCCCTGAGTCCATCAGAGTTTTCATGAACACATTTATCAATAACATTGTTTTTATCTATTCCATCATTATAATCCTTTTGAGATTGAAAAATGCAGTCCGCCGAAACAGAGACAAAGAGCTTAGACTCTGATCAGACTCCACGTACGTGGGGCCTGATCTGGGTTCAGACTGTTTGTAAATATTTCAAAGATCGAACTTCTCACATCCAAAAGGGTTAAGTACATTTTTTAATTTTCGTTTGCATTTACTTTCGACTGACGTAAAATCAATGCACTGTCTCTGTCCTTGGGTAATTTCTTCGTCTATTTTCATAACAGGTCTGATTAGGCTCCACAATGTTTTAAATAGAGATACTTTTGAGAGAAGAATTAAGATCTTCAAGCTCCGAAATTACGGTTCGAGTAGAAACATATACCATATAGCTGGTATTTTCTACGGGGTAGAAATTTCTGTCATTCTACGGTTTAATCATCGGATCGCTGAAAAAAAATCGGCAAAATAAAATTACCATACTAATTTATCACGTACAATAATTGATAATCCTTCAGTACGCTAAGACACCATTATAATAACAACAGACAATACCCAGTCGGCAACTTAGACTATTAAAATTGTTTTTGGTTTTTACTTTTTATCAATATTCCTTATATTAGACACTGGAAACCCACTAACAAATCGTGTTTAAAATTTACCGATATTTACAACGACAAAGTAAACTTTGAGCGAATGAGTTCAAGGTACCCCGAGTACAACAAAAGCGGGTATGTATAATTATAGGTAATAACAGTCCAAGGTGTTTGCTATACTGTTAGTGCCGCCGGTAAGGTCGTGAAAGGTATGATCTGTCATATATACTCGTATTTTTGTGATATTTACTGATGTAATTCAATTCAATTCAGTTCAATCATTTATTGCCTAAAACATACATCAGCAAGATCAAATATGTACACACAAGCACAACATGAATTTACAGAAGAGCTATAGAGTCGTGAACGGTTATTTATGGTTTTCAGAAGTGTTTTAAATATACAATGAATTGATTTGTAAGCTTTTTTCGTGTATCTGTATTCAAAAGTCAGGCATTGCTATCGAGATGTATAGTAATAGCAGACGTTTGGATCCGATCAGCACTATTTTCTTTTAATTATATCACATTTACTTATTCAGAATTTTTAACATTATTCTTTTGACTCGTAGCCGTTGGCAGACACTATATACATGATAAATGAATCCATGGATGAATGAATGAGTGTTATCCAATCAAAACAGCCCATGTTGCTCGCTTTGGCCGTGCGGGTGTAAAAAAGTCACATGGTAATCATTGAAACACGTACAGGCTATAATGTGAAAATTCCCACGGATTGTTTTGTTAATAAATATAAAGTTAAAGCAAGGAATATTGCCACCGTTGCTGTTTTGATTGTATTACGCTACTCGCTTAGTAATTAACTATATCTACACATATACAGTAACATATACAGTTAAACCCATTACCCCATAAGTACGCCTTTTTACGCCTTGGGTTTATTCCTTCATTGTAGAAAATAGGGCAACTTTATAGTCATGAATATGTCCCATAAGAAATATTTGCTAGATCCTAGCAGATGATAGCCCAAAGCACGTTGAAAGTAAAGCAGCATGTGCCTATGGCTATGAGGTAACAGGTTAAATAGGTCTCACTCCACATTACCTCCAAACCGTTTGATTGTAGATAATTTGGTATCCATGATACTCAATTATCCGCAATCAGACTGTTCAAATTGTGATATAAATGTATATCATTATAAAGTTACAAACTGTAAAGCGAAATATATATATTTAGACAAATTTATTATTTTCAGTTTAGAGGATTCTGATAGCAGACTGGTAAATTTCTGTAGTGTAGGCCATGTACAGTAATACCTTTTTAAGTTTTTATGTACTTAAATCTTAGTTCTGAGTGTTTACTACATGTCATCATAAAATTCATTTTCGACTAAATTAGAAGTACAATTAGTGCATATTCTTTCTTCTCTAGGTACATTAATATATCTTCATTTTAAGCCTTTTAAACTTGATAAAGGATCTGTTGATGATGATATGTGCCAAATATCTAAGCTCTGGCCCTTGTAGTTTCAGACAAAAATATTTTTTAAGATTTCCTTATTTTTTTACTTTGGTTGCCATGGCAACCAGAGTTCTACATTGTTTTTGATTTTTTGAATAAATTTCAAGAGCTTGACCAAAGGAACATTCCTGTAAAGTTTGGTTGAAATCTGTCAAGCGGTATAGGAGAAGATGTCATTTAAGCAATTGTTAACGACGACGCACGACGGACACAGGGCCATCCCAATAGCTCACCTTGAACCTGTGGCTCAGGTGAGCTAACAATGCCTTACCTTTTGAGATATTTGATGCCCAACAAAATCCGTCGGGATTTAATAAAACATAGAGCAAAATATAACCTCTCAATGATGACCCTTAACGCCTGTGTACTGTGAGGGACAGCGCCTGAAGTCTAACATTAGCTCGATGTCCCTAACTGTACTCATCTGATGGACTATCAAGATGTGTGTATTGTTTATAGACGCTGACTATTATTGCAATACTTCGTACTTCTCGAAAAGTGTCCCTAGTTTCATATTTTATATTCGTCTATCCCCAGTACAATAATAATTTTGGAAATGCTATCCCCGGTACAGTAATATACTATCCCCAGTACAACGTCCTATCGGTTTGACGTCAACTATCTCAGCTATTGTTGGTCTGATTTTAAGCAGATTTTGCACAATTACTTTGAATTTAAAAATAAATCGAACTGTCGATTTACTTTTTGTATAACGTGTATACACAACGAAAATAATGACAAATGTTGACGAAGATGCGACTATGGCCAGTGATTAAAGCTTTTTATTCAGTCTTCCAGGTGAATTTATTTATATTCCTGGCATCAGTGTGGTCACATATGTCTACAGACTATCTTGCAATTCACGTTTACTTTATTTGTAAGAAGATTTTAGAGATAAACGTAATGAAAGTACTCACCTCGCTACTTTCACTTTCAATTCCTAATCACTTCGGTTTCTATATCCTGTGTACGTTTATTCACCGTGTTCCTGGTTGATGGCCAAAGAGAGGATGTACTGTATTAGTAAAACCTGTCGAAATAATTGCACCCAGCAGAGCGGTCTTACAAGACAAGCGACTGCTTAATGTATAACTAATGTAATAGAGAACTATTCAGAAGCAACTTTCTGCTTTACTTTTGTTTTAAGGCAGCTTAAAGATTTCCCAACCATCATCTTTTGAATCTTTAATGATTGTAATTTGATGTCAAGTATCTAGTTTACTCTTTCTCTGAAAATATACGTGTACTCACATAGTTATATGGACAATGATTCTCAAGAACAATTATGGAAGTTTCTGTAAAACTTATTCAGTGAGTGTTATTTCAAGTACTATTGATGCATATACATGTTATTTGCAAACAGTATATACATGTACCAGTACCTGGTTCTATAATACTTGTATATGCACACAGTTTAGACACGGATCCATTTTGAATGCCAGGATTCAATGAGTTACCCTTGCAATGCAGAAAAGACATCTGTAAGATATATGGTCAAGATTATACTCAATACATGTATAATTAATTGTTAGGATCAAAACATTTTGTATATTCTTTGATATGGAGAATAAAGATTGAATTTGCAGAAATTAATCATGTTCAGAGGACAGCAACTATTCCTGGGAGCATTAATGTGTTTTTCGAGTCTTTTTATGCGGGTCGTTATATATGAACTGTTCCACTTTTGAAAAATGGCAAGATTATGTTACTTCTTAGGCCTGTATTTATCAAATATTTAAGAGAAAGAAAAAGAAAAACGGGCTCTTTAAGGAAACATCTCATTAAAGTCTACACAGTTTGTAAAATATACATTATACTGGTTTTCAGCATACAGAAAATGTTGAAAGGGATACAGCGAGTATTGAGTGTCTACTGTTAACTAAACGGTATATCATTAGTTTTGTTCAGTATTCAGTGGGTTGGAGATTATGTATCTAGTGAGGGTTTAATTTCCATGGAATGAATGGAGCTCAACTCTTTGCATGCTCGTTAATATTTTCCTCTGCGACCATCTATTACTGTGTTGTTGTTTTTTTGTTTTTTGTTTTTTTAAAAAAAAAACATATTTTTCAAAATTTCTTTTCAAACAGAACCAGAGTGTCAAAAAGTTTGGATCCTGATGAGACACCGCGTTACGCGGCGTCTCATCAGAATCCAAACTGTTTGCACAGATAATCACGGTTCCACCGCTAGCATCCAAAGAGTTAATAAACCATTTAGTTATACATGTACTCTTCATTCCGGTATCATGATCTCTCCATTGATGTTGATCTACAAATTAGGTAAGCTCTATTGATTAGGTAAGCTATATTGATCGATTTGAACCGCGTGATTAGGAAAAAAGATTCTCGGAAAACAAGCTCTATAGACCAAGAGCAAAGGTGTCCATAATGGTTTCTGATCAGATTTTACTCTGTTGCCAAGTATATAAGTAATATAACAACTCTTAGTACAATATATATATAGATACTATATCAACAGTTAAAGAAAGTTTCCGCTGCAGTTTTGGATGAAACACTCATGCTATGACATAACAAGCAGATTCAATATAAAACACCTTTAACAATACAATACAACTTGTGTACTCCTTTGAAGAAACATCTAATTCTATAATTGACAGATGCCTACTTAATGCAGAACAAAAAAAAACCTTCTGGAGCTTTCTGTTTTACTTTTGTCCTGCATTAAACAGCTACCTGTCTTAAACTGATTATTAATTTTCTTTTAAGTGGCTACATAACAAAAGGGTATCTGAATGTCGATGATTTGTATCAAACAAATAGATTCTTGGAATCAGTTGATAAACATTCCCAAGGACTTTTGATCGTGACCTTTTTACGTGCGATTACAGGTGAATCAATAAGAGTAATCAGCAATGTAATTGAAGCCAATACTTGATGACCTTATTTCATTGAATTTTAATTAAACCTAGCTCATCTCTTTAACCCTTAACCTGCTGTATCACGGTTTGACATACACATACAACCAGTATGGCTCCAGATCAGATTCCGTGTAACACTATGTCAGGTCAGGATACAAACTGATGACAACTAGTTTAAGTATGGGTTTATCGTTAGAAAAAGAAAATCTATAGTTTAGTAACATGTAGACAAAAATGGAACATATACATTTTGAGCAGGTAGTACACTACCAGGCATGTTAGGTTAATTAACCATTTAATTGCAGGGGTAGCTTGACTGATTTGGCAACAATTTGGATACAGATCAGGGGCCAAGCTGATGCAACATCTGATCAAGATCCTAACTATTAGGACTTCTATATACTTTTCTTGTACCAGCTTTATCTCTTTGAAATATTCAGTAATGATGTCTCCTTAAAATGTAGTACAGCGCTCCCTCTCTACAACGGTCCTCCCAACAACGACCCCTCCTTACAACGACACTCGCCGTAATTCCCTTAAACGGGATAATTAAGTTACGCGGCGTCTGATCTGGATTCAAGCTGTTTGCAAATGTAAGCCAAGTCTTAATTGTTCCTCTCTATAACGACTCCCTCCGAACAACACACAAAATATGTGTCTCCCATTGGACGTCGCTGTAGAGGGTTATATGTCCTGACTTGATCCATCTTATAATGGCAGTCGCCAATTTCTAACTCTTTCAACACTAAGCAACTCTTGTGGGTTTTTAAGTTCCCTTGTACCAAAATATGAACCAGTCTACAAGAGATTCTCGGTTGTTTATTTAATAAATACAGCTTTAAGTTAGCAAACAATGTAGACCCTGATCAGATGGCTCCTATAGGAGTCTACACTGTTTGCAAATTTAACGAGTATATTTTAAACTGGTCCATGGTGTTGAACGAATTAAACCTAGATCTATATCTTCAAAGAATGGCCGATTTACACAAGTTTAACTTTATTTCCAGATGACAACACAGCATGGCTCCTGATCAAATGCCAAGTTATCCAGTGTCTATACTATAATGCTGCTTGCAAAATGCAAATATGATATCGTCATTAGCACGGTTAGAGTGAAGAATCTTATCTGATTTATTTTCCTGCATGAAACATGGTTTATACTCTATGTTTTATCTTAACCCATTTGTGCCCACGATCACATATATGGGACACAGGCAAACAGTGTTGACTCTGATCAGACGCCGCATTATGCGGCGTCTGATCAGAGTCTACACTGTTTGCTGATAGGAATATCAATATAAAACAAAATGGAAATGAAAATTTTGACCATGCATCCCTTTGATAAAAAATGGACTAATCCAATATATAAACATGGAAGAATCCACTGGGCGTAAATGGGTTAATCCTTACACTGTTGACTTTCCAAATAAACTCTTCTATCTTCTAAATAATGACCAGTTTACATCGAATCTAGATGGATTTGCCTAAAAAATACAGTCGATCTTCGATATCTCGAATTCGCTTGCTTAACTCGAATTATCCGATATTTCGAAATGTGAATTTGGCTTATTTCAAGCTTGGTTTAGGTGAACATACCCGTTTTTTCAAAGTTAAAACGCGGCCAAGCCGCGTTTTAACTTTGAAATACGGGTATGTTCGTCTTAACCGAGTTCGTGATATCGAAGTTCGACTGTATTTAAAATTATAGTAAACTGTGCAGCACTTGGTCTACACTGATTTGTCAATATATAGTTTATACCTGCACAGGAAAGGTTAAGCACACTATAAGAGAAATTGTGAAAACTGAAGCTGAATTACTTGGCATCTCATTTGGGTCCAAACTGTTTGTTAACAGATAGATAGATCTTCCCTGGGAATTAAATCACTACAGTTGTAAACAAACACAATTAGGGACACAATTCTATGTTGTAAGCTAAGGGTTAATTAAATGAAACGGAATGTTCTGTCATTTGACAAGCCTATAACATTGATTTGTTTACAAAAATGGAAGAAGTGATTTAAAATGAGTTCTCAGAAAATTATGGAATCTTTGGGAATTGAGTTTTACGTTATCTGCTTTTCAACCAGCACTTGTAAACAAACAAAACGGGAAAGGTCAAACTCCTGTTGATAGTTCTGATAATATTTACATATCGAAACTCTCCACACCAACCCCAAGCAATTTGAGCCTGTCAATGTTCTGAGCAGCCATGTAATGAATACAGTAAAATCTGTGTTAACTCTTTCCTCTCTGAAACTTTAAATGGACAATTCCAGTTTCGATTTAAGTCTAGTCCATTTCTGGCTTTTAAGGATTGTTTTTGTCAATTTTTGGCATTATAACAAACAGTGAAGACCCTGATCAGAGCCCTCTGATCTGGGTCTTCACTGTTTGCACAGGACAAGTGTACTATTCACATGCACACTGTTTGAAAAGGAGGCCTATATGCGGGACTAGGGTTCAAAGGGTTAAGCTACCTCTGAATGAAGATGCATGATGATCTTTAAAGGCATGAACGATATATTTGATGTATTCATGACAGGTGACAGCTTAATGCAGGGAAACATCACGCAGAAGGCTCATTTGGGAACCTTCCGCACCCCTTTTGCCCTTCATTAAGCTGCCACCTGTCACGAATATTTCAAATATATCGTATTTTAGTCGTCGCTTAACACAGGTTTAACCCCTTCACTGCCTTACCCCGAGTACCATAGTTATTTGAAAACAGTTTGGATCCTGATCAGACGCCGCGTAACGCGGCGTCTAATCAGGATCCAAACTGTTTGACACTCAATTATATATTTTCCAAGTTAATGTACCTAAAAAAAATATTTGAGAAATAAAAGCAGACGACAATTGTTTAAAATTGATGACGTCATTGCAGTGAAGGGTTTAATATCAATTCCAGTTTCCAATTAGGCCTATTCCATTTATGACTATCTAGGGTTATTCATGCAATATATTGAAAAATGACAAACAGTGCAGACCTTGATCAGAGGTCTCATTTGATTGGTCTACACTGTTTTGCGTAGGATTAATGTACTCATTACAGGTACCCTGCCTGTAAAGGGTAAGTATACTCTTCGCTAGGGTTTAATGTGTTAATGTTTATATAACATTGTAATGCAATTATGATCAGGAAATTGGTTTTAGACATTTGTAAAATATTTGGATCCAGATCAGAAGTCAAACAATTTAGTGTCGCTGGTAAATATTTTTTCATTGATTTAGAGGGTTTATTAGTATCTACCATTAAAGAGAAGAAAACTAATTTCAGAAGTAAAGCAGACTATTTTTACCCAGTGTCCAAACAGTTGAAACTATCCCCAAAGGTGAATTTGTTCACTCAGTGGCACGAGCTTCTATAAATGTAACATTACAATACTAACTATCATGGTAATGGATACAAACATCAAGTGGGTTTGGCTTAGGTGTGTAACCTTCCTGATGATGTCAATGAATCCAGCACTATTTTGAAATATTTTTTGCCAATTAATTCCTGAAAACATATACTTGTATACAGTCAATCTTGTATTATGCGACCACTCTAAACTAGACCGTTGGGAGTCTTAAATATAGACGGCTGCTTAAAACAAAAGAAGTAATGCATGCATAAAATACCTGCAGGAACTTTCTACATCCAGCAGCCACTTGTGTTCAGAGATCTCCATTTGACTCCAATTAGAAGTCACTTAACCCTTTCGTGATCAAATATTTCGGGAGATTTTTACCCCTTCACCGCTTTATTGTCGTCTGCTTCAGTATTATTGTCTGCATGACACGTTTAAAAGTTAGATTTAAGGTTGTATGACTTATTAAATATCGATAAGAGAGTCAAACAGTTTGAGTTCTGATCAGACGCCGCGTTACGCGGCGTATGATCAGGACTCAAACTGTTTGCAAACGCGCTTTTAGGCGTCATTGAGAGTGAAAGGGTTAATAACGTTGAAGATTGAATGTACAGAATGAATACATTCAAACATTGAATGGCAACTTGTTATACTGGAGAGTTTTGTTCAGGGTATTCTACATTGTTATTGTCCCATTCTATTGTTTTCAGAAAACATTATCTTGCATAATGATATGTTGGTTTAGCAGACTTTCAAGCAGCCATCAGTATTGGAAACAAACAATGAGTGGGTTTAACTTCCGTGTGTAAACTTCCTGGTGAGGTAAATAAAACAAGATCTTCAGTCGAACTTCGATATCTCGAACTCGCTTAAATTCGAACTATCCGATAGTTCGACACATGAACTGCATTTTTTCATGCTCGGTTAGGTCGAACATACCCATATTTCAAAGTTAAAACGTGACTAGGCCACGTTTTAACATTGAAATACGGGTATTTTCTATTTAACCGAGTTTGAGATATCGAAGTTCGACTGTATTTGGAAATACTGTAGATATTGGCAATTTAACCTTCCCTCATCACTTGTTTACAATATTTGATACAGGTAAGTACTTAACCCATCATTACGCCTTTTAAGCCTATAATTTATTGCTCCACTGAAGAGTTATGAACATGCACCATAAGATATAGTTTCTGTATCCTAGCAAGTGGTAGCTTTAAGCTGACTGAAAGTGAAACAGAATAATGCCTTACGGTGCGTTATGCTTTACTTTAACCTACTTTAAGTGGTCATCAAAACTAGATACTAGGTTTGGGATAAGAGCAGGCCAAAACAGAAAGCTCCTGACGAATCTTTCTGCTTCCATTCAGGACTGATTTTTAAAGTACCTACCTGTCAGAAAAAGTATTTGATTGAGGATTTGTTAAAGGTGTGTAAAAGTACTCGATCTATTAGGGACGGGTTAAAACATTTCACTAAACTGTTATGTACTTTAACTCATGAATCAGTTCTATTATTAACTCTTTTAACACCATGGACCTGTTTAAAGTATTCTCATATCATTTTCAAACAGCGTAGACCCATATCAGAGGGTTCATATAGGGACCCTCTGATCTGGGTCACTGTGACACTATTTGCTAATTTAGACCAGTATTCAAACTACCCAGAATTCCAAGTAGACTGGTTCATTATGGGTCACTAAAACGATCCACAATGAAATCTAATAACCTTGAAGAGTTATTTAGTGTTGAAATACACTAGTTAAAAGATGATTTCAAGGTCCAAGACTGCAACTTGGTGTGTTTACAAGCAGTTGTGATCCAGATCAGTCATTGGGCCATTATGTGTCTGATCAACATCAAAACAATTTGTCATATTGACTATGTTGCTAGGAATATACAGATGAATAATAACATTATACAATTTTATATGAAGACAACTTTGAAGCAGACTGCTTTTTTCAATATTTATAGGGTTTATGCGGTATTGTTCCTCCCATTTGTTGTTTACATCAAGCATCATCTTTCTGTAAGATAGGCAGATAAATCAGACCACATTTTCGAGAAATTGGAAGTGTAAATCTGATTTTGAATGTTGCATTGGTTCAGGCTTGATGTCATACTGGTTAATGCTTGGTTGCTTTTCTGGCTAAATCACTGCTTTGGGATGGGTTGTATTATTAACCCATTTGTGCCCACTATCCCATATATGGGACATAGGCAAACAGTGTAGACTCTGATCAGACGCCGCATTATGCGGCGTCTGATCAGAGTCTACACTGTTTGCTCATAGAAATTTTAATATAAAACAAAATGAAATTTTTGACCAGGCATCCATTTGATAACAATGGACTAATCCAATATATAAACACGGAAGAAGCCACTGGGTATAAATGGGTTAAGTTATAGATAGCGGTGTCGGCACCATTATAACCTTTACAAACAGTTTGGATCCCGTAACGCGGCGTCGCATCAGGATCCAAATTGTTGACAATTTGATTCATTTTGAAACTACTTTTCGAGCTGTAGCAGACAATGATTGTTGCAGACGAAAAACCTGCCCAGCAATTGTTCCTTCCCTTACATCTTGTTTTCAGCATTTCACACAACAAACTGCTCATCTCTTTGCACTCGAATAGCGAAATCCTGGTTACTTTTGCAAGCAGTTTGTGTCTAGATGATATACAAAGTAACTCAGCGTTTCATCAGGATCCGAACTGTTTGACACCCAGTCCTATTTTGGAAATTACAAGATACAAGATACAAGAAACTTTGTTTATAGTTGGGTGTTTACAAACATAGATTTAACAAGGGAGTTTACTTATGCCCCCTTCAACTATTTTCAGGTTAGTTTGTTGTAGTCTATTGTTCTTATGATATTAGGTGATATTTATATTATGACTTTGTATGACCTCTTAAAGACATTTTTGACCAAATAAAATTCCCGAAATATCTTTATGAAATTTTCAGTTTAGGTTCTTCAAACATATCTAAGTACCATGGCAAAAAGAAAAACATAGGTTATAATGGTATTTTTTTGTCTATGGGTATTTGAAATGTATGATATGGCCATCCTCGGCAAAGAGTCGGCATGCGTTATTTTGCCTTTCTAAGACGACGTAGAGTAATAATTGGCACAAACAAACATTAAAACAGTTAAAAAGTGATGCTCACTAAACATTAATACAAAGAGTACAGTTTGTTGCCTAATATTTATGTATTTTTTAAAATTGTTTTCGGCTCCAATTCAATGAAAACACTCACTCAATCAAAATCTGCCCGAAATAAATTGATGAAACTTCTCACAATAAAAGCTATAGGTGTGAATAATAAGACAATGGTAAAAAACGCATTAGTTATAATGCTTCTTTTGAAACTATAGGCACTTTCATACATATACCAACGGCCTAAATAAGCAGACGGCTTTTTTATGTGATCTCGGGTTCACGCTTATATTCAATTTGATTGAAGTTCTGGGTTATTAACTTAGCCTTATTAGATAGAGTATTTGCCAAGTTTCACGTACTTTCATTTATAAAGTACAATTTCATGAATTCAACGTCGATAAATGGAGATTGATTGAAACCGAAAGTATCTACGGGAGGTAACCGATATACACGTTTTCGTTGAGTAACGATGCTTGTAGATTTATCATCCTTCGTTAAAAGCCGCTAGTTGTCTCACGAATTGGTAGCGTATGCCGTTAATTTAGTTTTGTATTACATGTATTTGTCATGCTTCGTCTTCGGGCGGCATAGGCACTTTCAATAAACGTCGAATGGTGAAATCCACGTTTTTGCTGTCAGTTACTCCCAAGAGAGTTTACTAATTCCCCCTTCGCCTATTTTCAGGCAAACTAAGAGAACCCCGACGGGAGAGTCCGTTACATATCATTAAGATCAGCAGCAGACGAAAATTGTTGCAGAAGAAAACATATTAAGCATTCGTATAGTAAAGCAGACGGAAAGGAAAGCAGAAATTTCCTAAAGTTGCTTTACTTCCAGCCTGCTTTGAGCCGCTTAAATGTTAGAATGAAAAACAGCTTTCATATTGATCATTTATCTTGACACAGTAGAAATATGAAAAAATACTTTTTGAATAGGTCAAGTTATATAATCATAATGGAAATGATTTAATTCTTTAATATCTAACGCCGATTTAAAATATTCTCCATACAAATTTAGCTTCAAACTCCCTTATGACTTAAGTAATACTTTGGCAGATTTTTGGTCATATACAGATAACAAGTGAGTCAATTTAAAAACCCAAGTGCTTCTCATCAGTAATATGTTTATATATTTTTTACTCCACAGCCCCTGTAATTATATAGCAATTTGCAAGGATTAATGCGTGTATTTACTTGTCTGCTAAACTAACTATCACAAGCAGGAAAACATCTTATAAGATGTAAAAAACACAATTTGGCACCGATCTACACATCAGTAGATAATCGCCTAGATCCGTCTACAGATTATAGCAGTATAGTAAAACATCGCTTAAACCACAGTTAAAATAGGTATTAATGATGGTCTTTATGACAGATGGCAGCTTAATGCAGGACAAATATAATGTTGAAAACTCCTCGCTTCTGCAATATTTTTGTCTTGCACTAAGCAGTGATCTATCTTTAATGGTCCCCTTTCTCCCTGCCTAGTTGGTCGCTCTAGAGAGACTACACTGTACCGTTAGTGTGGCTGTTTGAAGGATTAAGTGAGACAGACCAACTTTATGATGCTACAAACTTGCATCAGTTTCTGTAAAAATATTGGCTGTTGTACAGTGGAGAAAACGTTATTCTTTCTCGTTTATACACACGAAGCGAAAACGCAATGAAATGTAATGCTGGAAATGTCAACTTTGTTAAGTTGTCTTACGCTTTATTTTAATATGAGTTGCAAACAGTTCAGAGCCTGATCAGATGCCACCTGAGAGTTCTGTATGCTTCTTTAATGAAATGTTGCCATGTATTAAACAAAAGTTTTTAAGCTCACTGGGATCTTTGGTTCATAAAAAGCAGTCCTTTTATTATGCGTGGATACAGGTAAAGGATATAGTCCCTAAGAAAGCATCAGCTAGCTTGCTTTAGACATACTTATGACGTCATGAGGTTTCTGACCATGTTAAATCACAGTGATAGAGTACAAGCTTGAGTCTACCCGTGCTTAGGTCTATAGGGCCTATATCAGTAAAAACCAATTGCTATTTCCTTAGTATATGGAAAAATAAATTTTGTAAAAACAAAAACAGATTTTTGTATTCCTTTCATGCACCTTATATATAACAACTACATGTACTTTGTTAGGTTATCTATAGTCAACCATTTTGCATGGCATGTCGTCATGTAACAAAACCCTTTCCTCAATATATATATATATATATATATCTGATAAAGCAAATATGGTATACATATCTGTATGTCAGGCAGATGGTTGCTTAAAGCAATATGAATGTAAAGCAGAAAGGTCATGAATGAGTTTCCCGCTATCTTTCATATTGACTTGAGCTATCGCTTGTTTTTTATAGCACCTTCTGTAAATCCTCGTTTGAATATACTTCAACGGCCCTCCCAACAACGATTCTCTCATCACAACAACGCTTGCCGCTGTTCCCCAATCAAGAAAACTATGTCCAACCTTTTCACGACTGCAGTATAGTCTGCCAAAATAGTCGTTTGCTGTTTTTTCTCAAAGTCACGTGATGGACATTTTGACAGAAAAAAACATTATAACGAGTGGCAAGCAGATTGAATCCAGATCAGACGCCCCGTTACGCGGCGTCTATTCTGGGTTCAAGCTGTTTGCAAATGTAAGCCTATTTCCCTCCTTATAACGGCTCCATCCAAAAAAGGAACACAATCTTTGTCTCCGAATGGCTGTCTTTGTAGAGAGGGAGTGCTGTAGATACTATGGAGTAGACTGATATAGAAGAATCAGTAAAAACACACTATTTTGATGAGTAGAGGGCATCAGGAAAAGTTATACGAACTGTACTTCATGTAAATGTCTTTTAGACAAACAAATGGTTTTAGCTGGACAGGCTCGATGCATAAAAATCATATTTTATGGTGAATAGATGCATACGTGTCTTTAAAGGAAATGCTTACACTGCAGTGGTAAGTTCCCGGTAATATGTGCATTAAACCATGATTACATGCTATTCATCTGTCAAGCGTGAAACTGATGCATTTTCCATTGACAAAGACTACAGTCACATGTCGGTAAACAGCCATGCAACGAAGAACCATCAAGATGTTCCCAAGACAGGGCGAATATATACTTTTGTTATGCATATAGTTATCACCTGTCTTAAAAGTGTAATATGCGTATTCTTTTGAATGGTCATAACCTTACTTTGAAGAAGTGCACATGTAATCAAAGGCATATGACTGCTAAACGCAAGACGACAATACTGCTAAAAGTTCTTGCAGTAACTTGTTGCTTTTTCGTTTCAAGCATTTAGCAACCAGTTTTGTAAAAGTGAATGCAAATGAGAATTGTATTAAATGGTTGTTTAACAGAGAATTGACTGTAAGTACTTTATATTAATTGTACTACACCAGTTGTCAGCAGGCTTGGGAACCAATTATAAATGCACCGTTTTGTTCCATCACCATTCTGCCCCAGATGATGTATCTCGGTATTTACATTGTTGGTCTAATGTATATATAGTAAGCCAGTTTATTTGTTTATTTAAGTCTCATCAAGGTTACAATACATATAAAAGTACAAACATACAACTAAAATCAAAACAATGGCATTCTTTATAGAATCACAAGAGGCTGTGCTCTTTAAGAATAACTATACATAATATATGTACCACAACTATCAAATGATATAATATATCTACGCGCTCAGGCTTATATATATATAAGTATACTGAGCGGATAAAAAGCAAACAGCAACAGCTAATTATTTTGAAAGACATTGTTAAATAACCTATCCTTAATTGTAAAAAATGGACCGACCTAATTAGAACCTGGAATTGTCCATTTAATATGCTGGGGGCTACTGAGAGTTAAATGGTAGGGTCAAACAAGTGTTCTGTTTCAGTTTTATTTATTTCTCTTTCAGTTTGAAACATACAAAAACATGAGAACAGTCCCATACATACTAATTCACAATTTGTCAAGGAAACACGTATATAAATATTCTATGAATCTATTATGAATATATTATTAATATATTAAACCACGTGTAATTGTATACATACATGAAATAGATACCAACCAACCAATTTGAAAAAGAAGCATTGTTAGTAGTTCATGTAGATGGCAGCTGTATGCAGAGCAATGCAAAACTATCCTAATAAATTGTGATCTCTAGAATACACTTGTTCTGTTATGAGCAGCCATCTCTCTGCTGGATCAACCATGCTTCGTTGAATGATTGCTTAACCTTTTGGAAACTGCTTAAAATTTTGAAACAATTTATGAACCTTTTTCTTTACTTTCGGCCTGCTTAAAGCAGCCTCTGTCAGGAGATATGAAAATTCTCTATAGCTTTTCATATGGGTTGGACTTATCTTAAAAACATCTGAGTCATGCCATGAGAACACCTGACTAATTGCATCGCAAACAGTGTAGATTAAGGCCAGCCACGGTGTCAAAGACGCGGTGGCTGGTCTTGATCAACACTGTTTGACACCTACATACATCTAAAGTATTTTATTTAGCTGTATTATATACGGTATTTGACAATGTAGACCAAACTCAGATACAGAACCTGATATGACAGCGGTGCTCTGTCTATATAATGTTGCAGTGCAATACGGCTGGTTTTGTCATGGCACGTGTTCACTTATTTTTAAAAAAAACCCACTAGAAACAGGATATTGAGAGGTTAAGAGGAATATGATTAACCCAGTGTTGATTGTACTCACAGGTTGTGTGATCCATGTGAAAGAAGAATGCAAACAGACGTTTCACATTGTCTGTTCTGTCAGTCAGGAGAGCTGTAAATAATAACCATTCTTTGTAATGTCTACACAATGATGGATTGCATATTGATCTGTAAATGATTATAATATCTGTTCACATACACATGTTAGGAAAAGCTTGCTCAAGATGTTTCGTCCCGAGTCCTAAAGGAAAGTATACAAACAATAGGCCAGCAATTACATTTTTCCACTTAGCATTTGTACTTAAATATTCTTAGATTATTTGAATCTATAAAATTTAAAACTTTGTAAGAATTCTTTGAACCTAATAGGATTTTGTATTTACAAAGGTTATTACATAGGTGACAAAAGAAGAAATCCATACAATATAGAAAACTAATTTGTTAAGGGTGTATCAATGTCATAAGCCAATTTTTCAAAGTATCAAACTTTTTTTCTAACATTGTTTTTTTTGGAAGAGCTGTTTATGATGAATGAAAAAATGAAAAAAAATATATATGGTGGTGTCCTTTTTTTTTAGCTACAACGATTTGAAAAAGGTACATCAAATTTGGACTGTTTTTTCAAATTTTACCCATTCAAGTCAGTCAAGTCAAATCATTTTATTCGGCATAACATGATACATGTCTGTTGCCTTACACTAGGCGGTTGATAAACATGAAAAAAGCATTAAGAAGAGAGTGAACATCATTTTAAACATACAGGGAGATTATTGCTATAAATAAACAAGGTGTCTAAATAAACGTATGTTTTTGTTTCCGGACCAGGCATCGACATTGATGTCTGGTTTGGCTCCAAATCTAGTTTAATACTTTTTTGCACTTAATTCTTTTTTACTTGATATTCATGATATAACTAGCAAAAAGAATATAACATATAATTATACTGGCCTTTGATCGGTGATATTAACATCATCTGATCAAGTTCCGGTATAAATGCATCTCGAAACAAATGCGATATACTGACATAATACTTTGACTAAATTAAGGTCTTTACAATATCACAAAATAACAAGATATAATTTTGCTACGATTACCAATCTGCTGGTTCTAGTTTTAAGGTTGGTTCAATATTTTCAACTTACAGTTATATTTCGATCATAATTCTTTTCATTTTTGAGCGTTACAATAGGTTTAAGTCCTGATAAGACGACACAATTGTTTTCGTCTTATCAGAATCAAAGCGAATTGAATTTGAAATTGATCTGCATTTTCATACTGAAAATTGACATTACTATATTTATGATTGAACATAACAAAACGAACAATATGTACACATATATATAACAACACTATCTAGTCAATCAATCCTGTGACAATAGTTCGGATGCACTCATCCATTTACTGATAGATGACAAGTTTATTACGATTTTTAGGGGTTTGAACCTAGTTTTCCGCAAAGTATATTGCAAACGAAGAAAACCCATATCAGGTGGCTAAGCCGAAAGCCCCCAGATCTGGATAAGCAGCGTTTGCAAATAGATAATTTACTTATTTCGAACAAATTAGGTTTTGAACATTAGTATATATACCTATATTATATGATATACAATGGATTATAGTGATTTCCATGTCGGACATGGAATATTTGGGAAATATCGTGACTATGTGGTGAGTACTAATTATTAGGATAATTTATTTGTAATGCAATGGATGTAAGTACGGTTAACATGTAAGATTGCTGTACTATTTTGGCATATGAATGTTTTGCTAAATAATATCTCATATATACATTATTATACATTTTCAATTTGCTATACATTTAAGATTCGATTTCAGGCTCTCTAATTTCGTTAGCCAAGTAAATAAACTTTGCTAACTTATTAAGGAGCCCAGACTGTTGTGAAGTCATAATAGATTTGAACTTTTGTATAGTTGGCCATGAGCAATGATATGGAGGAAGTATACTTCGTCGCAATTCTTGGTATTTAGGACAGACAAGTAGGAAGTGATATTCATTTTCAATACAATTCATATTACAATGGGTGCACAATCTCTGATCTCTTTCAATATTCCGGTATCTACCTTCTTCAATTAATAATCTATGTGCCGAGCATCTTAATCGGCATAGTGATTTACGATACTTATCATTGAAGACACACTTAATATACTTTTCTATCTCAAAAGAGCTTTTAACAACCGCATATGTTTCAAGCTTTGGAGAATTCGCAACGTATGCAAACCATGATTGCAAAAACTGATCAATTATTCGTTCAATGACTTTCTCTAACTGTAAATTTGTAACTGAACCGTTATTCCATAAGTACCCAAACCCTAAGGAAAATAACATATTTCTAACTTTATCTGCCCACGAATTCTGATAAAGAGCATTTCCGTTTTCATCGATTAAAGAATTGAAAACTTTATTGATCAGGGAATTATCTGAATTTATAATTTTATACCAATACTTTACAATTCTAATTTTTCTGATTACTGACAAAGGTAGCCTACCTAATTCTCCGTACACGGCATTATTTGTTGTTTTTTGTCTAATGTTTGCTTTATAAATTTAGTGTGTACTTTCTCAATGTCTGGTGCTACGTGAAATCCCCATATTTCTGAGCCATAATTCAATATAGGCGATACCATCGAATCAAAAATCTTTACTTTTTCTGTTACATTTAAGGGTATAATATCAAAGAGAGAGTTAATCGAAAATAATGCTTTCATTCCTTGTTCAGACAACTGCTTTTGTGTTTGATAAAACGACCCATTAGCTGATAATGTAACTCCTAAATAAGTAAATGTCTTTACATTTTTAAGCATTTTGCCATCGTATTTAATATCAACATTATATGGCCTGTTACCGTTTTTAAAGGTCATTACAACAGTTTTATCAGTGTGTACCACTATACCCCATTGCTGACAGTACTCATTTAGATGATCAAGTAGTTTTTGCAAACCATCCTTAGTATAAGAAAACAAAACAGTGTCGTCTGCAAATAATAGCATGTAAATTTGTAAGTCATCTAGTGTGATATGTTCAACATTATCTGACTGCAAAGAGGTGCGCATATCATTTATAAAAAATAAGAATAACAATGGAGATAACGGTTCTCATTGTTTAACCCCCATATAGCTGTCAAAAAAATCACTCAGCTCACCATTTACCTTAACGCAAGATTTAACATTCAGGTACATTGATTGTAACATTTTAACCATTTTTGTTGAAACACCATATTCAATTCATTTCAACCATAGACCATCTCTATATACTAGGTCGAACGCTTTTCGAAAATCGATAAAAGCACAGTGGAGTTTTTTCTTCTCAAACTTAATTACCTTTTCAATAAAAGAATGCAAGATAAAAGCACAATCTATTGTACTCCGATTACTTCTAAAGCCAAATTGGTAGTCCGTTAGCAGATCATTTTTTCGGCCCAATTTCTCAACCTATTGTCTAGAATAAATGAAAAAACTTTTGAAAAAATACTTGTCAAAGTGATGCCACGGAAATTATTAACATCGTTAAGGTTACCCATTCAGAGTACAAGCTTCAGTAAAATTTATTTCAAAACAAAACAAACATGATAATTTGGGTTTTCATTATTTATTTCATGTCTATGGTGGTATTTTCACATATAGAAACCAAATTTAGACAAAGCAGGCACCAGGTTTGAACAATATGGATCCTTGAATATCAAAAATATGCTTTGTATAGGGCATGATTTTAATAGATTTTTTATTTTATGAACAAAATTTAAAAAGTTTGAAAATGAAATAGTTCTAGTATTAAACTTTTTTTTATATTCTACCAGATAAAAGCCCATGCTAAGGCAGTTCAAAATATGAAAAGAAATTGAAAGGTCAGTGTTGAAAATTTCGAGTTATTAAAGTAAAAAGAGTTATCTCCCCTTACAAAAAGTACCATATCGATGATATTTAGAGCTTTATAAATTTCACATTTGGTGCCCTTTATTACTTAAATTAGTTTTTGTATGAAGAAATATTACCATAGATAGGAACTAAATAACACAAAACCAAATTATCATATTTGTTTTCATTTAAAATGGATTTTATTGAAGCGGGCTGTTTGAAAAGGACAAAATAACAGGAAGTGGGTGGGGTAAATTTTATATGGCCGTAGAGCCAACTGTTGTTCACCAAAATATACACTTTTTCTATTTTTTTCATTCATCTAAAATAGCTCTTCAATACAAAACCATCATAGAGTGTTTTCATATACTTTGAAAATTTCCCAAAGTCATGACATTGATACACCCTTAAGGAATTCAATTTCATGTATTCCTATTTGATGTCAAAACAAAGAATATCAATATTCAATAAGCATTTGACTAGCAATATGAAATGAATAACCTTATTGTATTGACCATGTATTATTTGTATGTATTTTTAAAACTGTATATACTTTGTGAAAATTGATAGTAAAAGAAGTTGAAAAACTTCACCCCCCCCCCCCCATCCCCCCGCCGAAAAAAAAAAGAATTCTTAGAAATACAATGAAACTCGTGTGTTTCCAGCGATTGAACCCTTTCACTGCCAAGAGCGACAACACTTACATTTGCAAATATATTAGTTTCGGATCCATATCAGACGACACGTAACGCGGCGTCTGATCAGGAGCCAAACTGTTTGACACTCATATCAATGTTTCCTAAGTCAACAACGCAAAGTTTCAAAAAAATTAAAGAAAAAATAAGACGAAATATATTTGTCAGATAATATGGCCGCGAATGTTTAAGATGATACATATGTCCGTCATACTTTTTTATTTCAAACAATATCAGCTTTTTACCTGCATGAGACGATCAGATCGGTTTTTACGAACTCACATGCAAAGTTTCAGATCCATCCGGGCTGTGAATGACGAAAGATCGTGAAAAATGTGTTTTCCCCATAGTAAATTTGGCTTCAGTTGTTTACAAAGATGGCCGACTTTGTGATTGTGTGTGACGTTGTGGGACAGTCCATTTTACGTTGGGTGAAGCGGGTCTAAAGAAACTTAAAAATGATATTGTAATTCGGTGAATGGTGATCTCAAAGTGAAATTAAGACAAAAAATAGATTTTTTCATCGTTATGTTCAATGTTCTATCCTTTGAGTAAATAGTCAGACCTTTAGATGCATTATGACGAAATCAATTAATTTGTGACGTTTTTAAAGATATTACGTCACGCAGATTGTAGTATCTATTTATACTTTTTAAGTCGATCCATTGTTAGCTATTGGAGAGAACAGGTCTTCATTTTCTTTCATCGTTCTGTCGGATCACGGTTACACATCTTTCTAAAGGGAATTTGTCAACTTAAAGCGTTAGATCATACCAAATTGATCGAAGACTATGATTAGCGTCCTCGAGTGTATAGATCTAGATTTTTTGGTTGCTGTCCAGATCATGTAGATCAAGGCCAAGGTCTAGATCTACATTTTTTTTAAAAATACTTTTGAAAATGTTATAGATTTCTAGATTTAGATCTGAATCACCTTTAATGATGGATCTAAATTAGATACATTGTTTTTTCAGACACGTCTTTTACTTCTTTCTTGTAAACAGCAAAGTTAGAATGCCGTATTGCGTATTGTTTCATAATTTAAAAGATGTTTATTTAATTTATACGTTAGACTCTGTCTTTTAAAAATAAAGAAGAAAAAAATGCATTTTACGAACGATGGCTGGTAATACCTGGATACCTGGATACCTATTCTTCGGGTTGAAAGGCTACGCCTGTGGTACCCGCTCTTCACAGTATAAGTATTTGGCTGAACTGTCAACGCATGCGTGGGGGCGTGTACTGTATTGCCTTATACTCCAGTGCTTATCTAAATTGTCTTTGAATTTATTTACACTTCCAGAGTTCACAACATACTCTGGTAGACTATTCCAGTTGGTTGTGACTCTGAGACCAAAAGAGTACTTCCTCACATTTAACTTAGCTCTCCTCTTTTCAAGCTTTCTGCTATGACCTCTTGTCTGTCGCTGTACATTTGGTGGTAACAAGTTGTCCTTATCCACTCTGTCTTTTCCCATGAGTATTTTATATACTTGTATCATATCACCTCTTTCTCTTCTATAATACATTGATGGTAATCTGAGTGCTTTCAATCTTTCTTCATATGGTAAGTGTTTAATGTCTGTGCACAGTTCGGTTGCTCTCCTTTGTACTTTCTCTATATTATCCATGTCACCAATGAATTGTGAAGGCCTCGGTGCATTACCATATTCTAATGTTGGTCTCACTAATATGGTATAATCTTTTAATAATGTTCTTGCTTCTATTTGTGAAAGTTCTTTTAATGATTCCCAGAGTTCTGTTATCTTTATTGACAGCAACATTGGTGTGATGATGGAATTTAAGTTGATCATCGACTTGGATGCCTAAATCTTTCTCTAATTGTGTTTCTTCTAACTGTTGGTAAACTCCATCATTGTATCTCATGTTATATGTATGGTAGGGTTTCCGTATCCTAGATGCATGACTCCACATTTGCTTGCATTGAACTGAAGAAGCCACTTATTGGACCAGTCGGACAAGTTTTTGATGTCTTCCTTCATCTTTTGTCTGTCATTTTCTGTTGCAACCGGCCCAAAAAGCTTTGTATCATCCGCAAATATCCTGACCACATTAGCTGTAACGTCTGGAAGATCATTAATGAAAATGACGAAAAGTATTGGGCCGAGGACACTTCCTTGAGGTATACCACTGGTGACATTAGACCACTGTGATGTGTGACCATTCAAAGAGACACGCTGTTTCCTCCCATGCAAGAAGTTGGAGATCCATACTCTGATTTTCCCATCTATTTCATAACTTTTCAATTTGCCTATCAGACGTTCACGAGGAACAGTGTCGAATGCTTTCTTAAAATCTAAATACACAGTATCTATAACTTCCCCTCTGTCTAATGCTTCTGTCCACTCATCTATGCAGGTTAGTAGCTGTGTCATGCATGATCTACCTGTCACAAATCCATGCAGGACAAATAAAGAAAGTGTCTGGAAATCACATGGATCCCGTTTGATGGGACTGACACTTATACTTACTACTTACTGGCGTTCACCGTCTACAACGCCAGTCCAGATTCTGTCATGAATGATGTGGTCCTCCTCAAGTCCTCCATCTGTCCATATAACTTGGTCTGTACGGATGTCGGGTCTGGCCACACATACTTTCTTTTTTCGTCCAAATTTGGGCACCTCTGCAGTATATGCTCTGTCGTTTGCTGTTCAAGGCCACAGGTACACAAGGGGGGTGGGGCTATCTTCATCTTGGTGAACATGTGTGAGTTGAGCCTATTGTGTCCAGTGCGGAGCCTTATGATAGCCACTTGTTCCTTTCTGTCAAGCAGATGGTAGTCATCTCTTCTTGTCTTTGGCTTCATAAGAGTCTTGATCACTGTTGCCTTCTCCTCGTGTGTGACCATGTTAAGTGGTTGGTCTCCAGTGGCCCCAAGCTTCGCCAATCTATCTGCCCTCTCATTTCCAGGAACACCACAGTGAGATGGTATCCACTGTAGGCATACCACTCTGTTCTGGCTTAGCTTGTGTAGTGCCCTGGACATGGCTGGCAATCTGGCACTCCCAAAGGCCTGGAGAACTGACATTGCATCTGTCAGGATGACCACTTTTGGACAGTTCTCTTCTGATTCTTCAATCAAGTTTGCTGCCTGTAAAATTGCTTCAACTTCTGCTCTATAGTTGGTACGGTGTTTTCCTGTTGCAGCATTTATGGTCTCCGATCCTCCAGAGATGTGAGAGATGTAAACACCCGCTCCTCCATCTTTTATTGCGGCTGAGGCTGAGCCGTCTGTGTAAACATGGGTCCATGTGTCTGACGGGTATTTGTCTTCAATCATGGCCATTGTTACAGATCGCCTGGCGTTGTCATCCATCGCATCATTTTGAAGACCGGTACAGTTGTGCTGATGCTTAGGTTTGAGGTGTCATGCTTCCAAGGTTCAGAAAGGTCTGATGCATGGAAAGGAGCTGTTTGGGGTACCAGCTGAGCAGAATGACTTCTGTGTAGCCTCTTGGACTCGTGCAGAAAACTGCCTCTTTTCAGACGATTTTTGGTCAGGCTTTCCAATGTTTTCTTCATTGGGTGGTCTGGTAGATGTTGGTATTTACTGGCTTGGACAAGTGCTTTGGTGTCTCTTCTCTTGACCAGCGGTTGGATATTAGTTAGATCCTCCATTGCCTTGATTGGTGTTGACTTCATCGCTCCAGTGATAAGCCGTAGGGCCTGGTTCTGGACTTTTTCAAGCCTCTGCTGATTTGTCTTGGCTGTGGTCATCCAAACTGAGGAACCATACTCCAGGACAGGCCTGATAGTGCCGAGGTATACTGTTCTAAGTATCTTCTCCTGGGCTCCCCAATTTGTGCCTGCAAGCTTCCTCAAAATGGCAAGCTTCTTTCGTGCCTTTGCTTCAGCAGTGGCGAGGTGAGCTTTCCATGTGAGCCTTTTGTCGAAAGTCACACCAAGGTATGTTGCTTCGTCCACTTTTTCAAGAGGGATGCCACTAATCTTGATGGTACCAGATGCCTGCTTTGGTGACAAGGTGAATAGCGTGGTACATGATTTTTCTGTGTTGACTTGAACACACCACTCATCTGCCCAGGTGGTCAGTCTGTCGGCTGCTTCTTGCATCCTGTAGTGGGCAGTTGATGCATATTCCTCTGAGCACCAAAGGACAAGGTCGTCTGCGTAGAGGGCTGCTTCACTCCTCTCGGAAGTTCTGCAACCAGATCGTTGATAAAGAGGAGAAAGAGTGTAGGAGACAGAACTTCTCCTTGTGGTACACCATGTCTCTGTAGGAATTTCTGACTATTTAAACCATCAACGTTGACCTTCGCTCTCCGGTTGAAGAGATAAGATTTCAACCACTTGTACATTGTGCCTCCCACACCATGTCGTTGTAGCTTGACCAGAAGACCATCCGTCCACACCTTGTCAAATGCGCTTTGGAGGTCCACCCATGTAACAAGAGTGACCTTTTTTTCTTGGAATGCATTTTCTATTTCCTGGGCAAGGTATGTCGTTTGGTCCTCAGTAGAGCGAAACATCCTAAAGCCAGCCTGCTGGTGAGCCAAGAGGTTGTTTGTCTCCAGATACCACCTCATACGTTGGTTAATGATGCTCTCCATGGTTTTTCCAACTGCACTGGTGAGGCTGATTGGACGGTAACTTGCAGCTTTCCTCTTGTTCTTTCCACGTTTGAGGATAGGTGTCATTACCGCTTTCTTCCAAATTTGGGGAAGTCTGCCTTCCTTCCAGCTCAGGTTGAAAATATCCAGTAGGGTTTTTGTAGCATGGGACCCAAGGTGGGTAAGCATCTCATTTGTTATGTGGTCTGGTCCAGGCGACTTCTTGGCCTTGAGCTTTTTTAGGGCTATATTCAGCTCATGGGGTGTGAGGCATGTCTCCATCACTTCCTCTTTTGACCTGTCTTTCCTTCTCTCTCTCTCCTCTCTCCGAACATCCCTCCATCTTTCTCTATTGATCTGGATGTTGCTCACTTCTTCGTAGTTCTTAGCAAACTTATTTGCAGCCTGTTTTCCAGTCAATAGAGAATCTCCATCTTCCACAGTTGTTTTGCCACGTTCTCGTCCTCCTTCATCGTTCAGTTGCCTGGTAAGTTTCCAGAGTTTAGATCCGTCCTTCTCTAGATTCAGGGATGCAGTTTTTTCTTGCCAACTTGCTCTTCTAGCTTGGATCTTTGCTCTGACAAACTTGGCTCTTGTTTTCTGTAGATGATCATGTCTTTCCTGAGAGGAACGAGTCTCAGCTTCCCTTCTTGCTTCAGATAGCTCTTCCTGAAGGGCCTCCAAATCTTCATTCCAGTATGGCTTGTAGTCTCTCCTGGCACCTCGTGGAATACACTTGTGTGCTGCCTTAAGAAGAGCTGCGTTGAAGTCTTTGGTAAGATTGTCAATGTCTCTACCATCAACCCTTATATCTCTACAGAGATCGTTGTTGATTTCTCTGTAGGAGCTCCAGTCAGCTTTCTTGTAGTTCCAGCGTGGAAGACTCGGTTCCTGTACTGTATTGTACTGACACTTATAATGCATGATATCTTGCAGGGTTTTAAAATCATTTAATGCTCCACAATTAGTGCAGATCTAAAAATATACGTGTGTCTGTTTCAGAAGAAAGTAGGAGAATATCACAAAAAGTTATTTATGGTTGAATATACTAGATCTAGAAGAACTTTTTTCTCGATTTAGATTTAAAACAGTCATGGGCTAGGGTTAAAAATTAGTCCGCCACCAAAACTTAGGATTAGGAACTTAGTTAATGTAGGGTTAGGGTAAACTTTACAATATGTCCGTAGAAATTTTCGTAGAAATTAACTGGCCATCTCTTGTGACATTTACCTGATTATTTATTGTAACATTAATCTGGCCACTTCTTGTGACATTAACCTGGCCATAAAAAAGACATTTTTGGTGGCGGACTAATTGTTAAATTGAACATAAGCAAACATCACTCTCTCATTCTAAAATCAAACGTCATCTGTTAAACAGTTAACTCTATCTCTCCTCTCTCACTCGCTAATTCTAAAATCAAATATTTGCCTAACTCTCTCTCTCTCTCTCTCTCTCTCTCTCTCTCTCTCTCTCCATCTCTCTCCCCGATGCGTTTATTAAAAAAATCCTTTTTGACGTCATAAAATCGGTTATAGATTTATTTCTTAGATGATTTCATACAATAAAAACTTATTGCAACAACATCAAAAAACAAGGTAAATAGACCAACACAATTCGTTTAACGGACTTATTTGCAACACTATCGTGCAGCATATTAATTTATAGCTGTCACACCTGCAGAAAAATGGAATAGTCCTTGACGATTTACGCACATGCGCATTACGTTACATTACGACACACGGCGGCCATTTGCAAACACAACTGACCGCAAGTTTACTAAAGGAAAACAATAGTTTTCAGGATATCTCCCTACTCACAGTCCCGATATTTCTCAAACTTTGCCTGTGAGTTCGTACAAAACGATCTGATCTGCTCATGTTGGTACAAAGCTGAAAATATTTGAAATAAAAAAATTTTCGATACAAATTCAGTGACAGAGCTTAGTGAAAAGGACAGTAGGACTAAAGTACTGCAGAAAGCTTCAGTAGCTCTGTCAATTCGTTTTTGGCCATAAACTGTCTAAAACTGATCATGCATTTGTTTTCAATAGTACTGGTAGCTTAACACACGTTTTAATATACTCTGAGTGCTAACTTTCTACAACGACACCCAGTGGGAGACACATATTTGTATAGTGTTCGGAGGGAAAACAAGCCCCCTTCATTCCACTACCTTACTCAAAGTGCAATGGTTATTTGCAAAATGTTTAGATCCTGATTAGAGGCCCGCTAACGCGGCGCCTGATTAGGATTCAACGCGTTTGACACTGGTTATGATATTACTTTAGTCATTTTACCTAAAATAAAACCAGAAGAGAGCTATGTAAAGCATATGACGTCTTGGCAGTGGTTTAATGTACGGTAATTGTCTTGTTTGGGCAACTGGGGTAAGCATAACAGTTCGGAGGGCCGTTGTACGGAAGGAGCTGTATACCAGTTTTATCTGTCTGGAAAATCTAAACATTCTGAATCAACACATATAAGTATGAATGACAGGAAGGATTTAATTCATTGAACCCTAGTTGAGTGTAGTCGTACATTTTACAAGTAGTTTACCTGAACAGAGAACAATCCGTGTAATTAGTATAGACCCAGATCAGAGGAATCGATCGTACTGGAGACATTTTGAGACATTTGATCAGAGTGTGTATACAATGTTTGTCATTTTTGCAATATATTGTCAAACAACTTTGATAAGTTGGAAATAGAAAGTGTCCATTTGAGGTTTCAGAAACGAATAAGTTCAGCACTAATGTACTTAGATTTTCTACAGACCTTTCAATCACAGGGGATGAATCAATATCACACCAGCCAGGGATTAAACTATGACCTCACAATCACTAGTCTGCTACTAACCTTTGGTTCTTCAGTATACTCATAAATACATAATATATATTAGACAGTTTATTGGCAAATAGTGAAGACCAAGATAAGATAACATTTCAGTTTCAATTTTATTTCATGGTTCAATGGTAAAAGGCGGTCTTTGCTAGTAGCAGCGGCTGAAAAATTAACGTTATGCAGTCCTCGTCATATTTTTAAAACTATTACTCAATTTTGAACATTTGGATCTTGGTCAAATCTTGTATTAATGGCATCGTCTCTTGACTGAAACAGTTATGGCTTAAATGTCACTGAAGTTGTCATTAACCCTTATCATGCTGAATTGTCGTCTGCGAAACAATATTATTATCAGTTTTAACGGTTTTTGATCTGACGAAAAGTTGAATATCAGTGACAAACAGTTTGGACAAAGATCAGACGCCGCGTGTCGCGGTGTCTCATCTGGATCCAAACTGTTTGCAAATATTAGCCAAGTCGCGCTTAGCATGACATAGGTTAAAGACATCACATGACCAAGCTTGGGTGGTAACACCTACCCCCGTATATAGTTTGAGTCAAAGCATGCAGAGCATGCACTAACGGTGGTAGCGTCTAGGCAAAGAATCATTCAGGCGTCTCATGTGAGGCCCGCACCTAATATTTGATAGCTTGGTTAGTAAAACCCATTGAAAAATCTATTGAGATCTATTATGTAAGGGCCTCTATTCAAAGCTGAGCCATTGCCTGAAAAATTTTCTCATGCTGTATACCGGTATATACCTGTACTTTGACACCTACTAAACAATGAGGGGGGAATCAATGAAAGGACTGGCTTAATGTCTTTAGATGCAACATGTTTGTATAAATTAAAAAAAATGCGAACAGATTCAGATATGTATATGATAAGATTCGTTGCATCATCCTTCGAGTTTACTTTAAAAGCAACACTCCCCTATTAAACCCATTAAATACCTTACCTCGAGTACACTAGTTATTTGAAAACAGTGTGAGCCGTGATCAGATACCGCGTAACGTGCCGTCTGATAAGGATTCAAATTGCTTAAAACGCATTTTAATCAAACCACCTAAAATTTAAATTTGAGAGACAAAAGCAGACAATTGTGTAAAACTGATGGTGTCATGGTAGTTAAGGTGTTAAAGTAAAGATTTAAGGCCTTTCGCTCACGGAAGTCGGTCTTGCGGGCGAGCGGATATGCGTCTTGACGACATAGACTTTTTTCGTACGTGCTTATACTAGAAAATTTATATAAAGGAAATGTTGATACGATTGAGTACAATCCTTCATAGCGCAGTTAGTATAGTGGTTGACTAGCAATCCAAAGGTCATAGGTTCGAGACCGATCCGATCCAAATATTTTTTTAAGTGTCCGATTTATTGACTTGTCAATCCATAACGCAGTAATCAAGAGACATGTATGTTTAGTCTTCGTTGATTAGAACTAGTGATGTACACGATTTGATCGAACTATAAAGCCACACATTGAAGCTTATCAATACGCTAACCTTTTCAAGATCGATATTGCCCATTATAAGT
The DNA here is from genome assembly GCA_922989275.2 of Gari tellinella. Classification (NCBI taxonomy): domain Eukaryota; kingdom Metazoa; phylum Mollusca; class Bivalvia; order Cardiida; family Psammobiidae; genus Gari; species Gari tellinella. The sequence continues at coordinate 79,740,140 of OV277856.1, forward strand.
ATGTTAAAACAATATAATAAACCTTGTATGCAAGTCCATGAATAAATAATAATGCATTTTAATGACAAAGTTTTAATTCTAAGGTAGATAACTGTATCTAAACAACAAATATCCCACATTTTAATAAGAAAATATGACTGTAATATTTTCTAATTTTTTCAGACTGACTAGTTCATCAACCATATATTTGAATAAAATGAAAACAAATATACATTGAATGAGTCAGTTTTTTGTAATTCAATTTTTTAGCATTTGGTAAAATTTAAATAGCTGATAACATCTTTTTGAACACCTTTATTCAAAATGTTTTTAGCTTTTCTTGTAATGAATGTTGTGGACTACTTATTGGGCGAGAATTATAGTCATTAGCATTATTCATTTTTAAGAAAAATAAAATCATCAAAATTCTAGGTTTTTGTCAGAAAAAGAGACCTTAAAGACAAACCACACGATAAATTTTGCCTATATTTACACACATTGTTCCTTAGGCTATTATCATTCTTCATAAAAAGTTTCATAACAATCGTATGGAAACTATGCGCACATGCGAAGTACCTTAAGTTATATCATAAAGGCTAATGATATATTGGCATTACAAGCAGTACCGATACGTCATCAGATCGAAACATCAACTGTTTCTATATAATTACATGATATATGTACAAAATAGTCTTTATTAAATATTAATACATGACAAACAGTGTAAACATTGATCAGATCACACTACAAAACTAAGTCTATGCAGTTTGCAGTTACAACTATTAAGCAATGCTAAAAGGAAATCTAAATGTTGGTACTGTATATTACATGTATTAGGATAGCAACCAAATCCACAACAAAAGTATTGCAAAATACTCCTGAATGAGCTTTCTGCGTTACTTTTATCTTCCGTTAACCCTTTCCCACATAGAAGCGACTTTTAGCGTATTTAATTTATTCCTTCGCTGAAGAAAATAGTTCCAGTTTATAGCCTCATGAACAATTACGAGAACAAATATGTTTTTATAGCCTAGCCTTAAGGCACATTCTGCTTTACTTTCAACTTGCTTTAAGTAATCATCTGTATTTAATGTTATATACGGGTTATTGGGTAAAGGGTTAAACTACAATCTGCTCTACAGGCCTTTTTCCTGCATGCTTTAGTTTGCTAATTTGCAATATTTGCTGAATTTGCTATCTCCGCGTTACAACCAATTGCCCAGCATAATTGTTCCAACATAAAATGCTTTATGACGGCAATAAAAGTCTATATATAGTATTCAGTAAGTCATTCTATAGAATCGAATAGGGCATCAGCTTGGAAGCTGTAATATCTGCTAAAATGATGAAATTAATTGTAGTCCTTATATTACAAAGCATAATTTCATATTACATTTCCGTTTGCCTTTGCATTGGCCAACATATTAGATCAGATCAAATACAGAGTAATTCGACTTACAATTAGAATCAAAACTGTTTGACACACGTATCTAATTTTCCTAAAAAATGATAAAAATCTAAATTTTAAACACACCTAAAAATGATTTTGAAGCACGTGTGATATTTTGCTAGATAGCACGTGTGATATTTTGCTGGAAAGCACGTGTGATATTTTGCTGGGTGAGCGTTAATAGAGAGTTGTACTTTTAATGTTTATGGTACTTCTAAATTAACTAGAATTTGAATAAATGTTGTAGTCTTTCTGTCATAATTCAGTTCTGTGTTAATCCTTTACCATATAGATTATTTCTAGTCTTGAAGACAGGTAACAACTTAAAGCAAATTTAAAGTAAATCAGAATGCTCCTAAAAAGAGCACTCTGCTTTACTTTAGACCTGCTTTAAATAAGTTACTACATATCTGGAAAGCTGCTGGAAATGCCCTTCTGTGTTTTTGTGTTCAGGACTTCCGAGATAGGAACTACTCTCTTTGTTGTAGAAATAATTAGAGATGTAAAATAAATTAGTCGAAACGCGATACTTCGAACTCGCGTTAGTTCGAACATACCCATATTTCAAAGTTAAAACGTGGCTAAGCCACGTTTAAACTTTGAAATACGTGTATGTTCAACTTAAGTGAGATCGCTTTATCAAAATTAAACTTAAATACTGGTTAGGTCGATTTAAGTGAGTTCGAAGTATCGAGTTTCGACTGAATATATTTTCGGAGTAATGGGTTAAAGATAAGTAATTGACCTATAGAATACCGAAACTAAATCAAAAATATTCAGAATAAGCTTTATACAGATACATGTCGGCTTGTGGAATGTGAAGTATGTAACAAACAGTTTTATAAGGAATAGTTTACGGTGTTACAAGTAGTTTCTATGAGAAAAATGGTGAAATTAGATTTAGATTTTGGAGAAATTCAGCATTTTGGCGTTATGTAGTTAATGAGGGTAAACCAAATAGCAGTGGAACACCATCTATGTGAGGGGTAAAAAAGTGAAGCAATTTAGAAATGTCGAGCTGTGAATGTATGGTTGTTTGGTAGCTGACCATAACTGACCAGTAGCAATCAGACAAAATTAGCTCCATGAAAGTACAGTTTTAACTCTTTCCTCCCTGAAACTTTAAATGGACAATTCCAGTTTCGATTTTTTTTCTAGTCCATTTCTGGCTTTTAAGAGTTGTTTTTGTCAAGTTTGACATTACTGACAAACAGTGAAGACCCTGATCAGAGGGCACTGTTTGCACAAGACAAGTGTATTATTCACATGTTCACTGTTTGAAATGACGCCTATATGCGGGACTAGGGTTCAAAGGGTTAAACTTAGAGCTCTCGCACATTTGTCAATGTCATTAGACAAAACTTTTAATAACATGGTAAACAAAGGTTTAACACGCCTAACATACTTCGTATTGTACTCATTCATCGTTGTTCAACAGGTTAAATTACACGCGCATTTGAAGGATCTGTTCAAAATTACAATGGAAAACGATTTGTTTTAAACTTCTCAACATTTGACAGGTTTTAACATGTAAATTCAAGAAGCACATGATTCATCTCATTTCAGACATCAAAACATATATGCTGCCAGTGATAACGAATGTGGGCCGCAGTCTAAGATCTGATTGAACAATGTTACAAACAGAGATATCGACGGCGCCTAGCAGGGTGCCGATCATCAGATTTAGCTTATACACATATTTATGTGTTTTCATGGCTTTTCCAGACTGATGATGCAATGCTGTTCCCGTGGTTACCCTTGGCATCATGGATACACATTGTCAAGTTTGCAAACAGTTTGGATCCTGATCAGATGCCCAGTAACTCGGCATCTGCTCTGAATACAAAGTGTTTGCTACACTGATCTAATATCTGCAGCACATATAGCTTAGAATTAATCAGTTTCAGTGTCTAAGCAGATAACATTTTAAGCAGAATATATTTAATCAGTGTTGTAAAATGCTAAATCCTTATTATGCTCTATAATCAGTTGCCTAATAATTGTTGTCCGCTATTGTTTTACCCTCATTGAATAAACTTTAAAAAGAATTGTTAAACAGCTTTGATCTTGGTCAGTTCTTATACTAATTAATAACTGATTTAGATACAAATTGTTTGTAAATACCGGAGACACAATAACCTTCAAAATAGATGTAGTTGTATAATGCTACTGCGGATTTGTGTTTGCAAACAGTTTGGATTCAGATTGGACACCAGTAAATTTGTCATCTGATCAAGATTCAAACATGTATCACTTGGACAGTATTTTAGGAAATTAATTAAGGAATCAAATATTTTAAAACATAAAAATTATAAAGCTGACATCATTTATTTATGTACATCGTTAACATTTACAACGCGTCGATTGGATATACACATCACTTGTAAACATTGTAGACCCAGATCAGAGAGCTCTCTTGGAGTTCTCTGGTCTGGGTCTAAATGTTTGACATCGTTTTTAATATTTTAGGAGACAAATCTCTCCAGTTTCGATGTTTAACTGGTCTTTTCACCATTTAACACTTTAAGGGATAATGTTCACACTGTCTGCTATTTACAATCTAACTGGACCAAGGCCAGATACTGAGAAACGAAGCAGGTGATCAAGATTCAAGATGTGATACTAATGAGATTAGTCTATAGATTGTTATAATGTCTGCAAATACAGTCATATGTAGTAATCTGGTATTTTTTCATCCTTTTTAACTCTTTTCCTGCCAAGTTTTATCGTCTGCTTTAACCCTCTTACCGCCATAATATCGTCTGCATTACTAGTGTCGTCTGCAATATTTTTAAGTCGAATTTAGGGCTGTTTTGTCTGAAGAAATGTCGCGTGATACGAGTATCAAACAGTTTTAATCCTGAACTGTTTGCAGAGTCGCCTTCTGGTGCCGTTAGCAGTGAAATAGTTCAAGTTCTTTTAATGCCTTTATACTCCTTTTGCCACACTTGACTGCTTTCAACAGCAATTCTGAGAGATGATTTATCTGCAATTTCCTACATGGAATTACCATTATAATGTTAGTCTGAGTTGCTTAAACTACCCCTCGAATAAAAACTATTTGTAACAATTATTATAAAAGCTCCCAAAAGCAAAGTGTGCTACAGTAACGCGATGTCGCTTTCGTCGAACGTATCCGTACAGTGCTCCCTCTCTACAACGATTCCCTCCTTACAACACTCATTTTCGCTATTTCTTTCTCAAAGTAAAGTTATGAACATTTTCAAAGAAGAAACATTAATCCGAGTATAGGATTGAATGTGTTAACAGTTTAAGTATAAGGGTTATATATTTTATAGGCAAACGTTGGATCGACAGCGCTCCCTCTCTACAACGACATCCAACGGGAGACACATATTGTGTGCGTTGTTCGGAGGGAGTCGTTATAGGGAGGGAAATTGGCTTACATTTGCAAATGCGTGACGCGGCGTCTGATCTGGATTCAAGCTGTTTGTCACTCGGCATTAATTTATTTTCAGTGAAAATTTCCATTATGTCACTTTGAGAAAACAGCAGAAGACAATTTTAAGCAGACGATGTTGCAGCAATAAAAGCGTTAGACATAATCGTCCCGTTTAAGGAATTGCGGTAATGGTCGTTGTAAGGAGGGAGTCGTTGTTGGGAGGACCGTTGTAGAGAGGGGGCGCTGTAGTTCAGATATTGACTAAGTTGGCATCTGATAAGGATCCAAACTGTATGCTACTCAGATGCTAAGGTATACAGTACTCCCTCTCTACAGCGACACCCAATGGGAGACAAAAAGTGTGTATATTGTTCGGAGGGAGTTGTTTTAGGGAGGGAAATTGGCCTACATTTGAAAACAGCGACAGACTCGTCAAAAGGTCCAATGTGTGACTTTGAGAAAAACAGCAGACCACAATTCTAAGCAGGCGATATTACAGCCATGAAAATGTTGGACATAATTGTCTTGTTTTGGGAACAACGGCAATCGTTGTTGTATGGTAGTTATAGGGAGGGAGCACTGTATCTGCAAACTTTCAGAATTAAAACTGACTATATTTTAGAGGATGGAAAAATGACCTGACAATTCAAAGGGCTTTAATTTCAATTCTGAAAATCTACAAGTATACGAACTGAAACTAATTTTCATGAAGCAATATTTTAGTAGTAAGACAAATATGGATTTGCTTGCGGCACCGGTACATCAATGTTACAGGTCAATGGATCAATAATAATCAGAAATTAACCCGAACAATGTACAACTTTCAAATGCAATCGTTCATTGTCTGATAAATCACTAGTCAAGATTGACTCTTAAGGAATTTATTCCCAAAAAATATTCAAAATTACAGCAAACAGTGCTGACCCTGTCGGAGGACTCCTTCAGCAGCCCTCTGATCTTGGTCAACACTGTTTACAAATGACGTATATACTTTGTCTTCAGGATGTAAAGGTTTAAGAGCACTTATGCTATCATAGGAATAATGTTGGGAAAATCTAAATCTAGATAATTTTCCAAGGACTTGGAATGTGTCCAGATCTCAAATGAAAGCTTTACAGTGGCGAGAACATTGCCCAAGTAAACAAACTTGTTGATTGGACAAAGTTTATATTATCAGCTAACATTGATATTTTGCCTTTAAATATTAAACCTATATTGTCAAATTCCATATCAAATATGAAGTCATTCACCATCTGATCTGCACCCAAACTGATTGCATATGTCTTACGTTTAAGTGTTAGGTTAAAGAACAAGACAATGCACTCTATTAAAGCAGTGGTACTAATCAATAGACAAAACTCTGTAATGCCAAGAACAAATGGCAGATTTGGTCAATAAAACAAAGTATTAAAATCAGTGACATCTCAAAACCATTAAACTGTTTAACTCTTTCACTCTAAATGACGTCATAAGGTGCGTTTGCAAACAGTTTGGATCCTGATCAGACGCCGCGTAACGCGGCGTCTGATCAGGATCAAAACTGTTTGATACCCATATCGATATGTTTTAAGCCATACTACATTGAATATGACTTTGAAACGATCTTGCAAACAACAAACTTGAAGCAGACGACAATGAAACGGTGAATTGGGTATAATCTCACCGTTTATTTGGCAGGGAAATATTTAAAACCTGTATAATATTGTCGTCTGTGACAATCGTCGTCTGCTAGAGTAAAATTAGAATTGTCGCAAAAGTTCTTTTGAGAAAGGGTATTGACAGTTTGGATTTTGATGAGTCACTAGGTTGGTCGGTGTTATATCAAAATAAAAACTGTTTGCAGAGATGAACATGATTTCGATGTTACAGTGGAGTGAAAGGTTATTCTTTCCCGTTAAACGCAAAGGAAGCGCAAACGCATTTAAAATAAATTGCAGAAAATGTCAACTTTTTAAATGTCTTACGCTTTGTCTTAATATGTGTGGCAAACAGTTGTGAAGCCTTATCAGACTCCAAACTATTTGCACTTGAATCTTTCTTTTAAGCGCAAACGCGTTTATTGGGCAAGAATAACGTCTTCTCCACTGTAGCATGCACAAGGTTAACATCTCGAATCAACCATGCTCAAAGAAATAGAATATATTCACCATCGATAAAAACGAGTTCTATAACTCGAAATCGATTAAGAAATCGAATTTACCCGATTTCAGAATATTTCAATCGAGGCATGACAATGTTTTAACTTTGAAACATTGGTAAGTTCGACCTCTAAGTGCGATTGAAATTAAGCTTTATAAAAGCACGTTATTTCTACAAAATAAACGAAAAATCGAGAATCGATCGTAAAAATAAAATAAATTAAATGTCAAACTGTTGATTGTTGATAAACCAGATGCTCTCAAGGTTACGCGTCAAATAAAACATGATCTTTAGCACCAGACACAAAAGATGTAGTTAAGATACTCTTTTCATGTTTTTTGTTATGATAAAATCATACCGTTCACCGTGCGTTAAAGCAAACCACTCATCGAGTTTTGTGGTCTCTTTAGCCAGAGGTGAGCTTCAATGCAGGCGTATAAAAACAATTTAGAAAGTTCCAAAATGAGCTTTTTGTATTATATTTCATCCTGTATTAGAAACCCACTTGTGTCAAAGACCTGACACCGGCCTTCTATTTAGAAGTGGTTCTGTGTAGGTTATATTGTATATCTTCATGGTTTATGATTTTTCTTTGATTCAGTCAGAGATCTGCTTCAGATTATATCCTATGTGCCTGGCTGATGCAATTTCCTGGTTGTTTTTGCACAAACAGATATACTCCTCAAACCTTTCATGATCAAATTTATCGTGCGGTTTTACCCCTACACCGCAATATTTCGTCTGCTTCAATATTTTTGTCTGCAATGTCGTTTCAAGGTTAGATACTGACGTTATTTCAAAACAAGTGGCATACAGTTTTGATCCTGATCAAACACCGCGTTACGCGGCGTCTGATCAGGATCAGAACTGTTTGCAAATGCACTTTATGACGTCCTTGAGTGAGGATGAAAGGGTTAAACCTTTAATCAACAGGAACAACAAAAGATGCACTAAACTCTGCACTAAAAAGACTAAAGTTTGAATGTTTTGGTTTGATGCCCCCTTGTATAAATGCGATCATTGTTTGATCGGACCCTACTTTAATTCTCATCCAAAACCATAGCATGGGACATATAATGATCCCTGTGTTACCAGGCAAGTAGCCGAACTCATCCACTGCCAATGTCACCCAATAGGCGACTTGGCAAGCAGTCTGGATCCTGATCAGACAACGCATAACGCGGCAGATAGTTTGATACTCGTAACGATATTTCTTCAGTCAAAATGTCCTAACTCTTACCTGAAATATATATTGCAGACGACACCATCAATACTGACGATACTTTGGCGGTAGGATGATACAACTTGGCAGTGAAAGAGTTATCCACTACGTCACTGAGACTCCTCTAGCACCATTGGACACTTTATCCTATATAAGAACCTTCTAGGGGCATCGCTATTTTGTCATTAACTCTATCAACACTAGCTAACTCTTGTGGGTCATAGGTTCAATTGTAGTTCATTTTAGTAATCAAAGATAAACCAGTATTCTTGGAATTTTCGGTAGTTTAATAAATACTCTTCTAACGAAGCAGACATTGCATACCCATTAAGGACCACAAAGGAAATAAGAGTATACTACATGTAAAAATACTCTTTTTTATGCTACCCTTATAGTATATAATGTTGTTTAATATGGCCTTGTTGATATATAATGCTTACTGTTTTGATATGTTTTAATCAATGTGCCATGCAAATGTACATTTTATGATAATAAATCTATCTATCTTTACCCTGATCAGAGGGCTATATGATAATAGTAGCCCTCTGACCAGGGTCTACGCTGGTTGTTAATGTAATGAGTATGTTTTAAACAGGCCCATGGTGTTGAAAGAGTTCAAATGCAATCGGATGAAAATAAGAAACAATGGCAGTTTAACCTCTTCAATGCCTTGCCTTGAGTTCATGTGTACTGAACAATAATGAGAGGATATTGACTGTTCTTTTGGATGATATGTTTAGATTGTGTTTACCTTAAAGCAATGACGTTATCTTATTTAAACAATTGTCGTCTGCTTTATTTCTCTGAAACTTTAGGTAAATTGACTAAAGAAGATCTAATACCGTAATGAGTATCAAACGGTTTTTATCCTGATCAAGATTCAAACTGTTTGCAAATAACCACAGTACTTGGCAAAGGGCATTGAAGGGGTTAAAGAGGCTCGCAACCGGATTTAGCATTAAAAATGGTAATTTGTAAATATATGTCAAATGATTATATAAATGGGTAAGATTTAGTTTAGGATAATAAATTCTGTTAAAAAATGCATTTCAAAAAAAAAAAAGGAAGAAGCTCTGGTGGGATTCGAACCCGTGACCCTCCATTGCGGAGACAAACAAGACAAATGAGGACGCGCCTTTACCGCCTCGATCACGGACGCTCTCTATATATACGGTAGCGAATTAACGTACTTCACTGTTAGCGCTTAATTCTACATTATTTTTGCTCCGGTTTATGTCAGAGCCCGTGTAGAAAAGCAACAACAACAACTATACCGTTAGCTAACGCTATAGAAAAACGATGGAAAATATCTAAAAAAAACTAAGATTCGGTGACGATTCTTGAGACTTTTTTGGACTGATACTAATTTTTTAATGTCAGAAGCCAAATAATGCCACAAATTTGCTTTTATTTGTGTATTTTATTTTATTTTGACAAGTACACCATCCGGTTGCGAGTCGCTTTAAGCAACCGTAAATACAGTGTTTCCTCCCCCACAACTGCCCTGCCAACAACGACTCCCTCCTAAAACAACGAATGCCGCTGTTTCCCAAACAAGACAATTATGTCCAACCATCTGCTGTTTTTCTAAAAGTTACATAATTGACATTTTGACAGAAAACCCGCATAATGACGAATGACAAACAGCTTGAATCTAGATCAGACGCTGCGTCAAGCTGCTTGCAAATGTAAGCATATTTCCCTCTCTGTAACAACTCCCTCCGAAAAACGAACAAAATGTTTGTCTCCCATTGGATGTCGTTGTAGAGAGGGAGCGCTGTAGATAAATAGATGCAGTTGTGTTCGACTTGAAACAAATTCGATAGCTCAGCGGTAATTTAGCGAGATGTCAACAATTAGAATCATGATCTTGTCATGCTGATGTCATTGAAATGGTACTGATATCTCCTGCTCATTTCGTTAGTATCATGAGAATAGTGCTATAACTGAATCAGCCGGTGTCAGGATAAAGTTACTAGGTGTAGGTTTAAACGCCCCGTACATCTGTCTATCTATTTATCTGTTTCAAATAATATCGTCTGCGAAAATTGTCAACAATCATGTTTTACCTTTTTTAAATTGTAGAAACAATAAATTGAAGTGGTGAATAGTTTGGATCAATATCAGACGATGTGTTACGTGGCGTCTGATCTGGATCCAAACTGTTTGCAAATATTAGCCTAGTCGCGCATAGCATGCTAAGGGTTAACGAGTAGGTTCGATTGTAACCGATTCTGGACATCTTGAAATGACAGTGATGTTAAAGATATGTTAAACCATAACAACAAACCAACTGATTTGCTTGTAGAAGTGCTGCTAATTTTTCATTGATCTTAAAATAGGTTGCCACACAATTTCATTATCGCCAGCGAAGCAGCAGAAATGTAGAAGAGAGCCAAGTCATTAGCCAAACTGACAATACAAATCTACGCTTATAAATATATATAATTGAGCCGCGCCATGACCAAACCAGCCTTGTTGCATTGCAAACAGAGGCAGCTGGTCTTGATTTGCACTGCTTGACACCGATATGCATCTAAAGTTTTTATGTAGCTGTATCATAATTACAATGTACAGTAAAACCTCGCTATTACGACCACTAAAACGAAGGCTAATTGAGTGTATAATAGACAGGTGACAGCTTAAAACAAAGTGACAGTGAAACAGAAAGCTCCTATAGGAGCTTTCTGTTTCACTGTAACTTTGCTTTAAGCGATCACCTATCGTAAACACCCTAATATTTAACATAATTTAGTGGTCGTAATAGAGAGGTTTTACTGTAAACTGTTTTTGGCAGTGCAGACCAGACTCAGATGTAGAGCCTGTGATGACAACGGTGTTACGAAATGTTGTAATGCAATAAGGCTGGTTTTGTCATGACACGGCTCTAATTCATTTTATAACCTGCCTGTGGCCTTTTCACAAAAACAAAACACTGATCTGATGGTCAACAGTGCTGTTATGGCATGTTGTTGACATCAAGATCAGCGGGTGTTTAATGGTTTAACCCTTTCCTCCCTGAAACCTCAAATGGACAAATCTAGTTTCAATTTAGTATAGTCCATTTTTTTCTTTTTAGGGTTGATTTTTACAATATATGTCAAAAGGACAAACAGTGTAGACCCTGATCAGAGGGCTCCTTAAGGAGCCCTCTGATCAGGATCAACACTGTTTGCACAAGCCAAGTGTACTCCTCACGGGTACGCTGTTTGAAAATGACGCATATATGCGTGACTAGGGTTCAAAGAGTTAACCCCATTTACTGTCGTGGTGTTATTATCTACTGAATTGCTATCTGCTTTATTTATCAATCTTTAAATAGTTATTTCGGCTGAAGACATATTGAAATGAGTGTCACACAGTTTGGGTTTTGATCAGACACCCTCTTTCGCGGCGTCTGATAAAGATTCAAAGTTTTTGCAATAGACTTTGTGCTATGGGCAAGGCAATGGTTGGGTTAATTCTTTTTCTGTTGTTGTAAAAAATATGGAACATGTAATAGTATCGCTTCTCACGAAAGAATCAAAGTAGAGATCTCATATCAATATTATCAGTTTAGCTAATTAGCTAAAAGTCAATCAGAAATCTCATTAATGTTGTTGGTAGCTATTTAAACCATCTATGACGGACATGATTATAACAACAATTAAGGAAGTGCCTAAATTACCCCAAATTTACAGTTATGTAAAAAACGAATCGTCCCAACAAGAAAAGTGAAACATACAAGACTATGACAGTTTCAAGTAAACTAATATGTTTTGTTTGTTGTTGTGCAACGCCCATTTGATCTTTCTCACACTATTAACGTTTATTTGAGAGAAAAAGAGATCGAGATGATGCAACTCCTGAAGGATCTGTCTGACTTTGGTATAACTGTTTCCTGAAGAGGTTTCCTCTTATTTCATTAGCTAACATTTTATATACCGGGTATACAGGAATATTGGGCTGGGGAACTGATTAACTGCGATGTCATGTATTAGTGTTTTTTTAAAGTGCAATTTAATGTTGTTCGCATTAAATACACACTAACTGATACAATATTCAACTACATTTTTGGATATGATGTACAGTATGAGTGTAGTGAAGTCAAAACTACTCGCAGTCGTTGTTACGGGCAACCAGCAATTCTGTATTAAAAAAGATTGTTCAAATGAATCCCGATAGTAAAACATGATTTTTGACATAAAATACATATGGAACACTGAATATTATTTTTGGCCAAAATTGCCGTAGAGTTTTGTTTAAAGGCATAGTGGAACAAGCTGTTTAGTCGACTGTTAAATGCTTGATTTAACAGAAATTCAAACTTTACAGCTTTATGGTTGTCTCAAAAGTAGGTTTAACACCATTATACCATTAGAAATGCTACAATGTTAAAGAGGCTGGCAAACCAGATTTAGCATTAAAAAATAGTAATTTGTAAATGTACGTCAAACGCTTATATAAACAAGTAAATATTAGTTTAGGATAAGAAATTCTGTTTAAAAATGCATTTCAATGAAAAATAATATTTAGCTCTGTTGGGATTCGAACCCGGGACCCAACATGCGGGGACAAAAAATAAAGCAGGTTGAAAGTAAAGCAGAATTAAGCTATCATCTGCTATAATGTATAAACTATTTTCTTCAGTGTAAAAAGGCGTATTTATGGCGTAAAGGGTAAAATAAAGAAGGGTTGGAAACGGGACACATGCTTTTGTCCGGTTTAGAGAACATTCCGGAGTTTAGAGGTTCCAGTTTTCACTGTATAGCAAATGATGTCATGGCAGTGAATGTGTTAAAATTGCAATATACAAACGATTTGTTAATTTTGCATTCAAATAGATATGCAGTTTATCATAAAGATGTAAAATTTAAAGTACAAACGTTAATCTAGTGCATAAAGATCTGATACATTGGAGATTAGATTTCTACTGCTGCGAATGTTTGCAAATGCCAAACGAACTGTAATTAGCAGGAGACCAGTTTAAATGTTACAAAATCAAATTATAGATAAAAACATTCGCTAGCATAAAACTTCACATAACTCCTGGCTGGAAATTGCCATATTCATAAGTGTCAGTCACTGCCATGGGAATTCATATCGTCTTCAATTACAGCGTATTTTATAGAAGTTCAGTTTTGTAGAAGTTGAAGGCCAATTCCAACAGGAGGTTTCTGCAGTGCTGTTGTCTTTAACAGTTTCCTCCACAAGGGCACCCTAAAGCACCTCTATAAACTCGTCAATACATTCACAATTAAGCATCTCTAAAAATGTATATTTAGTCTATTTGGGATATGTGTTTGCAAATGCTAGTCTATATTAATGGTATATTATTGTTGTCGTATAACTAAGGTATGCTTTTGAAATACGCACATCCTTATGGTTTGACCCTTTACTTTATTGTTCATATAGTTATATGTCTGTTCTTAAGTACACTTATATAATTTCATGTGAAGCGCTTTTGAACGCCCAACTCCTGCGTAAAAGGAGCGCTATACAAATCTGGTATCATAAATAAATGATAAATTGACTATACATGCACTTGCACTAGACAGAAGTTAAAGGTTTGTTTTGAGCGACCACTTTCGAAATATAGTAGATATCCCTAAATACACGTGTATGCTTAATGTACGATAAAAACAATACAGACATCTCCTTTAGAACATTTCTGATTTACTTGTATCCTGCTTTAAGCAACACATATGCCTATGTAACCGATATATATTGTATTAAATGGTTGTTTATACAAGAATAACTGTACCTTGACTCGGTGCTTGATACAGTGGAGAATCTGTTATTCTTTCCCGTTTAAACGCAAACGTACGCAAACGCAAAACACTAAAACGTAGAAAAGTACAACTTCTGGACAATTCTGATAATTCTTGTTTATCTTGGTGGCAAACAGTTTGGAGCCTGATCAGACGCCGGGTTACCCGGCGTCTGATCTGGCTCCAAACTGTTTGCACTGCAAATAATAGTTTTAGCGTAAATGCGTTTATTGGGAAAGAATAACAGATTCTCCACTGTAGTTGGACGTCTCTGTACTAATGGCCTTTCACTAAACATTATTGAAATACACCTAGATGTCTTTTGTTTGTCTTGTTATCACAAATTGTTAGAAATTAATCATTCATGAACTCTCATTGCGTAGAGCTTTGATCTTCAACTATCGCCAGCATCTTCTAGACAATGGAGCATGCATCCATCTCTATTAACCCTTTACCTGATAGCCTTTTTTTATAGTATTGAAGATAGATGGCCACTTAAAGCAGGTTGAAAATAAAGCAGAATGCGCCTTAAGGCGCATTCTGCATTACTTTTAGACTGCTTTAAGCTGTCATGTGCTAGAATAAAGAAAATATTCCCTAATCTAAATATTCATGACTGATTAAACTGAACTATTTTCTTCAGCGGAGGAATAAATCATATCCCCTAAAAGGCGCTTCTAGGGGGGTTAACTCTTAGTCTGTAGATGGCGACTTGACAAAATGCTTGCAAACAGTTTAAATCCTGACCAGACCCCGCGTACTTGTAACTCGGCGTTTTAACTGGATTCAAACTGTTTGACACAAGTCTTGACGTTCTCCAGTTTATCGTAAATAAAATCATATTTGAAACGTAGACAACATTATGGCAGGAGCAGGACTAAGTTGTTCTTCAGAATGTTAATGCACTCTTGCTGCAGACTGCTTTTATGTTGTATCAAAATCATGGATACTAGTTTTTAAGTAAAACCATTGGTTTTTAGGATTCAGATAAATGCTAAATAGACTGGTAGTTTTGGTTTCACCTCAAGTAAACCAGTCCTAGCATTGTTCTCATAAAGGAGGCCACCACGCAAGGGAAGGTCACATCATTGTTAGCGTTAGTGTTTGTATAAGGCAGCCGGGGAATCTAACAAGCAATCTCTTACTTAATTGTAGATCTATAATATTCTGCCAACTTAGACATTGAAGTGGTAAACAGTATTTGAACTAGTCAAATAAATTGAAAATCAAAGATTGCCTTCATTATTAAGTGTCCTCTTTGATCGATCTGCGCATGTGCCGTGCCGACCTGACTTCCTTTCTCTCGACTCCTGATTTTTTCTGAAAAACATATATTGCAGGGCTTATTGCAAGCGTTTCCAAGTTTATTCGCCTTTCTAATACGTCTGATTGGCAGATGCAATAATGTAGTTTATTATTTTTTGTGTAATACACCCAGTTTTCAGTTGTGACGTGGAAACTATCCACTACCACATACCGGTTTCCGCCATTTTGAATTTTGTACATGTTTGTTGACAACTATCTGAAATGTAACATGATAGGATGACAGGTAAACTGTAAATCTGTTTTTCTTTCAGGGTATTTCCCTCATATACATTGTGTTACCTGCCTCCAAATTTAAACTTAAATTGCATGAAACACTTTACATGTCATTTTGAGCGGTGAAGTACTATATATCTTGTTTCTGTGTACTGTGTGGTCTGCCCGTGTGGCCTGGTGTGGCCCGCCGGGATGCTGACGGGTGCATTGTGTAGTTTGGTTGCACTAACAGCAATCATAAATGCCCTTAAGCTTGCTAGCACTAGCGCTGGTACTTGGGATAGCCACCATGACCCCTTTGGGATTCTTTCATCATGCCCTATGCTTCACTCGAAGCATGGTCAGACCGTAAAGAGGCTGGGTAAGTATCTGTCGCCTGAAAGTAAACAAGCAAGTCACAGTTGTGCGTATGTCTGCCTGTTGCTCCTTGCCCTGTCAAATGACATAGAGCTAAACCCTGGCCCCAGGCCCCCCAAGTATCCTTGTGGAAGCTGTGGCAGAGCGGTGACACATTCAGGTAATGGCATCCAGTGTGATGCATGTGACACATGGTACCACAGAGTGTGTACAGGGATGACCAAAGAGGCATACAATCTACATGCCACTCATGAAAGCTACTCCTGGTCCTGCTTAAAATGTGGTTTGCCCAACTTCTCTTCCGACTTCTTTAATACGTCCTCCTTTTCAACAACAAACAGTTTCAACTCTTTAGATAATACTGATCCGGTGTGCACTTCCACTCCAGTCAAACACAAACATTCTCAAGGTAACAAGAAAAATCACAAATCTAAAGTTAAACTTCTAAACATAAATTTTCGTTCTATTGTAAACAAAGTCGGAGAATTCCAGGCTCTTGTGGAAAATCAGAAACCTGACGTAATGATTGGCACAGAAACTTGGTTATCTCCAGATATTCACACCAGTGAGTTCTTGCCTGAGGGTTACACATTATACCGTGAAGACAGATGCCACAAAGGCAAGCGAAGCGGGGGTGTCTTCATCATGCTAAGTGACAAACTTGTTTGCTCTCATCAACCCCAGTTTACTACCAGGTGCGAAATCACCTGGGTTAAACTGGAGGTTGCTGGATCCAAACCTCTCTTCATAGCGGCATACTACAGACCGCATGAGCATGATGAAGACAGCCTTGACGAGCTGAGACGGTCATTAGAAATGATTAAAGAAGGCAAGGGCAACATCTGGTTAGTTGGGGACCTAAATTTCCCCAAAATGAGCTGGAATGACCACATACCCCAAATCCATGATGACTGCCAGCACCGTCAGGTGTATGAAAAATTTATTAACATTATTGAGGATTTTAATCTTGTCCAGATGGTTCAAGAACCCACCAGGTTAAAAAATGTTCTTGATCTTTTTCTTACCACAAATGAAACTCTTGTTGACAATGTTTATACTATCCCTGGTGTAAGTGATCATTCCGGAGTATGTGTAGAGGCTAATTTAAAGCCAAAACTGCAGAGGAAGAAACCCAGATCAGTATTCATTTTCAAAAAAGCTAACTGGCATCTGCTCAGAGAAAAAATGGAAATATTTAAAAATGTCTTTTTGGCCAATTTTTCAGGTAAGTCAGTACATACTCTGTGGACTGAATTTAAATCTGGGTTAGAGCTACATATGAATGAGTGTATTCCATCAAAGACAATAACAGGCAAATCTTCACTACCATGGATAACACAGGATATCAGACGGACATCCAGGCGGAGAAACAGGTTATATGGGAAACACAGACGGACAGGAAACCCAAAGGACAGACAGAAATACCTTGACCAAAGACATCTTGCTCGTAAGAAAATTAAACAGTCTTACGAGCAATACCTGGAAGGCATCATTGGTGTGGACCGAGATGATTGCGACCCTCCTGTAAACTCAAAGAAACTCTTTTCATTACTGAAACATTCTAGGCAAGACAACCAAGGAATATCCCCCCTTAATTCAGATGGAAACTTGGTAACAGAAACAAAAGATAAAGCAAATGTCCTAAACAAACAGTTTCAGTCAGTTTTCACTCCCAAATCTCCTCTCAGCCTATCCAAACTATGTGAAATGAAATCTAAAGAACACACCAGTGATGATCCTTCCATACCCACTCCGGACGCAGAAAATACAGACGCATTATCTGATCTAGAGATTTCAACTGCAGGGATACTTAAATTACTGAAAAACCTAAAACCTGACAAAGCAGCCGGCCCGGACAAGATTAAGCCACTCGTCCTCAAGGAGCTTCGTGAGCAGATAGCACCAGTCTTGCAGGTAATTTACACAACTTCCCTACACACAGGCGAAGTACCTGCAGACTGGACTACTGCGAATGTAGCACCGCTGTACAAGAAGGGAGACAAGTCTGCTGCGGCAAATTACCGCCCAATATCCCTAACTTGCATAGCATGCAAGCTTCTTGAGCACATAGTGGCCTCTAATCTTGTGAAATTTCTTGATGCAAACAGCCTGCTTTACGACCTACAACACGGAGTCAGAGAAAAACGTTCGACTGAGACACAGCTAGTCATGCTCGTGGAGGACCTGGTCCGAAACGCCAGCAAAGGTAAACAGACCGATCTCGTCTTACTTGACTTTAGTAAAGCCTTTGACATGGTGTCCCACGAGAAGTTGCTCTACAAGCTGCATTCATACGGAGTCCGTGGTATGTGCCTATCCTGGATACGAGCATTCCTAGGCGGTAGGACACAGACAGTGGTGCTGGAAGGTGAAAGCTCCGATAGTATACCAGTGACGTCCGGAGTCCCCCAAGGGTCTGTCCTGGGGCCGATACTGTTCCTGGTTTACATTAACGACCTGCCTGAAAGCATTGACTCGCAAGTAAGGCTGTTTGCAGATGACACGGCAGTTTACTTGACAATCAACGACAAACAGAAAGACGGTTCGACTCTACAAGAAGACCTCGACAAACTACAAGTATGGTCACAACAGTGGGACATGAGCTTCAACCCCTCCAAGTGCCAAGTTATTCATGCCACTAAGGCTAGGGTACCAATTCCCACAACTTATACACTACATGGACAAACTTTGGAGGCCGTCAGTAGTGCTCGCTATCTAGGTGTGGACATCTCGAGCAACTTGTCGTGGAACACTCATGTCAACCGCATGACAACAACAGCAAATCGCACACTGGGATTTCTCAAGAGGAACATAAAATGTAAATCTAAAAAGATCCGAGAATGTTCCTTCAAAACCCTTGTCCGCCCGCAACTTGAGTACGCAAGTAGTGTCTGGGATCCTCACACAAAGTCCAACATTGACAAAATTGAGATGGTGCAACGTCGAGCCGCTCGCTGGACTTTGGGTGAGTACTCCAGATACTCGAGTGTCTCTACCATGCTGGAGACACTAGGATGGCGTACTCTGGAGCAGCGGCGGGCAGATGCACGACTGTGTCTTTTCTATAAGATAATTCATGGCTTGGTGGCTGTACCAGTGCCAGCGTACATGCAGAGTAATACAAGGGTGTCTCGTCACTGCCACTCTGCGGGCTATACACAGATCCACACTGGTGCAGACTACTATAAGTTCTCTTTCTTCCCCCTTACCATTGTTCAGTGGAATGCTCTGCCATCAGATGTTGTGCTGACTGGTGACTTGAACCAGTTCAAGTCATCAGTCAGCAACATCTGTCATTTTAAACCATGAGTCCTGCAGTTGTGTTTTTATCCTGATTTTTATCTTTTCACCCTAGTATTTTAACCCCTATCCCCTTTACACCCTTATTTCCTTCACTTTTATCTGTTCCTATTTCTACTAATAGGCACTTGGCGCGCAAACTGCTCGAAATTACCCGTGAGGGTGTGCAGCAGAAATATCGAGATAGATAGATAGATAGATGGATGTTCATTCCAGGACCTAGTTTCACACCCTTAATAAGGGTTCCTGAATAAAAATTACAATAATAAGTATAACACCTACCACCTAAATGTTTGGATAGTTGCAATTAAGTCATTCCTAGTGGTCCATCAACAAAGCAAGCCGTCCACTTGATGTAGGACAGACATAATGCAAAAAGCTAGCGTACGAAATTGCTGCTTTACCTCTGTTCTTCAATATGCCATTTCTTGTCATTCATCATCTTTATGGTGGCCTTTTAACACTTTCAATGTCAAGTTCGACAGTACTGACATTTGAAAACTGTTTGTCACTCATATAATTTGCTTTAATTAACCCATTACCCCATAAATACGCTTTTTACGCCTAAGATATATTCCTCCACTGAAGAGAATAGTTCCAATTTATACTGTTACAAAAAATAATCATTAGAAATGTTTACTATATTCTAGCAGATAATAGCTTAAAGTAGGCTGAAAGTAAAGCAGAATGCGCCCTAAGGCGCATTCTGCTTTACCTTCAACCTACTTTAAGTGGTCACCTATATTCTTAACCAGAAACAGGCTATGGAGTAATGGGTTATGTAAAACAGATATAACATTCCTAAGAAAAGTAAACCCAGACATCAAGTATAAACGATTCAGTGTTGGAGACCGTGTAAGACGGGTTATTACGTCATAATGGCAGTGCGTGAGTTGACAAATAAAGCATTTGTAAACACAGTCAATATCTCAATATCTTCTGAGTCGAACCAACCCAAATTTCTTCAGTTGAATTTTGGCAACTTTAGTTCACTTAATTCATTATCCCTAAAAAATGCCAATGGACAATTCCAGTTTACAAATAAAGGCTGGTCCATTTATACTTTTTAGTTGTTTTTTTCATAATATATTGCAAACTGGAAAACAGTGAATTCACAGGAGCCCTCTAATCAGAAATTTCACTGTTGGCATTAGTAAATTGCACAATGAGTTAAATCGAACATGCTCGTATTTCAAAGTTTAATTTTTTGGTGCTAAGTACCGCTTGGCAACCTTTTTCGAGCAGTTTGTTTGGAGCTCATATTTAACAGCTTAAACAGTTTGAAGTTTCGATATTTTCACAGACGACAAGTTTGAGGCAGACGACAATTCAGCATGATAAGAATCAAAACATGACTAAACGCACTAGCGTAGTAGTATAGCAACTGGCTCTGTATTATTGTATTAATATGTTTGACCCCGGGCTTCTTTTGTCATTTCGATTAGGATATAAATCAGCGTCCCGTCAAAATATTTACTTTTGGTAATTAGGCCGGAATGTTGAAATAGGTCAAACCAAATCATTTTAACACCCCGCCATTATTGGTATTAAAACCTTTTAGTAAACATATTGGAATTATTATATGAGAACATTCATCCATAAATATGAGTTAATCCAGTTTGTAAAGACTTCGGCCTTGAACATATGGCTACAATGGTGACAGTTCGGGCTGTCATTGATGAACTTCAGCAACCCACCTCCTGCAGAGACGCAAGTCAACAAGAACAAAAACAACAATTAATCACTGGCAATTAAAATGATTCCTGTCAATTACCCTGATTTACCAGCACTTGAACATCGATTATGTCTGTCTCAAGTGCCCGAGATATATCATGATATTGGATTGACCCAATAGTCTAGATAAGAGGGATCTAGTGTTACAGGCTATGCGTAGAATGGGCACAGTTTATCTCAGCCGAGTGATGCACTAATCCCTCTCTACAACAACGCACAATCGAAGACAAATATTGGGTATGCTGTTTGGTAGATTTGTTATAGGGAGGGACATTTGCTTACATTTGCAAACAGCTTGAATCCAGATCAGACGCCGCATTACGCGGTGTCTGATCTGGATTTAAGCTGTTTGTCACTGGTCATTATAGTTTTGTCTCTCAAAATGTCCAATATGTAACTTTGAAAATAAAACACAGCAGGCAACAACTTAAAGCAAACGATATTGCATCCGTAAAATGTTTGGACATAATTGTCCTGTTTTGGGAACAGCGGCAAAAGATGTTGTAAGGAGGGAACCGCTGTTCAGAGGGCCGTTTTTCAGAGAGAGAGCACTGTAGTAATCGACGATGCAGAGAGTGTGCAGTGAATTTTACCAATAAATAGGAGATTAAATAAATCAGTTAACCCTACAATATCAATATATCCATGTTCCTGCAAAATCAGTAATGTAGACCCAGATCAGAGGTCTCCAGACAAAACAGTAAGTACTAGTATCCAGTTTTCAAAAGATAAGTTTTTAACCCGTCGACCTATACAATGTTATTCTCACCACATACTTTTCGTGTATCGACACAATAACAAGCTTTATAAGACCATCGCACGTCGATATACAGTGGAGAATCTGTTATTCTTTCCCAATAAACGCGTTTACGCTAAAACTATTATTTGCAGTGCAAACAGTTTGGAGCCAGATCAGACGCCGGGTAACCCGGCGTCTGATCAGGCTCCAAACTGTTTGCCACCAAGATAAACATGAAATATCAGAATTGTCCAAAAGTTGTTCTTTTCTACGTTTTAGCGCTTTGCGTTTGCGTACGTTTGCGTTTAAACGGGAAAGAATAACAGATTCTCCACTGTAATACGAGTGCAGAAAGGTTTTCCAATATACACGATTTTAACTCATTAACTCTTGTAATATAGATTTCTTCAAATAGATGCTTTAATGTTTTAAAAACAATATCAGTTTTATGAACTCTCTCGGAGCGTTTCCTTTTTGATTATACTTAAAAGCATGACAAACAATGCATGCCATCTCTGATTTAGATCTACCACGTTTATAATGGACTAAACTATTCTTCCCCATGTAAATGCAATAAGGTGAAGACAGTATCAGAGGAGAACAGAAAAGTTATTTTATTTGACTTGTAAACAAGATACATCGTTATACTTCAACATTACAAATCAAGTACAAATTGTTAGGTAAACCAATACGATCATTCACACCTATATCAATACACATAACTTACAGAGAAGGTGTTATTTGTCATTGGTTAGATTGTGACATATTGTAACACTACATTATGTATTTAATGACGTTTATAAACTTTCTTAAACAAAGTGATTTGTTCGCATGCTTATTTCAATACAACATATTAAATGGCGTAGATCTATACAAACATCTTCAACAAAATTTACTCTTGCATTTAAACAATTTATGTAAGTAATGGATTTCTTAATACAGTGAATAAAGTTCAATACATATATCAAACCTGTACTTTAACTTCACATATAACAATAGTGCATCTAATCTAAAACATTTTGCAATGTGGAAGTATACGGGTATGTCTTCACAATTATGATGGCGTAGAGTTCATGTGAACTTTTTATTAACTATTGTGGCAGGGTATAAAAGCGTTATCTGATGTCTCACAGTCCAAGCATATCAACTTTTTATAGGGCATTGTTTACTGGTACAAAGAGAAGAATTATCGGCACAATCAAGCCTGTGTTAGTGACAGCCCTAAGGAAACCTGCTGATCTCATCCATGACAATATTAATACATGAAAAATCTATGATAGGTGTTTTCTGCATTACTTTCGTCGTGCATTAACTTATATCTGATATTTACAAATATCTACACATGTTTGAGTGTATAACATAACAAAGAGTTTTAACAACCTTATACGAACACTCAAGTCATTCACCATTTCCGCTTTACAACCTGAAACTGCGTGTAATCAGTTATGGCTTAATGCAGCATCATTTACATTGCTGAACAAAGAAATGACGAATTCTAAATTAGGTTAATATCACCTAGAATGCGGTCGTTTGCATATGGTGCAAATGCGCCTATAACAAAGGCAATATACTATGAGGCAGTATTGCCTGCTTTTACTATTTCGACACTTAGTAACTCTTTTGGGTTATTAGGATTCCTTGTGCAACTTTTTAATTACCAAAACATGAACCAGTCTACATGGAATTCTGGATAGTTTGATAAATACTGCTCTTAATTAGTAAACAGTGTAAACTCAGATAAGAGGGCTTCAATAGGATCCCTCTGATCTGGGTCTACACTGTTTGCAAATGTAATGAGTATATTTTACACAGGTCTATGGTGTTGAATGAGTTAAGTCAATACATAAAGGGTGAATCATTGCATAGGTCAATCTGATATGAAACAAAACAACAAGACATAAGAACAAAATTTGATTGCCTTAAACAAAAACAGTTGGGACAATATACATGTAGTACAACATCGCCCAGAAGAAGCTGCTAAGTATGCCTAGAATGTACTTATTGTGGTAAAAATCCGTTTACCTAGAATGTATTCAATGCGGTATGAACAATGTTTGCTTAGAATGTAGTCAATATGATATGGACAAATGTAGTTCATACAATAGTGTACAGAAACGCAGAGGACAAGCTCCAAAATGCCATGAAATACGATCGCAGAGAAACATTTATGAATATAACTACATGATCCTGTGTTTATTGCAATATTGCTTTGGTCAAATCAAGTATGATAATTTGTGCAAAATTACAGCAAAGTCAATATCTAAACGAAACAATACAATCATGGAGATTATGTTGGTCAAGCTTAATTTTTCCAATGTTATTTAAAATGACTCACCGACTATAAATAAAAGTTGTATTTGTATTTATTAATGGAGAAGATAATAAAGTCAATGCATAGTACAACGTTACATTCAATACACTAGCAGGCAGCACGATGTACAAAAGTTATATATATATTAAAACATGGTTTAAAATCAGGTTAATGTGATTAAGGAAAATGTCTATATTGCTTAAACAATGAGCGTGCAGTTGGGAAACACTAATTAATAAATCAATATCGCATTGGACAATGTCAATATGATCTGACCCAAATTAGGTCAATATGATCTGACCCAACATACCGTAGAGCAATGTGAATATGAAATGACCCAATATGCATTGAACAATGTCATTATTATGTAAACAAACATTGCCCAGGATAGGGTAAATATGGTGTGGAACGGCAATGCTGTGAACAAGGTAAATAGCGGATATACATTGCCCAGGATAGGGTAAATAAGATGTGGAACGGCATTGCTGTGAACAAGGTAAATAGCGGATATACATTGCCCAGGATATGGTAAATATGATGTGGAACGGCATTGCTGTGAACAAGGTAAATAGCGGATATACATTACCCAGGATAGGGTTAATATGATGCGGTACGGCATTGCTGTGAACAAGGTAAATAGCGGATATACATTACCCAGGATAGAGTAAATATGATGTGGAACAGCATTGCTGTGAACAAGGTAAATAGCGGATATACATTTCCTAGGAGAGTGTAAATATGATGTGGAACGGCATTGCTGTGAACAAGGTAAATAGCGGATATACATTGCCCAGGATAGGGTAAATATGATGTGGAACGGCATTGCTGTGAACAAGGTAAATAGCGGATATACATTGCCCAGGATAGGGTTAATATGATGTTGAACGGCATTGCTGTGAACAAGGTAAATAGCGGATATACATTGCCTAAAGTAAGGTAAATATGATGTGGGGAAATCTATGCCTTTAATATAGATAATATGGTGTTGAAAAACATTATAATTAACAAAGTGAATCTAATAAGGGACAGCACCATTATCTTAAATGATGTCAGCATGGTGTAGAACAACATTGATTTAACTAATTCACCCCTGAAACTTTTAATGGACAATACCAATTTCAAAATACGTCTAGTCCATCTTTTACTATTTGGGGATATTTTTAACAATATATTTCAAAATGGCAAACAGTGAAGACCCTAATCAGAGGGCTAATAAAGTTGCACTCTGATCAAGGTCTACACTGTTTGCATAGGACAAGTGTAAACCTCACAGGTATACTGTTTGTAAATGACAACTTTACTCGTCGATAGGGTTGAATGTGTTAATCAAGGTCGATATAATGCAGAACAAAGAAACCTTGAAATATATCAAAATGATGTGGAGCAACAATGTCTTGAACAAAATCAATATTATATTGAAGAACAGTGCCCTGAAAACGTCATTGTAATGTGAAATAATATGTCCTGCTACTGAGCCAATATGATCTGAGTCTATAAGTGCCCTCATAACGTCCGGGTCCATGCTTATAAAGCGTTTGAGTTGTGTCTGAAATCGTTCTCAACCATTTGATTGGTCAGATGTGAGCCTAGGTTCAAATCTGACCAATCAAGTGCTTGTGAACGAAGTGTGATATTGTTTTGGCAGAACTGTGTAGTCTGATGGGAACCGGTAAATCCATACAAAACAGTTTGCACGGACTAATTTAAAACGAAAGAAAATGTTTAAGCTCTAATACCTTCAACTATTTTTGTGTAAATATGGTAAATTGCAATATTTAATTATTTTACCACTGAATTAATATCGCCTGTTAAATGTGAGGCCGGATCTGATTTTAAAATCTTTCCAAAGGGTCCTCAAAATAGGTTTACAGTGTTGAAAAACTCTAATACGACCACTTAAACGAAGCTTATTGATTGTATAAAAGACAGTTGACAGCTTAAAGCAAGGTGACAGTAAAACAACAAAAAAGCTCCTTTATAAAACAGAAAGCTCATAAAATAGCTTCTATTTTACTGTCGCCTTGCTTTAAGCAGTCACCTGTCGTTAACACCTAATAATTAACACAATTTAGTGATCGTAATAGAGAGGTTTTTACGTATTTACACTTATTAATTTCATTAGTATGTAGAATTAGCCCAATGAAAGACAGATTATGCTTGTCTTAGCAGTAACAACTTGTCATGTACACATACAATTGGCTTACGAATAAGTTCCATCTAGAGAGGTATTAGAATATTAATCTAATATTTATGCCAAAGTATGTTCCCAATATCAGACAAAGAGTGGTCGCTCTCTGACATAAAAGAGTATTCAACTAGATATTTTCTCCATAAATGATAAACATAGATTTCCCTTCTTCTGTCACAAGATGAATTTATATACCAGGTAATCGATCAATGAGGTGATGTACAATGTATCCCTGGGAAGCAAGATTTCTCTAACGTCCAAAACAAATTATTCAGTCAGAGATATTGGTTCTATTTGGTCATTTACTACTCGGTCAAGGCATATAAGAACCGTCAGGCAAAGTAGTTGTTTAATACAAAATAATCGGGAGTTTCTGTATTGCTATTGTTCTGTATTAAGCAATTCTCAAAGTACTAACACCTCAACTTACTTTGAATTCGGTTACCTATCAGAACATTGTATGTTTCTCTGTCAAGAAGATGATCTTATGTGGTTTCATGAAAATCATTAGAGAAACCAAGTCAACCATTTATTTCACAGAAAAACGTATTGTCATGTATTACCTATTCTCCATATACATACCTTCCAACACCTTTATCCCATTCCCCAATAGAAGCGCCTTTTAGCGAATATGATTTATTCCTCCGCTGGAGAAAATAGTTCCAATTTAATCAGTCATGAATATCTATTATAGGGAATATGTTTTATATTCTAGCACATGATAGCTTAAAGCAGGCTGAAAGTAAAGCAGAATGCGCCTTAAGGCGCATTCTGCTTTCCTTCAACCTGCTTTAAGAAGTCACCTATATTCAATAATAGAAATAGACTATCAGGTAAAGGGTTAAAAGAGAGAGGTCTGATTTACCTTCAGGTTGCTTTTCAAGATGTACTGAATTCATCCACTTCTCTCCAAAGCTCGACAACATAAGCATATGCAAACAGTTTGGATCTTGGTCTGACACGAAATTAAGCGGCGTTAGATCAGGATCCAAGCTTTTGAACTCGTATAAATAATATTAAAGTCAATTGCTAAACCGTCAACACATTGGAAATAAAAGCAGACTATATGTTTACCAGCAGACATAAAAGCAGTGAATTTGTTAGACAAATTATTATATTATAGTGGCAGTGAAAGAATATGATAGAAAGGGTACACATCTACTATAGGAACAAAGGAAGTCAATTCCATAAAGGTATTCAGAATAGCACCGGTTTGGAGGGATTCGATTCTGCCGTGTTCTTACGTGTATTTCTCTATTTCACATTAATCACAAAGTGCCTAAGTAAACTTTTAATTAGAATATACATGTATTCATGTAATCAAATTAAACTTCTCACAAATTAATTTTAAAATTGATTGCAAAAGGAAAGAATATCAAATCACATTATGCTCTTTACAGTAAGAGGGGTACTTTCCAGTTTAAACGAAACTAAACGCACAAGCAATTTCACAATAATGAAGAAACTGATAGGAGTTTGAAATGTTCATGATTCATTTTAATTAGGCTGACAAATATCGCATACTCAGATGGCTAGTTACCCTCTATCTGATTTGGCTCCAAATTGTTTGCAACGGACAGTGTTGGTTACACACAAATGCATTTATTGGGAAATAATATCGTTTTTCCACCGTGTGGTTAATAAATAATCTATGTTGTACCGTTACCGTTGTTAAACGGTACTAGAAAACGACCTGCCTTTGCCGAAGACCGTTTAACAACGATAGAACATACACTAGTTCGATTCTAACAAGACAAGACCCTTCCCACATAGCATGTCTTTAGTATTGAATATATACTCAATCCCAAAAGAAACTGTACACTTTGTTTTCTGTAATTATTTATTGGCCTTTTTCCTGAAAGCCTATGTTTTGGGTACCAAAATTTAAATCAGTTCATGAACAATATGGCTGTCATTTCAGATTTTGAGATGCGGTCGTTAAAGTGGATGTTTTTTAACAAGAAAAGACGAGGTGTTAAACTCAAAGTTGCAAAGTAAATTTACCGACCCGCCATCTGACACCGAACACACATTATACAAAACAAGACAGAACAATGGGAAAATGAAAGGTAACATTATTAGTTATAAAACTATAAGGTTTCATTGGCTATAGAAGTAACAATAAAAATTTAAGAAAATGATAACCAATAAATGCATGACATCACTTTATGTTACTGACGTGAAGTGATGTCATGCATTTATTGGTTATCATTTTTTGACTCGCGTCACGTCATTAATTTATTATAACTTTACTGCGGTAGGTAAAAGGGAAGACTGTTGTTAAACGTCCAAGATATACAGTGGAAAAAACATTATTCTTTCCCAATAAACGCCTTTACCCTAAAACTGTTATTTCAAATGCAAACAGTTTGGAGCCAGATCAGACGCGGGGTTACCCGGCGTCTGATCATGCTCCAAACTGTCTGCCACTCGGATTAAAACGAATAATCAGAATTATTAAAAAATTGTAATTTTATACATTTTAGTGTTTTGCCTTTGCGTTTTGTTTGCGGTTAAACGGGAAAGAATGACGTTTTCACCGCTGTATCACGATGAGCTTCATCTACTTGTATAGTGACAAACACATGTGTAATATTAGAATAATGATTTGCATATTACAGTCAACACTGAATTAAGCAGGAACAAGTATTCTTATAATGGCTTTCATGTTTACTTGTTGCATTTTTAAACTTCCAAAATATTATATTATCTTGATTGGATATACATGTACCTCTTTGCATTAGTATGGCTACATGTATGGGGAGATCTGCTTTGTCCAGCTTGCTTTAAGCAGCAACATGTCTTAAGCACGGACTACATACGGTATGAAGATAATGGTTAAAACTCACTTAACAGGACTGCGAGTTAATATTGACAAGAAAATTAATATCGGATTAAGAATTCATTGCTCTATGACATATCTTTTTGCGTTCAACAGAGCATAAAAACGGCATGGACGATAAGTGAAACAATATAAACTGTTCTCAGTCGTATGTAAGATTTTCTTTGAATTAATCAATCATTTTGACAATCTAGCAGATATCCTCTGCAATCTGTGTCAATTGAGATGTATTGTCAGGATAAAAATTGTTTACAAATATTATCACATATTTTAGAATACTGGTATGTAACTACTGTATGCTCTGAGAGAGGCTGCCCTGATTAAATCTTGATGACGACAGATGATTAATGTGCTAAAGGTTTATATAACGAATAATTAATCTTTATCCTTTCGTAATATCGTCTGCTTTGAAATTATCGTCTGAAAAAAAGTTCAATTAAGATTTTTACAATATTCAATTAAGGAAATTTAAAGCCGAATGTCAAACAGTTTGGACCCAGATTAGGCGCCGTGTTACACGGCGTCTGATCTGAATCCAAACTGTTTGCTAATACAGGTCAAGTCGGGCTTGGCAGGATAAGGGTAAATACATTGTGATAGACTTACATAAAACTATGCTATATTGTAGTATCTAGCATTAGATCAATTTTGCTGAATCTATAAGTGTACGAGTCACTCACATGTTTGTACATGAATAGTTTATTAAGTATTCAATCAGGCATAGCTAATTAGAACAGCTTACGCTCAAAAGAGCATGAAACTGGCATACAACTCATGACACATTATATGACTGCATATTATATTTATTTCTTTATTAGAGTCTCATCATGATTTTAACATGAAATACATACAACATTCATTTCAATTCACAGAAAAACCATGCCATTCAAATAAGAATTATAAGAGACTATATACATAATGTAATTATCACAATCATATTCATTGTAAATTTCAACTTAAAATCCATATACTACAGATTTCATTTAAATATTCTAAGTTATATACAGCCTCTATCAATCATATGATCAAAGCACCTTTGTAATAAAACAGGGTGTCTGTTTAAAATTATACTAAGTAAGGTGAACAAGAGAGATATAAGAGAGATTGCTGCTTTACCTTCAGCCACAATGTCTTGAACACTGAAAAAGAGCACTAAGTAAAAAGGTAGCAGTTTAGAATAAAACTTTATTTCAATAGCAAACAATTTAGATCCCGATCAGAGGCCGGGTCTGACCAGGCTCCAAATTGTTTAGCATTTAGATTAAATGACTGTAAATCACACCTTATAGAACTGTGAATCATGTGTGATTAGGACATGAATATTTTATTAAGCATACGTTAGAATTGTTTCGCTTAAAAGAGCATGTTAAGGGTATTTACCATCTACACGATGCGGGCAAACATTTAATAACTATTGCATATAGCTTTAATCCAGATAAGACTCTAATGATTTCGGAGTCTCATCTTGATCCAAACTGTTTGACGCTCTTGTGACATTTTCAGAAATTGTTGCAGACGAAAATTTCTTAGTGAATTGAAGATTAAAGACAAATATTTAGCAGTGTATGGTAGGTTTTCTGTGATTTAATCAATTGGGTCATAGGAGAAACATGTTATAGGTTAATTTATAATAATGTTTGGAAATGGCTTGGTTTAAAATGAGATACCGAGTCTTTTCTCGATCCAATCTGTTTGACATTCTGGTGATAGTTCATGAAGGAACAGCAAAACAGCTACTATTGGAGAGCCCGCATAGATCAAATTTTGAATATGAAAACTAACTAGCATGACATTTAATGGAATATATAGTGTATACCTTATTATACAGTGCTGCCTCTCTACAACGACACCCAATGGGAGACAACGATTGTGTGTGTTGTTTGGAGGGGTTGTTATAGGGAAGGAAAATTAAGATTTGGCTTACATTTGCAAACAGCTTGAATCAATATCAGACGCCGCGTTAGGCCGCGTTAGGCGTCGTCTGTAATTGATTCAAGCTGTTTGTCACTTGGTTTTTTTATGTTTTTGTTGGGGTTTTTTGGTCAAAATTTCCAATGTGTGACTGAGAAAAACAGCAAACAACAATTTTAAGCAGACGATATGTCTTGCTAGGGGAACAGCGGCAAACGTCGTTGTGAATAGGGACTCGTTGTTCAGAGGGTCGTTGTACAGAGGGAGCTCTGCAAATGCAGACTCGTAGGGTTGTGAAGTAAGGTGTAATTTTATTTTACACATCATTTTTATTGCCCGTACCGTTTGCAATGAATTGATTAATTTAAATTTACAACAGAACCTCAAGACACAAAAGCACAAAACAGAAATAGAATTCTCACGATATATAGGGGTTCACTATAAAATCTATAAACCGTAGGCATTCAATAAGGAACCATAGATAAAAGCTCTCTAAGACATGACACTACCTGATCTTCTACACAATGTGTAATTGTCGTCTGCAAAATGTGCCGTCCGTAACAATTGTTCTCAAGGTCAACAAATACATTTAACTCTCTCTATTACGACCACTATATTGAATTAATTATTAGGTGTTTCATACAGGTAACTGCTTAAAGTAAGGTGACAGTTAAATAGTTTATGAGCTTTCTGTTTAACTGCCACCTTGCTTTTAGCTGTCGCCTGCCTTTTATACACTAAGTTAGCCTTCTTTTAAGTAACAAGAGGTTTTATTGTGTGCATCTTCTTTCAAATCTAGCCGCAGAGTGTCGATCAGTGTGGATGTAGATCAGAGGTTCCAAAGAAAGGAGTTCTCTGATCAGGGTATGTACTGTTTGTCATATTACAGTACATCTACATTAACCCTTAGCCCGCCAAATAAATTGTCGTCTGCTATATTTCTCGTCTGCTTCAAGTTTCAAAGTGCTTCAAAGTTGCTGAAAATGTTGTCCGAGTGTCAAACAGCTTGGATCCGGATGAGACGCCGAGTTACTCGGCGTCTCATCCGGATCCAAGCTGTTTGCATATGGAGCTATAGTCGTGAGTGGCAGGCTAAGGGTTAAAATCCATAGATATTCAAAAAAGGACAAGACTAAAATGCAAACTGGATTTTTCAATTGAAATTTCGGGGAGGAATGGGTTTAAGACGGGTATGAGGTTCCCATCATGCATTCGGCTGACTCCTTTGTGTAAGACTGGGTCCAAGGTTATAAGGCTTTTGAGTTGAGTCTAAGTAGTTCTCAAGCATTTGATTGTTCAGATTTGAGCTTATGCTCAAATCTGACCAATCAAAAATGATTGGGACCGATTACAGACTCAACTTAGACGCTTTATAAACTCATAAAGTTCAAAGTACAGTCAAACCTCTATATCTCAAGCTTTCAAATTTGGAACTTGTTTGTATTGGCACGTTAGAGTCTCTTAATTCGAACCTTTCTGGGCGGTTCAATGTTAATACATTGCTCTGCCACGTTTAATCTTAGGAAATAAGGGTAAGTTTGTCTTAAGCGAGCTAAATAATTGCCATGGAACAAATTCTCTATAACTAAGTAATCATAATACGGAAAAAAGGCTTGCCTTTTTTCCGTTCTTAAGTAATGCGTGATAAAATCAAAGGTATTCCAATTCTATTCAATCACTGACAGACTTTGAAAAGTGTTTGATTTGCGTGTGAATAATTTCCTCAAAACTAGGCAACTACAAAACATGGGGGCTGACATCTTGGATGATGACGTCACGGCTTTTACGAAGAGTTGTGCGTGACGTTTCGGAATTCCCGATTTCGGTGATATTTTTAAACCAGTTTAAGAATGAATAACCCACAACACTCACTTGTACTGATTTCCTCCAAAATGACAAAATTTCCAACAGTTCAATTCATACCCTTTAACGCTAAAAATGAACGTTATTTGCAAAAAGCTACTTCTCAATCGAACCGATAAAAATAACGGATTACCAACACGTCATCAATATAAATAATGACGTCATTATTGGTGGTCATATGACTTCCAAAAATAGTTTCAGATTGCATTACATTATAATACAGGACTGCCATCTTGGTTGAAATGAAAAAACCTAAGATTTCCAAATATGCATTTTTCAAGCGCGATTTTACGAATCGTACCTTTACCCAATAGCCGATTTCTAGTTTTGTTGGCATGTGGCTACTTAAAGCAGACTGGAAGTAAAGCAGAATGCGCCTAATGGGGCATGGCGCATTCTGCTTTACTTTCAGCGTGCTTTAAGCTACCATAACCTGCGGAAAAATCCGGAAATTTAGGAAAAATCCGGAGAAATGGCAGCCCTGATAATATAGCTGTACAGAGGAGTTTTAACTTTTAACATTGTATACACTTATATATCTATTTGATTATTGGGTAACAACATATAGATCTTGTCCCAAACAATTTAGGTTTATAATAAAAGTTCGAGTCGGTTGTGTAATCCAGATCTCAGTCACGAGAGGCGTAACCTCGAGTGTGATCTGGAAACACAACGAACTGATGCAAGAGCGCTGATCACACACTGGAGATAGATCTATTCCGTTTTCATTAGTACAATTTTGCTTTGTTCCGTCCATAGGCAAAGCCTAAATACATATTAGACAAATTAATTCCAATAAGACATTCATAAATAGTCTAATACGACGTCATTGATTTTAAAAAATTGTCGTCCACCGTTTTTTAATTTCTCAACTTTTAAGTATTTTGACTTGAGAAATATTGAAATGAGTGGCAAGCAGTTTGAATCCTGATCAGACACCGCTTAACGCAAATGGCTACATTGTATTGTATCCGGGCTAAGGCAGTGAATTGGGGCAATACAGACAGAAAGCTCTTTTCGGAAATATCTGGATAACTTTTGTTCCGCATTAAGTGGTTCGACATTATTCTTTTCCCACCAGGCTTATCTATTGAGTACTCGCATAAGACATGTTTAGCTATTGTTATAAACATAAATCTGCAAGTTTAGATTACAGTAAAACCTCTCTATAACGGTCACTAAAGTGTGCTAACTTATTAGTTGTTTTTGACAGGTGACTGCTTAAAGCATAGTGACAGTAAAACAGAAAGCTCCTGTAGGAGCTTTCTGTTTTACTGTCACCTTGCTTTAAGCTGTCACCTGTCATTTAAACAACCAAATAGTGCTCGTTTTAGTGGCCGTTATAGAGAGGTTTTACTGTACATCAACCTTCAAACAACTATTAATAGATCTACTGACAGTATTTTAATTAGGTGTCAGCAATCATGTTAAAACATTTTATCTTCTAGATATCTACTTGATTTCATTTTCTAATAATTATTATAAATTTTACATTGGCAATATCTGTCAACAACATCATCATGCTATAAATATAGCTCATATTTTAACCATTATCTCCTTGTCTTCTACAATATCGTATGCTTCGAAATTGGCGTCTGCTTCAATTTCGCAAAGATTTTAGACATTTGACCCAACAAAAAATCTCAACGAGTAGCAAACAGTTCGGATCCTGATCAGACGCCGCGTCACGCGGTGTCGAATCTGGATCTAAATTGTTTGCAAGGTTTGGTCAAGTCGCAACCGACAGTTTTTTGTTTGGTTTAAATGCCCAGCAGTATGCACCCTATGTAAATGTCGTCTGCTAAATGTGTTGTCTTCAACGATTCTAAGATGTCTTTTTCTGTATTCTACCTTATACAGTCTTGTATATGCATCATGAGAAATATTCTAAATGTATCCTAGCAGATGGTAGCTTAAATCAGACTGAAAGTAAAACAGAATGCTTCTTAATGATCAATCTGCTTTACTTGCAGACTGCTTTAAGCAACAGTGTGCCTTCAATACAGACAGCACGCTATTGGAAAGATTTAACTTAGATCATAAAACGTTCAGATCTGAAAGTTTGCAAAGTGATGATTTTTCAGCTCCATGGCAATATCAAACTTGGACAAAATACTGATATGTCAGTAAACACAAGTCAATTCAATCTTTGATGTGGTTCCCAGCTTTTGCCATTCTGGCAGATGCTGGTAGTCAATACACAGTGTTAAAGATAATTATGTTCAAAAACAACTCTCAATTTGGTTTATTTGACACCATGCTTCAGTCATTCATATATAAACCGGGGGACCAACGTATAAATAATTAGTCTTGCGTTGTTGATGAGGTTCAACGTCCTTTAACCCTTTCACTGTTCCAATATACCGTCTGCTTCTAAATGACCGCCTGTTGCCATTTATCGAAGTTGGCTTTTTGACATATTTTAGCCGAAGAAACCTCCAATGGAGTGCCAAATAGTTTGGGTCCTGAGATGACACAGAGTCGTCTAACTTGGGTCGAAACGTTTATATTAAGGGATTTCTTTCAGCGAAAATTCGAAAAATGGAAAAAAATCTCTTTCATCAATCGCTTACCGTTGGCATAATAGTTAATAAGTTGACTCACGGGTCCTCTTATTTTTATCGTGACCACAGGCGAATGAGTCCTCTAAATTCCCAGTGCCAAGCTATAGGTATCTTCCGGAACCATGTTTAAATGATAATGGTATAACCCAAACTTGGAACCATCCACTCTTGATCCATAGTCTTGATCCTAGGTTATAAAGCTTATGAGTTGAGTCTGAGATTGTTCTCAGCAATTGAATGGTCAGATTTGAGCTTTTGCTGAGCAAAAAGCTCAGATCTGACCAATCAAATGCTTGACCTTGGGGTCTGATGTTCTACCGACGAAGAGTTCGAAGCTTATTGAGTCTCAGAACCTATACTAGTTAGTTCAAGACCTAAAACAATTAATTTGTACCTACAGCTGAACCTGATAACACGTACACGCTCAAGTCGAACTTGCACATATTTCTGCTGATTCTTTTAGAAAAATCCGTATCGCTTGAAGTCGAAGAAACCCATATTTTAAAGTTAAAACATGGCCAATCCGCGTTTTAATTTTGAAATAATGTTATGTTCGATTTATATGAGTTAGAACTATCGGGATTTAAGTGTACATGTCCAGAACTCCATATGGAGAGTATTTCAAACACCTAGATCTTTATGTCTTCACCAAACCCTATGATACGAATACTCATAAGATCCGTTTGCAGTTGCAGGTAGAAACACTTTTGCTGACCTTGTCAAAAGACAAGAGTTGTAATTCAGATAAAACGCAGTATTTCAATTGTGATGCCTGCTCTGGATCTACACTGTTTGGTCCAAGAAGCAATACTCGCTATTGTGTAGTATAGATACAGGGCTATGGTGTGGCATAAATAAATGTACTTGTTTCATGAGCATCCAGGCAATGATTCTAACAGGTAAAACATGTGATCGCGATCTAAATACCCGATATGTTCATATCCCCGAGGGCGCAGTTGATTAATTATCAGTGAAACTTGTTTAATCAGCAATCATTTTCCTGGAAATTACCATCAGAAGGTTGCAAATTATTTTGTACTGTCAAACATGTTATAAGCGGATTATCAGTTCCTTAATCAAATGACAATTTTATTCCATAAATACGCATTTTTACGCTTTTAATTTTTCCTCTACTGAAGAAAAGTGTTCCATCTTATACTGTCATGAACATGCACCATACCGGATAGTTTCTATATCCCAGAAGATGAGAGTTTAAAGCAGGCTGGAGATATTGAAGACGAGTACCATTTTATATGCGTCTGCTCTTGTTTTGTAGATTTAAGAGTAAAATATCTGAAGAATTATTACTTTAGAAGACCATCAATGTTTAAATTTATTGAATTATTGAAATCATCCAACAAACATGTTTTGTACAATTTAAGCATATATATACGAGAGGCTATTCGAATAAGGCATTCCTTTAACGAAATTAACTGATGTATTCATCCTCAACGGAACAACAGTTACTTTCTCATGTGTCACGTGATGATATTTATTGTATGAATATTACTATGTGAATAAGATGATGTACTTTGTACAAATCTGAATAAAATATGTTCTGTTCTGTTCTGTTCTGCTGAAAGTAAAGCATGTCTTTAAAATAAGTAACAAGTGAGGAAATGAGTTAATGAACTTAATGCAATATTGTTTCAGCTGCTGACAGAGAGAAACTGTTGTCTTAACCCATTACCCAATAAATACGCATTTTTACGTCTTTAATTTATTCCTCCTCTGGAGAAAATAGTTTAATATTACACAGCAAGGTAAATGCATAATAAGAAATGTTTTCTATATTCTAGCAGATGGTAGCTTAAAGCAGGCTGAAAGTGAAGCAGAATGCGCCTTATGGCGCATTCTGCTTCACTTTCAACCTGCTTTAAGTTGTCACTATCTTCCATTCTAGAAACAGGCTATGGGGTAATGGGTTAAGTCAACTTTGAATTGTGTCAAATACAGCGCTCTCTCTCAACAACGACCCTACGTACAACGATTCTCTCATCAGAAAGACGCTTGCCGCCGTACCACAAACAAGACAATTATGTCCAACCTTTTTCACGTCAGCAATACCGTCTGCTTAAAATTGTTGTCTGCTGGTTTGTTTGTTTTTTTCAAAGTTGTATAAAAGAAGACATTTTGACAAAAAATGTAATGACGAGCGACAAACAGGTTGAATCCAGATCCGACGCCGCGTAACGCGTGGATTCAAGCTCTTTGCAAATGTAAGCCAATGTCCTCCCTATAACGAGTCCCTCCGAACAATACACACAATCTTTGTCTCCAATTGGGCGTCATTGTAGGGAGGGGGCACTGTAGTTCAATAAGGTTCCAGGAAATGACATTTACATGTAGATCTACACGTATTTCTAGAAATAGATACACTTCTATAAAGAAAAACGGTTCTATGTTTTGACCTTTACATGTACACGTGTTTCTATAAATAAATACTTTTCTATAAAGAAACCTGAACAATAGTAGATATTGACTCAGATCAGAGACTACAAAAGAAGCACAGCATCATTCACCGTAATGTTTGCTTTGATATAGTATATGATTTTCAACTATTTGGACAAATAATTATTTGTTTGTTGGTAATTCAAACTTTTTAACAAACAAGAGACCCAGAAGACCACATTTCGCTCACCTGAGACATTGTACCATAGAAGCTGACTGGGCAAGACAACACTTTGATATAGCTAATATAACTGATAAGCCCTGGGGCGGGGCCAAATTTGATCCAGGGGTCATAATTTGAACAATCTTGGTAGAGAACCATAGGGCAAAAACATGTCAAATATAAATGATCTTGGCCTTACGGTTTTAGAGAAGAAGATTTTTAAAGGTTTTCCTATGAAGAACTAATAAGCCTGAGGGCGGGGCCATTTTTGGCCTGGGGGTCATAATTTTAACAATCTTGTTAGAGGACCACAATGCAAAGCTATATGTCAAATATTAAAGATCTGGGCCTGACAGTTTCAGAGAAGAAGATTTTTAAAGGTTTTCCAATATAAGTCTATGTAAAACTGATAAGCCCCGGGGCGGGGCCAATTTTGACCCAGGGGTCATAATTTGAGCAATCTTGGTAGAGGACTATAAGGCAAAGCTACGTGTCAAATATAAATGATCTGGGCCTTACGGTTTCAGAGAAGAAGATTTTTAAAGGTTTTCCTATGATAAACTGATAAGCCTGAGGGCGGGGCCTTTTTTGGCCCGGGGTCATAATTTGAACAATCTTGGTAAAGGACCACAAGGCAAAGCTATATGTCAAATATTAAAGATCTGGGCCTTACAGTCTCAGAGGAGAAGATTTTTAAAGGTTTTCCTATATAAGTCTATGTAAACTTTATAAACCCCGGGGCGGGGCCATTTTTGACCCGGGGTCTTAATTTGAACAATCTTGGTAGAGGACCATAAGGCAAAGCTACATGTCAATTATTAATGATCTGGGCCTTACAGTTTCAGAGGAGAAGTTTTTTAAGGTTTTCCTATATAATTCAATGTAAAACTGATAAGCCCAGGGGCGGGGCCATTTTTGGCCCGGGGGTCATAATTTGAACCATCTTGGTAGAATACCATGGGGCAAAGCTACATGTCAAATATTAATGATCTGGGCCTTACGGTTTCAGAGAAGAAATTTTATAAAGGTTTGCCTAAGAAAAACTGATAAGCCCCAGGACGGGGCCATTTTTGGCCCGGGGGTCATTATTTGAACAATCTTGGTAGAATACCATTAGGTCATGATACATACCAAATATCAAAGGTCTGGGCCTTTCAGTTTCAGAGAAGAAGATTTTTTAAGATTTTCTTATGCATTAAAAGTTGTATAAATTCTTTGGTGATTCTATTTAATTTTAAATTGATGTAGATCTACACTTCAATGGCGAATGTATCTCATATGATATGTGAGTGTTAACCACAACGTTATACCTTTTCCCACTTTTTTAAAATTGGCTTATAATTTTAAAAATTCCACTTTAATTTTGTAAGTAATAAAATAATTGTCAATATTTATTAATAAATGTATTAGATCTTTATATAGATCAATAACTAAATCGTAAAAATATTTATTCTTTTCTAACCTACGCATTAATAAATGAAAGATATTATTCTATTAAGTTAACAATAATAAATCACTGAAATAAAACTCGAGTAACACTTCTACTCGCATAAAATGATCTAATTTATTCAGATCCATTGTGGTCAGCCACTTTCCCATACGTTTACATAGCATCAGTGATATTCGTTCTCATTTCATGTCGTCAGTAGAACCGAGAAAAGCCTATATAAGTTAACTGGTCAGTGTTTTGATCTTGTTTCAACTGGTCAGCAACTCCGTTTTCAGCTATTTCAAACTATTATAAAATTTGTTATACACTTATAAATTAATATGGAATCAATAATTCTATATCTTTATCTAGATAAATATTAAAATAAAAAAATTTATCTTAAATTTTTAAATTTTAAATTAATTTTTGAATTCATGTGTTTATATAACAAATAAATAACAAAAAAAAACATTTAACTTCTTAAACCTTGATTTAATTTTTTTTTCAAAGTTTTTATAACTTTTTTTTTTATAGATATATAATCTATAATTTATATTAGATATTTTGATTTTAATAACTTCAATTACACTCGCGTACAATGTTCTAATTTATTCAGATCCATTGTGGTCAGCCACTTTCCCATACGTTTACATAGTGTCAGTGATATTCGTTCTCATTTCATGTCGTCAGTAGAACCGAGAAAAGCCTATATAAGTTAACTGGTCAGTGTTTTGTTCTTGTTTCAACTGGTCAGCAGCTCCGTTTTCAGCTATTTCAAACTTTTATAGAATTTGTTATACACTTATAAATTAATATGGAATCTATAATTCTATATCTTTATCTAGATAAATATTAAAATGATTTTTTTTTTTTTAATTTTTAAATTTTAAATTCATTTTTAAATTCATGTGTTTATATAACAAACAAAAAAAAACCAAAAAAAAACCATTTAACTTCTTAAACCTTGATTTAATTTTTTTTTTAATTTTTAAAACTTTTTTTTTTGACAGATATTTAATCTATAATTTATATTAGATATTTTGATTTTAATAACTTCAATTAATGTTCTAATTTATTCAGATCCATTGTGGTCAGCCACTTTCCTATACGTTTACATAGTGTCAGTGATATTCGTTCTCATTTCATGTCGTCAGTAGAATCGAGAAAAGCCTATATAACTTAACTGTCAGTGTTTTGTACTTGTTTTAACTCGTCAGTAGATTTCGTCAGTATTTTACCCACACCCGAAAATCTGGTCCCACAGCAAGGGGAATAACTCTAGCCAAAATCTTTGAACAAGATTTCGTTCCTCCTTGTCACTGATGCTTCTGACAAAGTTTGGCTGAAATCCGGTCAGTGGTTTCAGAGGAGATGTTGTTTGAAAATGTGGACGGACGACGTACGACGGACGCCGGACGACGGACGGAATGGTATCACAATAGCTCATCCTGAGCCTTTGGCTCAGGTGAGCTAAAAACGAGAAACTATCATTTATAGAAACTGAATACAGTAGAGAAAACGTTATTCTTTCCCAATAAACGCGTTTACACTAAAACTAATATGTCCAATGCAAACAGTTTGGAGCCCACGCCGGATAACCCGGCGTCTGATCAGGCTTCAAACTGTTTGCCACTCAGATTAAAATGGATAGACAGAATTTTAAAAAAGTTGTCATTCTATACATTTTAGTGCTTTGCGTTTCGTTTGCGTTTAAACGGGAAAGAATAATAGATTCTCCACCATTGTATATGGATGTATGTGTGTAATCATTTACGTGTTAAACCTATATCTTGACACTCTTACAGGGCTTTTTTGTCTCAGTCTTGTTCTAACCCTTTACCACAAGCATGTAGCCTGTTTCTAGTGTTGATGACAAATGACCCCTTAAAGTTGGTTCAAAGTAAAGCAGAACGAACCTTAATGTATAAACTGCTTTCTTGCCAGCCTACTCAAAGTTATCATCTGTACCGGTAAGGATATAAAATACTTTTAATGGTGCATTCTCATGATTGTCTAAAAGTGGATGTATTTTCTTCAGTGGAGAAATAAATTGAAGGTGTAAATTGTGTAAACTTGCTGTTGCTGTTGCTAAAAATACAGTCTATTCTCGATAACTCGAATTCGCTTTCTACATACGAATTTGCAACTCGAATTCGCTTTTACTTTTTCTCAACTCGAATTTGATTTGCAACCCGAATTCGCTTTTTATATTCCAACATTCTCGTATTTTAAAGTCAATAATGGCAATTTCAATTCAATATTTTACCCTGCAACGTGTTTCTAGTTCAAAAGACAAGTTACCGCAGAATTCGCATTAAGAGCATTCTGCTTTTTTTCAAACTGCTTTTAGTCGTTCTATCTGGAAAAAAACTTGAAATGGCATCCCTAATTTATTTCCAGAACTTCCCAGGTTATAACTGCTTTTCGAAGGGTACGGATAATTAGCGGTGTTAAAATTTCAGCGTATTTATGGTGTAATGGGTTAAACTAATATGGGTTACCAAGGTTGGACTGTGTTGTTGTTGTTCTTGGAATTGTGACGATGTTTCTATAGTAAGGTAAATAGCTCGTTGCCAATAGTAGAGGTATCTTGCACCAACTGTACCTTTGGCATTTCATGCTTTCACTGCCAAGTATGACTTCACCGACATTTGCAAACAGTTTGAATCCAGATCAGATGCCGAGTAAGTCAGCATCTGCTCTGGATAAAAACTGTTTGACACTCGTATTTATGGGTATTCGGTGAAGATGCTACATAGCCTTACAATTTAAGCTTAGGTGCAGACGACAACTTTATAACAGACGGTAATATGGCGGGAAAAGAGTAAGTCAGTAGCTGTCATTGATTCTACGGGGAAAGTAATTACATGAGCTATGATAACAGGTAAACAGTTTGTGACATTATAATTAACGGCATAATCAACTAGTTTAACTGACCAAGACCATAGCCATTTGATATCTGTGGTTAAATCGTATTCCAACTGTACATGCATATCTATTTACAGTCAGTTTGTGTTTAATGTAAGCTACTGTTACTGTTTAAAGCAATGTGAAAGTAACGCAAATAAAAAATGTGTATGGCCTTTCTGCTTGACTTTTATCTTTTTAACACGTGTTCAATCCTTTCACTCTCAATGACGTCATAAAGAGCATTTGCAAACAGTTTTTATCCTGATCAGACGCCGC
Organism: Gari tellinella; assembly: GCA_922989275.2. Lineage (NCBI taxonomy): Eukaryota > Metazoa > Mollusca > Bivalvia > Cardiida > Psammobiidae > Gari > Gari tellinella. The sequence continues at coordinate 79,782,660 of OV277856.1, forward strand.
ATAACGCGGCGTCTGATCAAGATCAAAACTGTTTGCCACTTGCTTTGAAATCATGTCAATTGTACTGCCTTAAATGTAGCTTTGAATCGATATTGCAGACAACAATATTGAAGCAGACGACAATGTGGCTGTGAAGGAGTAAAACCCCTACGATAAATTTGATCATGAAAGGGCTAATACATGTGACTGTTAAAGGCAGGACATAAGTAAACTAGAAATACCCTTTGACATACCACATATTCCTTTAACACATTTTCCCCATGTGATTACATGTATGTGATCTGAGTGTAATAAAGGCAGTTTCTGTTCTGATCTATTCTATTCTGTTCTGTTCATAACCCTTTCGCATTACGCCACTTCCCCCACCCCTTCAAAACCAACATGTCCTTTACTATCTTTTGCATGGCCATTTAGCATGAGACTAACTGTACTCTAATGACTGCTAAAGATTAGTATTTTATTGAAGCTACTTCAACATGCTTATAGGATTTAAACCATGTATTATTCATTTTACCCTTTAACCTTCTAGACGTGACTTTACTAGAAATTGCAAACAGCCTGGAGCCAGATCACACGCCGAGAGGTAAAATGTCTCATCAGGATCCAATATTGTTTAATATCGTGTTATGGTTTCTAAAGCTAGATTGACTTTGAAATCAGATTTAATAAATACTCACAGACAGTAACTGTGAAACATACGCCATTGGAACAGACATAGAGTTACTCTTATCATACTGAAATGTCGTCTGCTTCAAATATATCGACTGCGACTAAAAATAAAATTTAGTTTTTATACTTTTTTTTAACTGAAGAAAAGTTGAATATGAGTGACAAACGGTTTAGATCCAAATCGGACACCGCGTCACGCGGTGTCTGATCTGGATTCAAGCTGTTTGCTAATCTTAGGCACGTTGCGCTAAGCACGATACGGGTTAATGGTTATAGTGCCACCTACTCACAGGATACACGACAGAGCTCTTCAAAACTTAACCCTTCACGGCTTTTCTTAGAGTATAATTGTTATTTGCAAACGGGTTTGTTGCTGAACAGACGCCGCGTCACGCGGCGTCTGATCAGAATCCAAACTGTTTGACATTCATAGCAATTTAGCTAAAACTTAAATTTGAGAAATAAAAGCAGTCTACAATTGTTTAAAGCAGATAATGCAATGGCGGTGATTGGGTTAAATCCGATTTAAGCATGGATTATTGGCTGCTTCCACTATGCAATTAGGATACATTCATTATGTAATTTAATACACCGCCATATTCTCTTACTTTGCACTTTTCCAGTCCCGGGGCAGATTGGATGGCAGGAAAGGAAGTTAGCAGAATATTGGAAACTGTTAAAATGCACATTAAACGATATTAATATCGTTACAAGTGGTATCTTCTATAAAGGTTAAGCTTGCAAATAGAATATAAATGTACATATAGGATCTGTCATGAGTCGATGTTTAAGACAAGCTTATCTCAAACGAGTCTAGAATTGAAATGTTATTAAGCGAGCCTTGGCGAGCTTAATAACTTTTCTATTCTAGACGAGTTTGAGATCAACTTGTCTTAAACATCGACGAGTGACAGATTCTTTTTCTCACGTTACCAACGAGTTTAGCTATTTTTTAAGCAATATGCATTTTTTGGAACCCCGGTGACGTCAAAACGCCGTTATAAATAGTGACGTTATAGTGCAAAACCAACACGGGAAGCGGCAGTCTACCGGTTATAAGCCTAAGCTCAATTGGCGTACAGCTGGGCGCCAGGGGCCACTTCCGACGGTGGGAGAGGTTATTCAACTTCATTGGACAGCTACCGCCCGCCTCAAGCTGAGCAGCCCTCAGCCAATAAGGTGTTGTCCCGCCACTGGCCACCTGCCTCACTGGGTGCGTGGGGCTCAGGATTTACCCAACAAGTGGACAGTAACTACTGCACCAAAGAATACTAAGAAGAAAAACACACCAGCACTGAAGCTCGGATGCTGGAATGTTCGCACCATGATGACTGGTTTATCAACAGACCTCCAGACAATTTCTGATGTCCGAAAAACAGCCATCATCAACAACGAGCTCACGCGTCTTCATGTAGACATAGCTGCACTACAGGAGACTCGTCTTGCAGATTCGGGATGTCTGAAGGAGTGCAACTACACCTTCTTCTGGCAAGGCAAGAAGGAAGAAAACACACGGGAGCATGGCGTAGGCTTTGCAGTTAGCAACGCACTGCTAGACAATGTTCAACTGGGCACACAGGCCACAGAGCGGCTTATTTCAATAAACACTTCAAATGGACCTGTCAACCTACTCTGTGTTTACGCCCCAACACTTACAACTTCTGATGACATCAAGGACGAATTTTACAGCCAATTTGACCAATTCATCGCAAGCTTCCCCCAGCATGAAATGTTAATCATTCTAGGAGACTTTGAACAACGCAAGAGTTGGCAGAGACAACGAGGCCTGGCCAAACTGCCTCGGTCACTTTGGAGTCGGCAAATGCAATGACAATGGACAGCGTCTACTAGAACTTTGTAGTTACCATGGGTTCTGTGTAACCAACACCTATTTTGGCACGAAGCCACATCACAGAGTGTCTTGGAGACACCCAATGTCCAAAACCTGGCATCAGCTAGACCTCATCCTCACAAAGCGTACAAATCTTAAGAACTTTCTCATCACCCGCACCTACCATAGTGCTGACTGTGATACGGACCACTCCTTAATTTGCTGTAAGGTACAAATATATCCGAGAAAGTTCTGCTGTACATCTCAAGAAGGAAAGGCCCGGATTGATGTCAGCAAAATCTCACATCAAGACAACTCTGCCAAATTTAACACATTGTTCTCAACTGATTTCAAAGGTGACTACAATCTCTCTTCCTCTGAGCAATGGGAAAAGTTGAAGAATGCTACCCACTCCGCTGCTGTTTGTGCCTTTGGACACAAGAAAGGGAAAAAACAAGAGGACTGGTATGTAGCCAAATCTGCAACGCTCGAGCCATTCATTATAGCAAAGCGAGCTGCCTTACAGGCTCACAAAGCTAACCCCTCTACGAGTCTTTGAAAGCTCTCCAAGCAGCAAGAAACAAAGTCCAGAAGACTGTAAGAACTTGCATCAATGAATACTGGACAGACCTTTGCAGCAGCATACAAATAGCATCAAATTCAGGCAACATCAAGAACATGTACGACGGGATCAAAACAGCCACTGGACCCAGTGTCAGTAAAACAGCCCCGCTAAAGTCGAAGTCAGGCGAGGTCATCACTGACAAGGACAGACAGCTAAACAGATGGGTCGAGCACTATTCAGAGCTGTACTCAAAGGAGAATGTTGTACAACAGTCAGCCCTGGACGCAATCGAACGCTTCCCTGCCATGTCTGAACTTGATGACCTGCCAACCATTGAAGAACTCTCAAACGAAATTGACAAACTGCCATCAGGTAAAGCCCCAGGCAAAGGTTGTATCCCAGATGAGGTCATCAAAAGCGGGAAACAGAGTCTAATGGCTCCCCTTCACAAACTCCTGGTACAATGCTGGAAAGAGGGATCAGTTCCACAGGATATGAGAGATGCCAACATTGTGACTTTGTATAAAAACAAGGGTGATCGTAGTGATTGCAACAACTATCGAGGCATTTCTCTACTCAGCATAGTTGGAAAACTTTTTGCTCGCATCATCCTCCGCCGATTGCAGACGCTGGCTGACAGAATATATCCAGAATCTCAATGTGGCTTCCGTGCAAAGAGATCTACTGTCGACATGATATTCTCACTCCGCCAACTGCAGGAAAAGTGCAGAGAACAAAACCAACCTCTCTACATTGCCTTCATATACCTGACCAAGGCGTTTGATCTTGTGAGCAGAGATGGTCTCTTCAAAATGCTTCCACTAATAGGCTGCCCACCCAAACTCCTCAGCATCGTGAGGTCCTTCCATGATGGTATGCTGAGTACAGTACAGTTTGATGGTGCCATGTCGGCAGAGTTCGGAGTAAAGAGTGGAGTTAAACAAGGCTGCGTGCTAGCCCCTACCCTCTTTGGGATCTTCTTCTCTCTTCTCCTGAAACACCCCTTAAAGTCTTCAACAGATGGAGTCTACCTTCACTCCCCTTCTGAGGGACACCTTTTCAACATCTCTAGACTCCGAGCCAAGACCAAGGTGCGAAAGGTCACTATTGAAGATTTACTGTTTGCAGATGACGCTGCTGTAGTCGCTCACAAGCATGATGGTCTCCAAAGACTTATGAGCAGATTCTCCGAAGCCTGTGATCTCTTTGGTCTCACTATAAGTATGAAAAAGACACAAGTCATGGGTCAAGCCACACCAGCTCCAACTCCCATCCAACTCAGTGGGGATACTCTGGAAGTTGTCCATCAGTTCCAGTACCTGTGCTCTACTGCCTCAGACACTCGTTCACTAGACACAGAGCTAAACAAACGCATAGGCAATGCCTCAACAACACTCTCCAAGCTCAGTAAGAGAGTTTGGGAAAATAAGCATCTGACAATTCCCACAAAGGTAAATGTCTACAAGGCCTGTGTAATCAGTACTCTGCTGTATGGTAGTGAATCCTGGACAACATACTCCTCCCAAGAGCGCAAACTCCAAGTCTTTCACATGCGCTGTCTCCGCAGGATCCTCGGTATTACATGGGAGGACAAGGTTTCAAACAATGAGGTCCTTACTAGAGCTGATATCCCATCCATGTACACTCTTCTTCGTCAGCGCCGACTGCGCTGGCTAGGTCATGTCAGAAGGATGGATGATGGGCGCATCCCAAAGGACCTACTGTATAGTGAATTAGCCACTGGGAAAAGATGCCGTGGTCGGCCGAAACTCAGATACAAGGATGTGTGCAAGCGCGACATGAAAGCATGCCACATTGCATTAGAGTCCTGGGAAACAACAGCGGAAAACAGACTCCAGTGGAGAAGACATGTTTCGGAGGGCCTGGTCAAAGGTGAATCGGCCTTCAGAGACCACAACGAACAAATCAGAAGTAGACGTAAAGCCAGTCAAAGTGCACAGACAGACAGCCAGGATGCAACAGCTTTTGTATGCCAGGACTGCAACAGAACATGCAAATCCAGAATAGGACTGTACAGTCACACAAGGCGATGCTCCACGGCTACCTCAACAGGCACAACTCCATAGTCGTTTTTGACTGACGGATGCCATAAAAAAGTGACGTCATCAAAGTGATCTTACACATGTTGGAGATAAGGATATCCGTCATCGTTGTTCGCTATAGAAAACAGGGGTATTTATCATATTTACTTCTAAACAGTGTTTGAAACGTCATGCCAAAGTATGGGCCTTTTTGTACATTTATTTGTTACTTCTTTGCTTTATGTCATATTTGCTAAATAAATGTCGCAGAAAGGAAATTCAGTTGCAGATCTGCAAAACGCCATCAATAGTTTTAGTAATTGGCGACTGACACCTGATATAAATGTGCTTATACGTATTGTATCGAGGTACAGTGCTCGCTCTCTACATCAACACCCAATGTGATACAGATATTGTGTGTGTTATTCGGAGAGAGTTGTTATAGGGAAGGATAATGAATACTCTAAGAATGCAAACAGTTTGAATCAAGATTAGACGCCGCGTAACGCGGCGTCTGATCTGGATTCATACTGTTTGTCACTCGTCATAATAAATTCTTCAAAATGGCTAATATGTAACTATGCGAAACACGGCAGAAGACAATTTTAAGCAAAGAAGCAGACGAAAAGCAGCAGAGAAAGACTGAGTCATAATTGTCTTGTTTGGGAAATAGCAGCAAACATTGTTGTGCGGAGGGAATCGTTGTTGGGGGGGCCGTTATAGAAAGGGAACACTGTACCAGTAGTAGGAGTACAAGGCGGAAGAGTAATGTTAACTCTTTGAACCCCAGTCACGCATATAATCGTCATTGGCAAACAGTGTACCTGTGAGGAGTACACGTGTTCTGTGCAAGCAGTATAGACCCTGATCAGAGGGTTCCTCTCTGATCAGGGTCTACGTTGTTTGTCATTTTGAAATATATTGTAAAAATCATCCCTAAAAAGCAGAAAAAAATCCTGGACTAAATTGAAAACTAGAATTGTCCATTTGAGGTTTAAGATAGGACAGGGTCAAACCTTTTATGCATTTCGTCAACAAAAGAAGATATTGGCAAACAGTGCAGACGTTGATGAGACGCCGTAATTTTCTGTTTCTCTTGAAATGAGCTGCTGTATACACACTTTGAAGAGCGTCTTTCGATGACTCCGATTTTATAGATCTATAATGGAATCGGTCAGCAAGCAATTGCAATAATCACGAATGCATAGATGGGTTAAACAGTTATATGTCCTGAAAACAGTTCACAAACAAGTTATGAGGAAAAGGGTAATGTTTATGTTGCTTACCACATGATTGACGGTATCTGAAAGCTCTTTCAGTTATATCATTGTGGATAAGTAATATAACACCAGCTATCACTTGATTTTCAGAGTCTCACTTTGACTTCACGTCAGCTGTCTAGATCAGCATTAGTTAAGGGTACGAATGCTTCCAAATATATGTCAGAACTGAGACGAGGACAGGACAAGAATGCACTATACAGTCGTATAACTTTCCTCTCATATATAGCTTGTCTTCAGTGTTAGGGACAGATGGTTGATTACACAGGCTGGGTGTAAAGAAGAGTTGTGTTTTACTTAAGGTCTGTTTAACCCTTTCCCCCATAGAAGCGACTTTTAGCGTATTTAATTTATTCCTTTCAACCTGCTTTAAGTGATCACCTGTATTTTATGTTATAGACGGGTTATTGGGTAAAGGGTTAAAACACCTGACAGGCATTAGCAAAACATTGAAAGTTTATCAGGACAGTGCTCCCTCCTTACAACGATCTTCTCCTTACAACAATGCTTGCCGCTGTTCCCCAAACAATACGCTACGAGTCTAACCATATCGTGTTATTGCCGTCTGCTATTTTCTTTCAAAGTAGCTTATTGGAAATTTCGACAGAAAAAAGAATGATAAGTGGCAGATACATGTAGTTTGAATCACAGGTACTTGACCCATTTTGAAAAGAAAATGTTGTTTGTTTTTCCTTTCTACCATAATTATAGTTACGCGGCTATAAGTACTCTAAATGTATTATGTCCCCTCAATATGGCAACTCCCTCCGAACAACACACGCAATCGTTGCCTCCCTTTGGGGAGTTGTTGTAGAGAGGGGACATTGTTTTTCTCATAAGGAATTGGCAAAAAGGCACGTCTATAAAAAAAAAGAACAAGGGTCATAACAATCAAAACAATACCCAAACTTTGTTTTAGCAACATACATTAACCCATTACCGCATAGCCTGTTTCTAGTTTTGAAGACAAATGACCACTTAAAAGCAGGTTGAAGATAAAGCAGATATGCCTTAAGGCACATTCTACTTTACTTTCAGCCTGCTTTAAGCTATTATTTGCTAGAATATAGAAACTATTTCTTAAGATTCTTATTTGTAACAGTATTTTCTTCAGCAGAGGAATAAATTTAATGAGTAAAAAGGCGTATGTATGGAGTGAAGGATTAAATCATCAAAATGCATCTCTATGAGCGAAAATGTCAAATAATGCATGCAGCTGCAACATATCATCAAAATGAATCTGACACACAAAAACATGCATGAGACGCATGCAGAGTTGTTTATAAACTGACTATGGATCATTTCCGATAAGAAATTCAATTAATCTTTGATGAAGATTTACCTATCCCACCTGTTGATATCACCACTACCGTGTCTATCATACTGTTATATGAAATGAACATCATGTGACTGTGTTGATTCTACAGTGGGATATCTTATTATTTCCCTTTAACCCCTTCACTCTCAATGACGCCATAAAGCGCGGTTGCAAACAGTTTGTGTCCCGATCATACGCCGCGTAACGCGGCGTCTGATCAGGATCCAAACTGTCTGACACTCGTTTCGAAATTTCGTCAGTCATATTACCTGAAATCTTACTTTGAAACGATATTGCAGAGAACAATATTGAAGAAGACGATAATATGGCGGTGAAGGAGTTAAAACGTTCGACACATTTGATCATGAAAGGGTTAAACGAAACGAAACGCATACTACAATGCTATTAAAAGTAGGACATGGTTTTTTAACACTCTGTCTTTTTTTTACCGATTTTATAGCAGTTAATGGGATATGTCCCAATGGCAAAAGTATCTATTTTTTCCCAAGTTCCACTTAAAAATCCCAATTTGCTAGTAGAAACAAATCCTAAGCTATCTTTATAAAGCAGGTCACAAATCATGGATCAGTTTTGTAAGGAACATTACATACACCTGTACCATAGCGTTCCTGGTCAAATAATCATTGATAAATCAAATAAATTGATGCACTTGTTTCATTTTTACATGTAAAATTCCCAAATTTCAATGATCTGTCGCACATGATCTGGCTCGAGAGTGTTTGTAACTGATTTACGATTTATAGCATATAAACGTTTAACACCAGCCAGAGAAGATTTTCTGAGTTGACTAGCAGGTGTGGTGTAGGATATCATAGCACTTGCCACTTGGACAAGCTTTCGCTGAAATCGAGGTCAAGGTCAAGGCAACAGTAACATTAAAATGGTACGCGACACTCAGCTATCTCGAGATGTATTCGTTCTATTCTTCTTTTTCTAGTGGGGTTAGATTCGGCCACGTTTATTCTATGATTGTGGTCAATGGTCAGGGTAGCAGTGAACTGAAAATGGTACGCGACATTCCACCTTCCCAAGATGTACTCACACACATAATTTGGTAAATCTAGATGATGTGTGATACGGTAGTAAATATGCTCCAGTTTTTTCTATACCTTTGTAATTGATGTCAAGGGTCAAGGTCAAGTACATGGTAACCTAAAAGTAAGATGCAGCACTCCCTGACCAAAGATGGACACACAAACTAAATTCGGTATCCCTGTCTGATGTGGTAACAGAAATATGCTCAAAATAAGATTTTAAAATACATGAGCTCAATGTCACCGTGGTTTGAAATAGTACTGTACCGGTTGTAGTGGCTGGTGGCTGGGTTCAGTTTCTGTTGTTCATTGTAAATACAAATGTATGTGTTGTGTTGATTCTGATGTTTATTGTAAATATGTTTTGAGGGCCTCGTGGAAGACTGGCTATTACCAAATGTGTTCCCTCATTAAATAAAGTCTTCCTTATCATTATTATTATTATAGTGTACCACAATACGCTATCCCAAGATGTCCTCACAACCAAAGTTGGTATCTCTAGCTGATAGTACAGGAAATATGCTTAAGACAAGGTTTTTTTTCAATAAATGAGATCAAATGTCAAGAGCACTTACATCAAAGTTTCTTCACTGAAAAGCGGACGACAATTCTTAAAAGCAGATGACGTCATGACAGTGATTGGGTTCATAAAGTCACACCTCCATTATCACAGAGCATACCCGTATTTCAAAGTTTAATCGTGGCTAAGGCACATTTTTACTTTGAATATCGGTATGTTCGAACTAACGCGAGTTCGAATTATTGAGTTTCTACTGTATATCTAGAGCCTCGTCATGTTTAAGCGAGATCGACTTATCAACATTCAACTGATGAAATAATGGTAAGATCGATTTAAGCGAGTTCGAAGTATCGAGTTTCGACTGTATATTACTGCATAGTGTGGAACTATAGTCTTTCAGAAAGCAGCCTCTTTGTTAGCTTTCAGTGCTGTTGATGTAACAACACAGCTGGGAAAATGCTATTTAGGTCAGAACTGCTGTCATCTGAATTCTAAATACAGTAAAAAAAACTCTCCTGTACGACAACTAAATTGTGATTATTGTTAGGTGATTAAGACAGGTGGCTGCTTTCTGTTTTACTGTCACCTTGCTTTAAGCTGCCACCTGTCTAGTATACAACCATTCAGACTTCAATCGGCCTGTACATACACAAATGTACAGTATTCCAAATGAGAGACGGATTGGATTCTAATCAGTCACTTATTTTCCAGGCATTATCCTTTTGCAAATGAAGGTTGAATTCTATTAGATCTAACACTAAAATATATAATTTGATACTAAGGGAAGTAACTGTTTATTAAGTATTAAGCATGTTTTCCTTTATTACCGCCCCTGGAATCGTTACCATTTGCAGTGAGAATATGTGAAACTTTGTCGTCAACATTGCAAATAAAGTAGACACAGGTCAGTAAGTTTTAAGTAATATTGTACAAATGACTGTTAACTCTAATAGTGGATAAACAGTGAAGAAGACCTGATCGGCAGCAGTATCTTCTCTCTTGAGCAACAAACTGGCATTTTGTTTTTCACCACAATCTCTGACCGACTACATGTAGGCTGGAAGAAATATAGGAAACCCTTGGTTATTAGGGATAAATCATTCTCCTACAAATAAAACCTCTTCGTGCATAGATTTATTCTTCTTACAGTGCAGAATACGATCTTATTTCCTCTTTATAAACGTGCATGTGTTAAAACAATTACATGTACATTTATCTCCATAGCAAACAGTTTGGAGTCAGTATCCGACGCCGAGTAAATAGTTTGCAACCCAGATAAATACAAATACAGTGTTCCCTCTCTACAACGGCTCTCCCAACAATGACTCACTCCTTACAACGACTCTTGTCGCAGTTCCGTAAAAAGGACAACTATGTCAAACGCTTTACCTACTCTAATATCGTCTGCTTCAAGTTGTCGTTCAAGTTACATAGTGGACATTTTGACAGAAAAAACTTAATGACGAGTGACAAATAGCTTGAATCCAGATCAGACGCCGCGTTGCAAGATGTTTGCAAATGAAAAACAATTTCCCTCCCTTTAACGACTCCCTCCGAACAACGCACACAGTTTTTATCTCACATTGTGTATCGTTGTAAAGAGGGAGCGTTGTAGTGATAATTTTTTCGTCAATTTGTTTCATTAATTTATGCGTTTAGTTTCGTTTAAACGGAAAAGAAAAACATCTTCTGAACTGCAAATGAAACGTTTTTCACAGCCTAACAGATTATTGCAAAAAAGCAGTTTAAGACATATGCAGACATCATCCACATTATTTGTTCAGCCTGTTTTAAACAATATTCAAACACTGAGAACAAGGTATTGGGGAAGGACAAAACTGTGTTCCTTGTTACACAGGGGTCAACCATTATGTCGAAATATGACGTCCTTGCTAAAAAAAAAACACCGCAAAATATTGTCGTCTGCTTTAACTCTTGTCATGGTGAATTGGCGTCTGCTTCAAATATAATGTTTGCTAAAACACGTGTTCATGCTTTTGCATTATTTTTTAACTTTTGAAACGGTAGACGACAAAATTGAAGCAGACGACAATGAAACGGTGAAGGGGTTAAAATCTCACGAAAGTATTGGGAGTGAAAGGGTTTATACTCCTGGCTTCAGGTTCTTTCAAAATAAGATTTAAGACTGACTGACTGACTGACTGGCAAAATATCGATACAAATACCAAACAATTTGGAACCTGATCAGATGCTGCGTAACCTGACTTCTGAGTTGGATCCAAACTGTTTGCTAAATTGACTTCCGTCGCATATGGCGGAGAAAACAGAACAATCCCAAGTGAAACTGAATCAGCGGTTGTTGTTCTGCATTTCCAGGAATAATGACTGTAGGCACATTCATTGTTTGAAATTGTGGCAGTAAGGCTTGCATAATTACCAATGAAATGTTATAATTAGTTTATGTAAATATGGCTGTGCACTAGTTTATACTGAACCATATTGTACAGAGAAATAAACTTCTGTTAAAAACGATCAGTCTTTAAAGAATCAGGAAAACACCTTTGAAGGCAGATAGTCGTTTAATGCAAAACAAAAATAAAGCAGAATCTCCCTTTCAGAGTTTCTTGTTTAGTATGTTTCTGCATTGTGTTGCAATCAGCCTCAAAAACTGCTAACTGGTCATACTATTAGTGGATATTTAACAAAGGTTTAACTGTACATGTAGCTGTAATTAACATATGACATTTCGCAATGTAGACAAACAGGCCTAATGAGATGGTGTGACAAGATATGTCAAATACGTTTGTCACTTTGCCATTCTTGTATGAAAATGGCAAGAGTGTCATGACTTCAGTTGTCTTACCTATCTATACAGTGCTCCCTCTCTAAAACGACAACCAATGGGAGACACGTGTTGTGTGTGTTCTTCGGAGGCAGTCGTTATAGGGAGGGGAAATTATGACTTGTCTTACATTTGCAAACAGCTTGGATCCAGATCAGACGCCGCGTAACGCGGCGTCTGATCTGGATCCAAGTTGTTTGTCGCTCGTCGTTATATTTATTCTATCAAAATATCCACTTATATGTAAAGTTTGAGAAAAACAGCAGACGACAGTTTTAAGCAGACAATATTGCAGCAGTAAAAACGTTAAACATAATTGTCCTGTTTAGGGAATCGCGGCAAGGTTCGTTGTAAGGAGGGGTCGTTGTTGGAAGGGCCGTTGTAGAGAGGGAGCACTGTATAAGCTAAACATGTCAGTCTTCTAATCAAAATGACTTTCATAACAAACTATCCTGTGTTAATTCTTCCCTTCGCAGTTTACTAGCCACCATTCAAGTTCTGCAGCGAAAAGTTCCCTACAGTCGAAACTCGATACTTCGAACTCGCTTAAATCGATCGTACCAGTATTTCATAAGTTGAAGTTAAACATGGTTTAAATGGGATGCTCAATTCACATTTCCTCGTGAATTGTACACGATGTCAAACTACTGCGTGTCTGTCAATTATGAAAACAAGCAAGTGTCTAGGAAACTGGGGCCCGTTTCATAAACTACATGCTACAAAAACGGTCGTAAGTTAAAACTTTCTAATACATATACTTTCTGTTTTCTCCATCTAATCCTATCTTGTGACATTTCTTTGGAATCATCTTTTCAAGACAGAATTATTTCAAGACGATTCCAAAGACAGGATTAGATGGAGAAATAAACAATAATTGAGACTTTTATAATCTGACTCAACAACATTTGTCGTAAGAAGTTTTATGAAACGGGCCAAGGGCTCCAGATAGGCGTGAGTTAACAGAATATGTCCTCCAATTTTATTTCTCAAGACTATTTTAATGAGCAGTCACGTCATAGGGTTTGCCCTCGACATAATGATGTAGAGTCTATATGCATTTGAAATACTCGACTTATTTGGAGCTCTGTTAAATTACTATATATGCTAGTAAACTAAATATACATAGCTTCAGTCAAAACAACCATAAAGTTTATTTTAAAGATATAGCAGACGACACTACCGATGCAGACGATATTTTGGCGGTAAGAGGGTTAAAACAGGCGATACAACTTGGCGAGGAGAAAGTGAACTTACCCTGCTTGCTATCTCAGTGTGTGTCATTTTTCAGTACATTACAAATCCACTGGGGGCCATCGAGGTATCACGAATGCCCGTTTCGCACAGAAGTCATGTATATGTTTCGCACCTACAATCCATGTAAACACACCCATTTACAACTATTTTTTATACGCTGACATTCGCATTAACCACTTGTGTCCATAGACACACATATCAATTGAATTATTTCTTTGCAGATTACAGTTTAGGTTCGTGAATAAACTGTTTACATACCATTTCTGGCATTATTGATGGAAAATAAGTATGTATATCAAGCACAGACGTCAATTTGTCACTCTTAAATGAATATTACCGGGCGATTATCGAAAAAAACATTGGAATTATCCACTATATTTACAAATATTCGGGAACCCCATCTCAGACATGATGCATGTTTATTAATAGCTTCATTTTTCCATAATTTTTCAACTTATTTTTCACAATAATGTATACAACTTTGAATCACTCACAGTACCCTGAAGGGTTTATGAGTGTGTGTGTGCCCTCCTGAAGTCGCATTTACGTGTATACGTTACCAACAGAAGGTGTATGTGTTTCCTACTGAAGTCAATTAATTGATTTCTGTTGCAGTGACACAAAATGGATTGGAAAAATGTATCGTTTATGCCTAGCTCACATTTGCTGCGGCGGCCGTACGGCAGTCGCACGGATTATTATTTTTACGGCGAGTAGCAATTTCCCGGCCGTCGTAGATTTCCTTCGACCGCCGTATGTTGTGCTCACATTTGCTGCGGCCGCCGCAAGGCTAGATAAGATGTTTTGTGGGGTAAAAAACTTGCGGCAGTGCGGTGTCCGTTCGGCAGCCTTATGGCGCCTCCGCGGCGGTCGCGATTTCTAATAAAACACACGTCGACCGCACGATGGCCGAACGGCGGCCGTTGATGTGCAGTCTTAATGCTACTCCTGCTACACACATTGGCTTGCTACATGTGCACATAACTCATATCAGTCCAACTACACCGAGAACTCAAAGGCCATATATGGACAGCATTATGTCTCATAAGAACATCCATTTCAACTTTTAGATCAATAGACACATATGAACAAAAGTGAAAATGTCCAATAGTAAAATTAACCATTGAGTCCCGGCGGCCGCACGGTGGCCGTGCGGCAGCCGCAGAACCGCTCTTCGGCGTGTCGTTTCTACGGCCATCGTAGAAATGAACTTTTTTTTATAACTCCGCGTTCTAATACTGCGGCGACCTCTATGGCCTGTAAGACTTTGGAATTTGCCGTGCGGCCGCCACACTGCCGCCGTAGGATTTCTTCGGCCAGCGCAAGAATCTTCCGATTTCACGTTTAGTTTAAACATATTTATTGCATAATATATACATGCATGGGATTGGGCTACAAATCTTCACAACATTATATAATGCCCGCTGTCCGATATAACCTTTCTGCGACCGCCGTACGCCAGACGTAGAGCAAGTGTGGGCGCACTTTTAGCGATGAGGCCGTCCAGTCAAGCGGTACCCGTGTGACCATACCAAGTGGTTTGTGACGTTAATTTTGGTACTACTGACAGCTTAATTATCACCAAAAAGCCTCGATTCGGAATTTTAATCAAATGGGGTTTTTTTATGAGTCGATTTCAAGGAAACATAGTCTATGCTAAGGGTATTAATAAGTTATTTTAGAATGATGTCAATGTATTTGTCACTAGATGGATACTTTTTGTCTGAAAACGAGGCAAATATCCAGAAATGTTAGCACACACAATGATACCACGACAATTTAATACTAGATATTGCCAACTAATTTGCCCCATTTTCAGGCAAAATGTATTACCTTGGTGACAAATCCATTGATACCACTTTAAAGAATCCAGTTCCCAGTATCATAGGCTATGTTTCGTTGAAATCGGCTTAAACAAATTTCTTACATTTGATTGAAGTTCCGAATAAAGTTCTTTTTGTTGACAATTTGACTGCCAGTGGTATCCACATAATACGTCACAGACCATGTGGTATGGTCACACTTGGTACTATCCATTTATTTTCTCTTCGCTTTTTGATAAAACGTGTAAAATAAAAGACATTCGCCCATTACCCTAAAGCCTGTTTCTAGTTTTGAAGACGGATAGTCACTTATTAAAGCAAATTGAAAGTAAAGCAGAATGAGGTACTTTTACTCTGTTTGCTTTAAGCTACCATCTGCTGGTATATAGATAATTATTAGATCATTGTTTCATAAATACAATATTTATATAGGAAAAACCTGTGCAGCTTCTCATACACTTTTCTAAACACTTTCCAAGAGTAAATGCTTATATATGAAAGTGTTCGTGTAGTTTGGTATATTGGCTGTTTCTGTTTTACAAAATTATAGCCCTTTGAGTATGTTCCTATAAAGAACATGCTGCAAACGTTCGCAGATTAATTAATTACATAGGCGAAGGTGTTCATGAGGTTTTCAATTCGGGATGCAACATTTTTAAAGGAGTTATGTCGCTTTGAATTTGTTTCGTACATAACAATTATAGTGTATTCCAGTTGCTCGGACAAATCAACCACTCTGTCAGCTTCATCTGCTTCCGCAACAGTTGATTGATCGAATTCATTTCCTAGTCCTGCACTTTTAACTGCTTCAGAAACTTACATGAAATGGACCGGTTTTTTTTGTGTGTTAACCTTTAAAAAATTCTCACTGGACTTTCACTATCAACAGATTTGGTGGAGATTAATTATTTTCAAGATAAACGGTAGGCAACAGTAAGTGCATGATACGTGGCGGTTTGCATCCTATATAAATTCAATGATGACTTCAGTTGGTAACATATACATATAAAATGGACTTCGTTTAGTAACATATACATACTCTGTGCGGCACCTATACACGGTTAATTGGTTAAACTCGATTTAAAATCTATTTATTGCATTACTACAGATTCTTTGTAACCCAAATAATATTCCATTGATACAATCAATCTAAAAGGATATGTTCATATCATGTTTAATATCATTGTTTACCAAATACCATACATTTGAAACATTTTACATCAAAGGATAAATGACTATGTTATTTTGCAAGTAATACAATGAATAATATGAAATTTGTACGTAGATTGCTCGAGAAACCATTCTACCTACCATCGGACCTATTTGATAATATGTTCCGGCTAGGTAATGGGGAAATTGAGAGACACTCAAGGAAATTCGTGTTTTACTTTCGTTTTGGGTACACAAAATATGCACTTTATCGGTGCGGAACATATACAGGACTTCTGTGCGAAACAAACCTCGTGATACCTCGTTGGCCCCCAGTGAAATCAATAACCCTAAATAGTCATAATGTACCTGACTTAATTGTAAACTGGAATTGTCCATTGAGTTACAGGGGTGAACCGGTTGCACCAGGAAGTGTGTAGTTTAAGAGCTACTTGACATGTACATGTATTGCAGTTTTCAGGATGTCCTAATGCTCATATCAGTTTCCTTTCATTGTCGCTGTTTATCACCGTTATTTGATATTTTCTCATTTAGGCTATTAACACTCTCAACATTGTAGGTTTATATTGAATATCTTTTAAAACAGTTTGGATCCAGATCAGGTCCCACTTAAAATGGGACCTGATCAAGATCCAAACGGTTTGTCATTTGGATCCTATTTCTGTATATATAATGAAGAAGGAACCAATATTTCTTCAGAATATGGGTTTATGAATACACTTATATAAAAGTTTCCTTTAGAGCATGTACATGTATATATAAGATCTTACCTGTTCTTACATCACTATTACTATATATTTGCCATTTGTTTTGGCCGGTAAGCTGTACTAGGCTGGAGTTTGCAAACTGTTTGGATCAAGATATCAGACATCGCGTAGCTTTTCGTGTGATCTGAGTCCAAACTGTTTAAAATTCGTACTTATAGATCTACATTTTCTACAATAAAAGATATAAATTAAAAACTCAATTTTGAAAAAGAAAAGAAAAACAATACAGTTTAGCGAACTGTAAATGATGCAGTAGACGAAAATTAATGAGCAGAAAGCAAGTGTAATACAGACGCCAATGCAGCAGATGCAGCAGATAAACTACCGTAAGCTAGCTGCTGCATGTAGCCTATACAGTCAAACTAGTGGTATTGTGACAAAACTGTCTTAGAAGAAAGTAAAACCCCATACTAACACTGCTTGATTAAGCAGGTTGAAAGTAACGCAGAATGCGCCTAAAGACGCATTCTGCTTTACTTTCCGCCTGCTTTAAGCACGGAATTATATAAGAAAAAAGATTGATTAGTTTACACATTTAACTCTTGCGATGAGTTAACTCGTCATTTACGAGCGTACATACGCTGTACCTTTGAAGGGTACATTTGGCATATGCGTACAGTGTAAATCCAGATTAGAGGGCCCCTTAATGAGCCTTCTGATCAGGGTCTGTAATGTTTGCCAGTTTGTAAATGTATTATTAAAATCAACACGTAAAATGTAAAAAAAAAAGTGCAATCTTCCGTTTGAAGTTTCAGAGGTGAGTAAGCTATGGTATGTATAGAAATAGGGTCCAATGTTATAAAGCTTTCCAGTTGAGTCTATAATCATTCTCAAGCATGTAATTGGTCAGATTTATGCCTAGGCTCAAATCTGACCAATCAAATGCTTGAGAACACTCTCAGACTCAGCTCAAACGCTTTATAACCATTAACCCTGGGCAAGTGTAAGCGCATGTGTCTATTATGACAGTCTATCAACTATTGCACAATTATTGCATGACCTGAGGCAAAAATATCCTTATCCTAGTGACAAGCTCCTACTACAAAATTATAACAATGAATGACAATCTCATTAAATTCAATCAAATGAAAAACATATATATACTGTTTCCATACAAGGACTAAAATCTGTTTTCAATGGTGAAATATCTTAGTAAACAGACCTCTTAAGAGCTGTGATATAATCTTGAGATGCTGGCTCCAAAAACCACAGGAATCGCAATCTATAAAACAGTATATAACTGTATATCTACAGTAAAACCTCTCTATTACGACCACTAATTTAAGTTAACAAACAGTTGTTTATGACATGTGACTGCTTAAAGCAAGGTGACAGTAAAACAGAAAGCTCCTATAGGAGCTTTCTGTTTTGCTGTCACTTTGCTTTAAGCTGCCACATGTATTTTATACATTCAATTAGCTCTTTTAGTGTCCGTAATAGAGAGGTTTTACTGTAGTTTATTATATACTTTTTCATTATTGTTTATCATGTATCGTTCATCGGAGAATATTTACATTCACCCTGTAAAGTCTTTATGTAATCGTATTAAAAATTTGCAGGTCATCCCTCGATGAACCTACAAATCGAAACTGGTTCCAGCCAGTTAGAAAGAGGGTGGAGTCTCCGCCGGAGAGATACCGACCTAGCGACCAGCTAATGGTTGCTATGGCGTGTAACTAGGCTGAAATAAACATGCGCGACCTATTTTTTGTTTTAAAAATGCTTTAATAATAGATATTTAGTTGCATTGTTATTTTTAATGTATTATAATTGTTCGTTAAGCACACAGCGACAGTTTACTGGGTAAAAACTTGACTTTGTAATCAACTCCGAAACATTTATTTTGGACTACTTTTCACAACGAAAATTATAGAGATCGAATAGCTGTTACATCCAGGATTACATCTATCAAACCTTTTTGGCCGGTATATGATATATTCATATACATGAAAACAAATCTGGTCAAAATACACATTAAATGGACAAGACAGAACATAAGAATATAAATATAAGGAATAAACAACATCTTTTTGCCGTTCACTCGGTATGAACACATTAGCTTCGCGAGGTAAGTTTATCATGACGGTATGACTACATTAGCTTCGGGGGGGGGGGGGGGTTTATTGAAAACGCCCTTCGGGCGTTTACGAAACTTACCCCCTGCGAAGCTAATGTGTTCATACCGTCATGAACGGCAAAAAGATGTTGTTTGTTCCTATAAGCGTTGCCATTTTCTCATGTACACTGCTGTAAATTCTCTACCATTTCTCATTTATATCTCATTTCTACTTTAATTAATGGAAAAGGACAATGTTTGTTTTCGACGCATAAACTTTTGATCAATTTTTGGCAACGCATCAAGTATTGCATAATTAGTGCATGCCTCTGTGCATATTTCATTATATTTACATTCACCCTGTAAAGTCTCTATGTAATCGTATTAAAAATATGCAGGTCAATTCTCGATGAACCTACGAATCGAATCCGGTTCCAGCCAGCTAGAAAGAGGGCGGAGTCTCCGCCGCGAAGAAAATCTTCCATACGGCGGAGAGATACCGACCAAGTTAGGATCTACTTTTAGATTATCCGTTTGGGTATCTCGAAACCTCTATTTAAAGTCACAGACAGTTCAATTAAAATCAAATTGCGATAAAAAAAAAATTAAATGCTGTTTTTAAGGGAGGTTATCATATTACACTCCGTCATTAAAGCTGTACGCGTTCTCTCCCTTCTCCGAGTGAGTGGTGTTCTAGTTATAGATTAGGCAAGTTGTCTTCCAATTACGGTTTGAAATTGACAAGTTCAAACAATTTGTTCACCAGAATTACATAGGAAAGTCGCTCAAACATAAAGCAAAATAATGCATTCACACTTACTAAAGTTCCGTTATGACATATTGAAACTAGCCTATATGTATCGGATATGCCACGGATAGCCGCGGGTGTGTGTACACGCTGACTGTGTAGTCGCATTTCAGCGTTGCTATTCGCGTTGCTATGTGTAAAGCGTGTATAAAAACTTGCGCCACCTAATTGTTTAAAATATGCTTTGATAATGGATATTCAGATTGAAAATTTTGTTTTAGTTTCTTACGAGCGTTCTTAAAGGGACTCGCAACCGGATGGTGTACTTGTCAAAATAAAATAAAATACTCAAATAAAAGCAAATTTGTGGCATTATTTGGCTTCTGACATTAAAAAAATATGATCAGTCCAAAAAAGTTTCAAGAATCGTCACCGAATCTTAGATTTTTAGATATTTTCCATCGTTTTTCTATACCGACTAGTAGACGGTATAGTTGTTGTTGTTGCTTCTCTACACGGGCTCAGACATAAACCCGAGCCGAATTACGAAGTTGTATGCACTTTCGATCGCTACACATTGAAATACGTTAAATCAATCCGAGATAAACGGATAGTTCCGTGGTCCATTGGTCTAAGCGGTTTCCCCTATTTTGCCTTCTGTCCGCCAATGCCGGGCCCCGGGTTCGAATCCCACCAGAGACCAGTATTTTTTTTTTATTGAAATACAGTTTTTTTAAACAGAATTTCTTATCCTAAACTAATTCTTTACCATTTATATAAGCGTTTGACACATATTTACAAATTACTATTTTTAATGCACCATCTGGTTGCGAGTCGCTTAAAGCACAGCGAGAAAGTTTACTGCGTAAAACCCTGAAATTATCATGCAAATACAGTACATGTAGTAAGGACTACTTTTGACACCATATTTAGAAACTGGAATGGCTATTACATCGATATTACATCTATCAAACCCATTTGGCCGGTATATGATATATTCATATAAATGAAAACAAATCTGGTCAAACTACACATTAAATGGATGACAGAAAATAAAAATATAAATATAAGGAATAAACAACATCTTTTTGCCGCTAATGACGGTATGACTACATTAGCTTCGGGGGTAAATTTATTGAAAACGTACCCCCTGCGAAGCTAATGTAGTCATACCGTCATGAACGTCAAAAAGATGTTGTTTATTCCTATATGAGATGCAATTGTGCTCTTAAATTGCAGTAGAATATCGGTCACTGTAAACAATACACAATAGTAGGCTTTAATAGAGAAGCCAGCTTATATTTACTGCATTATATATCTACTAACAGACACAGACGCGCAACTGCTCAAAATTACCCGTGAGGGTGTGCAGCAGTAAAAAGAGATAGATAGATAGATAGATAGATAGACAAAAGTCATGTAGATAGTTCTCATAGGAGCTTACATAATTGCAGGGCTGCCATAAGTTGACATGAAAAATCCTAAGATTTCCAAACTTGCATTTTTCAAGTGCGATTTTACGAATTGTACCTTTACCCCATAGCCTATTTTTAGTTTTGTTGACATATGACTACTTAGAGCGGGCTGGAAGTAAAGCAGAATGCCTCGTAAGTCGCATTCTCCTTTACTTTCAGCATGCTTTAAGCTACCATGTACTAGAAAAAAATCCGAAGATTTAGGAAAAATCCGGAGAAATGGCAGCCCTGTAATTGCAATTGTTCATTTTCAGCAGTGGTGTTTAGCGATTGTATGTTTTGAGTTAAGACCCGATCTCTGAGTCGTACAGCTTCACTGCTATTTGACAACAGAAAGAATCTAGACCAGAGATGGTGTTTACAACTCGATGGCCTGGTCCAGACTGTTTAGAAATATCAGTAAAGTCTCGATCGGTTGGCGAAGGGTTAAACCCCTTCACTGCCGTGACGTCATCAATTTTAAACATTTGTCGTCTGCTTTTGTTTCTTAAATTTTAATTTTTGCTAATTTGACTGAAGAAGTATTGAAATGAGTGGCAAACAGTTTGTATTCTGATCAGATGCCGCATGATGCGGCGTCTGATCAGAATACAAACTGTTTGCAAATTACTCTTGCACTCGGGGTAAGGCAGTGAAGGGGTTAAGATCTCATTTAACCATTACATATTTGGTACCAAATATGCACAGTCTGTCGAAACAGTGTACTGACCCCAGAATGATCTCTCTGACCAGAGTTTTTGTCATATTTTTAAATATCTCAAGAATAAAAAAACTTGAGATTTAATTTTAGTAGCAATTTATCAAAAAACGGGCGTCATTTTTAAAACTTTAAACTCTTAGCATTGTGGGTGTATGTTTTGGTAGACTGAACCTTAGATGAAGATGTTACACAATGAGCGCACGCCTTCACAAATACAGAACACTGTCAAACTGACAACCCTTGTGACAACTTAATGGCTACTCCAGTTAGAATAGATCTACCTCTTTCAAAATATTGTTTGAGATATAAAAATAACAACAAAAAATCGTTGTTACACATCTAATCTTACAAATAACCATTGGTTGTTAAGATACAGGGAATAGCTTAACCTCTTTACCCCATAGTCTGTTTTTAGTTTTTAAGACAGATGACCACATAGGGCATGTTGAGAGTAAATCAGAATGCGCCTTACAGCGCATTCTGTTTTACGTTCAGCAGCTTTAAGCTACCATCTACATTCATTAGTTGTAGTTATAGGGTTTTAAGTCGCTTAAACAGTAGTTCAGTCATATCGCGACCCCAGGGGACAAGTCGCCAGATCAAAGCCTTATTTACATTTATCTAAAAGTATGAGGAATTGAAATTTTAACGCTGACCAGAATACCGGAGTTACAAATATTCTGGAGTTTAACCTTTTCCGTTCTTCGACTGACGTACAAAACACCACTTTATGATGAATTTATCCATCCATCGAATCACTTAGAGGTTACACCTTTTGGCAGCCTTTTACTGTATCATGCCAGGCTATGCCAGTGGTCTCCATTCTTTTCTGCCAGTTGACCAAACTTGCATGCCCAAGGACCATATTGGGTCTAGGATATAGTATTTCGTACGATACATAATAATCAATCCCATGGCAATATGAAAGTGAACTATTTTCTTCAATAGAAAAAAATTCAAGGCATAAAAGGGCATATTTATTGAGTAATTGTTTAGGGAAGGATTAAGTGAAGTCAAAAAGCTCCTATTGATGCTTTTTGTTTTACTTTCATCCAGCTTTAAGCAGTCACCTGCCTTAACAAACAGAAAGCAAGCCTTTTCTTGGGGCTATAATAATGGCATGTTTTACTGTACTGTTCTCGCTCTGATAAATCTGTAGACCTGTGAAACAAGCACCGGGACACCTGATTGGTTATCATGGCTGACGTTTACTTGCTTTAATCTTTAACATGCTACAGACGAATATGAGGAACATATGCAAATAGTTTGGATCCAGATGAGACGCCGAGTCACTCGGCGTCTCATCTGGACCCAAACTGTTTGGCACTCTGAGTTTATCTTGAGGAGAAATGGCTCTTATATCAACTCAGAAAATTGCTATACCGATGAGAACTGTTACAGACATAAGCTGCATAGCATTCTAAATATTCAGTAAAACATCTCTATTACGACCACTAAAACGAAGGCTTATTGGTTGTTAAAAAGACAGGTGACAGCTAAAAGCAAGGTGCCAGTAAAACAGAAAGCTCCTGGAAGAGCTTTCTGTTTTACTGTCAGTTTTCTTTAGGCAGACACCTGTCATAAACACATAATAATTAGCAGAAATCAGTGAACGTAATAGAGGTTTTACTGTATTCAGTACATCTTGATCTTAATCATACTTGTTAGTTCTTTGTTTTTGTGGGCGCACGTATTTATAAAGCATGACAGTGCATGTTTATTTCTAAGCGCATGTGTACATGATTATTGTCTACTAAGAAGTAAAGAATGATTTGGCTACAGGGACTAGAGTTGGTATCGTGATTCTAATGTTGCCATCACGTGTTGCCTCGTCCCATTTTTGTATACATAGTAGAACATAGAAATAAACAAAATATGCTCAAACTATACTACAGCACTCCCTCTCTACGACGACACCAAATAGGACATACACAAAGTGTACATACGTTGTTCGGAGAGAGTCGTTATAGGGAGGGAAATTGATTTACATTTGCAAATAGCTTGAATCCAGATCAGACGCCGCGTAACGCGGCGTCTGATCTCGATTCAAGCTGTTTGTCACTCGTCATTATGTTTTTCCTATCAAATGTCCAAAATGTAATTTTTTAGAAAACCAGCAGACGACAATTTTAAGCAGAAGATATTGCAGCCGCGAAAGTTTTAGATATAAATGTCTTGTTTGGGGAACAGCGGCAATCGTCGTTATAAGGGGGGGTTGTTGTTGAGAGGGAACACTGTATATAGAAAAAAAAGTTCATCGTTCTGGTATTACAGTTAACCTGCATGCATAATGACAACTAAACTAAATACTAGCGTTGGGGTGTTTAATGCAGGTGACTTCTTATAAAGCAGAAGGTCTGAGAATAACTGCTGACAACAACTGGTACAGACGACATGTAAATCTACCTTGTCAAAAGTCAACTACTGAAATGAACGCTAAGGCAAATGCTTCATTTTTCCAACGCCAATGTCAAAATCTATGATCTATGCAAACAGTTTGGGTCTACTAGATCCTGTAAATCGACATCCATAAAGGATCCAAACTATTTGATACTCAAATTCAAATTCAAAATCAAAGTTTATTGTGATACTTGAATTTGAATTTGATTTTAGCATTATCTTGCAGACGCCAGTTTAAAGCAGACGGAGATGAAAGGGATAGAATGGTAATTAGAATTGAGATTAATGGCCTAGTGATTAACCCTTCTCCTCATAAACATTCATATAAAACTCTGGTCACTGGGAAACTTTTTATCATCTGAACCATTACATTGGTTAATAAAATAAAGAATATCCCCCGGAAACAGTGCAGATTCATGTTAGACAGACCCTGTAATTAAATAGTACCAACCATGAAACAGCTGATTCATTGGCTATCTCATTTGGGTCTTCACTGTTTTCCAAAATGCATTATTTTAGATCCGGACACACAAGATCCATAAAAGATTAATGAACGGCGTTCAAAACGTTTCGCTTATTGGCTCACGCTCAGCAATATTTGCTTTTTTGCTAACTTGAGAAGGAAATAGACGATATACATGTACATGAGCGGTTTTCTCCCACAAAAATGACCACAAATGATACTATTCGAGTCATGGAGAACGACTTTTATACATCTGTGGTTACTAATACGAGTAGTAGCCTAAGGCAATAAAGTAAAGCAGAACGCCTTGAGGAGTTTTCTGCCTTCCTGTACCTCTCGTTTTAAGCTGTCACTTGCCATAAACAAACGTTTTGGCTTTGGGTGAAAGGATAGTCCACATAATGTGTATTTGTAGTTTTTGCGGGCTACGAAAGATGTTTCATAATCAATGCAACTTGATCAATAAATTCGATGTAATAAGTGTATATGCCTGTGTGATATATCGTTGGAAAGGGCAATTCCCCACCTACACGATGGTATAATGAACCATTACATCACATAACTTGATAAATCACAATACTAAGCTAGATGACCCCTTCTCAAGGGCACTGGAACATAGCACTTTTCAGATATTATTTATTGACCTAATAAGTTCTTAAAAAAGTAAAATTTCTTAAAGAAAATTGGGAATAATCAATCAATGTCTGAATTTTAATGCAAATAATATTGCATTACAAATAAAATGTCTTAAATCTCTTTTTTTTTCAAAAAATAAAATCTCATATTTTGCTAATGAAAAAGGTTGACAAAAATAACGAACGCTATGAAAATTTTCTAGATCCATATATCTATATTTTGATTGTGAAATATGAACATCTACTTCAATTGCCTCAATTATAGCCTGGTTTGATATAACAAAATGTGTTTTGACTTTCAGCATACTCTTGAACATAACAGTAGTATAATTTTAATGATATTTTCAGTTCGAGTTAAGTATTAGCTGTATTTTGTTATTTTATAAAATAATAACATTTTAAATTGCTAGGTGTGTACATAGCTGTCTGATTTTGTTTGATGGAAAACTTATAAAATTATTTCAAATAATAAAGCCGCTGTCTGATTTATTTTGACTGAAAAATTATAAAATTATTTCAAATAATAAAGCCGCTTTAAATCATAATTATCCAGTAAAACCTCTCTATTACGACCACTAAAACGAAGTCTAATTGATTGTAAATAAGTAAAGAAATGCTTAAAACAAGGTAACAGTAAAACAGAAAGCTCCTATTTACTGACACCTTGCTTTAAGCAGTCACCTGTGTTGAACACCTAATAATTGAAAGAATTTATTGATCGTAGTACAGAGGTTTTACTGTAGTATTTAAACTTGTTCGAAATATTAACTCAACAATAGACCAAACGGGCCCAGTGCATTATACCATCGTGTAGGCGAAGAATATACTCTAACAGAAGAAGAAGGGTGGTTAAAGACTAGCTCCAAACTGTTTGCCATTTATAATTCAATAAATCAGTCATTTTCTACATTCCATTTGGTTTATTTCATCAAAACGGGTAAAACAACGTCTTCACCCCTCGATTAACTAATGGAAATCAAATGTTAAACAAATTGCATTACATGTAAATGTATTATAGACCCTTTCACTCTCAATGAGGCTAAAAGGGGATTTACAAACAGTTTGGGTCCTGATTAGACGCCGCGTAACGCGGCGACTGATCAGAAACCAAATTGTTTGATACTCGTTTTGAAATTTCTTCAGTCATACTGCCTTATTTTTTAACTTTGAAACGACATTGCAGACAACAAAATTGAAGCACACTGGTGAAGGGGTAAAACTCTCACGAAAGGTCGGCAGTGAAAGGGTGAAACTTGAGAAAGAACATGTTACAGATGTCACTCGTCAGTATCTTCTGAGTCTGACTCCTCACTAATAACACTCGAGGCATCTGATGAACGTCTAGAAACAACAGAGGCGCTGTCATCCGACATATCACTAACCTTCGTAACGGTAAAATCACGGAACTTGAGTTTAAATGTTTTGCCAGTCCGAGCCGCAGTCATTGTCTTAAAGCTGCGACTCCACAGTACCTCAGAGGGCACATAAGAGGTTCGAGCCTGCACGAAAGTGTCCGTAAACTCGTCAACTCCATTGAGCATAACAACAATTTCATATAGTCTGGATCGAAAACTATTTCGATCAAACTCCCAAAAAGGACTATCCGTATCGATTAGATGTCTGTACATCTTTGGGCGAAAAAACAATCTGGAATGCTGTGGATAGGACTTGAACTCCATATCGAACCTGAACTTTCCCTGCCCACTGTCCTTGTCCATTATACACAAACCTACCACCGTGGGACCTATTACCTGGGACGTTTGCATGTTCAGAATCTGAATTTCTACGTAATACTTTCCGTCCTCTTCAAAAACACAGGCTACTTTGCTGAACAGAACAGTGTGTGCACGTTTAGTTGGCTCTTGGAACTTGAACAGAACGACACCTGTTAGAAATGACAACATTAGACTGCCGATGATGCACTGGATGATAAGGAGTAGAATTGCCGAGGGACATTCTTCTGTGATATACCTTGTTCCGTAACCAATAGTGCTCTGGGTTTCCATAGAAAACTGAAAGGTTGACAAGAAATCATCCGTTCCTTCAATACACGGAGTGTCACTTGTGTGAATGTCATAGTCGCCGTTACTCTGACTGATAAAGTAGTAGAGAAGAGCACAAACAAACCAATTAAGAACAAAACAGCTCAAGAATATGAGAGCAATCCATTCTGAGCCCAGTTTCACCACCGATATGAAGACATTAGGGTAGAAACATTGATTAGCTCCTGGTTGATTGTTTAACTTTATGTTCGTTTCTCCCGACTTGCTGACAAGTCTGCACTGTTCTTCCTGCTCACTCCCAGAAAAGTTAAAAATGTCTCGAAGAGATCGTCTTCTTTTGATAGACATGGTTGAAATACATACACATAGACTGCGAACCGCATATAACTAAAATCAGTAATATCTTCTGCTGGCAAGAGTTGAATCCTGTAACGCCGGGTTACAAATCGCTTAATTACGGATGTTCACTTGTTTCATCAGTCATACGTATTAAAACATGTCCTGTGTCTCTCAGGTAAAGCACATAATGTTATAAAACAGGTTTCCATAGTACCCAGTGTAGTTTCTTTTCAGTTCTACATCACGAACCGCTTCATCTTCATTATTTTTGCTATGTTAATTAGTGCAATGACCTTTTTTAAAGTTAATTAAAACAAAGTTGTAGCACGTGTGACGTGTATTTATACGTTAACGTATATGCATGTAAAGCGCTTCAACCGTTTCACTTAAACCAGGTATCTAGTTCAGCGCGAAAATAGTTAAACAGAAAACACATGTATATCTCAAGACTCCAAGTCTAATAGCAGTATGTTTATTAATTCCTCTCTATTCTACCGGTATTCTCACAGTTGACCATACTTTTGAAGGTTAATTTCCGATTTGTACCTTGTAAAACAACACAGCGACCATCAGTGTCAACTGTCACCAAGTGTAGGACAGTATGGTGATTCATCAATGAGAAAACATTTTTATTACTACTGTGATGGATAACGTGCATGTACCGTCGAAACTCGATAAGTCGACTCACTTATGTCGGACATATCCGTGTGTCTTAAGTTTTTAATCGATACCTCCGACTCCACCAAGTTTAACATACCCGTACATCAAAGTTGAATACGGTTTAACTCTAAAATGGTAAATTCAACTTAACCCGCGTGGCAAGTTCGAGTTGTCGAGACCCAATTGTCACCGAGTGTTACAAATGTGTCTTAATTTATTTTACACCGGCAACACTGCTAGCCAAGAATAAGCCATATAGTGTATGAAATCTTGAGTGTTAACGTTCTGTATTTTGTCAAACCACGCGACGCAAGCATAATATAAATTAACGTATACATTCCATAACACACAAACGAATAAGGCCGTGACGGTGTACCTTGGCGCAGCCTAGATATACGTCGTAAATGTCACATAGACATAACAAACGCGTTTAAAGGATGTTCGAACACATGGTTACTACATGTACATGTATATCGCGTAAAGAACCTTCAACTTGAAATCGTGTCTACATTGTTCTGTAGTTGTACCAGTAATATAACTTTATCGATGGATTGGTCAAAACTTCAGGTAAGATTCATTTCTGTCCTTTGCGATAACAACCGTTTAAAAAGACGCCACTTAACTTACTTTCTGCAACTTGTAGTTGAGATGTCTTATATAACTATTTAGTCATATGCTTTTTGCATCTATGTTTAAACCATTTCCCGCAATATTTTACTGTCTGCTTAAACATTTTCACTGACAACAAATTTGTCCTTTTTAGTTCTGTAATCTACACATTTGTTTCAAAGGCAGTATGATTGAAAACATATAGATATGTGTGCCAGAATCAAACAGTTAGAATTCTCATCAGATGCCGTCTGATCTAAATTCAAATTGTTTGCAAAGTAAGCCCTAGTCGCCTAGGGTTAAAACAACACATGTTAACTAATATATTTCTGATATACGTTTTACCATTTGACCTGTTGGTTATATTCTATCAAATGTATATCATCATAAGCCCATGGTAGACTTACATAGGGACATTATATACGAACATGTATTGATTGAATTTGACTCAGGTTAATATTTCACATTCGAAACTCGATACTTCGAACTCGCGTAAGTTCCAACATATCCATATTCAAAGTAAAGTAACGTTATAACTTTGAAATACGGGTATGTTCTACTTCAGCGATATCGAATTATCGAAATTCAACTTATGAAATACTCAGACCCGTAGGAACAGGGGTAACCAAGAAAATGATTTTATTGGTACTAAATATACGCCAGGAAACGCATTTCAGACGGGTTTTTTTACGCACGACCAAAAAAACAAAAATAAAACGTTATCATTTTGTTTCCTACGTGCCTGATACTGGTACGATCAATTTAAGCGAGTGCCAAGTATCGAGTTTCGACTGTATATACAGTAATATATTCTTCATTCCAAATTCCCATGAAGTTTGAATATTTTGTTTTTCTGTCTGCAGTTAGCCAATTCAACCCTAACGACGAGTGTACTCGTCGTGTACAAATAGTGTACTAGAAAGGAGTACTTTTGTAATGTGCAAATAGTGTAGACCCAGATCAGAGGGCTCTAATGATCCCTCTGATAAGGGTTTTCACTGTTTGCCATTTGTAGTATGTTGTAAAAAGCAACCCTAAATTGTCAAATTCAATGGACTAGACTTAAAACGATATTGGAATTGTTCATATGAAGTTTCAGGGGTTAAATGTTTTAATGCAACATTTTTTTTTAATTATGTCCAACAATACATGTACCTGATTGTTTTTACATTGCAGAACTCCTTCACTGAGTTTGCCCATAGTCTTGGAATGATGAAAGGGTGTAAATCTCGGAAGGCGCATCAGTATGAAACAAGCAGGATTGTTAACAGAGATGGAAAGGTCCAAATAAACCTGGCTCACCTGAGCCTTGGTAAGCGCCGTAGGTACTGGCGTAACCCTTTGACATCTGTACTGGATCTGAAGTGGCGATGGATCATGGTTATCTTCACAGTGAGTTTTATTCTCTCCTGGCTGCTATTTGCAGTTGTTTACTACTGCATTGCAAAGGTCAAGGGAGATCTGGAGACGCACGATGACCCAGAATATGTTGCATGTATCAACGGGCTGGATTCCTTCACAACGGCCTTCCTCTTCTCTCTGGAATCCCAGCATACCATTGGCTATGGTTATCGGAACCCTCATGCGGACTGCACGGCTGCCACCGTTGTAGTCTTTATGCAGTTCATTATTGGTGTTGCCGTACAATGTATTACTGCGGGAATAGTGGTAGCTAAACTGCAAACTGGCAAACGGGTTCCGAAGACAATTGTGTTCAGTGAAAAGGCGTGTCTGGGGATGTGCGAAGGCAGTATGTGTCTGATGGTTCGAATAGGAAACTCTGCTCGATCAGAACTTATCAGTGTCACTGGCTTCGGTGTCTTAGTTGAGAGGAATAAGTTAAAAAATGGTGAAGAAATGTTGTCAGAATCCATTTTAGAATTTTTCTCAGAGAACGGGAATGAGACTCTGAATTTGCTGTGGCCTGCTGTAATCCATTGCACAATTCAAGAGGACCCGAAACAATTTATCAAGAAGATACAGCAGAAGAACACAGAGTTGATAGTCACCATTGAAGGCACGCTGAAGTCTACCGGACAAACCTTACAGCTGAGGTCATCTTACCTGTGTCACGAGGTTCACATTGGTAAACAGTTTGTTGACATTAGTCCCAAACTCGTGCTCAATAAAGAAGGCAAGGGACTACACCACGTGGTGGATTACGCCGCATTCAATACTGTTCAGTTTGACCCAGAATGGGACAATGCTCTATGGGACACTAGCAAAGCGATCTAAAGATTTTAACCCATTAGCTCTTAACGCTTTCATGATCAAATTGTCGAGAGAATTTTACTCCTTCACCGCCAACGTGTCGTCTGCTTTAATATTGTTGTCTGCAATATCGTTTCAAAGTTAAATTTAAGGCAATATGACTGACAAATGTCGAAACGACTGTCGAACAGTTTGGGTTCTGATCAGACGCCGCGTTACGCGGCGTCTGATCAGCCACACTGTAAAAATGCAAACGCGCTTCTTTCTGGCGTCATTGAGTGTGAAAGGTTTAAAGGGATTAGTCCAGTTTCCTTACAAGTCTAATTCAGTTTTAACTATTTAAGGTTTTATTTTACAAATATTGCATAGATGACCTACAGTGCAGACCCAGATCAGTGAGCTCCTCTAACAACTATTCTATTCTGGGTCGACATGATTTACACAGGACAAAATTAATGTACTCTCCTTAAGTACACTGTTTTTAAAGGGTGTATACACCCGTCATTAGCAGTCAATGTGTTAACACTTTCCTCCACAGAAGCACCTTTTAGCACATTTAATTTATTCCTCCACTGAAAAAATTAGTTCCAATTTATGTAGTCATGAACATGTACCATGCAAACTATTTTCTATATTCTAGCAGATACAATGTAATAGTTTAAATCAGGCTGAAAGTAAAGCAGAATGCGCCTAATTGATCAACCTGCTTTAAATAGTCATCTATCTTCAAAACTACAAATAGACTGTGGAGTAAAGGGTTAACACAATGAAATTTATAAGAAATGTATAATTATTGAATAAAATGACATGACTGACACAGCTTGTATACTTATCGATGCAGAGAACAGTGCAGGTGCCCGTCTTTAGAAACGTCATACGACAAAACGGTTGTAAGTCAAATTCTAAAATTCTTAATTATTATTTATTTCTCCATCTCATCCTATCTTGTGACATCTCTTTGGAATCGTCTTGAAAAGACGATTCCAAAAAGATGTCACAAGACAGAATTAGACGGAGAAGCAAGAAATGAGATGTATTTTGAAGATTGACTTAAGACTGTTTATGTCGCACGACATTTTGTAAGACGGGCCCCCGGCTGATAACATACAAGCATATAACCCCATCTTCTCTGCAACTTTTCTGACATTGCACCGTAAATCACTAAATCCTCCACTGACTTGGTCCAAACACAATGTCATTTGCAAACAGCTTGAATCCCAATCAGGTGTCGAGTAGCTCGGCTTCGGAGCAGGATTCAAACCGTTTAACACTCGTATTTACTTTTCATAAGATAAAAATGCTTAGATTCTAAGCTTGAGAAATAAAATAAGTAGACGAGATGTACAGGGCTTCCATAAGTTGCTCTTAAAAATCCAAAGATTTCCAAATTTTCAAGTGCGATTTTAGGATTTGTACCTTTAACCATTTCGCTGTCAGGCTCTGTAACACTAACATATCTATGCAAACAGTTCTGATCCAGATCAGACGCTGCATTACGCGGCGTCTGATCTGGAACTAAACTATTTGACAGCGATATCAATGTTTATTAAGTAAAAAAAACCATAAAATGTGTTAACGAAGTAAATTTCAACGTACTTTCAAAATTTCTCCTGCTCTTTCTAGAATTGACGCTTTTTGAAAACAATGTAAACCCAGATCATAATCATATGAAGGAACTGCCTGATCAGAACATGCACTGTTGTGTTACAGGATTTGTCTGACACAAGTCGACAGTCTTCCTGGGTAAACTGTTTCCTTATTTGATTAAAAAATGCAATGGTTTAACTCTTTGCCTGCTGGTCGCGACTTTACTGAATTTTGCAAACAGTTTGAATCCAGATCAGACGCCGCTTAACGCGGCGTCTGATCAGGATCCAAACTGTTTGACCGTCGTCTTTAGGTTTTTTCTTTAAAGTATGTATAATTCTAGATTTAACAAATTTTGCAGACGACAATTTCGAAGCAGACGATATTACCGCAGTATAAGGGTTAAATGATACATGTTCATAAACGGTGGAGTTTTATATATGAATATTCAATAGTAGAACGGTTAATACAATAAATCCTCTCTGTTACGATCACTAAATTATGTAAAATGTTAGGTGTGTAAAGTCAGGTGACTGCTGAAAGTAAGGTGACAGTAAAACAGAAAACTCCTTTAGCAACTGTTTGTTTGACTGACATCTTGCGTCGTTGCCACCTGTAGTGTATACGACCAATTAGCCTTCTATATACTGGTCGTAATGAACATAGTTCACTGTATCTTAACCCTTTCCCCATAGAAGCGCCTTTTAGCGAATATGATTTATTCCTCCCCTGAAGAAAATAGTTCCAATTTAATCAGTCATGAATATATATTATAGGGAATATTTTCTATATTCTAGCACATGATAGCTTAAAGCAATCTGCAAGTTAAGTAGAATGCGCCTTAAGGCGCATTCTGCTTTACTTTCAACCTGATTTAAGTAGTCACCTATCTTCAATACTATAATTAGGCTATCCGGTAAAGGGTTGATGTTAATTCTAATTAAGTCTATGAACAGCTGTATTGTTTTCTTTTGTTATATATTACGTCACCTAGTCCCATATACCAAAAATGTAAGCGCGGACGGACGGGCGGACGTACGGACAAGACAATCACTATATGCCTCTGCATCTTCCAGAACCATTTGAACCTTATTGGTATAGGACATCTAAAAGTGTCACCATGCCAGATATCAAAGCTCTGGCCATATTAGTTTCAGAGGAGAAGACGTTTGAAAATTTCACTATATAGCTCTATGTTAAACTGTGACCCCCCCCCCCCCCCCCCCCCGGGCCAGGGCCAATTTTGACCCCAGGGGCATAGTTTGTACAAACTTGATAGAGGACCTGTAGATGATGCTATGTGACAAATGTCTAAGATCTGGCCCTTGTAGTTTCAGACAAGAAGATTTTTTAAGATTTCCTTATTTTTTCACTTGGTTGCCATGGCAACCAGAGTTCTACATTGTTTTTAATTCTTTGAACCATTTTGAAACAACTTGACCCAAGGAACATTCGTGTAAAGTTTGGTTGAAATCTTTTCAGCGGTATATGAGGAGATGTCATTTGAAGCAATTGTTAAAGACAACAATGACTGTATAAAGTGAAATTATTTTCTTCTGTGGAAGAATAAATTAAAGACATAAAAAGGAATATGTATGGATTAATAGGTTAATAAATATCATTATTTACATTTTCTAAATATAAGAAACTATATGTAAATTAGTGGCAAATAGTTTGGATCCAGATTAGATGCAGCATTATGTGGCATCTGACCTGGATCCATACTGTTTATGGCCAAGAATTAATTGTGGACTGATAGACAGAAAGATAAACAAACAAACAAACAGACAGACCAAAAGTAATATGCCTCGAACTAAGTTGTGCTTGAGCATAAAATAGCAGACATCATCATTTCTGTTATGTATCTCAGTGACCTGAGTTCAGAGCTAGCTATGGGTCAGTTATGCAATAGGAGACGGTCTCAGGGAGAAATGACTATTATCATGCTGAACTGTTGTCTGCTCCAAATGTTTGTATGTGAAATATGTAAAAAATAATAACTTATATTTTCTAAATATAAGAAAATAAGTAAATGAGTGGCAAATAGTTTAGATCCAGATTAGATGCTGCATTATGTGGCATCTGACCTGGATCCAAACTGTTGCAAAAATGTTGCATTTAGTATAAGGGTAGCTTCTTAGCCTGGAAGATACAATGGGTCTGTATAAAAACGGATCATTAGAGAGTTTTTACTGTCAGACCTGCATCAAAAAGCACTGATACTGCCAGGGTTGAGTCAAATTTGACCCTAGGGTTTTGATTTTTTACAATTTTGAAAGTGATTTAGTAGAAGATACTATTCATGCAATATCTAAGGTGTGGGAACAGTGGTTTTTTACAAAAAACTTGTTTAAAGTTTTTCACTTTTTTTAATAAATTTCAATAAGTAGTCCACATTTGAATTTTTTTTAACGATTTCTGTAGAGAAGCATCCAAGGAACACCATCAGCAATTTAGTTTTTCCCTCAAACTCGCGGTTTCAGAGGAGATGTCGCTTGAAGTAAATTTGAACGGACGGACAGACGGACAGACGGACGACGGACGGCGGGCGATCACAACAGCTCACCATGAGCCTTCGGCTCAGGTGAGCTAAAAAGTAGATAAATTAATCATTTCCCGAGGGTAACACAAGAGAATATCGGCGATCGAGTTTATTTTAGCATCAGATTAAGTCGATAGTTAAGACTAGGTGTTGGATTGCGCTGTGTACCTTGTACCCAATAACACACCTTTAGGCAAACAAACAGATCTCATTCTTTTGGATTTTAGCAAAGCATTTGACAAGGTTAACCACCAAAAACTACTCTCCACTCTACCGCCTCGATAGCTCATTGGTAGAGCGTCCGCTTTCGAAGCGGGAGGTTGTGGGTTCGATCCCCAGCCGGGTCATACCAAAGACCATTATAAAAACGGTACTAGTAGCTCCCTAGCCTGACGCTCGGCATTATGAGGGTAGTACTAGGAAGGTGACTGTAATGCCCAGGTAAGTATGCATGTTAATGGATACCTTGTTTGTCGCAAAAATAGCTCATGAGCTAATGTTAATTGTTTACCATATGCGACGTTAA
The DNA here is from genome assembly GCA_922989275.2 of Gari tellinella. Classification (NCBI taxonomy): domain Eukaryota; kingdom Metazoa; phylum Mollusca; class Bivalvia; order Cardiida; family Psammobiidae; genus Gari; species Gari tellinella. The sequence continues at coordinate 79,818,711 of OV277856.1, forward strand.
ATAAAGCTTACCTTTACCTTTAAGAATACGGCGTCTCTCTCCAAATCCTGAACTGGACTCGCTCTTTTCTTATAGGCAGAACCCAAACTGTAGTCCTGGATGGAGATTGTTCGGAAGAGGTCCCTGTCACTTCTGGGGTTCCACAAGGTCCTCTCTTTTTCTCATCTATATCAACCAGTTCCCATCTACTGTATCAAAATCTCAGGTCCGTCTTTTCGCAGACGACACTGCAATCTACCTTACAGTGAACTCCATATCCGACTGTAGAGCCCTCCAAGAAGACCTGGACAAACTGCAGACCTGGGAATCACAGTGGGATATTGAGTTCAACCCCTCCAAATGCCAAGTTCTACACATCACCAAAAACAAACCTGTCATCCAAAATAAATACTCTCTTCATGGCCAATCTCTCGAACCAGTTCCCCATGCTAAATATCTTGGTCTTGATATATCTTCAAACCTAAGTTACAACACACACATAAACAGGATAACAACCAATGCCAATAATTCTCTGGGTTTCATCAAAAGAAATATCAAACCATGTAGAGGTTAAAGTAGGTACTTCAGCAAAACCCTGTTATCAAAAGCCCCGAAACATCCCTATGTACAAATCAGCAAACTGGACTCAAGAGCTATGGGATCATTTCTCAAAATGCCTAAATGACCTGACAGACAAACACATCCCAACAAAAAGATCATCAACAAGAAATCACCTCCCCTGGGTCAACCAAAGCTTGAAAAGGTTAATCAGAAAACGAAATAGGGCATTTACCAAAGTAAATAAAACACACAAACAAACAGATAGGAAAAAGTTCCTAGATCTTAAACATCTTGTCAAGAAAAAAATAAAGGAGTCTCACAACCAATACCTGGAAGACATCCTAAACTTTGATGATACCGACTTTTCTGGGACCAGTAAACCAAACACTAAAAAGCTCTTTTCACTCATTAAACACTCCAGACAAGACTCCACAACACTACCACCACTGAAAACTGAAAATAAATTCTTTTACGATGACAAAGAAAAAGCAACAGCACTCAACAACCAATTCAAATCAGTGTTCAGCCCAAAGTCGCCACTGAAGCTATCCTCTCTGTGCCAAATGAAACTTCAAAACATCTCAAGCTCAACAGAGAATACAGACCAACATATCCCGGACATGTCAGAGATACTGATAGATAGTAAGGGTGATGGACAATTCGTCAAAGAACAAACTCGTCAAAAAAGAATTATAGCACTAAAGCGGTAGTAAACTCGTCAAAAAGGAATTATAGTACAAAAGGGTAGTCAACTCGTCAAAAAGGTTTTTGTACATGTATACTGATTTAATATCACGATATTCCAGATAGGGAATGAAAATAGTATTAATATATAAACTTCTCTTTTCTAATATATTCGATCTCTAAGGGCAAACTTTCATTTAAAATTGTGTACGTAGACCCTGATCATAATTAAGGCTTTGGCGCAATTAGATATAAGGTACACAATAAAATCGTGCAAAATGACAATGTATTAATCTATATAGAGCAATCAAACACTGCCGGGAGCCCTTTGGTTCGGGTCTTCGCTGTTAACAACCTAAATGTTTATCATCTACAGATTTACATTATATGGTGCAAACTGCCAGACAGTGTAGACCATGATCATTAAGGCTTCGCGCTATCAGATAAGTTCTTATCAGTATCCAAACTGTTCGACACATGTTTGATCACTGAGCAATTCATTTCAGTGTACTTTTGCCTATGATGGTTACATAATGTGTTTGTTGTTTTAACAGTTTAATACCAGTGCAGATATAACAAGTAGAGTAATTGCCAATCGATCAACTTTTCACACCAGATTAACAACAATGCCCAGCCAATTAAAGTTATTTTCACGTGGCGCTAGAGATCAACCGTTTCTTATTAAAGCATTGCTTCTGTGTTAATTTTAGCATAAGATCAGGGTCTAAACCATATAGATCTATATCCAGACTCAACTTTTTAAATGATTTTTAAATAACACGTACATTCTATCAAGGATAAGGCACGGGATATTTGCTTAATGTATGGACGAGGGCATAGCTGATTTCTGCATTATCCTGATTTAAGCCTAACCTTTCTCTTGTATATCAAGTATACTTAAACACTAAACAAAATGTACACTCTATATAAAAGTTTAAATTTTATTTGGACAAATCGACATCAATATTTATCTTACATATATTTAGATCTAGTAATTTATGTTACAATTTTAAATGCTAGAAAATCCATATCAACTTCTCGATAATTGCAAATTTTACCAATATAAACCTAAACATTTAACACAAAAGTATTATTTTATATATATTTAACAGGTTAGTATATACCCCCAGGCCCGGATCCAGAAATTTCTGAGTGGGGGGGGGGGCACACTTGGGGAGGGTATGGGAGGGGTGGAACCCCTCCCATAAGGGGGGTACGGGGGACCTCCCCCGGAAAATTTTTGAAATTAACATCAAAATGGTGCATGCTGATGGCATTCTAGAATGATGTAAACATCCCTATGAAACACCAAAAAAAAGTGGTTTCATAAGTCAGAAAGAAGATTTAAACGTAAACTTGAGAAGAAGAAAAATCGATTCTCAGACAACTATAATTTAGGGTCGGACATTTTTTTAATTAACACCAAAAAGATACATTCTGGGGGCATTCTAAGAAAAAAGTTTACATCAATAGAATGATATAAATATCCAAACACCACAAAAGTGGTATTATAAGACAGAAAGAAGTTACAATCGTCATAAAGAGGGAAAAAAAACCGGAACTTTTTTTAAATTAACATTAAAATGGTGCATTCTGGTGGCATTTGAGAACAATCTTCTAAGAAAGTTTACTTTAAAAGAATGATATAAATATCCTTTATGAAATCCCAAAAATGGTGTCATAAGACAGAAAGAAGATGCATGCAATTTTTTAACGATACTTGACAAAACCAGAACTGCAAACAGTTCATAATACAACGAAATGTTTTGAAATTAACAATAATTCTGGTGGCATTCTGAGCACATTCCTAGAAGAAAGCTTACTTAAAAAAAATGGTTCAAATATCCTGAATAAAACCCTAAAAGTGGTTTCAAAAGACGGAAAGAAGATGAACATTTTTAACGATACTTGACAAAACCAGCACTGAAAACAGTACATAATACAGGTTTTTTTTTAAATTAACCTTAAAACGGTGAATTCTGGTGGCATCTGAGAACATTCATAGAAGAAAGTTTACTTCAAAAGAACGATTGAAATATCCTTTATGAAATGCCAAAAGTGTATTCATAAGCCAGAAAGAAGATGCAACTTTTCTTAACGATACTTGACAAAACCAGCGCTGAAAACAGTACATAATATGGTGAAATCTTTTGCAATTAACAATAAAATGGTGCATTCTGGTGGCATTCTGAGAATATTCTCAGAAGAAAGTTTACTTCAAGTGAATGATGTAAATATCCTTTATGAAACCCCAAAAGTGGTTCAGAGATAATGATACTACATGTTTAATATTCATAGTATAAACTGTCCCTGTCATTGGGCATAGCTCATGGGGAAGTTAATAAAATTGCGACAACATGTACACTCAATGCGCAGTTCATCGGCCCTTGATGTACTCGATTATACTAAAATATATGTTGTATTCCAATATTGTTTACAAACTGGGATGGGTTTCGATTAAGCTTTTTAACTTCGATTTTGGGTGAAACTCAAAGGTATACCTATCAGGCTTCATTACAACAGGTGAGCGGTATCAATGCCTTCAATGCCCTCTTATTTATGATTAAATTCAAGGTTCTACTTTTACAATATATCACAAAATGACATAGTGCACATTGAAACTAACTCTCCCCACAAACATTACATTGACAATTCCAATTAAGACTCGTCCACGTTTTACTTTATTTAAGGTTGTTTTATACAATTTATTACAAAACGTCAACAATGCAGAACCTGAGCGTTTATGAGCCCTCTGACCTGGATATTCGCTGTTTGTACAGAACAAGTTTTCCAGTCACTACTTAACTTTTAACATATTCAATTTATTACAAAATTACACACAGTGCAGGCCCCAGAAGCTCTTTATGCACTGTTTCAGTGCAGATCGGGATAAGAGGGTTCATTTACAAACCCTCTGGTCTGGGTCAGCATTGCTCGTACAGGACAAGAGTTCTGGTCACTAGTACACTGCAGTTTACTTACAGTTAATTCAAACTTAAATCATTCTCCCTTAACCCTTTGAAACCTAGTCCCACATTTAGGCGTCCTTTTCAAACAGTATACATGTGAAAAGTGCACTTGTCCTATGCAAACAGTGAACACCAAGATCAGAGGGCTCCTTACGGAGCCCTCTGATTTGGGTCTTTTTAAAGCGACTCGCAACCAGATGGTGCATTAAAAATAGTGATTTGTAAATATGTGTCAAACGCTTATATAAATGGTAAAGAATTAGTTTAAGATAAGAAATTCTGTTTAAAAAAATGTATTTCAATAAAAAAAAAATATTGGTCTCTGGTGGGATTCGAGCCCGGGGCCCGGCATTGGCGGACAGAAGGCAAAATATGGGAAACCGCTTAGACCAATGGACCACGGAACTATCCGTTTATCTCGGATCGATTTAACGTATTTCAATGTGTAGCGATCGAAAGTGCATACAACTTCACAATTCGGCTCCGGTTTATGTCTGAGCCCGTGTAGAGAAGCAACAACAACAACTATACCGTCTACTAGTCGGTATAGAACAACGATGGAAAATATCTAAAAATCTAAGATTCGGTGACGATTCTTGAGACTTTTTTTGGACTGATCATATTTTTTTAATGTCAGAAGCCAAATAATGCCACAAATTTGCTTTTATTTGAGTATTTTATTTTATTTTGACAAGTTCACCATCCGGTTGCGAGTCCCTTTAAGAATTAAAGGTCAGAAATGGACTATACTTAAATGGAAACTGGGATTGTCCATTTGAAGTTTCAGGGAGGAAAGAGTTAAAACATCAAATGAACAATTCCAGTGACACTAAGAAACGATTTTTACAATACTTTATATAATGACAGACAGTGTAGACCCTGATCGAGGACTTCTGAAGGATTAACCCATACATACGCCTCTAATTTATTCATCCACTGAAAAAATTATTTCTTATTTAGACAGTCACGAATATTTACCGTAAGAAATCATGGAGGAAGTATACATTTTGTATTTATAGCCTAGTATAATTGTAGATGGTAACTTAAAGTAGGCTGGAAATAAAGCAGAATGTGCCTGAATGCACAGTATGCTTTACCTTTCAATCTGCTTAAAGTAGTCACATGTCAACTAAAGGCAGGCTATGGGGTAAACTGTTAAGTAACTGTCTTTTCTCATCGTAAACGATGCGATGGTCGCAGTTTTGGAATGAATCTATTCTTCCCAACTTGCTTTTCATGGTGACAGTAACAGTGCGTGATCTGTATTTTTCCTTATAAGAACTTAACCAGACTTTCATTTCCATAGTAACCAAACTCCTGCTGCCAGGGTCTAATAGGGAACATGATGCACCTGTTAACTGTGATCCGAATCACTAAAACGCTTATTAGGTTGAAATAGCTGTAAAACAAAGCGCTTAGAAAACATGATTAAACCAGTGTTAGGGTGTATTGTTCCCACTACCAAACATGTGCCCCAGGGCTATAATGTTATATAAATAAAGAAGGCACCCGCAGTGTCAAGACAGTAAAATGTAGGGGCCAAATAAGGGGCACACGCCAATACAGTAGAACCGTAGAGCTTAGTGGTGTCTCAGAAGTTAATAAGAGTAAGTTAAAAAAAAAAATCGGCTCAGCTGGGGGGGGCACGTGCCCCCTGTGCCCCCCCGGTAAATCCGGGACTGTGACCCCAACACAAAATCCTTTTTGACGAATCGTCTTTTGCCATTACTATATATTGCCTTTTTGACGAGTTTGCACTTTGACGAATCGTCCGTAATTCGATAGTAAAGGAGTCACAAAACTACTACAAAATCTTAACCCTCACAAAGCTTGTGGTCCAGACAACATCAGACCCATGATACTGAAAAACCTTGCAGAGGAACTATCACCTATTTTGACCAACATCTTTCAAAAGTCCATAGAAAATGGTACTTTGCCAAGCCAGTGGAAAAATGCAAATGTAACGCCAATATTTAAAAAGGGTGACAGATCTAATCCTGAAAACAACAGACCCATCTCACTAACCTGTGTACTTTGTAAAGTACTAGAACATATTGTTTCTTCTGCGATTGTAAAACATTTCACAAATAACGACATTCTCTATCATCTCCAACATGGCTTCAGAGAGAAACGATCCTGCTCTACACAACTTACTATGCTTGTAAATGATCTAATGACATCAGTCCATAACAAAACACAAGTCGACCTTATCCTTCTCGATTTCAGTAAGGCGTTTGACAAAGTTAGCCATGAAAAAGTCCTTCTCAAACTGCACTCGTACGGAATTAGGGGTCAGACACTAAAGTGGATCAAAAGCTTCTTGGACAACCGACATCAGTCTGTGGTACTAAATGGCACCTCTTCAGATTCTGTCCCAGTCTCATCTGGGGTCCCTCAGGGGCCTGTGCTTGGTCCTCTCCTTTTCTTGGCTTACATAAACGACCTGCCAACAAACATTGAATCCAAAGTACGACTATTCGCTGACGATACAGCTATTTACATGGCCCTGTCATCACCAAACCAGTCATCTATTCTCCAAAATGACCTACGCTTACTAGAAAAATGGGAACAGGAATGGGATATGCATTTCAACCCCTCAAAATGCCAGGTTGTCCATGTCACCAAAAGGAAACAACTTATCCCAACCCAGTACTATCTCAATGGCACAATACTACAGTCAGTAGACTCAGCAAAATACCTTGGTGTTGACATTTCACATGACCTATCTTGGGATGACCACATAAACAGAATCTCCAAAAAAGCAAATCAAACACTAGGGTTTCTTCGCCGAAATATCAAAATTCGCTCAGAACACCCAAGGACAAATGCCTATAAAACATTGGTAAGACCCCAACTTGAATACGCCTCTGAAGTATGGTCGCCTCACACACAGTCCCAAATTGACCAACTTGAAGCAGTACAGTGAAGATCTGCACGCTGGAATAAACACGACTATGGACAAAAATCAAGCGTAACCAACATGCTAAACTCCCTTAATCTACGACGGTTAGATCTACGTCGCATTGACACCAGACTCTCACTCATGTTCAAAATCACCTATAATCTTGTAGCCATTCCTATTGAAGATTTTCTGATCCCATTAACACGTCAGTCAAGACTTTCTCATCACCTCTCTTACAGACTAATCTCAACTAAAACAGACTACTACAAGTATTCCTACTTCCCCAGAACTGTCTTTCACTGGAACAAACTGCCACCAGATATTGTCTCTCTATCAACCATAGACCAGTTCAATGCTGCTATCTGCAGCATTGAGCACGTCTCGCCATAGACACCAAACCAAACAGATCTTTTACTTTTAACCTTCTAACTTTGTTTTCACGGTTCTTAATCTTTTCTCTTTTACTTTCACTTTTATTAACATTCTTCACAGTTTGACGCGCGACATGTGTACGTCCTCGCAAGGGGTTCCACATTAATGGAAGATAGATAGATAGATAGATCACTACCCATAATCAAAAAGTTCGTGAACTGGCTTACAAATCTTTAGTTCGTCCTCAACTTGAATACGCTTCAACAATTTGGTGTCCCTATACTAAGACATATGTCCAAAAGGTGGAACAGGTCCAGAGGCGGGCCCTGAGGTGGGTCAGGAACAAGTTTTTCCCGGTCCATGGAAAAACCCCATACGACTGGCACACTACTGGCACACTACTGGTATGGCTGCCCATACGTATCCATACGAGTTGAATCTATACTGTAGGGGCTTTTTATGGGTTTTATTCTATCATATATGATAAATATGATCTTTATGAAGATATTCCATTAAAGAAATTACATTAAATCCCATTATTAATCATATAATATCGATATTTCCAAATACGTATGAATATCCCATACGAGTAAATGACCATACGAGTTGAATCTATACCGTAGGGCCATTTTTATGGGTATTATTCTATCATATATGATAAATATGATCTTTATGAAGATATTCCATAAAAAAGATTAAATTAAATCCCATTATTAATCATATAATATCGATATTTCCAAATACGTATGAATATCCCATACTAGTAAATGACCATATGAACTAGGGCCAAAAACGAGTTGAATCTACACTGTAAGGTTCATTTATATGGCTGATATTCTATTAGAAACAATAGATATGATAATTAGAGATCCAAATATTTTGTTTTAATTTAAATTCCATTTTATCCTATAATATTCCTATGATTAAATATGTGAACCCGAACCCCATACGAATTAAATCTATAATACATGGCCACAAATTTAAATGCACACACAATTCGTAAGGTATGGAAAACACAAATAAATTCACAATTGAATAGAATCTATAATTTATTTTAATATATGCTGACTAAATGCTGATAATAAAAACGACAATAAACGCAATAATAACATTAATTCAGAATAAAATCAGTTTGGTGTATATGCAGATCAGATTTTTACGATAAGGATACATACTATTCAATAAATAATATGAGACACGGTCCTTTTGATGGGTTATTTCATTGATGCAAAATATCAATTAGACTCGATAATCACTTATAAAACATGGAGGGTGTCATGCTGAGACCTTTAATTACATACCACTAATCCCCTTTAACAAACCGCAAGGTGATAGTCGCCTGGCTTTAATGTGCCGCCAAACTGTTATCTGTTACCTGTGTTGATTGTCAACAAGCGAGTTGAATCTAATGCATGCATGTTAAATATGATCATTATTTATTAATTCCATATAAATGGAATTAGATTAGATCCCATTATTTGTCCTATAATATCGATATTTCCAAATACGTATGAATATCCCATATACGAGTCAATGATCATATGAACCAGACCAAATACGAGTTGAATCTACACTATAAGGAATATAAGCATGCAGAGTATAATCGAAACCAAAATTTGCCAGGGATAGTCGGTAATACGGAACAGTCTGTATATGGTTATATTTAAATATCATGATTATTAACTGCTGCGAAGAGGGACTTTGATGATATCGAACTATCCAGTAATTCGACACATAAAATGCACAATTTATGTTACGTTTTAACTTTGAAATACGAGTAAGTCCGAGTTAACCGAGTTTGAGATTGATGAAGTTCGAATGTACATACATCATATACACAATCAGCATAAAACAAATCATACATACATAAAGTTAAGCAATAAGCAAAAATCATACATTACAAGCATACTGTTTATAAGGAAACACAAATTTAAAAAAAATGTCTGTGGTATAGTTACAGATCAGAATGACATAAGATAAGTACGGTTCTTTTGATATGAGATCAAATTTTGATTGATGATGCAATCAGACTACCATTAATCGCTTTAACGAGTGAATGGTGTCATACCGATACTGTTAATTAGACTTAATCCTCTTTACACACCGCGTGATGATTGACGATTGCTCTTAATTCCCGGATAAACTGTCATAATTGATTAACACCTGTATTATTAGAAACAAAACAGATTAAGGGAAGTTTGATTGTCACATTGTGAGAGAATAGTATTAATACTGTTATTTTGTGAGCACTTTATCATTAGTTAATCTAGTTCTAATTGCTACGGTGATAGTTCTTTAGATTACTTGGAATTGATATCTAGTGCTAGTTTAGTTTAGCCTGTGCATTTTAGAATATTACGTTTTAGATTTGGATAAAGAAATTAGAAAAAAGTTTAGTTGAGCAGGATTTGGCAGCTTCTGCTTTCATAAAGCTTAGCGTAGCTTAAATTGGCTAAGTTAGCTAAATTAATCGTTTAGTTTAGACCAAGTTTTGTGAGTCGTTATTAAATATAGTGATAGATAGGAAATCAACATGGTTAAACACCTGTGTTACGTGTGTACCAAGGTTTGCAGAGATGGGACCATTTATTGCCAGGTAAGTGGATTTGATTATAAAAAAATCTGTTTCCACACTGATTGACCGGTAATTAAGTAGCCGCTTTTTAATTGTCTTTCCAGTAATTTAATGATTTTTGAGACTTGTTAAAGGTTATGATCCAAATGATTCAATGATCAGGATACAATATATGAAAAATGGGCCATGATTAGGATCCAAAATAACGGTCTACTGTGTGGAAAGGGTTAAACAAAAAACTAACAAACTTTTGTAGTGAATTAATATTAACCAACACTGGTTATCTTGAGTCAACCCGTTCACTTTCAAGCGCATTTGCAAACTGTTTGATCTTGATCTTGATCTGACGCGACAATAGAAAACGCGCAGCAGCGGTAAATTTTGTTTCTTCAGCAGATGGTAGGTACAGTGTTATTCAAAAGGCAGTGGGCGTGGCAAAAAAACCTGGACAGAGAAGAAGACCGTTAAACGAAAGAGCGCGAAAAAAACCACGAATTGAGTGAGGCATTTAGGTATATAACTAGATTAAAACAACTTTCAACTGTGGTAATATAGGGGTTTAACTGTTTATTAATACCGTATCATTATTCTTAAATTTTCTTCGTTTGTTTCTGTACGTCAATGTCAATTAAGATGTATTTCTGCTTATTAATACAATTTCGTATTTTGATGCCCATGAACATGTAATGCTGCTTTGTTTCCATACTTTTATCATTTGTTCTCTTTCAGTTCAGATTCATTCTTCATTAAATAATCAGTCTCATTTACAAACAAAATACTTGGGTTTATCGACCTCTCACACTCTTATATACAATGTGCTTAATTACCCAGATAAAAGAGCAAATAAAGCATGCCAAATCTTTGCATTTCTTTTTACAAAAATAACGTCGTCTGCTTTCTTTATTAATATTCAGAATAGTAAAACAGACCACTAATAAAGTTGAAATGTTAATTTTTAATCTATTTCTTTTTTTCCACAAGTATAACACTAACGGGAATGTGTTCAAACATATTTAAGCGTTGTCGGTTTGGAACCGAAACCGAAGACATTTATTTTTCAAGCATTTGTTGAACAGAACTGTTCTGTTCAATTCTGTTCTGTTCAGTTTACAAGCATGTGTTCTTTAAAATACAGCATGTTGTTGAATGCAGTAATTTAAACAGTATTTAACTGTCATCTTGCTCATAAAAATATTGATTGCTTTTTTCTTATAAGGTTGTTTCCTTAACACTGAGAACATCGATTAGGTGCAAACAGCTAGTTTGGATCGTCATCAGACAAATGTCCAAATTACTTGAAAAAGAATTTATAATATAAAAGCAGACGACAATTTATAGTGAATGGGGTTAAAGAGCACGCGCCATTTAGAGTGTGAGGTCAATACACACAAGCATTTTATGACACTTTTTGGACACTTTTAGGTATTTTGTTTATATTTCGGCATTTTTTTTCCAAATTTTGGGGCTCACGAAAGCTGGGTTCTCGTCCCGAGCCCCGAGTGCATCAACTTATACTAGGCATGCAACAGGCGGTATAAGATTTGATGTGGCGGAAGCTTTCTTCCAAAACTCGTATCCTGAGTGCAATTAGGGGCACGTGCTGTTACCGACACGTGTTATTAAAAGCGACACGTGTTACAGGAAGTGATTGGCAAAGGTGTTAAACATGGGCGAGATAAAGCGTGTTTGGAATGTACAAGCTTAGCTTGAGTTACACGTTCAATATTTGTATATTTTATAAAAGACCTAATAGAATATCTTTATCATAATTAGAAAATGGAGAAAAAAACTTTCTAAAACGTGTAAAATTATAATTATTATCTCTAATAGAAAAATACTAGTTTCGTGCCTTTTCTGACATTTTTGGGAAATTTTGATACATTATTAAAAAAAACCCAAAGATATAGCTATATGTTTATATTATGATATATTTTTTATATAGACTTATGTCCACACACGTTCACCTACGGTATGGAATCAACTCGTATTTGGCCCTTTTACTCGTATGGGATATTCATACGTATTTGGAAATATCGATATTATATGATTAATAATGGGATTTAATTTAATCTTTTTATGGAATTTCTTCATAATGATCACATTTAACATGTATGATAGAATAATACCCATAAAAATGGCCCTACGGTATAGATTCAACTCGTATGGTCATTTACTCGTATGGGATATTCATACGTATTTGGAAATATCGATATTATATGATTAATAATGGGATTTAATGTAATCTTTTTTATGGAATATCTTCATAAAGATCATATTTATCATATATGATAGAATAAAACCCATAAAAAAGCCCCTACAGTATAGATTCAACTCGTATGGATACGTATGGGCAGCCATACCAGTAGTGTGCCAGTAGTGTGCCAGTCGTATGGGGTTTTTCCATGGACCCAGTTTTTCCCTCTCTCGAGTGTCGCAGAGATGCAGAGATAGTGTAATTTCTCCATGTAACACTCGAGAGAGGGATCGGCACTATACGAGAGATAGATAGATAGTATCTGTAATAGATGTCTATTAAAAAATAGATCTAGATCTATGTGTCAAGTACCTGTGGTTTAACTGGTCAGCAAAAGCGTCAGTAAATTACCCACACCCGCCCATAGGTGTCCGGCTTAAAACATTTTTTTTATCTATCATTTATTTATTTTATATTTGAGCCGGACACCGGCTTCCGTAGAGGACAACTTTTAGGCCAACCCGGGACGGAGCATGCGCATTCATTGTATCAGCTTGCAGATTGCCCTTTTCATTTCCCGCTACTCTTCATACCGGCACAATAAATTGACTGAAAATGGTTGTGAAGTGTTATTTCGATGTAACAGTCGATGGCGCGCAAATGGGAAGGATCACCATGGAGGTATGTAATTTTTTTTATCTATGTTAAGCATATTGTATATGTTTGAATATATTTAGATAGGTGTTTTTTGCCGTGTTGTGGTTATTTCGTACCCTCGCTGTTTCGTACTTTATCGTCTTCGTCTTCGTCTTCCAATAGTGAGGTAGAGGTATTTTTAAAAAATTACAGATATATAGGCTGTAAATAAACAGTCATGATAATGTAAGATGCGAAATAAGTTTCTATATCCTAGTAGATGGTAGCTTAAAGCAGTTTGAAAGTAAAGCAAAGTGTGCATTAAGACCCATTCTGCTTTACTTTCAACCTGCCATAGGTGGCCACCTATTTTCAAAACTAGAAACAGGCTATGGGGTAATGGGTAAAATGAAATTGCCTATTTGGAAAGAGCCTAATGAGAGGAAGACTTAGTGCCATTTGCAAAGACCATAACTCTGACATCATTGTTTTTTTGAGTTATTTCCCTTTGGGGTCTCCCTAATTAGCGTCAAGAAGCGACACGAAGCGTCAAGAAGCGACACGAAGCGTCAAGAAGCGTCAAGAAGCATTATTACTATAATAAACTATTTTTTTCAAACTGAAAACTAATTTATGTGTTGTATAATTATTTACGATTTATAATTCAGTATATTGATGTAGAAATAAAGCGTATTTAGATTACGCAATAGATACACACAGAGATATGGATTAGCGTCAGGAAGATTTTCTCTGTGTAAGTAGTACAGGTACAGTTCGAGATCAGCGTCAAGAAGACTTTCTCTATGTATATGTAATTCCCTATGTGTATGTAGTATAGAATAAAATAAACATGCAGTACAAAGAAAGAAATTAGCGTCAAGAACCTTATCTCTATGTACATGCAGTACAGAGAACGAAATTAGCGTCAAGAAGATTTTCTCTATGTATATGTAATTCCCTATGTGTATGTAGTATAGAATAAAATAAACATGCAGTACAAAGAAAGAAATTAGCGTCAAGAACCTTATCTCTATGTACATGCAGTACAGAGAACGAAATTAGCGTCAAGAAGATTTTCTCTATGTATATGTAATTCCCTATGTGTATGTAGTATAGAATAAAATAAACATGCAGTACAAAGAAAGAAATTAGCGTCAAGAACCTTATCTCTATGTACATGCAGTACAGAGAACGAAATTAGCGTCAAGAAGATTTTCTCTATGTATATGTAATTCCCTATGTGTATGTAGTATAGAATAAAATAAACATGCAGTACAAAGAAAGAAATTAGCGTCAAGAACCTTATCTCTATGTACATGCAGTACAGAGAAAGAAATTAGCGTCAAGAACCTTATCTCTATGTACATGCAGTACAGAGAACGAAATTAGCGTCAAGAAGATTTTCTCTATGTATATGTAATTCCCTATGTGTATGTAGTATAGAATAAAATAAACATGCAGTACAAAGAAAGAAATTAGCGTCAAGAACCTTATCTCTATGTACATGCAGTACAGAGAAAGAAATTAGCGTCAAGAAGATTTTCTCTATGTACATGCAGTACAAAGAAAGAAATTAGCGTCAAGAACCTTATCTCTATGTACATGCACTACAGAGAAAGAAATTAGCGTCAAGAACCTTATCTCTATGTACATGCAGTACAAAGAAAGAAATTAGCGTCAAGAACCTTATCTCTATGTACATGCAGTACAGAGAAAGAAATTAGCGTCAAGAACCTTATCTCTATGTACATGCAGTACAGAGAACGAAATTAGCGTCAAGAAGATTTTCTCTATGTACATGCACTACAGAGAAAGAAATTAGCGTCAAGAAGATTTTCTCTATGTACATGAAGTACAGAGAAAGAAATTAGCGTCAAGAATATTTTTTCTATGTACATGCAGAACAATCAGCGTCAGGAAGAGTTTCTCTATGTGCATGCACTACAGAGAAAGAAAGCAGCGTCAAGAAGATGTTCTCTATGTACATGCAGAACAATCAGCGTCAAGAAGATTTTCTCTATGTGCATGCACTACAGAGAAAGAAATTAGCGTCAAGAAGATTTTCTCTATGTACATGCAGTACAATCAGCGTCAAGAAGATTTTCTATATGTACATGCAGTACAGAGAAAGAAATTAGCGTCAAGAAGATTTTCTCTATGTACATGCAGTACAATCAGCGCCAAGAAGATTTTCTATATGTACATGCAGAACAGAGAAAGAAATTAGCGTCAAGAAGATTTTCTCTATGTACATGCAGAACAATCAGCGTCAAGAAGATTTTCTCTATGTGCATGCACTACAGAGAAAGAAATTAGCGTCAAGAAGATTTTCTCTATGTACATGCACTACAGAGAAAGAAATCAGCGTCAAGAAGATTTTCTCTTTATACATGCAGTACAAAGAAAGAAATCAGCGTCAAGAAGATTTTCTCTATATACATGCAGTACAGAGAAAGAAATTAGCGTCAAGAAGATTTTCTCTATGTACATGCACTACAGAGAAAGAAATCAGCGTCAAGAAGATTTTCTATATGTTAGGGATGGGTATTGCCAGAAATTTCGTATTGCAATATATTGCGATACTCGATCACCGTATTGCAATACGTATTGCAATATATTGCATGTTAATAAAGTGAACTTAAAAAGTGTATATGGGTGTTGAAATCTGGATGTTATCTTGGAGATGCAACAATTAACAATGATCTATTACATCCATTTAACTTTTAATCTCCAACAGCTTGACTAGAAACAGTATCCAAACATTTGTGGAATAGTAGAACTGCTATGCTAGCTACTGTGGTTGGTTTAGTGAAACTTTTTATTCAAAATGGGTTAAATCCCTAAAAAGGGTTTGTAAAATCTGGGAAAACGCTTTCAAAAGAGCCCAAGAAACGTATGTTTATATGGTGAATGCCATATTTGGCTTCGAAACTACATGACACCCATGAACTACATGAACTTGAATCCAATCCGTTTTTGTGACAATGAGCGCTCTGAAAACAAGAGAGACACTCACTGCCCCCCGCCGCTGAACTGCCAGCTGCACCAGTAGTCAAACTTATATTCGGGAAATGACGGCGAATATGCGAAGTCAAATTTGTCGTACCGCCTAGATTTCTCAACTGCATTGCATTTCAGACAAATGGCACTATTTTCGATTATTTCGTTCGTTGATGTGTTCTTTTGAATACTGACATCGGCCCACAAGGCCGATTTTCCCTTCGTTTTTTTCAACGTTATGAAATTGTCCGCCATGATGGTTTCCAATGATAACAGACAGGGTATGGTATAAAACCGAGCCAGTTGACAGTATCAGACAAATTTCTTATAACATTTTGAAAATATAGAAAACGTTTCTAAAATAACAAACACTGGTCAGTATTTGATAAATATCTAGATTCTATCGGAAACTATACGTTTTAAATTCAGAAATATTTTTTTTCTTCTGATTTTTATAAAGATGTTAAATCTGGGATATACGCTGATTCGTCAGCGATTTATACCATACCATGTGCTGAAAACAACAACGGATACTTCCTGTTCTCTGTAAGCGGCTTATAAAGCTCCAAGAAAACAAGATTATGAACATTTTCAGGCGCGAGACAAAGCAAATTGAATCAATTCATCATATAGGAAAAAAACCGGTTTATTGCGGCAACGAACCGGTTTTTATTGTTTTCAGAACGAATTGCAATAAACCGGTAAATCGGTTTTATTGCGCATCCCTACTATATGTACATGCAGTACAGAGAAAGAAATTAGTGTCAAGAAGATTTTCTATATGTACATGCAGTACAGAGAAAGAAATTAGCATCAAGAAGATTTTCTCTATGTACATGCACTACAGAGAAAGAAATCAGCGTCAAGAAGATTTTCTCTATATACATGCAGTACAGAGAAAGAAATCAGCGTCAAGAAGATTTTCTCTATATACATGCAGTACAGAGAAAGAAATTAGCGTCAAGAAGATTTTCTCTATGTACATGCACTACAGAGAAAGAAATGAGCGTCAAGAAGATTTTCTATATGTACATGCAGTACAGAGAAAGAAATTAGCGTCAAGAAGATTTTCTATATGTACATGCAGTACAGAGAAAGAAATTGGCGTCAAGAAGATTTTCTCTATGTACATGCAGTACAATCAGCGTCAAGAAGATTTTCTCTATGTACATGCAGTACAGAGAAAGAAATTAGCGTCAAGAAGATTTTCTCTATGTACATGCAGTACAATCAGCGTCAAGAAGATTTTCTCTATGTGCATGCAGTACAGAGAAAGAAATTAGCGTCAAGAAGATTTTCTCTATGTGCCTGTAGTACAGAAGAGGCAATGCGTATGTACAAAGAATGAAATTAGCGTCGAGAAGCTTTTCTCTTCGTGCATATAGTACAGAGAAAAAAATTAGCGTACAGAAAAAAATCAGTCCAATGTGTATCTTACTTAAATTTTGACATTTAGAAAGAAACCATCACAGGCGGACACAACTGTTGCCGTACACGCCTCAAGGCAATGCCATACTTGTTGATGAAGTTGAAAAAAGATCCAAAATAAATATCTAGATAAATATCAAATAAGTGAGAGCAAATATGCCAAGTGGTAGGCTAAGACAAATGTACGCTAAATTTCGATTTGGGGTTGAATATATTGTTTGCAAACTCAACTCACACTCGCGAAACATGCAAACATAAGCGCGCGTGCCCGTTGAGTAATACAAGTGTGAAAATATCTAATTAAATTGCAAACACAAGCGCGCGTGCCCTCCGAGTAATACGGGTGTGAAAAATATCTAATTAGCTTAGGAATACACAGCTTTGAGTCAATACAGAATATCTGTATTAGTATTTGTTGTCTTTGAACACAAAAAAGGGAATTTAATTAATACTGTCATTTATTCACCAGCCTATTTCCAGTTGACGAATAGTTTTCTAATCGGATCAAGGACTTCTCGTAATCGAAACGCCCTTGATCGTCTTCCGTGCATGCCGTACAGAAAAAATCACAGTCCGAATCAGAAAGAAGCTTGATGTGTGCCTTACTTAAATTTTGACATTTAGAATGAATCCATTTATCACAGTTATCACAGGCGATAACGCCACGGACACAATTTTTGCTGCACACGCCAGAAGGAAATGTCATCCTTATTGATGAAGTTGAACAAGGACAATTAAATCCAAAAAAATCTTAAAATGTAAGAATTCTCAGATATATCGAATAATTGAGAGCAAATGCCAAAGTTGCTAATAGATAAGAACGCAGAGTGATCTGATTTGATAGTAATTTGATCGTAATGCGTAGTAAACGAGTGGTAAGACAAGTGTAAGAGTGTAAGCCTAAGATTCTTTTTCGGCATGAATATATACCACATTGAAAATTGTTTGCGAACTTAACGCGGACGCGCATAAGCCGTGACCAATATAGCGTGGCCAAGCTAGCGCTGGCAGCCGACTTGCGAAACATGCAAACACAAGCGCGCGTGTCCGTCGAGTAATTATACAGGTGTGAAAATATCTAATTAAAATGCAAACACAAGCGCGCGTGCCCACCGAGTAATATAGGTGTGAAATATATATATAATTAACTTACGAATACACAGCTTTGGGTAATACGGAATATCTGTGTGAGTATTTGTTGTCTTTGAACGCAAAAAGGGAATTTATTTAATAGTTTAATACTGTCATTTATTCATCAGCCTACAGCTAGAGCTGTTCATAGTTGCTCATATTGATTCGTCATAATATACATCTGCTGACAGTGTTATGGATATTTCGTGATCTGGATTATAATGTTCGTTGATTTACTAAGTTATGGATTATTGTATATCATAGTGTTTATACAGGTATGTGGATTTAATGTTATTTACTTTTTATCAATTATAATTATTAAAGATGGATAACTCTGAATACTCGGCACGAAACTTGTCAGGGTTTCCTCCCTGCTTTACATTTCGTCTACATGTTAGCCTGAACATTTAACTGCGAAAGGTAGGAATAATGATAATATAATTCAATAATTACAAAATAAACATTTAATTAAAGCTTATTATATATCTTATATTGTTTTTTCCCTTCTTGACGCTGCTTTTAAGCTTCTTGACGCTTCTTGACGCTTCGTGTCGCTTCTTAACGCTCCTAAAGCTTCTTGTCGCTAATTAGGGAGACCGTCCCTTTGTGATATTTTCTTGTCAAGAAGACAACTCCAGTTCTACTGATGCTATTGTAATGAAATTTTATGTATTTAAAGAAACTGATGAGAGAAAATGCCATGCACAAGGGCAGCAATATTTTGTTTTTCCCCTTTGTCATATTTTATTGTCAGGAAAATAACTCCAGTTCTGCTGACGCTAGTGAAATAATTATCATTTACCGGAAATGGAAATAGCTTGATAAGAGGATGTGTCATGGATAAGGGTCATAAGCTTGGCAACAAAATTCACTTTTGTCATGTTTTCTTGTCCGGAAGATAACTCCATTTATAGCTACATGTATATTAAAATGTTGTCTTGCCCAGTCAACTTGGGCACAAACTTCAATGTCCTCAGGTGAGCGAATTTAGGGCCATGGCCCTCTTGTTTAAAAATGTTTAGTTGATTACTGAATTCTCATAAAAAGTCCCAAATTTTATTCAGTAAGATTAATATCGTGTACGGCCACCGTTTGCACCAATATACGCTTCATTTCTACAGCGTAACGTAACGTTTAATGAGAACGTCAGACATTCACTCTTGCTGTGAGGTCTGTGTCAAATATTGAATGCTGAATCTTAAATGTAATCAATTTGCGTAGTCTACCATCTGAATTGTTAAGTATGAATCAAGATAAAAAGAACTTGGCAGTAATAATTTTAGAAAATAAAAGAATGGGTCCTTTGGGACCCATAACTTTGAAATCTATGGGTCCCAAATTTTTTCACCAACTACAAGCATGTGAACCAACTGCTACACCCGTCTGGTTTTTTTTTCCATTTAACTTTATTTAACGTTTGACACTGAAAATGAATCAATGAATATTAAAATGTATAAATGCCATAGTAAGCGTAGTTTGTTCATTTAATTTCATAAAACCTGCATGTTTCTGATCTTTCCAGTTCAATGTGCACTTAAGTCAATAGCTTTGGTCAACTTGACTTTATTAGGATTCTGTTCTTTGTGATTCTGTCCAAAAACGGAAGCCTGTATGCTCTACAGATCTGCATGTCTAGCAAGAGTGCTGTGTTGCAAATTACTGTTCTAACAAACTTTCACAAATGAATTTCTTACTTTACTATTATTACGAACACACCTACAATGTTTCTGTTCTAAAAACAGTGTTGCAGCTATGATGTCCGATTCTCGCATAGATTTCGAAAATCTCGCACAAAAATTACTAGTGCAATCTTTCAAGTCAGCCCTAAGCGGTACCCGCCATACGATATTATCGCCAATAACAACTAATGACGACTCTTCTCCCCCGTCGTGATATTCTACGACGTATTAGATATAGAAAGTTTAGATACTGATAGTGCGCGAATATTCGCGCGCACTTAATTGCTACAATAATCCAATACTATGCGTCAAACCTTTTCAAACTTTGGGGCGATTCTTGTCAAGTCCGATACCCGCCATTTTGGACACAAATAGGCTAGGTCTAAAACATTGACCGTACTAATCTTGACTAGCCACTATAAAAAGAGTTCATTATTCGCGGCGCGGACTTTTTGTATTCGTGTTTTAATTTATTTTGGCCTAATTATCATAATATATTCAGCGTCTTTAGCAACTATGTTCGTCTGCGAAAACAATTTAGCACCTACGTAGGCCTGATACGCCGTTACAATGTATCTACACATTAAAGTAATAATCGTTCTGTATTTTTCACGCAAGTACGACGATGCGTCCTTGGTACCAGCCAGTTTGCTTCAATTTCAAATGACGTCGTGACGACAGATAATTTAGCCCACGGTGACGTGTCGTCCAAATTTGACCGGATTATGGACGTCATGCTCTGATTGGTTTAGCGTTGGATTGCAAGCGATTACAAAGGTTTGTGATGACTCACCGTGTTCACCAGCCGTTCCGGTGGCTGGAAAATGACGTAGACGTTAGTGCGTTAACGTGCCGTAGTAATCAGTTCTGACTGAGGAAAAACGGGATGACCAAGGCAAAAACAATTGTGAACAGTCCCAGTCTGATGGTACCGGAGGTTTGTGACCTCTGTTTGGTTTCTCTATAGCAGCCGAACCAGCGGGCGACGTCAATGGCCGTCATTGCCTGATTTCTTTCAACTTCAGACGAGCGTGGCATGATGCAATAATTGAATTCATATGGGGTTTTTAGCTCACCTGAGCCTACGGCTCAGGATGAGCTATTGTGATACCATTCCGTCCGTCGTCCGTCGTCCGTCCACACTTTCAAACAACATCTCCTCAGAAACCACTGACCCGATTTCAACCAAACTTTGTCAGAAGCATCAGTGACAAGGGGGAGCGAAATGTTGTTCAAAGATTTTGGCTAGAGTTATTCCCCTTGCTTTGGGACCAGATTTTCTAACATGACCGTATAGACAACTTTTAATGCATAAGAAAATCTTTAAAAATCTTCTTCTCAGAAACCAAAAGGCCCAGACCTTTGATATTTGGTTTGTATCATGACCTAATGATATTCTACCAAGATCATTCAAATTTTGACACTGGGGCCAAAAATGGCCCGCCCCAGGGCGTATCAGTTTTTCTTAGGAAAACCTTTGAAAATCTTCTTCTCTGAAACTGTATGGCCTAGATCATTAATATTTGACATGTAGCTTTGCCTTATGGTCCTCTACCTAGATTGTTCAAATTATGACCCCCGGGTCAAAATTGGCCCCGCCCCCGGGCTTATCAGTTTTACATAGAGTTATATAGGAAAACCTTTAAAAATCTTCTTCTCTGAAACTGTGAGGCCTAGATCTTTAAAATTTGACATATAGCTTTGCCTAATGGCCCTCTACCAAGATTGTTCAAATTATGACCCCTGGGCCAAAAATGGCCCCGCCCTTGGGCTTATCAGTTTTTCTTCAGAAAACCTTTAAAATTCTTCTCCTCTGAAACTGTATGGCCCAGATCATTCATATTTGAAATATAGCTTTGCCTTGTAGTCCTCTTCCATGATTGTTCAAATTATGACCCCCGGGTCAAAATTGGCCCCGCCAAGGGGCTTATCAGTTTTACATAGAGTTATATAGGAAAATCTTTAAAAATCTTCTTATCTGAAACTGTAAGGCCCAGATCTTTCAAATTTGACATGTAGCTTTGCCTTATGGTCTTCTACCAAGACTGTTCAGCTTATGACCCCTGGGCCAAAAATGGCCCCGCCCTTGGGCTTATCAGTTTTTCATAGGAAAATCTTTAAAAATCTTCTTCTCTGAAACTGTAAGGCCCAGATCATTTATATTTGAAATGTAGCTTTGCCTTATAGTCCTCTACCATGTTTGTTCAAATTATGACCCCCGGGTCAAAATTGGCCTCGCCCCGGTGCTTATCAGTTTTACATAGACTTATATAGGAAAACCTTTAAATTTCTTCTTCTCTGAAACTGTAAGGCCCAGTTCTTTAATATTTGTCACATAGTGTTGCCTTGTGATCCTCTACCAAGATTGTTCAAATAA
Source organism: Gari tellinella (assembly GCA_922989275.2). NCBI lineage: Eukaryota > Metazoa > Mollusca > Bivalvia > Cardiida > Psammobiidae > Gari > Gari tellinella. The sequence continues at coordinate 79,841,198 of OV277856.1, forward strand.
TGACCCCCGTGCCAAAAATGGCCTCACCCTCGACTTATTAGTTTTTCATAGGAAAACCTTTAAAAAAACTTCTTCTCTGAAACTGTAAGGCCGAGATCATTTATATTTGACCTGTAACTTTGCATTATGGTCCTCTACCAAGATTGTTAAAATTATGACCCTTTGATCAAATTTGGTCCTGCCCCAAGGCTTATCAGTTTTATATAGACTTATATAGGAAAAACCTTTAAAACTCTTTTTATAGCTATATATATCACGATATTGTTTTGCCCAGTCAGCTTAGGTGCAATGTTCTCAGGTGAGCGACTTGTGGGCCATGGCCCTCTTGTTTTAATTTTTTTATTACCATGTGTCGTGTGTATTTTACGACGGTGACATAATTACTTTATTGAAACGCGTGTACCGTGCACGTGCAAAACGTGCAAATCATCATTCCGTTACGTTAGCGGTTTTTATCTGTGCTATTTTGTGAAAACTTTACACATCAGGGTTCGACATTAACTTTTTTTTTCACTAGACATTCGGTCTTGTAGCCTGCAAACATTACTAGACCAGACCAAAAAGTTGGTAGATCAAACAGAAACAACTGAATCTTTGGTAAACTTCAATAATTTCGCAAAACTTTCTCTGTCATTTTTGCTTTTCATAGCGTGTCTTTGACTCCGCCGTAGCTGTACTCGCCCCTTTCTCTTCCTTTTTCTTACCATTAAAACCGAAGCTGAATAAATCTGACATGATTTGACGTTACGATGTACACAAACAAAAAAGCGTTCGCTGAATGTCGTACTTATACTTGGCAGAAAAATGGATATTTTCGTTAACAAAACAAATAATATATCAGAATTGGGATTGATTTCGGTTTCGCACGTAAAAATTGATACAAAATTGTGTTTTAGGTAAAATAATTGCATTGAAGATACTTACGACAATCATGGTAGTGAAAAGCGTGGGAAAGTGTAATATCCGATAACTACCGAGAAATATCGGTTCGCAGAATAAATTGTCATTTTCAATCCCAAAAACTGAGACTGCAGTTACCTTTTCGGATATTGTACCTTTCTAATTAAAAATGATCAATTCTAAAAACATTCAAAACGTAACTGTTATCAACACAATCAGGTGTTTTAAGTATAGCGCGAGATGATCAATTAATCACACCGATATTTTTCGTAACTGAACCGGATTTTACTCATCGCCCTAATTACTGCGGGATAGTTACTACTGCTAATTTTAGAACAAGGATTTCCCAACTGCGTGCTTTATTTAGATGCGGAAACAGTATTGAGGTCTGAGCAACCTACGTGTCTGAAACCACATTGGCGAACTGGGTAGGATTTTTAGCTTGAACATAATGATGTCATTTTCTAAATGCGTGAATTTAAAAAAATCATCCTCAGATTTTAACTAGACCATTCGGGTTAGTAACTGCGAGGGATCACTAGACCGAACATCGCCGTTACTAGTGAATGTCTATCGGACGTAGGCCAATGTCGAACCCTGCACATGTGTAACTCCAACTGACCAGTATCCCATAAGTACATTAACTTGATGTATAACTTAAATAACGTCGGAGATATGTCCGTTCAAAATGTGGGACGTTTCTATTTTTGTTGAGTATAGAAAAGTCAAACTATCTTTGTTAGATCAGAATATCCAGCGCTGGAATGATACCATGTCCCTATCAAACAAAAGTAAATTTTACAAAACGATTAAACATAACTTAGAATTTGAAAAATATCTGAAAATTCTCCCATTTTCACAAGCAATGTCTATTTTTAAGATTCGCACTGCTAACCATTATTTCCTAATAGAAACAGGCCGTTGGAATGGAACGGCTATGACTGACAGACTATGTAGACTGTGTAATAGAAACCAAATTGGTGACGAAAATCACTATTTATTTGCTTGCGATCACTTCTCGTGTGAAAGAGAAATAATTGCCCCACTGATAGCACATACGCCAGTCCCATTTCAACGTATTTTCAAGAACTCATTTGGTAAATAGAGGATATTGTAAAGAAACGTATCTTAGCATTTGAAAAGTGTACATGTTAAGTGTACACTTGTCCTATGTAAATAGTGAAGACCCAGACCACAGGACTCCTAACGGAGTCCTCTGATCAGGGCCTGCACCGTTTGTCATTAGCTCACCTGAGCACAAGTGCTCAAGGTGAGCTTTTGTGGTCGGTCTTTGTCCGTCGTCGTGCGTTGTGCGTCAACAATTTCTTCAAACATCTTCTTCTCCAAAACCACTGGCTGGATTGCAACCAAACTTCACAGGAATGTTCCTTGGGTCAAGCTCTTTCAAACTTGTTCAAAGAATTTGAAACAATGCAGAACTCTGGTTGCCATGGCAACCAAAGTGCAAAAATGAGGAAATCTTAAAAAATCTTCTTGTCAAAAACCAAAAGGGCCAGAGCTTAGATATTTGGCACATAGCATCATCTACAGGTCTTCTATCAAAGTTGTTCAAATTTTGCCCCTGGGGTCAAAATTGACCCCACCCCGGGGTCACCGTTTTACATAGAGTTATATAGTGAAAAGTTCAAACATCTTTTTCTCTGAAACCAATATGACCAGAGCTTTGATATTTGGCATGGTATAACTTCTAGAGGTATTTGACATATATTGTTGAATTGGTTCCGGTCTGTTGCATATCTGGGTCACAGGAGCTAAAAATAGATTTTTTCAATGAGAACTTAAAAAATCTTCTTGTCTGAAACCATAGTACACTAAGCTTAGATATTTTGAACATAGCATCGTATACAAGTCCTCTATCAAATTTGTTCAAATTTTGTCCCTGGGATCAAAATTGGCCCCGCCCCGGGGGTCACAGTTTTACATAGAGTTATATAGTGAAATGTTCAAACATCTTTTTCTCTGAAACCAATATGACCAGAGCTTTGATACATGGCATGGCATAACTTCTAGAAGTCCTTCACATATATTGTTGAATTGGTTTCAGTCTGTTGCATATCTGGGTCACCGGAGCTAAAAATAGATTTTTTTCAAAGAAAACTTCAAAAATTTTCTTGTCTGAAACCATAGTACACTGAGTTTAGATATTTTGCACATAGCATCGTCTACAGGTCCTCTATCAAAATTGTTCAAGTTTTACCCCTGGGGTCAAAATTGGCCCCACCCCGGGGGTCACCGTTTTACATAGAGTTACATAGTGAAATGTTCAAACATCTTTTACTCAGAAACCAATATGGCCAGAGCTTTGATACTTGGCATGGTGTAACTTCTAGAGGTCCTTCACATATATTGATGAATTGGTTCTGGTCTGTTGCATATCTGGGTCACCGGAGCTAAAAATAGATTTTTTCAATGAAAACTTCAAAAATCTTCTTGTCTGAAACCATAGTACACTGAGTTTAGATATTTTGCACATAAAATCATCTACAGGTCCTCTATCAAAGTTGTTCAAATTTTGCCCCGCCCTTGGGGTCACCTTTTACAAATCTTCTTTTCTGAAATCAAGTGACCCATCCTAGTGTCACCATGGACAGGTGAGCGATCAAGGGCCATTCTGGCCCTCTTGTTTTATAATGTATGAAGAAAAGATAAAAGATAACCACTAACAGGGCTACCATTTCTCCGGATTTCTTCCGAAATCTTTGGACTTTTTTTGCCCTAGCAGAATGTAGCTTGAAGCGGACTTAGAGTAAAGCAGAATGTGCCTTAAGGAACATTCTACTTTACTTTCAACCTGCTTCAAGCAATCATGCTTGAAAATAGAAAAACTTGAAATTTTAAGATTTTTTAAAGATCAACTTATGGCAGCCCTGCACATAATAATAACAGTTTTATATTTTAATGAACGATGCAATACGTCATCAATATACATGATGACGTGTTGCATGACGTAATTTTGTAGGTGGTCACATGACTACTATTTATATGACTCCAAACTTTGCAGTCATGATGTCACCAACTAACTGTGACGTCACAATATCAGTTTATGACGCGAATTGGAATGTAAAATGTCCCAAGGTTTTATGTTAGTCGTCATGTTAGTATAGCAGAAAACACACTGTACATTTTTAGCTCACCTGAGCCGAAGGCTCAAGGTGAGCTGTTGTGATCGCCCGCCGTCCGTCGTCTGTCTGTCCGTCTGTCCGTCCGTCCGTCTGTCCGTCCGTTCAAATTTACTTCAAGCGACAACTCCTCTGAAACCGCGAGTCTGAGGAAAAAACTAATTTGCTCACGGTGTTCCTTGGATGCTTCTCTACAGAAATTGTTAAAATGAAACTTTAAAGTGGACTACTTATTGAAATTTATTAAAAAAAGTGAAAAACTTTAAACAAGTTTTTTGTAAAAAACCACTGTTCCCACACCTTAGATATTGCATGAATAGTATCTTCTACTAAATCACTTTCAAAATTGTAAAAAATCAAAACCCTAGGATCAAATTTGACTCAACCCTGGTAGTAGAGGGCATCTAGCGTCAAAAATCGAAATAAAGGAAAAAAAATGCACAGAATTGATTTTTGTGTTTTCATATGCTCCAATATGTACCGAATGACAGAAAAAAAGTCTAGGAAAATCAAACGATGCGAAATATGATTTTTGGGGTAAAATGGCTAAAATAATAGGTGAAAGCACGAATTTTTGGGATTTCCAAGCTGCGATCGTAGAAATCAATATAAAAGCTTGAAATCTACAGGCTAGCCAAATATTAATGTCAGCTGTGGAATGGTACTTGTTAAGATAAATAAAATTTTCAAAAAACTGATTTTTGGGGTGAAATTGTCAAAATATTAAACCAAAATCACAAATTTGAGGATTTCAAACAGACCCTGACATCTCATAGAAAAGAAAGAAAATGTTGCACAGAGTTGATTTATATGTTATTATTTGCCTAAATATGTACCAAATAACAGACAAAAAGTCTAGGAAAATCAAACGATGCGAAATATGGTTTTGGGGTAAAATGGTTGAAATAATAACTGAAATCGCTAATTTTTGGGATTTCCCTTCTGTGATCGAGGATATCGATATAAAATCTCGAAATCTACAGGCTAGACAATTATTCATGTCAGTTGTTGAATGGTACTTGTTAAGATAAATAAAATTTTCAAAAAAATATTTTTGGGGTGAAATTGTCAAAATATTAAACCAAAATCACAAATTTTGAGGATTTCAAACAGACCCTGACATCTAAAAGCAAGTAAAGGAAATGATGCACAGAGTTGATTTATACGTTATTATCTGCTTAAATATGTACCAAATAACAGACAAAAAGTCTAGGAAAATCTAACAATGCAAACTGTTTTTTGAGTAAAATGGTTGAAATAATAACTGAAATCGCTAATTTTTGGGATTTCCCTTCTGTGATGGAGAATATCGATATAAAAGCTCGAAATCTACAGGCTATACAAATACTCGTGTAAACTGTGGATTGGTACATGTTAAGATAAATAAAATTTTCAAAAAGCTGATTTTTAGGGTGAAATTGTCAAAATATCAAACAAAAAACACAAATTTTGAGGATTTCAAACAGACCCTGACATCTAAAAGCAAATAAAGGAAATGATGCACAGAGTTGATTTATATGTTATTATTTGCTTAAATATGTACCCAAATAACAGACAAAAAGTCTAGGAAAATAAACGATGCAAAATATGATTTTGGGTAAAATGGTTTAAATAATAACTAAAATCACTAATTTTTGGGATTTCCCTTCTGTGATCCAGGATACCAATATAAAATCTCGAAATCTACAGGCTGCACAAATATTCATGTCTACAGTTGAATGGCCCTAGTTAAGATAAATACAACTTTAATTTTTGACAGATTTTGAGATTGAAATCAAACTAATGGAAAAGATGCACAGAATTGATTTATCAGTAATGATATGTTTCAATATGTACCAAATAACAGACAAATAATGTAGGAAAATCAAAGAATCCGAAATATGATTTTTGGGTAAAATGGTTGAAATATTAACTGAAAAGCTAATTTTTGGGATATCCTTTCTGCGACCATGGATATCACTATAAAAAATCCAAATATCCAGGCTAGACACATATTCATGTCTACTTTAGAATGGTCCTTGTTAGGATAAATAAAGGTTTAAAAAACTGGGTTTTTTGGGGTAAAATTATCAAAATATTAAACCAAAATCACCAATTCTTGTTTGTAAAACAATCTAGGAAAATCCAACAAAGCCAAATATAAATTTTGGGGTATACTGATCAAAACAATTAATGTAAATGCATGTTTTTGGAAATTCCACGCTACCAGGCCTTAGACAGGAATATAGAAGCTACACATTTACAGGTAAGATACATATTACTGTGCACTGTAGCCTTGTACTATTAAGGATGAATTAAGCTTTAAAATGAAAACCCTTATCTTTTCACTTCACTACGGTGACCTTAGATATGAAACCAAACGTTCAAAGTCTATAACTTACACACATACACCATTTTAATGTAGCTTAGTTAAAGTAATGACAAATCAACCGGTAAAACATTTAAACAGACACATGTTTTTAATGTATTGTGACTTTAAATATGATTAAAAAAGCTCCAAATCCATTTAAAAGGCAACAGGCACCATGAAATAAAGCCTATAGCACTAGTACAAAAAAATTATGATTTCTAAAATTAATAAATTTTGGTGGTAAGATATAAGTTAAACGAAAACAGTTTTCACTGAGGATTTTTACAGTGGCATTGGATGTGACCATCGAGGCACTACATTGTATTTGTTAGCATAGTTATATAAGTTTCAATGAAGTAATATACATGTATAACTTATAATAGTTAAACAAAAAGACAATATCTTCAGTATATTGTTAGAGCAATATAACATGAATGTAAAACTTAAAAATATAGTTAAGACAAATATATAAATGGAAACTTTTTATAATTAAGGATAACTACCATTTTGAATTTCATTACTATAGTCAAACAACTAGGTCTGACGTGTCAAAGGGTGGCCGAGTCCATTTATAAGGGAGATCAGCATTTCAGATGTCCCCGTGTCAAGTTTTAAAGGAAAAGGTTTGGTTATCGGTACAAATAAACGAATTAGTTATTGGAAACATAACGTAGTGGATAAGACGTAGGTAGAAGTATATGATCGGATAACATTTTATCAAGCACGGGTTCGAATCTCGCAGCAACCTATGATATTGTTTTGCCAAAACAATATTAAAGATTATATAATTACATTGCATTAAGGTAATGCAGAAAGCCTCCTGAAGAAAGTGACTAAAACTTATATTGATATTCATATTTTATCATCGATTTGTTTTGTGAAAGTATGGCTAATATAGGGCTAGAAATCCATGCACCCTGCCCCAAATTTGACGAACATGTGTATAAATGGTTAGTATAACCACACAGTATGAAATTAGATAATTCATTTTAGATTAAAAAAAGTTTGAGGTCGACGCGGGATTCGAACCTACGCTTATTAAAATAATTCTATCGCAATACACTCTGTGTACCTATATTTACCTACTGCTCTAAAGTGCTAACAATCATATCGCCTTCATTTGTATTTAATAATTATACTAATCTTGATTGTATAAAAATGGTCGGAGAACATGCGGAATGCTGCTCTCCTTAAAAATGGACTCTGCTGACCTTTGACACGTCAAGCCCAGTTGTTTGACTATATGCCTGTCGATATGACCAGTAAAACTTCAAATGCACAAATAAGTTATATATTCTTTCCAAAACAACAGCTTACTAAAGATGATATTAATACAAAGTTTGAAAATAACTTTTTGAGGAAAACATTAAAAAATATACATAAAACAGCAAATTTTTAATTTCTGTATATGGGGGAGGATATGAATTAATAATAAAAACTCCAAATCAATAGGCTTAACACAGTCCTTTTAAATGAGATATGTAACTAGTTTATCCAAAATCACACATAACAATTTATAAATATATAGGGTTTTGGAAAAATACACCCCCTCCACCAATAAAAAAATTCAAAACATAAACGAACGAACAATTGTCTGCCATGTTGGATTTTCTGCGCAAAACTGGTTGGTTCTGATGTTGGTTGGAACGTAATAGACATGAGCTATCCTGTACTTTGAGCTGTAATAATGGAATCTGACAACTGTATGACATATCAGCAAATCATAGTATACGCACATTGGGCATACATCGTACATGTAATTTATGTAATTAATTGATCTAACAGTGCTTGCTATATATATGAAATAACTGATAGTGTATATATCACCAGGTCAATAACATTCAATATTCGTTTTGTTGTATTTATTGTCTACTATCAGTGCACACTCTGATTTGACAAGCGGCATTTTAAATGCTGCCTCTAAGCTAGTACACTGGTTTAATTGTCAAAATGCTGTAATTTAACCCTTATTGTGTGCAATGCGAATATAGGTTGTTACTTAACCCCTAATTGTATGCGGAACAAGAATATATATCATTTGAGGACCAAAATCAGAGTGAGTATAGCCTACAGTACAAAGTATAATGTGTCTTACCTGTAAATTTGAAGCTTTTACATTTATATCTAAAGCCATGTTGAGGAAATTCCAAAAATTCAAATTTAAACTAATTTAAGTCATATTTGGCTTTGTCGGAGTTTCCTTTATTTTGCTGTTATTTAATACATATTGAAACATACTAAAACATATAAATCAATTCTCAATACTTTTCCCTTTATTTGCTTATAAGGCTTTATTTGGAGTTTTCAGGTCAGGAGATCTCTGCTAAAATCTCGAAAATTGGTGTTTTTTTGTTTAATTATTATAACAACTTTACTGCATAAATCAGTTTTTTGACAGTTTATTCATCTTTATCAGTACCATTCCACAGCGCAATTGAATATTTGTTTAACCTGTAGATTTGGAGCTTTTATTTTAATAGCCACCATCACAGTAGTAAAATCCCGAAAAAGCTCATTTACATTTCAATTTTCAACGATTTTACCCCAAAACACCATATTTGGTATTGTATGATTTTCCTAGATGATTTTTCTATTAGTTTGTACATATTAAAGCATATGATAACACATAAATCACTATTGATTTTGATGGCAGGGATTGTCTACGAAAATCCCCAAAATTCGTGATTTTGGTTTAATATTTTGACAATTTAACCCAAAAAACCAGTTTTTTTAAAGTTTTATTTATCCTTACTAGTACCATTACACAGTAAAAATGATTTTTTGTCTAAACTGCATATTTGGTGTATTTATATTGATATCCACGTTCACAGTAGGGAAATCCCAAAAATTCGCGTTTTCATTTATTATTTCAACAATTTTACCCAAAAATTCATTTTTCAAAGTTTTAGCTATCCTTAATAGTACTGTTTCACAATAGAGATGTATAAGTATATAGCCTGTAAATTTTGAGCTTTTATAATGATAACCAACGACACAGTACTGAAATCCCTAAAATTGGCGTTTTCATTTATTATTTCAACAATTTTGCCTCAAAAAACATATTTCGCATAGTTTGATTTTCCTAGATTTTTCTTCGGTTATTTGGTACATGCCCTACCATATGAAAACACAAAAACTATTTCTGTGTATCTTTTCCTTTATTTGGATGTTTGACACCAGGGAAGCTCTACTAAAATCTCCAAATATTGGGGGTTTGTTTAATATTTTCATGATTTTCACCCAAAAAGAACCATTTTTTGAAAGTTTTATATATCCTAATTAGTACTATTCCACAGTGGATATAACTGCCAGTCTAATTTGTAGATTTGAAGCCTTTATGTTAATACCCAGGGTCACAGTATGGAAATTCCAAAAATTATCATTTTCGTTTATCAATTCAATCATTTTACCCCAAAAAATCATATTTCGCATCGTTTGATTTTCCTAGACTTTTTTTCTGTCATTCGGTACATATTGGAGCATATGAAAACACAAAAATCATTTCTGTGCATTTTTTTTCCCCAAAATTTTTAAATGCCCTCTACTATGGCCATATCAGTGCTTTTTGATGCAGGTCTGACAGTAAAAACTCTCTAATGATCCGTTTTATACAGACGCATTGTATCTTCCAGGCTAAGAAGCTACCCTTATACTAAATGCAACATTTTTGCAAACAGTTTGGATCCAGGTCAGATGCCACATAATGCTGCATCTAATCTGGATCTAAACTATTTGCCACTCATTTACATATTTTCTTATATTTAGAAAATATAAGTTATTATTTTTTACATATTTCACATACAAACATTTGGAGCAGACAACAGTTCAGCATAATAATAGTCATTTCTCTCTGAGACCGTCTCCAATTGCATAACTGACCCATAGCTAGCTCTGAACTCAGGTCACTGAGATACATAACAGAAATGAAAGTGATGTCTGCTATTTTATGCTCAAGCACAACTTAGTTCGAGGCATATTACTTTTGGTCTGTCTGTTTGTTTGTTTGTGTTTTGTTTGTTTGTTTATCTTTCTGTCTATCAGTCCACAATTAATTCTTGGCCATAAACAGTATGGATCCAGGTCAGATGCCACATAATGCTGCTTCTAATCTGGATCCAAACTATTTGCCACTCATTAACATATAGTTTCTTATATTTAGAAAATGTAAATAATGATATTTATTAACCTATTAACCCATACATATTCTTTTTTATGTCTTTAATTTATTCTTCCACAGAAGAAAATATTTCACTTTATACAGTCATTGTTGTCTTTAACAATTGCTTCAAATGACATCTCCTCATATACCGCTGAAAAGATTTCAACCAAACTTTACACGAATGTTCCTTGGGTCAAGTTCTTTCAAAATTGTTCAAAGAATTAAAAACAATGTAGAACTCTGGTTGCCATGGCAACCAAGTGAAAAAATAAGGAAATCTTAAAAAAAATTCTTGTCTGAAACTACAAGGGCCAGATCTTAGACATTTGTCACATAGCATCATCTACAGGTCCTCTATCAAACTACAAACTATGCCCCTGGGGTCAAAATTGGCCCCGCCCAGGGGGTCACAGTTTAACATAGAGTTATATAGTGAAATTTTCAAATGTCTTCTCCTCTGAAACTAATATGGCCAGAGCTTTGATATCTGGCTTGGTGACACTTTTAGATGTCCTATACCAATAAGGTTCAAATGGTTCTGGTCGATTGCATATCATCTACAGGTCCTCTATCAAGTTTGTACAAATTATGCCCCTGGGGTCAAAATTAGCCCCACTCCGGGGGTCACAGTTTTCATACGTCTTCTTTTCTGAAGCTAATATAGCCAGAGCTTTGATATTCGGCATGGTGTTACTTCTAGATGTCCTTTATCTATTTTGTTCAAATGGTTCCAGTCTGTTGCATATGTAGGTCACAGGAGCTAAAAATAGATTTTTTCAATGGAAACTTAAAAAAAATCTTCTTGTCTAGAACCCTAGTACCCTGATCTTAGATATTTGGAACATAGCATCATCTACAGGTCCTCTATCAAGATTGTTCAAATTATGCCCCTCGGGTAAAAAATGACCCCGTCCTGGACTTAAATCATTATCTCCATTTTGATGTACAGCTATTCTCAGGTGAGCGACATATGCCCCATGGGGCTCTTGTTCACTTTGTTAAACCCATTACCCCATAGCCGGTTTCTAGTAGTGTATATAGGTGACTACTTAAAGCGGTTTGAAGGTGAAGGTGAATGCGCCTTAAGGCGCATTCTGCTTTATTTTCATCCTGCTTTGAGCTAGATCTACCATCTGCTAGAAAATAAAAAGAAATTTCTTATGACACATATTCTTGACTGTGAAAAGTAAAACTATTTCCTTCAGTCTAGGAATAGACTAAAGGTGTAAAACGGCTTATTTATGGGGGAATGGGTTAACGCAAGGTTATATATAAAAGTTAGTATTAAACTGTACCTGACACGCAAATAGTTTGGATCCTAGATAGGCCCATGTGGAGCTTTGTCGGAATCCAAACTATTTGCACGAGTAGATCTACTTTTCGACACTTAAAATTATGTTTTATGTATATATATAAGAAAATCATAATATTAATAATCTGATAACCATAACATTCACTTTTCCCTCTCTGAATATCCAGCATATGGCAGGACAGTTTAAATCTTCATAATTCTTTTCATTGTATGTTGTTATTATACTATCTTGGATTACTCCTGGTCGATGAATTGCAAAATGACAGACAGTTTAGACCTTGACCAGCGAGTTCAATTGTGAACACACTGATCCGGGTCTTCATCGTCTGCATAAAATCTTATATGAACACTGTATTCCGAAAATGTATCTATTTCCTAGGGCTGCAATGGTTCAGGTACTTCATGGTTCGGTTCGGGTTCAAGTTCGAGTAGACCCCTTCGGTTTTCGGTTTTTTCGGTTTGGGTATTACGATAAGAACTTGATAAAATCAACCAGAAAAAAAATCTCATTTACTGGCACATGTCTACGCAGACAATAGACTTAAACACTTTTTCGAAAACGCTATCACTGTCATCTATAATTTTATCAAATGTACGAGAAAGATGTGCATTTCTTTCTACAATTTTAGGACAGATTGTAGCGAATTTAAGGCGTGGTTCGTCCCGACCTGTTTTTCATTGAAGTTTCGTAACTAAGCTTTGTCATTCTGGCTGGTCTTCCTTAAATGCCTCATCAGCCTTCTATTTGTAAGCGCTAAAAGAACTACCTAGCTCCAATTATATTAAATATTTTACTGAAAAAGTCATTAATATTTCAGTTTAATTATTTACATCGCCATTCGCAATTTGCGGTCGCTAAGTAATAGACTGGTTACCCTTTTTCTGATGCTGATTCGACTTTGGTACCTTTGAAGCCGGGCTATCAATCGTGCGCATGCGTTAAGTGCTGGATTTCCCGGAATTATAAATAGCCGATATGAAAAGAATGAGACGGACGAGAAGCGAGCTATTTAAATTACTGCAAGAAGAAAAGGTTAGAACTGTGATTTAACCTTACATTTTGGAACGTCTGACCATCAAAAATATACACGCAGACTGCACGCTGATTGGTAAATTAGCGGTCTAGTGTAATTTACCATACATCGGCGCACCGAACCGAAAATTTGCGGTGCCGACCCGAAACTCGAACCGAGACAAACGAACCGAAAATGGTGAACCGTTGCAGTCCTACTATTTCCATTTAATAATATTTAGACCCCCCACCATCATTTACCAACTATCGGTTTTATCAACCGCAAGACGAATATTGTTGAATCAGACCATAAACGATTATTCTTTGCATAGGGTCTGGCTCTACATTGTTCGTCACCAAATACTGAAATACTCAGACTCTGAATAAGCCATGCTAAGTACCATTGTTTATATTCATCTTGTTTATATGCTTTACCTCATGCTGCATGTAACCATGCCTGAGATGAAATAAAGTTTTGTTCTGTTCTGTTATGTTAGCACACAATTTCATATCGTGTTCAAAAGTATATATGCAGAATGTAGTCAATAAAGTACTGGTTTTGCTGTTTAATTATTGTTGTTTTTTTGTCATTTTAAAGTGTCCTTGTTTAAAGTACCAGTGTTGCACCTAGATTGCCGGATTCCCGCAATATTTTTTACTTTGACCCTTAAATTCGTAACGGCGCGGGCGTACGGGCGCAATTTTCGTCTTCCGTACCTTTGCTATATTTACTATCCTTTCCGCCGATTTACTATCCTTCATTAATAAAGGTAGACTGTGCGTGCGTGTATATACTAATGCAGTTAAATGGCTACGTAAAACCCTATAACCAGTCTTACAATTACAACTATCCTTTTTGCCGATTTACTATCCTTTATTAGTAAAAGTAGACTGTGTGCGCGGGTATATGCCAATGCAGTTAAATGGCTACGGTAAAACCTGATAACCAGTCAAATTACGCATGACTTGACTTGACTTGACTTCTCGTCGGATTGGAGAGGAAAGAGCAGACGAAACGCGAAGCGTCACACAGTCTGATGAATGAAACCCCCATCTAAACAACGTGCTGATCAAACTCTTCCAACTTTTTATGTACCAAAACAATCATTACAAGTAATTGAAGTTATTTAGAAATAGACGAACATCAGTTTTCCCGTCGTGTAAAAGCCTTACTGGATTACCGAAAATCTATTAGACGCAGTAAACATGTTCAATATCGTAAACACTAATTTTATTTTAAAGGAAAGCCTATCATGTTTTTTAAGGCTTTTTAGTGTGTCCCCCAAACATTTCAAATGTCCCCCAAAAATGTTGACAGCGCGCCACCGTGTCCCTCAAAATTTTGAACGTATATTTAAATCGTTATATTATTGTTGCTGAAATTGTATGCATTTTACCCAATTTTTAAAAAAAGTTTAAAAGGAATAAGATTTAGAGAAAAACGGAGCGGACTAACAGTGATAAATACGCAATTTTTGAAGCCAGCAATAGTGAAGGCTTAAACTGGTAACAGAATCGCTGACAGAATGCAAAAACGCTTGCGCCGGTTAGATTATATAGTGACCGCTATATAATCTAACCAGCGCAAGCGTTACGGCCCGCTGACCGCTATATAATCTAACCAGTGCCAGCGTTTTTGTTCATAGTTTAATGCTCGCAAGCCTTCCTCGCTAACAAGCGCCAGCGTTACGGCCCGGTGATCGCTATATAGTATAACCGGCGCAAGCGTTAAGTCCCGCTGACCACTATATAATCTAACCAGTGCCAGCGTTTTTGTTGATAGTTTAATGATCGCAAGTATTCCTCGATAAATACTCTAACCAGCGTCAGCGTTACGGCCTGGTGATCACTATATAATCTAACCGGTGCAAGCGTTACGGCCCGCTGAACGCTATATAATCTAACCATTGCAAGCGTTTTTGCATTCTGCCAGCGATTTTGTTACTAGATTAAGCCTTCACTTTTGCTGGCTTCAAGCATTGCGTATTATCACTGTTAGTCCGCTCCGTTTGTCTCTAAATCGTATTCCTTTTAAACTTATTTAAAAATTGGGTAAAATGCATACAATTTCGGCAACATTAACATAGGGATTTAATATATATATAAGGCTTAATTAAAAGTTTAGATTAAAATTTAAATTTAATTTAAAATGTAAATAAATAAATTTACTATAGAATACCTTATAACTTGATATTTCATAGGAAACTGTAGTTGCAAGTTAGACATAATTCCGTGTTTAAATCATGTTTTGTACTTTAAGCAAGGACACATTAAAATGACTAAAATAAATTAAAACTGCAAAACCAGTACTTTATTGACTACATTCTGCATATATACTTTTGAACACGATATGAAATTGTTTGCTAACATAACAGCTAAACCCATACTTATCTCCGTATCCAGGTAAGTCACGGCCCGTTGACCACTATATAATCTAACCGGCCCCAGAGTTTTTCGCACCCCGTAAGCGTTTCTATTCATAGTTTAGTTTAACTAGTGTAAGCGAAGCGCCAGTGTTTTACCTAGTCCCATCGTTTCGGCCTTTTTTAGGGGTGGGTCGTTTCGGCCCATTTGTTGGGTTGTTTCGGCCTCGGCCCATTTGGTGAGTTGTTTCGGTCTGTTTAATATTTCAGTTTATTAACATATGAAGCACAACTTCGTCTCCTTCATCAACAGACTCTGAGTAGACTGTGATCGTGCCCTCATCTACATACTGTAATAACAGAATGGACCCTGATCTGATAAACTTGACATAAAATATGTAATCTAATTTAATAATTTTACAGAAATAGTCATAAAATTGAATTGATGTAATGTCTTTATAAAGCACCCTTATCCTGAACCACCAAAATGTAAATCCACTTTCCATTTTAGTTTAGTTCATTTTTAACCATGACCCAGTTGAAGAATGTATTGCAAAATGACAAACAGTTTAGACCGTGGTATTAGCCATTAGGGCTCCTTCATGGGCGTTTTGGTCTCTATTTGCATAGAAAACGTGTACTGAATTGAATTCAAATGTTGTTTATTAAAGTAATGACGCTCATAATCTTCTCTAGGCTTGAAAGTGTTAAACACAAATAAAGATTATTTCAGTTTAATATGTAATAAATAGTACTTAAAGTCGTAAAGCTCTTAATGACAGTAACACTGGTAGAAGATGTATTTAATACAAATAAATGTTTTGAATTGTATTGTAAAGTTCTTATGACAAAAGTGTAAACGCTGCTCTGATTTATTACTTTAGGCTGGAAGTGAATAAAAAAATGCAGATTAAGGTGCGCTTCAGGTCTGTATTTAAAAATGGAAACAAAGTATGGGTTATTGATGAAAGAACTGAATATTAATAAGATGACTCCTATAAATCCACAATTTGTTGATCTATTGTTTCTCATCACCAAAATAATGCTAATGCCGATGGAATTCAAATCAGAAGCCGGGAGACCGGCTTCTATTAGCTTCTGGTGAGGAGGCAAACGTAATTTATGAGTAATTTCTTAGAAGAGTTTAGAAGAGTTTGGTGGAAATAGAGTATATTTGCAATATGTATATAACGATATTTTTTTCAGTTATTTAACAATACCAACAATAACACAGAAAAATATTTCTGATAGTGCGGTCGTCTCAACGTGACGTCAACGATCTCGGGCGATCCTAGACCTACCCAGTAACTCTGTAACGAGTAGTCGGCATATGAATTGTCTACCGTTTGCATACAAATTGACACGCAACATCAGTTACTGACGCGCCCATCATAAACATGCCAAATGGTCTGATTTCTGTGATTTTCAGAAAGCTGTGGCATCTCAGTTTTGAAACGAAAATGTTTACAACATTTTCGGTGTTTTGCTTAAGCCTGTGTGCATCTGTAACTTGAACTCAACGCTGAATAGGTCAACTAGCCGTCAGTGCTAAATACTGGAAGTGGAAAGCATGCTAGGTCGTGCACGGTACAACTTAGCGAGAATGTGGCTCTGTATGGTCTTTATCGATTATGAAATATGAGTATATTTCATGAAACGTCATTAAAACATCGCTTAAATCGGCTTTAAAGAATGTAATGTTTCTATTTTTGCTAAGTATAGTTACACATATTTGTTATATATGATTGTATGAATATTGTAGCGTAAAAGGCTATATGAAGAGTATATTGTCACAAAGTTAAAAATGAAAATTATCTTAATTGGATGCTGGGATTTTAAAAATGAACTTTCAAGTCCTAGTAACACATCCTCGTTGGTGCTAACTGGAAACACTGTTGTGAAAGACAGAAGAATAACTTTGTAACTTTTGTTTCAATTGCAGTTGAGAGATGACGTTGTTCCAAAGACTGCAGGTATGTATAAAACTTAGAGCTCTTTGGTCAGAATTTATTTCTTTAACACATTCAACCTTCAAGACAAGTATACTTTTCATGGACAGAGGATATACCTGTGGAGAGTATTTTTGTCTGTGTAAACAGTGTTGACCCTGATCAGATGACTGCTCAATTTGAATACAGTAAACTCCGCTTATAACGATATTCAGGGGACCGTGGAATATATATCGTTACATCAGAATATCGTTACAAGCAATCTGATGTATCTTGACGACAGTATCCGAATTGTGTGATATCCGAAATTATGGTTACTACACAAAGTTCGGCGCATTTTAAGACTGAAGAAATATAGACTATTCTGACCTGTTGTAAACTTTAATGGTATTTATCTCTTTCTTTGTTTCAACTGGCACAAGTAAAGTATTGACCTTCTAATTGTTCATACATACTGGATCACAATTTCCTCGATAATTTTTGCTCATTAAGTGAGCTTTTTTCGAGTACCATACAGATACAGATACAGATAACGAAAGTAAACTGGAAATGAACATGGTTAAATCTAGGTACGAAATATCAAGTTGTCAGACAATGCATATTCATAAAAAATATGTCTCAAATGCGCTCAAATTCGACTGAGTACATAGTGCAGTGCACACACACTATTGTTTGTTTGAAACTTATTAGCGATAGTTTTCACACCTTTCCCGGTCTTGTCTTCGCACTTTCACCTTATACAATTTTGCATAGACATGGGACATAAAAGTAGCATCTTAACATCCAGATTATCTTTACAAGCGATATCGTTACAAACAGAGTTAGCTACATTGAATTATATAGAAGGCTGGAAGGGACCGAAGGATCCATACTCAGCAAAAATAGAAACGTCCCACGTTTTGAAAGAACATATCTCTGACGTTATTTAAGTTATACATCAAGTGAATGTACTTGTGGGATACTGGTTAGTTTGAGTTACACATGTGTAACGTTTTCACAAAATAACACAGATAAAAACCGTTAACGTAACGGAATCATGATTTTCATGTTTTGCACGTGCACGGTACACACATTTCAATAAAGCAATTCTGTCACCGTCGTATAATACACACGGCACATGCTAATAAAAAAATTGAAAGACACCATATGAATTCAATCCTTGCATCATGCCACTCTCGTCTGAAGTTGAAATAAATCAGGCAATGACGGCCATTGACGTCGCCTGCTGGTTCAGCTGCTGTCAAAAGACCAAACGGAGGCTTGCGACCCCGCGGTACCATCAGGCTGGGACTGTTCACAATCGTTTTCGCCTTGGTCACCCCGTTTTTCCTCCGTCAGAACTGACCACGTTAACACACTTACGTCTACATCATTTTCCAGCCACCGGAACGGCTAGTGAACACGGTGAGTCACCACAGACCTTTGTAATCGCGTGCAATCCAACGCTAAACCAATCAAAGTATAACGCCCATATTCCGGTCAAATTTGGAGAGACACGTCACCGTGGTGCCAAGTTATCTGTCGTCACGACGTCATTTGAATTGGAGGCAAACTGACTGGTACCAAGTTCTTTTTACTGACGAATCTCGGTTCACACTTAGCAATTCAGATGGTAGACTACGCAAATTGATTACATTTAAGTTTCAGCATTCAATATTTGACACAGACCTCACAGCAATAGTGAATGTCTGACGTTCTCATTAAACGTTACGTTACGCTGTAGAAATGGAGCGTATATTGTTGCAAACGGTGGTCGTACATGATATTAATCTTACTGAATACAACTTGTGACTTTTTATGAGAATTCAGTAATCAACTAAACATTCTTTAAGAAACAAACATTTATTCAGATTTTTTATTTTGACCCCTACCAACTTCTTCATTACACCACTCGAAAAGTTTTTATCTCAGCAATATGAGGTCAACCGATATGGATTCAAAAATGAATAAACTTCATTTTCTGTATAGGTTTTACTACCATCAACCTTATAACTTTCAAGAAAATTTCCCTGTAATAGGGTGGGACGTTTCTATTTTTGCTCAGTATATATCGTTACAAGCGATATATCGTTACTAGCGATATCCTTACAAGTGGAGTTTACTGTATATTGTTAAAATCAACCAGAAATAGTCGAAACTGGACTAAAATCAATTGGAAATTGGCAATTGAAAGTTTTCGGGGTTTAAATGAGTTGATGACCTTGGACCTAGGTAAACTCTTAAAACACAATAGACCTGCTTAAAATACAGTCTAATTACGATCCTTGGGATCTTGTGGCTTCGTAATTAAAGGTGTAATGATAGGTCGACCTATCAAACTATTGCAATAGTACCAGCTCCGATAGCAATAAGTCGATAACATTTTTGAAAGTCGATACTATTGCAGATAGTTACTACAACTATCGATAGTTACGATAGTGATCAGTGTTCTGCCAAGAAATCCAAAACTATGGGCCCCAGGGCTCACTGGACATGAAAAAAGGGGGCCATTTTTTAAAAGTTTGGGCCCCACATTTTTTTCTCATAAAAATGATAGAAAACACAATAAAAATAACTTGTTTTCCAATTACGACATTCGCCAGTTATGTGCTCTTTTTCTTAAAGTGATTTAGTCTAGACACAGATTGCAAGTCATAGAAACTGACCCACCAGTGTAAGCAAGCCACGTGTGTATGCTGAAAAGTTCAACCCTTCTTTTTCTCGGCGGATATACCATTCGTGCGTTTCGAAGAGCAGTCAACTTTATCAAACTGGGTCGTCGGCTGTAGAGCGGTTTCTGTTTTTGAGAATCAATTGAACGTTTTTACTACTTACGGCTGTATTCTGATCCGCGACAGCGTCATGCACGTTTTCTCTGTGGAATACTTAATATTATTTTCGTCTATTTCCTTATTTTTACTCCGCGTATATCGAGAACTTTGAAAAAAGTCTATCAGTGTAGCTGCATTACGTTTTTGGTCAGCCATCTTTCAACAAAACAAACGAGAAGGCATGAGAGATTATCAGCGATTGGACTATAGCGGATACTCCCGGTCGACGTATCCAATGAAATTAGTCGTTTCAAATGCTCTAATAGTACGGAACAACTAAAACATTTACCGTCGTAGCGGGATTTTTTTTTTCGCGATTTTTTGAGCGCGCCCTCGGGGCCCATTTACGGGAATTTTTATGCGCCGTATGTGATTTTTATGCGCCAATGGCGCAAGGGCGCAGCCTTGGCAAAACACTGGTGATACATTACTTTTAGTGGAAAACTCTTTTGTCGGAATCAGCTGATTTGACTAATTATTTGTTTATTAAAACAGTCAACAAACGCTTGTATTTCTCTTTTATTCGTTTACCGTAAAACGTCCAGACGATATGATCACATGTTTTTAGGAAGGTAAAGGCCCAGACCGGGTGGAAAATTCGGAAATGAGAATCTATGACTTGGAATCATTTACCATTTAATTAGTCTTTTCCCCTTACTTTAAATCATTATACCCCCACAAACAGAGTTTGAGGGGGGGTATACTGGAATCAGCCTGTCGGTCGGTTGGTTGGTTGGCCGGCGGTCGTCGGTCTGTCTGCAAAATCTTGTACTTTCAACTCCTCCTTCACTTTTAACCTGATTCATTTGATACTTGGCATAAATGTTACTCAGGTATAGTAGATGTGCAAGACACAAATTTTAGGTCTCTATGACCTTGACCTTTGGCCTTGAAATTTGCAGGTAAAATCTTGAACTTTGAACTCCTCCTTCACTTTCTACCCAATTTACTTGATACTTGACATAAATGTTACTCAGGAGTAGTAGATGTGCAAGACACACATTTCAGGTCTCTTTGACCTTGAACTTGACCTTTGGCCTTGAAATTGGTAGGCAAAATCTTGTACTTTCAACTCCTCCTTCAGTTTCAACCCGATTCATTTGATACTTGGCAAAAATGTTACTCAGGTAATGTAGATGTGCAAGACACAAATTTTAGGTCTCTATGACCTTGACCTTTGGCCTTGAAATTTGCAGGTAAAATCTTGTACTTTGAACTCCTCCTTCACTTTCAACCCGATTCACTTGATACTTGGCATAAATGTTACTCAGGAGTATTAGATGTGCAAGACACAAATTTCAGGTCTCTTTGACCTTGAACTTGACCTTTGGCCTTGAAATTGGCAGGCAAAATCTTGTACTTTCAACTCCTCCTTCAGTTTTAACCCGATTCATTTGATACTTGGCAAACATGTTACACAGGTATAGTAGATGTGCAAGACACAAATTTTAGGTCTCTATGACCTTGACCTTTGGCCTTGAAATTGGTCTTGAAATTTGCAGGTAAAATCTTGTACTTTGAACTCCTCCTTCACTTTCAACCCGATTCACTTAATACTTGGCATACATGTTACTCAGGAGTAGTAGATGTGCAAGACTCACATTTCAAATCTCTGTGACCTTGACCTTTGGCCTTAAAATTGGCAGGCAAAATCTTGTACGGCGAACTCCTCCTTCAATTTCAACCTTGATACTTGCCATAAATGTTACTCGGGAGTTGCAGAGTGTCATATACAGGGGTGGCAAAATCAACTGTCCGTGTTGTCCGAGGTGGCCATTTTAGGGTCCGGACAGGTGAATTTTCCTGTCTTGATTGTCCGTGGACAAGCAGAAATTCCAATGTTCAATTACGCAAATTCAGTTTCTGTGATCTGCCTAGACTACGTTTTGGCACTTTTCGCGCCTGAAAAATAACAAAAGACCCAGTAAAAATGCCGGTGCTGCGCCGAGGGACGCGCCTGAAAAATCCGGCGAAAGTTTGAAAATTCTCGGTACGGGGACGAATTGTACTCTAGGGGACGAATGCTAATTATTGTTATTTCCGGTATTCGGAAACTCTTTGATATTATCGGCGAATAAACTTGTCGTCTGTAGCCATTCTCAGCGATGTCTGAAATAACGAAAACAGGCGAGCGATATTTGCTCCTTTTTCGTAACAACGGCTAAAAAAACGAAATGTAATGATGATACTAACAACGATGTAGCTGCTGAGATTGCTCCTGACCATAAATTAGCAAAAGAAAGTCCCGAATCCACCGTGGCATAACACCCCAAAAGGGGCCATCTGCATCCTGTTCCCGTTCGCAAAGTAAATAATGTTGACAATTCTATCGTTCTGATAAGATATTTCTGATAAATTAAGTCAGAGAAAATGAAAGTTCAAAGGGTGTGCTACCGTATTAATGGTCAGTTAATATGTAATGCTTTGAAACGTTTGAGCTAATAAAGACTTAGTACTAGTAGGTCTACTTTGTAAACAGTTAGATAGATAGATAAACAGTTAAATGTTGAACTTGAACTGAGTCAAGTTATTCAAGCAGAGTTCGCTGAAAGAGCCTGTCCCTTGGAAACTGATAGGTAAAGCAGAATGAAAACTTAAAAAATCTTCTCTTAATTTTTAGGCACAGCTAGTCTGCTTTACGATCTGCTAGGCTATAGGAAACGTTTATGTTGTCTATTTAACCAGGTAACATTTATTTTTACGGACAAGTAGATATTGGATACGGACAAGTGATTTTTTCAAACCACTTGTCCGTGGACAGGTGCATTTTTCTGAGATTTCGCCACCCCTGATATACCATGTTTAAGTCAGTTTGACTTTGACTTACACCTTTGACCTTACTGTAAAACCATATTGAAAACGTTTACAGAGTGTGACAGAGTGCTGTATAGTGGGGGTATTTATCACCTTTAGTGACAGCCGTTCTTTTTAGATTAGTCATAAGAATTGTGGCCTCTAGAGTGTAAACACTGTTAAATATGGCATTTTCAGCAATTCAAAGGTAGATAACTCTTGACCCATTGGTCTGATTTCAACCATAATCGTACTCATTCGAACTCTTATGGTAATTTACAATCTGAGCAATTTACAGAAAGATTTAATTAAAATTGTGGCTTCTAGAGTGTAAACACTAAAATTGTTGACGACAAGCGACGAACGACGGATGCCGGACATTCAAGGATTGCAAAAGCTCACCCTGAGCTAGCTCAGGTGAGCTAAAAATAGTCACAGTGAATGTTTGTTTTTAGCTCACCTTGCCAAGGTGAGCTATTTTGATCGTCCTGTGTCCGTCGTCCATCGTCGTTCGTTCGTTCGTCCGTCCGTCGTTCGTTCGTCGTCAACAATTTCTTTAAACGACATCTCCTCCGATGTATTTTTACCAAACTTGGCCTGACTGATCCTTATATGGTCCTGTTTCAAAGGTGTTCAAACATTTCCGGTCTGTTGCATATCTAGGTCACAGGAGCTAAGAATAGATTTTTTCAATGAAAACTTAAAAAATCTTCTTGTCTGAAACCACAGTACCCCGAGCTTAGATATTTGGCACAAAGCATTGTCTTCATGTCCTCTATCAAGATTGTTCATATTTTGCCCCTGGGGTAAAAGGACCCTGCCCCGGGGGTCATAATTTTTCAAAGAGTTATACATGTATAGTGAAAACTTCAAACATCTTTTTCTCTGAAACTAAATTAATATGGCTAGAGCTTTGATATTTGGAATGGTGCAATTTCTAGAAGCCCTTAACCAATATTGTTTATATGGTTCCGGTCCGTTGCATATCTAGGTCACAGGAGCTAAAAATAGATTTTTTCAATGAAAACTTAAAAAAATCTTCTTGTCTGAAACCACAGTACCCTGAGCTTAGATATTTAGCATAAACCATCATCTATAGGTGACTGGTCCTCTATCTAGATTGTTCTAATTATGTCCCTTGGGTCAAAACTGCCAAGGCCCTAGGGGTTGCAGTTTTACAAAGAGTTATATAGTGAAATCTTCTTCTCTGAAACTATTATGGCCAGAGCTTTGATATTTAGCATAGTGACAGTTTTAGATATTCTTCACCAATATTGCTGAAATGGTTTGGATCTTTATCAACCACAAGACGAACATTGTAGAATCAGACCATAAATGATTATTCTTTGCATAGGATCTGGCTCTACATTGTTCGTCAGCAAATACGGAAATATACCAAATGTATTATGTTTATCTCATACTCTGAATAAGCCATGCTAGGTCACATTGTTTATGTTCTTCTTGTTTATATACTATACCTCATGCTGCATGTAACCATGCCTGAGATGAAATCAAGTTTTGTTCTGTTCTGTTCTGTTGCATATATCTGGCTCACATTAGCTAAAAATAGATTTTTTTCAATGAAAAGTCTACCTGTCTGAAACCATCCATGTACAAAATATTTGACAGAACACTTAATTTTCAAGTTCATCAGCAAGATTTTTGAAATTATGTCTCCGGGTTAAAAAATGATCCCACCCCAGGGGTCATGTGACCTTGTGTTGGTTTTTCCAGGTGAGCGATATTTAGGCCCGCATGGGCCTCTTGTTTTGACTTACATAATGGGCAAATTACGTCCTTGTCATCATCATCATCATCATCATCCAGTTTAGTTTAACCAGGCCATTGATTAATCCTTCTTATAAGGGCAGGGCTCCAGATAAGAGGGAGTAAACTGAACAAATCCAGCATTTTCTCACTGATTTTAGCACCAAATCCTATGGTGTTACTACTCATTAGAATCGTCTCTTTGATACGATTCTAATGAGTAGTGACACCATAGGGTTTAAAGCAGAATAAAGATTTTAATTTTTGAAATACTCCCCTTATCTGGAACCCTGTAAGGGTGAGGCCTGGCTGTCCAGTCTGTGTCGCGTAAATGTCTTCTCGCGTTTTACATTAATTAAATTATTATTATATTATATCACTATAGTATAACACTTCAGGCTCCGGATCATAACTCCGTTCTTCTAACTCTCTTGTCAGGATGAATGAAGAACAAATGCTGTTGTAAATTGGATCAAATTTAATGTTTATTTTAGAATACTAGAAACTGTTCAAACTAATTCACTAACTTAATGTACACAAAACCCTGCAACTGACTGCTAGCCACTCATAATTATAATAGTTTTGGAAATAGTAAATTCCAGCTAAGGTGAGAATGACTAAGTTGAGAGTTAAACTTAAACACAAGTTCAGAAGTACAGCCAAAAGTAATAACCACATCTTTATTTCTGTATTAATTATTAATTAATTTCCATGAATATCTTTACAAGTCTCAACCTACAAGTAATGAAGTTTCCTAAAGTAATTCCTGAGATCTCTCTCGAATCAGGCTCAGCAGCCAGTATTTATACCCTCTGGCTGCTGGCCCAGATCCAAGAAACTCCCTGCATTCTGATTGGCTATGAGTCAACAACATGATTTTAGCTCCTCCCACTGAGGGGCTAAATGTAAACAAATGGCAAATACCACAAAATGCAATATTGTCATAATATAAAACTTATACCAAATTAAAGCTCATGAAATTCCCTATCTTGTGATATTAAATATGTCTGCAAACTCTTAGTTTAAAGTCTTAAATTTTGATGTAAAAGATTGACCTAGAGGCTATAGCCCAAACTCAAGATGGCTCCCTGAGGCTAGGGGGTCACTTTCCAGACAAGTTTTGCCTAATTATAGTAAAGTTTAACAACTTATCTTCAAGGATTAACAAATGAAAATGTAGTTCACAAGATAAGAAATTCAATGATACAGGTCACTCAACTTAAAATATAAACAAAAGCATTGTAATTAACATGATGATATTCTTATCTGATCTAGGGATAAGGGGCCAAAAGGAATGTTATGAAAACAAATCTTAGAAGCTGGATCCTGGCATTGGTACCTAATGCCAGCTATCCTGCTTTACCATAAAGCTTTGAAATTCTTAAATGCATCATATTACTATGCTTTTCTATGCAAAATATGTTTAAATAGAGATTTACAAAGACATAGCCCAGGTAAATAGGGGTGGTCTATAAATAGAAAGTAGGTCAGCTCTAATCACCAGGGCTACTGCTCCAATACACAATCTTTATCTATTGGCATGGAAACTGATGTTATTAACTGACTATCTTGGAGCTCAATCTCCAGATTCTATCTCTACATAAGCATTTGACCTGGATCCAAAGTGTGGATCCTGAGCAAAGGCTCAAAGTAAATACACAATCTACTAGTTAGCTCATGCAGTGCCAATGGGAGGCTGACTCATTCAATACACATGGGTAAGTGCACACACAGGTCACTGAGTACACAATAAATGCCTAAAGCACTTTAATGTTACTTTATTGGAGGTAATAAGTAAAACAATATGTTGAGCATACATGAAGTAATATACATAAAGATTAATCCTTAAAGTGCCTGAGAAGTTACAGTATCAATTCACCGTTTAGATCCAATTCTACAGAATTCAACTACTCAGATCTGGATCCAAAATGCAAACTGTTTATTAACTGGTCTCTCATCAACCATACAGCAGAAGGTCTTGTTCAAAATACCTTAACTTATTAGCACTTTAAAGGTTAATGCTCCAACTCAGCAATTTAAACTACACACAACAGTGTAGACCCACACATAGAATCTATTATAAAACTAAATTGACAACCATGTAGACCAATAATCTACCATAGTATATAATATAGTATAAACAACAATGCAGACCAAAACCCAGGTTTACGACATCTGGAACGAAGTCTCCCTCTCCAAGCTTGGCTGTTTTGTGCGTTGATGTTTTCCAACCCTAGAGCTTCACGGTCTCGTTTTACAAGGTCCTCCCAAGATAGCTTTGGTCTACCTGGACCCCGCTGTGTTGTGATGTTCAGGCATCTGATTTGAGAGATCCAGCTAGAGCTTCTCTCTACATGGCCAAGCCATTCCAACCTATTTGATTGCAGCATCTCCGCAACGCCTCTTATGTGCAGTTGCATTAACAAAGAGTCAAACGGGACATCTTCATCTGGCTTGACCAGGCAGATCCATCGTATCATCGCTTTGTCATTTCGCTGCATACGTCTGAGTGTATTTGCTGATACAGCCCATGTCTCAGATGCGTAGAGCATAACACTCCTTACACAGGCTGAGTAGACTCTTCCTCATAGAGATACTAACAATTTATGAACAATACATCAAGTGTACACAATAACGCCTTTTTACGCCTTCAATTTATCCATCCATTGAAGAAAAGAGTTCCACTCAATATAGTATTAAAGTATTACAATGTATTATATTTTCTATATCCTAGCAGTAGCTTGAAACAGGCCAAAAGTAAAGCAGAATGTACATTCTGCTTTACCTTTAACCTGCTTTAACTCTTTCCTCCCTAAAACTTTAAATTGTCAATTCCAGTTTCCATTTTAGTCTAGTCCATTTCTGACTTTTAAGGGTTGTTTTTGTCAGTGTTTGGCATTATGACAAACAGTGAAGACCCTGATCAGAGGGCTCCTTTCGGAGCCCTCTGATCTGGGCCTTCAATGTTTGCACAGGACAAGTGTACTATTCACATGTATACTGTTTAAAAAGACGCCTATATGCGGGACTAGGGTTCAAAGGGTTAAGAAACATGCTATGGGGTACTTGGGTTGGACCTAGTTTGGAATTGTATTTTGGGGTTATTGTGATGAGGTCAAGGTGGCTGTTACTATAATAGGAAAACCATGCATTTCCGGTCAATAATTTTAGATTTGATATCCTTATTTTGACCAAGCTAAGCCAAGTTTACATGGAGACCTATGTCAAAGTCACTGTTACTTAAAAAAGAAAAAAATGTATTCCAGACATTAACTTCAGACTGGATAGACCAAACTTTGTTTTTAGCAAGCTTACATAAGACCTAACTTGAAACTAATGAGTTAAAACATTGATAAACTGGTTTCGTGGCATTGTCAAGTGTTATTTATTTATTATTTCAGAAAATTTCCGAGCTTTGTGCACTGGAGAGAAAGGCTTTGGATACAAGGGCTGTATCTTCCATCGTGTTATCCCACAGTTCATGTGTCAGGGTGGAGACTTTACAAGACACAATGGCACTGGTGGAAAGAGTATCTATGGGGAAAAGTTTGCAGATGAAAACTTCAGCTTGAAGCATACTGGAGCAGGTAAGGACTGTTAGTCTAGACAGGATTAGTTTAGAGGGAAGGTTGCAGCCCCAATTAAAGAAACAGGCTGGCAGATCGGATTTTGTTTAGTTAACTATACTCAGCAAAAGTAGAAACGTCCCACGTTTTGAACGAACATATCTCTGACTTTATTTAAGCTATACATCAAGTGAATGTACTTGTGGGATGGGATACTGGTTAGTTGGAGTTACACATGTGTAAATTTTTCTCAAAATAACACAGATAAAAACCGTTACCGTAACAGAATCATGATTTTCACGTTTTGCACGTGCACGGTACACACGTGTTCAATAAAATAATTCTGTCACCTTCGTACAATACACACGACACATGCTAATAAAAAAAATGGAAAAACACCATATGAATTCAATCCTTGCATCATGCCACGCTCGTCTAAAATTGAAAGAAATCAGGGAATGACGACCATTGGCGTCGTCCGCAGGTTTGGCTGCTGTCGAAAGACCATACAAGGCTTGCGAACTGGTACCATCAGGCTGGGACTGTTCATGATCGTCTTCGCATTGGTCAACCCGTTTTTTCCTCCGTCAGAACTGACCACTATGGCACTTTCACGCACTTACGTCTACATAATTTCCCAGCCACCGTAACGGCTAGAGAACACAGTGAGTCATCACAGACCTTAGAAGTCGCGTGCGATCCAACGCTAAACCAATCAGAGCATGACGCCCATATTTCTGCCAAATTCGGGCAACACGTTATCTGTGGTCACGACATATTTGAATTAGAGGCAAGCTGACTGGTACTAAGTTCTTTTTAATGACGAATCTCGGTTCACACTTAGCAATGCAGATGGTAGACTGCGCAGATTGATTACATTTAAGATTCAGCATTCAATATTTGACGCAGACTTCACAGGAAGAGTGAATGACTGACGTACTTATTGAACGTTACGTTACGCCTTAGAAATGTAGCATGTATTGGTGCAAACTGTGGTCGTACACGATATTAATCTTACTGACTACAACTTGGGACTTTTTATGAGAATTCAGTAATCCACTAAACATGTTTTAAAAGAACAATGTTCACTTATTCAGATTTTCTATATTGACCCCTACCAACTTCTTCAATACGTCATTCGAAAAGTTTTTATCTCAGCAATATGAGGTCAACTGATACGTATTCAAAAATAAATAAACTTTTTTTCTGTATAAGTGTAACTACTATCAACCTTATAACTTTCAAGAAAATTTCACTGTAATAGGGTGGGACATTTCTATTTTTGCTCAGTATATAATTATGGTCCAAACAAAATTCTCAATTTGACAAAAAACAACACATTTTTTATGCCGCCACCATGTAATGGCCAGGGCATTTCCGTCATTCCGTCCTTCTCAGTGTTTAATCCAGCTTGGCAGCACTGGGGGACACTTTGACCCATGGTTCTGAAAGTAGGGGGTCATTAATGAAAAATGGGGTTCATAAAAAAAAAGACTTGTCAAAATTAGATTTCTTGGACTTAGAGCAAGGAAACAAACTTGCAGAAATATGACACACTCCTCATATCATAAACTAAATGTTTTGTTCTTTTGACTGTATGTGGACTGAAACTTTTGTTTAATATTTATCTGCTCACAAACGTCTTCCATGCTACAAATCATGAAATTTGCTCCACACTCGCTCATATGGCATTATGACTGTCAAATGATGATGATCTAAAATTGGTACAACCAATTGTAAATGGGGTTAGACTTCCCAGTGCGTATGTAAGACGAATATTTCATACTGTTTGAATTTTTGTCATAGTTAGGCCAAGCTTTGTTTCACTCGTTTTTGCTATCGATGTTACCTCAAGGGGATCATAAGAAGTGTTTGTTTTGCTTTTAATTGGCTGACTTCGGCGTGAAAATGTCCTAAATCTGCTTCTTTCTGTCATTGCAGACAACTTTCGGTTTAGAATCTAATGACGCAAACAAAATGTCTGACGGGTTTACGTTATATATGTATCGCGAAAGTGTGTTCGATATACTAATTTGATTCACAGTCTATGGCGGGTACCTGCTTTGGCCGGTTTACAGTATATTAGCTAACACTTATTAAGTATAAATATCAGATTTCTGGTACCAGTTGACGCTTTCATTTCCGGCGTGTTCGAGTGAACTCCAGAATACATACATTTGCCGAAATTATCGTAGGATCAGAAAATTTGTCAAATTGCGTCACATTGACCCCGGGGTTTGTAAAAAATGCGTGAAAGGACCAAAATGAGGGACAATTACGCAATGGCACGCTCTAGATTGAACGCTGCCTTCTGTACTTATGTCGTCATTCAGTTTCCGTTAATTATCTTTGCTATATTACATAATATACATGTGGCCCTGTCCGTCTGTCTGTTAGTACATTAGACCGTTCGTCTGTCAACATTTGGTAATAATTTTTATACGCCCACCTTTAAAGAGTTTTTCTGGTAAACTATTTGAAGGACATTAATGAAACTTCACACATATAATATATCATATGCATCAAGATCTAAAGTTGAGTCAATTTTGAGGTTCATTCGATACGTGGTTTCAGATTTTTCTGCCCTTGATGTACTCAGATATGCTATCAATGGCTTGTGTTTTATTAGGGCCCTGCATTGCAAAAGTAATCACATTTTCTGTCCGTCTTTGTGAAGAAAAATAAAATTGTCATAAAATGGAGACCATGATCGATAACCAGTGGCACCAATTCACACTAGGCCCTTTAGAGTTATGGCCCTTGAATTCCTCAAAATGGTACTTTTATGGCGCTCCACGACAGTTTCCCCTCTCTAAATCAGGGGTGTAAAATTCCACTCGCCCGCTCGCCATGGCGAGTAACATTTTATTAGGGCGAGCAGATTTTCTGATGATTTATAACAGAAACTAATGACCCAAATGTCATTATTACCCAGCAGGGCGAGTAGCAATTCTGAAAATTTTACACCCCTGTAAACTAACAGTTTTCATAGGGTAGTCTGGATTGCCCTCCCTGTGCCATTGGGGGCACAGGGCCTTTTTTCCAAAAATTGGGAAGGGGCTTTAGCCTTTCATTTTGGGAAATTCAAACCAATTTTCGACTAAATTGGGAAAGTAAACTGACCTTCAAGACACTTAAAATACTAAATGAAAGTCTGCAAAAATACAGTAAATAGAAAATGCTTTAATTTAATAATTGAAAACTAAGTTTTTTATCATTTAAACAGGACTGGTAATTGAATAGTAAAGTTTTAACCTCAGAATATGTACTTTTTTTTCGTGAGAATCGTATAATGTATTGTATTTTGGGGAAATTCTTTTACCAAAATTGGGAAAAGAGGCTTTTTAGCTCACCTGGCACGTAGTGCCAAGGTGAGCTTTTAGGATCGCTGGATGTTCGTCGTCTGTCTGTCTGTCTGTCTGTCTGTCTGTCCGTCCGTCCACAATTGTTCGTTAACACTAGCAGGTTCAAATCTCATTGGATCTTGATGAAACTTGGTCACAATGTTTGCCTCAATAAAATCTAGGTCAAGTTCGACTTTGAAAAGGCTTTTGATTCACTTTCTTGGTCCTTTGTAAAGAGAACACTGACAACCTTTAATTTTGGCTGCTCAATACAAACATGGTTTGATATTTTTTATAAAGATGCAAAATCAACTGTTACTCAGTGTGGTTACCTCTCCGATTTTTTTAAGATTGAAAGGGGCTGCAGACAAGGTGATCCTTTATCTTGTTACATCTTTATTCTATGTGCCGAAATCTTATCAATTAAAATTAGGTCAAATCCAAATATAAAAGGTATAACAATAGATCAAAATGAATTTAAGCTTTCCCAGTTTGCTGACGACACAAGTGTAATTTTGGATGGTTCAAGCGAATCACTTAATGAAACGCTAGATACTCTTTCAAGATTCTCCGAAATTTCAGGTTTAAAGGTTAATTTTGAAAAAACGAAAGTAGTATGGATAGGTAAGAAAAAATATAGCTCTGACACAATTAAAACTAAATGGAAACTAACATGGAATCAGAATCAATTTGAGATGATAGGGGTACATTTTCATGTAGATTTAGACAGAATTATCAACTTGAATTACAAACCAAAAATAATTGAAATAGAAAAAACAACAAAATCATGGAATAGAAGAAAATTAACACCTATTGGTAAAATAACTGTCATTAAAAGTTTACTAGTCGCAAAGTTAAATCATTTGTTTCTTGCTTTACCGAAACCTACAGAGAAAATGTTAAATAACTTACAAAATATATTTTATACCTACATCTGGGGCGGAAGTCATAAGATAAAACAATCTATAATTGTAAAAGACTATGATGAAGGGGGGTTGAAAATGGTAAATTTAAGAGCTTTTATTGATTCGCTTAAAACAACATGGATCAGACGGTTAGTAATAAAAAGTGGCGGATGGGTAGATATTATTAAAAATAACATAGACATTAACAAAATGCTAAATTGTGGAAAACATTTCTATGAAATTATCGCAGGTAAATGTAGCAACAAGTTTTGGGCTGAAACATTCATGGCATTTTCGAAAGTTATTGATAATCATATAATAGATAAAAACACTATTCAAGATTACCCTTTATTTTATAACAACATGATTTTGGTTGGACATAAAAGTGTATTCTTAAAGTCTTGGTTTCAAACTGGTATACACTGCATTGGAGATTTGATAAATAAAAATGGTGCAATCATGACTTATAACGAATTTGCAAATAAATATAATTTACCAACCAATTCTTTAATATACAATGGAATTAAACTTGCCATTGAAAAGGAACTTGAGCGTATCCAAATAAAAAAGGGTAGTTTAAACTCTATACAGAAACCAATGTTCCCGCCTTATTTAAAACTTATCTTAAAGGATTCTAAAGGTTCAAAAACAATATACAAATGCTTAAACAGAAATTTTGACCAGCCGACTTCTATAGAGAAATGGAATAAAACACTAAATATAACAATTGACAAAAAGGATTGGAAAGAAATATTTCAAATACCTTTTAAGATATCAAATGATACAGAAATACAGTGGTTTCAGTTCCGTATTATACACAGAATACTTGGAACAAACTACTATCTATTTACAAAATGAACTATGTAAAAAGCCCATTATGTACTTTTTGTAAATCAGATTTAGAAACTATCGACCATTTGTTTTGGACGTGTCCTACCAGTCAACAATTAATTAAAAGCCTTTTTTCGCCCAAAATGAAGGAATTTCAAAATCTTAATATCGACACAATGATTTTTGGTTTCAGAAATACAACAGATTATATAAAAAACCTGATTCTCATTATTTTTAAAATGTATATTTTCCAATGCAAATACAATAAATATCTACCTACAATACAAGGTATAAAACTCTACTTATCCTTTAAATACAATATATTTAAGTCAATAGCAATTAAAAATGACTCTACGGATTGTTTTTATAATCAATGGGATCGCTTTAAAATTCTTTTTGAAACTTAAAACACCTATATTAAATCTATGTTTGTATATAAAATATATTATATGAATGAAGGGATGCAAACGTCCGTGTCCAAATATGTGTGCCTAATATGCAAAAAAAAAAAAAAATATGACGTAAAAATATGGTAAGCAATAAAATTTGCATGAAAGTATGCCTAGCTACAAAATGATTTTTCTACAAAATGCTTTTTTTTTTTTTTTTTTTCATTATTACTTTTTTCTTCACATTTTCTTTTCTGGTCTAAGTAATTAAAAACTTAGAGACCTTTGTCAATGCAATTATATTGTATTTCTATGTTATATACATGGTTATGTAAGGTGTGCAGGAGGATGGCTCCCCGACCCCTACACACCTATGACGGGGAAAATAAACGAGGTCCTACTTTGAAAAAGTTCGAATGTGGGTCATTTCCGGTAAAAAACTAGGTCACTAGGTCAAATTATCGAAAAACCTTGTTAACACTCTAGAGGCTACAAATTTCATTGGATCTTCATGAAACTTCATCAATATGATTGCCTCAATGAAATCTAGGCCAAGTTCGAATGTGGGTCATGTCCGGTCAAAAACTAGGTCACTAGGTCAAATCTTCGAAAAACCTTGTTAACACTCTAGAGACTACAAATTTCATTGGATCTTCATGAAACTTCATCAAAATGTTTGCCTTAATGAAATCTAGGTCAAGTTCGAATGTGGGTCATATCCGGTCAAAAACTAGGTCACTAAGTCAAATTATCAAAAAACCTTGTTAACACTCTAGAGGCTACAAATTTCATTGGATCTTCATGAAACTTGAACAAAATGTTTGTCTCATTGAAATCGAGGTCAAGTTAGAATGAGGGTCATGCCCGGTCAAAAACTAGGTCACACGGTGTACATGGTTACATGGTTACCAGGTGAGCGATTTAGGGCCATAGTGGCCCTTGTTGCAATTGGGAAGTCAACTGTTATGGCCCCCTGTTATAGAAGGAAAAAAAGCCTTGGGGCATTCCTATATCTGAGACACGCTTTCTGTTTTGACGGAGTTTTGCCCCTTGGACCTGGAAATTTCTGAACAATTTGTGATTTCTGCTCATTATCTCCGTCGCGCATTGACATTCTAGATCTTAACTTTAAAATATACAGGGTTTAACTTTATGCTTTGGCTGTAATTATATCTAAATACCCATTCAAACTGATAGGGGCGAAAAAATTGATGGCCCTTGTGTCGCAAGCAAAAAACTATATTTGTAATGCTAAGTCTTTGATATTCAGGCAAGTTCATCAATATTTGATGAATTTAACAGATATAAGTATTAGTTATAGTTCATTTTTTGAAAATTATGCAATATAACCTGGAGCGACCGTATGAAGCGAACAGGTTATGTTGCATAATTTTCAAACAAATGAACTATAAGTATAATAACTGATTTACCGTTGCCTCGAATATGGCGGGTTGGATGGTGTATGGCAGTTATTGTTCACCCTAGTTTTCATACCGATCAACAAAATTTACATATCGCGCCAGTTTGTCTGCCAATAAAAGGGCTCTATTTCGGTGGGCGGCTCTTCAGATTTTCGGAAACCCCTTACACCTGAGAAACAAAACTAGTATTCCAAATGGAATTTAAAACTAGAGCTTTGAATGGCTTAAGACAAATATGATGCTCCCCCCGCTTGCTGTAATTTTGTGAAAAATTTAAGCAAATCAAAATCCTGTTCACATGCACATCTATGGTAAATCTAGATCTATATGCAAACACACTGCCGCATTATTAGGTTGTAACTTGAAAACTGTACAGGAAAAGTTAGCCGGTTTAAGATCACCTGTTAGATGACATAGATCTGGACTGCGCTGTTAATAAAAGTAATGCCTGTACCCTGTGACCCTGAAGGCGTTAAAGACGAGTGACTTTTTAACGCAAGCAGAAACGCATATGGAAGCTTTCTGTATTGCTATTCTAATGCATTGACGAATAGCCACCTTAGTTTCGTATATTATTGAGAATAAACCCACTCCTTTTACAGTCAAACCTTTGTATAGCGATTACACAAAAGAAGATACAGGTGGCTGTTAAACCCTTTCAACTCAAACCCTTATAATAGACAATTCCAATTTCTCATTCAGTCGAGTCTATTTTTAGCTTGCCTGTTCGTAGAACAGCAGAGCTAATGTCATACCCCCGGCGTGAGTGAGCGTGAGCGTGGCCAAGGTTAAAGTTTTTTGGACGGGTTGTTTTAAAGCTTAATATTTGTGCTAGGGTTATGAAATTTTGTATGGAGGTTTATTTGGGGTTAAACATTGATGTTATGATGTTGGAATTTAAAAATAATTTTAATTTATGTCAATTTTCAACATGTTTTGGACTTAGGTTTTTCAACTACAAACTACCAGGTTAAAGTTTTTTGGACGCGTTGTTTCAAAGTTTAATACTTGTGTTAGGGTGCTGAAATTTTGTATGGAGGTTCATTTGGGGTTAAACATTGATGTTATGAAGTTGAAACTTAAAAATAATTTTAATTTATGTCAATTTTCAACATGTTTTGGACTTAGGTTTTTCAACTACAAACTACCAGGTTAAAGTTTTTTGGACGGGTTGTTTCAAAGTTTAATACTTGTGTTAGGGTGCTGAAATTTTGTATGGAGGTTCATTTGGGGTTAAACATTGATGTTATAAGGTGAAACTTAAAAATAATTTTAATTTATGTCAATTTTCAACATGTTTTGGACTTAAGTTTTTCGACTACAAATTACCAGGTTAAAGTTTTTTGGACGCGTTGTTTTAAAGTTTAATACTTGTGCTAGGGTGCTTAAATTTTGTATGGAGGTTCATTAGGGGTCAAACATTGATGTTATGAAGTTGAAATTTAAAAATAATTTTAAGTTTGTAAATATTTGACACGATTTGGACTTGGGTGTTTTCCTACTAAACACCAGGTTAAAGTTTTTTGGACGGGTTGTTTTATAGTTTAATACTTGTGCTAAGGTGCTGAAACTTTGTATGAAGGTTCATTAGGGGTCAAACATTGATGTTATGAAGTTGAAATTTAGAAATAATTTTAATATTTGTCAATTTTTGACACGATTTGGACTTAGTTGTTGACTACAAATCACCAGGTTAAAGGTTGCACGGGATGTTTAAAGTTTAATATAACTAGACTTAGACTCAACATTAATTTAATAATAGTTCTAAACTGAAAATTGATTTTCTTTTGATACAAGATGTTTTTTAGACTTAAACTTTAAACAGGCGAGCATCAGGTGGCTTTGACACCCATTTCTGTTTTTTTGCGTCATTAGATTCTAAACCGAAAGTTGTCTGCAATAGGAAGAAGCAGATTTGGACCTTTTCACACCGAAGTCGGCAAATTAAAAGCAAAAGAAACACTTTTTAGCTCGCCTGTTCGTAGAACAGCAGAGCTAATGTCATACCCCCGGCGTGGGCGTGAGCGTGAGCGTGGACAAGGTTAAAGTTTTTTGGACAGGTTGTTTTAAAGCTTAATATTTGTACTAGGGTTATGAAATTTTGTATGGAGGTTCATTTGGGGTTAAACATTGATGTTATGATGTTGGAATTTAAAAATAATTTTAATTTATGTCAATTTTCATCATGTTTTGGACTTAGGTTTTTCGACTACAAATCACCAGGTTAAAGTTTTTTGGACGGGTTGTTTTAAAGTTTAATACTTGTGCAAGGGTGCTGAAATTTTGTATGAAGGTTCATTAGGGGTCAAACATTGATGTTATGAAGTTGAAATTTAGAAATAATTTTAATATTTGTCAATTTTTGACACGATTTGGACTTAGTTGTTGACTACAAATCACCAGGTTAAAGGTTGCACGGGATGTTTAAAGTTTAATATAACTAGACTTAGACTCAACATTAATTTAATAATAGTTCTAAACTGAAAATTGATTTTCTTTTGATACAAGATGTTTTTTAGACTTAAACTTTAAACAGGCGAGCATCAGGTGGCTTTGACACCCATTTCTGTTTTTTTGCGTCATTAGATTCTAAACCGAAAGTTGTCTGCAATAGGAAGAAGCAGATTTGGACCTTTTCACACCGAAGTCGGCAAATTAAAAGCAAAAGAAACACTTTTTAGCTCGCCTGTTCGTAGAACAGCAGAGCTAATGTCATACCCCCGGCGTGGGCGTGGGCGTGAGGGTGGGCGTGAGCGTGAGCGTGGACAAGGTTAAAGTTTTTTGGACAGGTTGTTTTAAAGCTTAATATTTGTACTAGGGTTATGAAATTTTGTATGGAGGTTCATTTGGGGTTAAACATTGATGTTATGATGTTGGAATTTAAAAATAATTTTAATTTATGTCAATTTTCATCATGTTTTGGACTTGGGTTTTTCGACTACAAATTACAAGGTTAAAGTTTTTTGGACGGGTTGTTTTAAAGTTTAATACTTGTGCTAGGGGGCTGAAAATTTGTATGGAGATTTATTAGGGGTCAAACATTGATGTTATGAAGTTTGAATTTAAAAATAATTTTAATTTATTGTCATTATTTGACATGTTTTGGACTTAGGTTTTTTCCTACAGATCCAGGTTAAAGTTTTTTGGACGGGTTGTTTTAAAGCTTAAGGATTATGAAATTTTGTATGGAGGTTCATTTGGGGTTAAACATTGATGTTATGATGTTGGAATTTTATTTTTTTTAATTTATGTCAATTTTCAACATGTTTTGGACTAGGTTTTTCGACTACAAATTACCAGGTTAAAGTTTTTTGGACGGGTTGTTTTAAAGTTTAATACTTGTGCTAGGGGGCTGAAATTTTGTATGGGGGTTTATTAGGGGTCAAACATTGATGTTATGAAGTTGGAATTTAAAAATAATTTTAATTTATAGGCCACAAGGGAGATTAGTTTGCTGCCTGTACTAATTGTGTTACCCTCTTGAAATAAAGTCTTTATTAATTATTTGACATGTTTTGGACTTAGGTTTTTTCCTACAAATCCAGGTTAAAGTTTTTTGGACGGGTTGTTTTAAAGCTTAATATTTGTGCTAGGGTTATGACATTTTCTATGGAGTTTCATTTGGGGTTAAATATTGATGTTATGATGTTGGAATTTAAAAATGATTTTAATTTATTGTCAATTTTCGACATGTTTTGGACTTAGGTTTTTCGACTACAAATCACCAGGTTAAAGTTTTTAGGACGGGTTGTTTTAAAGTTTAGTACTTGTGCTAGGGTGCTTAAATTTTATATGGAGGTTCATTAGGGGTCAAACATTGTTGTTCTGAAGTTGAAATTTAAAAATAATTTTAATATTTGTCAATTTTGGACACGATTTGGACTTAGTTGTTTTGACTACAAATCACCAGGTTAAAGGTTGCACGGGATGTTTAAAGTTTAATATAACTAGACTAAGATAGTTCTAAAATGAAAATTGATTATCTTTTGATACAAGATGTTTTTTAGACTTAAACTTTAAACAGGCGAGCATCAGGTGGCTTTGACACCCATTTCTGGTTATGATCCCCTTTAGGTAACATCGATTGCAAGTTTGAGTGAAAATGCCGAAATGCCTGAAAAACCCATTACTTAAGGTAAAGTTAAACAGAAATTTATCGCCTATTGGTTGACCAACGAGCAAAACACAGCTTGGCTTTACTATGACAAAAAGTCAAACAGTATGAACTATTCGTCTTACATAAGCACTGGGAAGTCTGACGCCCTTTTCAACTGGTTGTACCAATTTTAGAATGTCCACATTTTACAGTCATACTGCCATATGAGCGAGTGTGGAGCACATTCCATGATTTGTAGCACAGAAGACGTTCGTGAACAAAAGGTTCAGTCCACAAACAGTCAAAAGAACTGCATTAGTTTATGATATGAGGAGTGTGTCATGTCTCTGCAAGTTTGTTTCCTTACTAAGTCTAAGTAATCTATCTAATTTTGACAAGTCTTTTTTTTATGACCCCCATATTTCATGAATGACCCCCTTAGGCCTACTTTAAGAGCCATTGGTCAAAATGTCCCCCAGTGCTGCCAAGCTGGATTGAACACTGCGTTTACCAGTGTCGATGTTTCAAACTGTATGTTAATGGTTAGAAACTTCATAAAATGGGGTTTATTTTTAGCTTGCCTGTTTCGAAAAAACTAAGAGCTTTTGTCATCACTCCGGTGTCTGCGTTGTCGTTGTTGTCTGAAATCTTAACATTGGCAATAAACTTTACAACTACATGTGATACAGACTTTATATTTGGCATGTGTACCCACCTAAAACAGATCTTGTAGAGCTGAGTACAATTTGGGTCATCAGCGTTTTTTTTCCTTCTTTGGACGGTACCCGGGAAAGGACCCGTTCCCAATTGGACCAGGACCCGTTCCCAATTCAAAGAAGGGACCTGGCAATATGGTAAAAATAGTATTTTCAGTGAAAAAAAGAGAATTTCTGTTACTAGTGTTAGCATTGCCTGTTGATATGAACTGCATAATTGCTACTTGATCAGTTAGATCAATATAGGCCTACATATATTATAAATGTCCTTTTTGGCATCATTTCACGACTCGGTTTTTTTCTTAATTTGAAGTTTATGCGACAAGAAAAATTCCCAATCTGAGGGGTACCGGACCCGTTCCCAATTGGGTGAAAAAAAAACGCTGGTCATGTCCAACAAAGGTCAAGGTCATTTAGAGGTCATTCAGAGGTAAAATAGGGTGGGTTCAGTATTGGCCCTAACTTTTGAACTGCATGTGATAGAGACTTGATATTTGGCATTTGTATTCTACTCAAAAAGCTCTTGAACTCAATACACTTCGGTCATGTCATACAAAGGT
Source organism: Gari tellinella (assembly GCA_922989275.2). NCBI lineage: Eukaryota > Metazoa > Mollusca > Bivalvia > Cardiida > Psammobiidae > Gari > Gari tellinella. The sequence continues at coordinate 79,881,581 of OV277856.1, forward strand.
TAAGGTCATTTACAGGTCAAATAGGGTTAATTTAACATTTCACATGAATCTGAAACAACATGTGATACAGACTTCATATTTGGCATGTCTATCCATGCAAGAGCTCTTTAGTTAATTACAAGTTTGGTCATGGCAGACAAAGGTCAAGCTCATTTAGAGATCATTGACAGGTCAAATAGGTTGAATTTAACATTGGCCATAACTTTGGAACTGCATGTGATACACACTTCACATTGGCATGTGTACTTAACCCAAGAAGCTTTTGAGCTCAGTACAACTTTGGGTCATTTCAGAGAAAGGTCAAGGACATTTACAGGTCAAATTTGACATTTCCCATCACTCTGAAACAACATGTGATAGACACTTCATATTTAACATGTCTACTCAACGCAAGTAACTCTTGAGCTCTGTGTAAGTTTGGTAATGGCAGATAAAGGTTTAGGTCATTTAGAGGTCATTCAGAGGTAAAAAAGTTTTAATTTAACAGTTGCCATAAATTTTGAATTGCATGTAATAGAGACTTTACATTTTGCATGTGTTAGCTCGTGAGCTCAGCACGTTATTGATTCCAACACCAACACGAAAAATCAGGGAACCAAACGACATTTTCGCTATATATGTCCATCGGGAACGAAGTGTGTCGTTGTATCGAGTCCTGACTGTAATACTTTTCAGTAACACTCATACAATACATGGAGATGTATACTTAACAAAATTTCTAATTAGTCACTTTTTAAAGCTACTTATTTTTGGATTTATACACGTTTTCCTACTTCGTGAACGTCAGAACAACGACGTTGACGGTTTAGCCTAATTTGCACGTGCAAAGTATGGAAGAAAGAATCTGCCCCCAAGATTACACGAGCATAATCTCAAATGACTGCCTAGCCCGAAAAACACCTAACATAGCGAGAATGATACACGGAGAGAAGGGCAGAGCCGTCGGAATGTTGCACGTCGGTGTATCCTTACGCCAAATAAGATTCAACCACCGAGGAATTCCGGAAGTGGAAACAAAACAAGACTTATTTCCTTGTATTCCATATTAGGAAATGTTTCTGTCCATTTACATGTGACTAGAACTTTTAACCGGAAACTTTCGACCATTTAGGCTGTATAACGCGGAAATTTGACGTCACCGGAAGTAGAGCAGACCGCTCAGGAAACCAAAATGGCGGATAACGACATCCCTAAGACCGATACATTGTATTGACACACCCGAGAGACAATTTTCTTTCTGTTACATGGACGGACGTCCTCACAGATGGACATTTGTTGGGTATTTTCTTTGTTTAAAAGTACCCAACAGTACACAAAATACCCAACAATAACAATAGGGTAATCACGGAATGAATGGAATCTATTGTTCTCCCTACCTAACAAAGGACCTTTCGTGCGCTCGGCAAGACAATTTAAGGGTCAAATCGTCCGTAACGTCACACCCAAGACGGTACATTATCGACTGCTAGATGTTGGCAGTCACTGCTGACGGCCCGCCCCTTGAAGATGAAGTCATCATCAGATAGCGTGGGCCCGATGATACAGATGAGTTTAACCCTACAGGGCACGTTTGCCACATTCTCAAGAAACGTGATTGTCCCTTACCTCAGTACTCAAACATTGACGCACTGGAGCGTGACGTCGTCGATGTGTGAGAAAGTTAGGTCATCAATACTTTTGCTAAATTCTTCTCGTCTATGAGAAGCCAATACGAAACTGTTATTGCAGCTGACAAGGGCAATACTCATTACTAACATTGGGCCTAAGAACTCTTGTGACTTTTAAAATATGGGGTTCCTCCACAGAAGTCGTTGTTTAAGCTTAGACGGTGATAGCCGATAAATTGTGATAATCTGTTTCCAAATTGATTACATTGGCATTGTAACACAATAACATGGTTAATTATATCTTCATATTGCTTTTTCTGAATGAAATATAAGGGGGGATGGGTAGAGGTCGTCGTTGTCGAGTATGATTGTAAAATCAAACTCGAAACCACCTTCGAGAGCTGTCAAATTGATTACGGTGCCAGTGTTATCGTTCGTCGTAGATAACGGTTACGGCAAAATCCGAGTGATCCAAATAAATTTGACTGGTTTCCGAATTGGGTCGCTACACGCATGCGTACAGCGTTGGAAACACGGAAACCAGTCTCTCTTTTGCGACAAATTTCCGCACCAAAACATTTCCGTGTATTTGATGTTTGAATGATTTCAATAAAATGACGAGCTTCCTAAAATAACAAGGTTAGCAGATTTAACAGGGGGTTTGTGATTTTGATATTGTTGCCGATAATTCTCCGTAGCGGTACGAATAACTTCATTTATCGCCGCGACATTCGATGATTGTTTTCATCGGAGTCGTACTGGGCGCTCATTGTTTTATGAATGCCGAGAACCAGAGGCTAAAATAAATCACGCGAAACGCCTCGTGTTTTATATTTGGTTTGCCAAAACTGCAATTATTTAGTTTTGTCACCAGTTTTCGTGAATTTTATATACGGCGTATCTGTCAAATGCAGATTAAATGTTAACTTTATTTAACGCAACCTAAACAAAATTAAAAGATTGAAAAGGGAAATCGGTTTAAATCCGATTTAATGATAAAACAAGTAGTTTTACACACAGCATACTGTATTAGACTATAGGACAGTTTGTTTTCCATGGCTTTAAAGTATTGAAAATACATTTTTAATAGCATTCTTACCATTAAAATAATTGATAGAAGCCATTAAAAAGAAATATTTATAGTGTTTGGATAAACTACTAAATTTTAGTCTTTCATCACAGCTTTGAAACAGCTTAGAAATACATCAAAATACATAGATCTAAAGTTGAATCATTAAAATCTTTTTTTTTTATTTAGGGAGGCCTCCTGTACCACCAGCTATGGGAGGGCTTCCCTCTCCCACCCATCGATGATCCCCATCATAGTCTACTGCTTTGAATTAATAAATTTTGTTCCAGTTTTAAATCTCTGATTTTTAGCAAGTTGAACATGAAACTGAGAGCTAAAACAAACCCACACACTTATCATTTTTAGAAATTGTTTATCAATCAAATAGAATAGATTCATTCTGATGAGTCCAAACAAGGACGAAACTGGTCAATGATATGTGACACCAAATTTTCCAGCCGGGTTTTCTCTTGTCTGTCTTCTATATTTTTGTATAGAATAGATATGGCACAGAGGTGAGTTCTTTACTTTATAAGTCATTCTATCAAGCAGAGAGGGGGAGGTATTTTCATTAGGATAAGTGAAATGCCTATCCCCACCCCTCTCAAACTTCATGCCTTTAAATTTTATGTACAAAACTTTAGAATGACCTGTACACATAGATCTAATAATAAAAAAATATTTCCTAAATAATATGTATTCTAACACACCTCGCCCACGCCCCTATATAAGCGAAGAAGGACCGTCTCGGTGTTCGAATTTTCAGTAGAACACTCACGCGCTAAACGTTCTCATGTGGCGTCGAAAATGCGTACGCCAAGAAATGTAGCGCCGTTAATTCGGTGCAATTTAAGGTTAAATTATGTGTTAGAATCGAAATAAAAAATTCATACCAGTGTTCTATCTAACAATCGAACACTGGTAGTCGTTGAGATGCTTGTAATTAAATCACTCGGCCTAAAGGCCTCGTGATTTAATTACTATGCATATCAACTCCTACCAGTGTTCGATTGCACGATAGAACACTGGTATGGATTTTTTATTTCTTAAATAATAATAATACAGTCGAGACTGTCTTCAGCGACCTTCCGAGGGAGAAAGGAAAAAAGGTCACTGTAGACAAACGGGCGCTATACACAAATTCCAAGTTTTCCCCCTGTAGTTATTGATTTAAAATGGAAAGAGGGGCTTACAGTGTATTACTATACAGGTAGTCATTGCAAGTATGAATATGTGTTAAAAAAGAAGAACGTGAATAAATCGTGATAAACTGCATTTGATTTGTGTTCATTGCCATAAACAGACATCAGAATGTAATTTTTACGTTTGCTTTCTTCATCATGATTGTTTCCGCAGAACGATACTGCTGGCCATCCATATTACACACACCACTTATCACTACTTAGTAAGCTATGTGTGTTGACTCGTAATCACCGTTAACGGATTATAATAATTGCCAGTACACCTTTGAAGTTTGATTGCATATAAAAAATCGCGCCTCGATCTGCAATTAACAACTCCATCATTCAAACGTTTTTCTTCGTCGGAAGGCTTCAAGCGAAATGTGTAAACCGTTAACGCTAGCTATTATCTCAGTAAAGAATGTCAGCGAACATAACTCACGCAAATAAACCAGCAAAATTTCATAACTAATGCGTATAATCGCGTAATCAAGAAAACATATGTCAAAGAAGCAGTCTCACTGTGTAAACACTCAGTCTCGTGTAATTAGGTCAGACGATAGGCGACTTTTTCAGTAGCAGCTGATGTATGATTTTCTAGTGTTTGAGTAAATGAAGGCGGAGCTTAGTTTGATTGACAGCTAATCATTGCCAGTTTATTGACCATTCTACCAGCGTAGTACCTACCCATATATGTTTAAGTGGCAGTTTACACGACGTAGCGTTACGAAACATAATGTGTTTTTTAATGGCGGCCATTACGAAAGTTGCTGTAGAAGTCCAAAACGTCGTTTCGGGAGTTGAAAATCATGGTCGTTGTACGGATTTCGCAGGGTGTCGTTATATACAGAGCCTTTTCAGTGTAAAATACATTTGGGGGATCTAAAAGGGTCGTTAAAGACAAACCGTCGCTGAACACAAGGGGTCGCTAAGAGAGTCTCTACTGTAATAATAATAAAGACTTTATTTCAAGAGGGTAACACAATTAGTACAGGCAGCAAACTAATCTCCCTTGTGGCCCTCAAAAGAATGTACAATATTTACAAGAATGCATAAACAAAGAACAAACTATTCACACAGTATTTCAATAGTAACAAATATGGCTAGTATTTACTGTATTATTTACAGAACTCCAGATAAAGGGGCTATTTCATAACTTAATGGGTAAACCATGCCTTTTTGTGAAGCTGAGGTATGGGGTCAGTCCCTTTCCCTTCACATATATAATCATTCACCTAGGCTATGCACTGGTCTGTATAAGTGAAATATACAGGATCGGACAGGACATGGTGTTTTCTGTGAAAATGGCTTTTAGTATCTGTACCATAGTTTAATTATATGCATCTTAAATGTACTGACAACAATGATTTATTTGAATACTCTAAACTGTTAAGTTAACTGAAAGCAAGGACCAGTTATAAATTATATATACATCTGTCATGTACAAACAGTGTAGACTAAGATCAGAATGTTCCTATCAGAACCTTCTGAACAGGGTATGTACAGTCAGTATACTTGCAAAAGCATATACAACCAGACATTAGTTTTTATGGTAAATGCTTGACTGGAAATAGAGTATGTTCTAAATGTTTTGTATTGGATCTAGTTATATGTACAGTCAAACCTGTCTTATGTGACCTTCAAGGGGAGAGACACAATAAGGTCACATAAGACAGGTAGTCACATAAGTCAGGTTATCAGTTTTCAAGGGTAAATTAGTATACAAGTGAACACCATTATGCATGTTTCTCTGAATAAACTGATATATTAACCCTTTCTTCCAAAAGCAATAATTAAGATCATTTTCTATATCTTCAGACAAAATTATTAATTGCTATTTAACAAATACTTACATAACGTGTTGACTATTCATCCCCAACTGATCAAATACTATAAATATCCAATCAATCACCTGAAATATTCGTCGGTCTTGTGTTTTTTTTAATTTTATTCCGTAACAGGTTCGACGACAATGTTCAATTTTTTTTTCTTCAATTCCGTTGTATCTGATAAACATGTGTCCAATCATGGAGAAAGGACAAATGGAGAAGTATCCGGCCTGCTCGCGATTTATCGTGTCGTTCAATCAGCGGCGCTCGCTGGCGGCTAGAAAACAACGTTTTTCCGAAAGTTTGGTGTTAATAGAAATGCTTTTAATGTTATCTTTTCGTTATAAATTTTAATACAGATGTTTTATTAGACCATGACCTCACAACTAGTACAAAATTTGAGGCGATAGCTTATAATTTGTTTGTTTAGTGAGTTTGTGAAAATGAGAGAGAAAACGTACAGTACTGTATTTTCCGTTTTTCCTACGAAAGTTTGGTGTTAATAGAAATGCTTTTAATGCTATCATTTCGTTATAAATTTTAATACAGATGTTTTATTAAACCATGATCTCACGACTAGTACAAAATTTGAGGCGATAGCTTATAAATTGTTAGTTTAGTGAGGTTTTGAAAACGAGAGAAAAACGTATTTTTTCGTTTACCTACGAAGTTTGGTGTGAATAGAAATGCTTTTAATGTCATCTTATCGTTATAAATTTTAATACAGATGTTTTATTAGACCATTATCTTACGCGTAGTACAAAATTTGAGGCGATAGCTTATAAATTGATAGTTAGTGAGGTTTTGAAAACGAGAGAAAAACGTATTTTTTCGTTTACCTACGAAGTTTGTGTGTGTCTATATTTCTCTGCCACTGTCTGTATTTATGTCTCTGTTTCTCTTTGTGACTGTCTCTCTTTCTGTCTGTTTTTCTCTTATCTCTGTCTGTCAGTCTCTCGCTTCTTCTTTTCTGTCTCCATCTTTCTGTATGAATGTCTGTATGTCTGTCTGTCTCTCTCTGATGATCCTCATGCGGAGAAAAGGTAAAATGTGTCATAAAGAGCTTAATTCGAAAAAGGGGTAAACTATATTTCAAGCGACATAGGCCTACTCTATGAATCCGACATTTTTGCAGCCTGGTCTGGATTACAACTGTTTGCAATTGCAATAGTCATCATGTTACTGGTATTCAGTAATGAGAGGGTTAATCCAGTCAACAACCAAACCAGGTGCATTGATGTTGGTTTTTTATGCCCCCGGCATCGACAGATGCGGGAGCATATAGTAATCGTCCTGTCCGTCCGTCCGTCCGTCCGTCCGTCCGTGTGTGCGTCCGTAACAAGGTTAAGTAGATTTTACCGTTTCGTCTAGCATCAACACCTCTTACCCAAATGCTTTGATACTTATACAGTTGTTGCCTAGGACCATTCCCTATCCACCAATATCACCCAACTTTGATTATGACCTTGACCTTGACCTAATTTGGACTTAGAATATTTTGATTGGGCTATTTCTTGGTTAACTAGATTTTACCGTTTCGTCTAGCATCAACACCGCTTACTCCAATGCTTGGATACTTATACAGTTGTTGCCTTGGACCAATCCCTATCCACCAATATCACCCAACCTTGATTTTGACCTTGACCTTGACCTAATTTGGACTTAGAAAAAATTCAAAATATACTGTCAAGGTTGCCACCGGGGGCATAAGCGTTTATTGAACGCGCAGTCTTGTTTGTTGTTGTTTTTTTCCAATTCAATTCTATTATCTTTATTTTTTGTGATTTGTATAATATATAAACATCATGCGGTTACAGAAGTCAAAAACACAGGTTCAAGTTACACGCACGGGTAGCATTGATCTTTTTTATTAAAGTGGCAACCCCCTGGTGTCCAGTTCCCTAACATGCACTTCATAGATAATCGGCATTTCAAGAAGCATGGACTTCATGCTGGGAGAGTTTTATGACGCTTATAAATGTCCTGCTATCTGTGTACGGTTACGTAATGTGTCACATTCCTTTGTGATGTGTAATATGGCAGACATGTAGTTTACAGATGAATAGACCTAGCGATCAGCAGGCAAAGAGTTTAGCAGTTACTAAAATAGATTGCTTTAGGCATTGGCTGCTTTATAATTTACTCCGTTATATAAGACATAAGTAAAGCAGAAAGAAACGGGGATCTCACGTTATCATGTTTGCAATTAATTTCTGAAGATAATGCAAACTGTTACCTCTTTCATAGAAATGGGACGGATAATATGTATATTTTAGTCTGGATGTAAAACTAACCCTAAATTCATTTTTTTGAAGTAATATGTTAATAATTCTAATTTTCCTTTCAATAATAATAACGATCACATACGACATAATAATACAGTTACAACTTTGGCCGTTTTGGATTTTGGCCGTTTGACGCGCACTCCTTTCAAATGTCTCTTTACATACAAAATGGATTATTTTTTTGCCTCCAAGGAAATATTTCCTCCATGTAGAACATTGTAACAATGCATGAACACATTTTTAGAAGTTTAGAAGTTTGCTTAAGTTTTTATACGGAAGGAATTCTTTTCTTACGCGAGTTGGTCTAGTCATTTCATTAGCCAGCAACCTTTGTAGGTCATCATTACTTTTTTCGCTTCAAGAAAAACCCTGGTATTTTTACAACCGAAAGATAAGTGTCACGGCTTTATATCAAGACCTTTTTTAAAATATATATATATATATCGGACGAAAATTATGGATTAAATTCAAGTTTTTTAAACGGGACGTAGTATATATTTCGCGATCGCCTGCTCTCGTTTATCGACTATTTCATTTGGCCATCGCTCTTTAACTCGCCATAAAATTTGTCGATTTCGAAAATAAACACTTGCATTTTTACAACTGAAAGAAAAATATCTAAGCTTTCCTTTAAGACCATTTCTTTGAAAATCGGTCGAAAATTGAGGGTTTTATGAAAGGTTTTGTAACGGGGCGTGATATATTTATGCGCGAGTGCTTGCTCCCTTTTATCGGCAAATTCATTTGGAAACCACTCTTTAACTCGCCATAAAACTGATCAATTTTAAAAATAAAATCTGTTATTTTCACAAGTGAAAGATAAATATCTTAGCCTTCTTTTAAGACCATTATAATGAAAATCGGGTGAAAATTAAGGATTTTATGTAACTGAAACTAACAGTAGGTAACCATTCAACACGATAAAAAAGGCGATAGCCCGCTATCGGCGTACCGGTGCAGTTGAATTATCGATCGATTAAGCGTTATCGCACATACAGGTAACGGACGACACCATTTTCGGGAAAATGCAGATTTGAGTATAAGTTACTTCTCCATTTGTCCTTTCTCCATGGTCCAATTTAGGATCGCTTTCTCAGTCTATTAACTGTATAATTCATATTCAGAATCGCGTCTCAAGGAGTAAGAGTTCGATCCCGACGTGTGTTAGTTGCTTTTTGTCTTTGTTGTCTCTGTCACACGTAAATCTTTTCCGAAATGTCCACGTTTAGTGTCACGTCTATAATGTCCACCATTTTATCGCGCCACAATTTTGTTCAAGTCAATTTCAAAATATGACCGCTATTTTTAACGCCGTTTTATTTGTCAATATCTCCTATTTAAAACACAGTCTTGCAAAGTAGAAAAAGAAAAAGAACTTTGTAAACCCGACGAAAGAAAAGACGCTTAAGAACCATCTTTTTTACTTGTATCATACGTAATACACATATGCCAAAATCCGAGTGTTCGCAACTGCATATAGGAATGTGCATAGAAATTCTGCTTCGCAGTTTCGGCATATCGCTTTGTTTTCTAATGGGATTTTTTTTATAATGTATCGTTGGAAAATCAATTCAAGAAGTTAACTGTCGGTTTACATTCATATAAAATGTTCATTACACGGGTATTTTCGCAGAAAGTTACGATTATAATACGCCGGAGTTTATACGACATAATTTCCCCCACCCGTTCTTTCGTAATGGAGTGTTGGATTGGGTATGACTTTTTAACAGTAAATCATCACCGGAATAGCTATTTTCGGGGTAAGAAAAGCATTATTAGTCGAGTTCTAATAATAATTTTTATATTTAATTGCTTTTTGGTAGCTCAATTCTCCAAATTCATTCCCGATCGCCGTTGAACTATTTACCACAATTGTCGACTCACAAATTATAACATGCAGATTTGAAACGTAAATTACATCTGTTCTGTTCTGTTAAAGTAAGTGTTACTCTGTTTTTGCCGAAATTTTGATCTTACATACAAACAAAAGAATATTCGCCTCCCGGAAATGAAAACTGAAAATCGATAATGACCGGCAATTATCGAGTCGCTGCAAACAGGTGCGTTTAATAGCGACATGGGACTTTCGGAGCGGCATATTACGGTCGTTAGTCACGTAACACAGGTTTGTCGTTATATACAGTCTGAACATAGAGAAAAATTTGTTGGGAGGAATTTTTAAGGTCGTCTAAGACAAATAGTCGTTATATAGGGACGGTCGCTATGACAGGTTTGACTGTATGTCATAAATTTTTAAGTGTCAGTGATACAAAATCTTATACATTACATACAGCTTTATAAAACAGTTTGATGATAGAAAACCTACATGCCATCCGATGATTCATCCATGAGTCTAACTAGAAACATATTTTTGTGGCCTTACGGTGATAATTGTAAAAGCAGAGGGCTTATCATTTACTAAAAAATGTAAAAAAATAAAAAATTCTGAATGCCTATTCCATCTTTTGTTTAAAAAAAATCAAAATTAAGATCTTGGCTCTGATTTTTTAGCTCACTTGGCACGAAGGGCCAAGGTGAGCTATTAGGATCGCTGGATGTCCGTCGTCCGTCCGTCCGTCCGTCCGTTCACAATTGTTTGTTAACGCTCTAGCGGCTACAAATTTCATTGGATCTTCATGAAACTTAATGACTATAATTGTATTGATGAAATCTAGGTCAAGTTCGAATGTAGGTCATGTCCGGTCAAAAACTAGGTCACTAGGTCAAATCATAGAAAAACCTTGTTAACACTCTAGAGGCTACAAATCTCATTTGATCTTGATGAAACTTATTCAAAATGTTGGCTTCATTGATATCTAGGTCAAGTTTGAATGTGGGCCATGTCCGGTCAAAAACTAGGTCACTAGGTCAAATCATAGAAAAACCTTGTTAACACTCTAGAAGCTACAAATCTCATTTGATCTTGATGAAACTTGGTCAAAATGTTTGCCTGATTGATATCTAGGTCAAGGTTGAATGTGGGTCATGTCCGGTCAAAAACTAGGTTACTAGGTCAAATCATAGAAAAACCTTGTTAACACTCTAGAGACTACAAATCTCATTAGATCTTAATGAAACTTGGTCAAAATGTTTGCCTCATTTATATCTAGGTCATGTTTAAATGTGGGTTATGTCTGGCTAAAAACTAGGTCACTAGGTCAAATCATAGAAAAACTTTAACACTCTAGAGGCTACAAATCTTATTAGATCTTTATGAAATTAGGTCCCATTGTTTGACTAATTGATATCTAGGTAAAGTTTGAATGCTGGTCATGTCTGGTCAAAAACTAGGTCACTAGGTCAAATCATGAAAATACATTGTTTACACTCTAGAAGTTACATTTCTCATTTGATATTGATGAAACTTGGTCAAAATGTTTGCCTTATTAAAATCAAGGCTACTGTTGAATATGGGTCATGTCGGGTCAAAATCTAGGTCACTATAGGTGAAGTTTTACATGGTGTACCAGGTGAGCGATATAGGGCCATAGTGGCCCTTGTTTCAATCCTTGGCAAACATTAATGATTATGACCAAGAAAATTATTTATATATTTTTCCATTGCTTGTCATTTCAAACAATTTTCCAACAGTTTCAGACCTAAAATATGCTTAAAACCCAGGAGCTTCCGTGGTCCCCCGGCCAGGGCCTTGCCCTGGACCCACTGGGGGCCCTAGCGGCCCCCTAGCCCCCAGCCTAGTTTTCAGTATTTTCAGTTTTGTCAACTTTCACCCATGCCCTTGGACATTTCAGTTTTTGCTCATTATCTCACATGCATATTTTGTACACAACCAGCAGTTCAGATCAACATTTATACTTTGTTGCCAGTAGGGTCATTTGTGTTACACAGACACATCTAGTTAGCTCTCAGTCTCACCCTCTTAGCTCTATTGGAGCACACAAGGTGACCTGAGGTGAGCTTTTGTGCGAGTTGGTATCTAGCGGTGCATTATGTCAACAATTTCTGTAAACAACTTCTAGGATCCACACTCAGAGTTTGGTATTTGGCATATCTACAGATTTTCTATCATGATTAAACAAATCCTACCCCTTTGGTAAAAAAAAATGACCCCATCTTAGGGTTTTCAGGTGAGCTATTTTGGACAGCATGCCCTCTTGTCTATATGTCCAGTTATGAATGATTTCTGCAAACAAACATTTTTATATTGTAGGCATCCTGTCGATGGCCAATGCTGGACCAAATACCAATGGATCCCAGTTCTTTCTGTGTACTACGAAAACTGCCTGGTAAGTAGAAGGGCATCAAGTGATACTGTGTCGGTTTTGCTCTAGGTTTTTAACTCGCCTACCTCAGCTAAAGCAGGTTTTTTTTCTTCTGAGTTTGAGGAAGTGGCCTAGCATTCTGTGAGGAGAAAAAATTAAGCACGAAACGGGTGTTTGAGGGGGAAAAATAAGCATGAAAGCCGTGTTTTAGGGGGAAAACGAACTTAATGTTTTATCAAGATATTAACATGGTGAATGGCCCTAAAGATTTGTTTTCTTCAGTATAGTAATGGTGTGAAACCTACCATTTTTAGCTCACCTGAGCCAAAGGCTCAAGGTGAGCTATTGGGATGGCCCTGTGTCCGTCGTCGTGCGTTGTGCTTTGTCCGTCGTGCATCGTCGTTAACAATTGCTTCAAATGACATCTCCTCCTATACCCCTGAACAGATTTCAACCAAACTTTACAGAAATGTTCCTTGGGTCAAGCTCTTTCAAATTTGTTCAAAGAATTAAAAACAATGCAGAACTCTGGTTGCCATGGCAACCAAAGTGAAAAAATAATGAAATCTTAAAAAATCTTCTTGTCAAAAACTGCAAAGGCCAGAGCTTAGATATTGGCACATTGCATCACCTACAAGTCCTCTATCAAGTTTGTTCAAATTATGCCCCTGGGGTCAAAATTGGCCCTGCCCCTTGGGGTCACCGTTTTACATAGAGTTATATAGTGAAATTTTCAAACGTCTTCTTCTCTGAAACTGATATGGCCAGAGCTTTAATATTTGGCATGGTGACACTTCTAGATGTCCTTTACCTATATTGTTCAAATGGTTTTGGTCGGCTGCATATCTAGGTCACAGAAGCTAAAAATAGATTTTTTTCAATGAAAACTTAAAAAATCTTCTTGTCTGAAACTACAAGGGCCAAGACTTAGATATTTGGCACATAGCATTGCCTACAGGTCCTCTATCAAGTTTGTTCAAATTATGCCCCTGGGGTCAAAATTTGCCCCGCCCCGGGGGTCACAGTTTTACATAGAGTTATATAGTGAGAATTTCAAACGTCTTCTTCTCGGACACTAATATGGCCATAGCTTTGATAATTGGTATGGTGACACTTCTGAATATCTTTTACTTATTTTGTTCAAATGGTTTTTGTCTGTTGCATATCTAGGTCACAGGAGCTAAAAATAGATTTTTTCTATAAAAATTAAAAAATCTTTTTGTCAAAAACTACAAAGGCCAGAGCTTAGATATTTGGCACATAGCATCACCTACAGGTCCTTTATCAAGTTTCTTCAAATTATGCCCCTGGGGTCAAAATTGGCCCCACCCCGGTGGGTCACTGTTTTACATAGAGTTATATAGTGAAATTTTCAAACGTCTTCTCCTCTGAAACTGATATGGCCATAGCTTTGATGTTCGGCATGGTGACACTTTTAGATGTCCTTTACCTATTTTGTTTAAATGTTTCCTGTCTGTTGCATATGAAGGTTACAGGAGCTAAAAATAGATTGTTTCAATGGAAACTTAAAAAAATCTTTTTGTCTAAAACCCTAGTACCCTGATCTTAGATATTTGGCACATAGCATCATCTACAAGTCCTCTTTCAAGGTTGTTCAAATTATGCCAATTGGGTCCTCTCCTGGACATAAGTCTTTTTCTTCATTTTGTCAGTTATTCTCAGGTGAGTGAAATATGCCCCATGGGGCTCTTGTTTTTTTTTTGGAGGGAAAATTTATTTGAGGTGGCAAAATTTCGGGAGGGGAAGGGGCCGTTATTTGGCGTCTGTTACACAAGGAAAAAAGCCCTGCAAAGGCTCAAGGTAAGCTATTGTGATGGCTCTGTGTCTGTCCATGTGCGTTGTCCGTTGTCGTTAGCAATTGCTTCAAATGACATCTATACTGTTTCAACCAAACTGTACAGGAATGTTCCTTTGGTCAGCTCTTTCAAATTTGTTCAAAGAATTAAAAACAATGCAGAACTCTGGTTGCATTGGCAACCCAAGTGAAAAAATAAAGAAATCTTAAAAAAAAAAATCAAAAACTACAAGGCCAGAGCTTAGATTTGTATATTGGTGTGGCCCTGTGTGTCCGTCTGTTAGTACGTTTGTCCCTTAACATTTGGTTTGTCTAAGTTTTCCACATTTTTAGCTCACCTGGCACGTAGTGCCAAGGTGAGCTATTTTGATCGTCTTCTGTCCGTCATCGTTCGTTCGTCCGTCCGGTTCGTCGTCAACAATTTCTTAAAACGACATCTCCGAAACTACTGGATAAATTTTTACCAAACTTGGCCTGAATGATCCTTATATGGTCCTCTTTCAAAGTTGTTCAAACATTTCCGGTCCGTTGCATATTTAGGTCACAGGAGCTAAAAATAGAGTTTTTCAATGAAAACTTAAAAAATCTTTTTGTCTGAAACCACAGTACCCTGAGCTTAGATATTTGGCACAAAGCATCATCTACAGGTCCCCTATCAAGACTGTTCAAATTATGTCCCTGGGGTAAAAAATGACCACGCCCTGGGGGTCGTAATTTTACATAGAGTTATATAGTGAAATCTTCAAACATCTTTACCTCTGAAACTAATATGGTCAGAGCTTTGATATTTGGCATGATGACACTTCTAGAAGCCCTTAACCAATATTGTAAATATGGTTCCGGTCCGTTGCATATCTAGGTCACAGGAGCTAAAAATAATTTTTTTCAATGAAAATTATGTCTCTGGGGTGAAAAGTGATCCCATACCAGGGGTTATGTGACCCTTGTGTTGGTTTTTCCAGGTGAGCGATATTTAGGCCCGCATGGGCCTCTTGTTATTTGATTTTACCGAATAACGAAAATGACCACGCCTTCGGGCGGCCATGTTTTTTGACGGATCAAAATTCTTTGAACAACTTTGAAAGGGCTGCATGCGGCTCTTGTGGAAGTATTTTCACCTTGTAGAGACCATGATGACACTTTAATACAAACTGACTTGCAAACATTTATTATTATCTCTTCAGGTTAGATGGCAAGCATGTTGTCTTTGGCCAGGTTACAGAAGGAATGGATGTTGTCAAAAAGATGGAGGGCTATGGATCAGAAAGTGGGAAAACTACCAAAAAGCTTGTAATTGCTGATAGTGGACAGTTATAATATCATCCATTTCGTACCATCCATTTTCTATGAAACTTAAGATTGTTCCAGCAAAAATCATAGTAGTGCAACTTTAAAAAGACATGAAAAGAATCTGGTTGAAACTAAAAGTTTAAATTTGACTTGAGCAATGAATTATTGTGTTCATTACAAATAAGTATACTCTTTTCTTAAAAGGCTTTGGTTTTACTTTGATCCCGTCTCTTGCTCTTGAAAAATTGTCATTAGTCGTTGAACAACGTTAGTTGTAGTCAGTAAACTTTATAGCTAACCTGTGCAATGCTCAGGGTGAGTATCTGGATGTTAGTTTGTCGTCCATAAACTTTCTAGCTCACCTGTGCAATGCTCAGGGTCCAAGGTTATAAAGCGTTTGAGCTGAGTTTGTTCTCAAGCATTTGATTGGTCAGATTTGAGCCTAGGCTCAAATCTGACCAATTAAATGCTTGAGAACGACTTGAGACTGAACTCAAAAGCTTTATAACCTTGAACTCGGGGTGAGTTCACCTTCTGTCTGTCCACAATTGGTTACACTACAAATGTGCATGGATTATGATCAAACTGTATGTGGCCATATCTCATATAGCTCGATTATGGCTGCAACAATGTAGCTGTGAAGAGTACAGTTATCCTATATGCAAATAGTAAAACCCTAGATCAGAGGATTCCTAGCCCTCTGATAGGGGTCTGCATTGTTTGTCATTTTGCACTATATTGCAAAAACAACCCTTTTCAACTCTAGGGACAAATATACTCACCATTTAACAATGTAGCTCTGCTGTGAAGAGTACAGTTGTCCTATGCAAACAATTTTAACCCAGATCAGAGGGCTCCTGCACGGTTTGTCTTTTTGCACTATGTTAATTAATGGACTATTGATGGACTGTTAACCCATAACCCCATAGCCCGTTCCTAGTATTGAAAATAGGTGAGCACTTAAAGCAGGTTGACAGTTAAGCAGAATGCGCCTTCAGGCGCATTCTGCTTTACTTTCAGCCTGCTTTAAGCTACCATCTGCCAGGATATAGAAAACTTTTCTCATGGTACATATTCATTACTGTATGGAATTGAACTTTGCTTTAGTGAAAGAATAAATTAAAGGCGTATTTATGGGGTAAAGGGTTAAATACCATTCATTCATTAATGAACTTGACTTTATTGGAAACTGGAATAGTCAATTTGAAGTGTTCGGGTTTACAAAAATTAACAAAGTTACAGTAAAACCTGTGTTGACCACTCTTATTATGGTAGCTTTCGTTAGATAGATAGATTTATTTCGGTAAAAAGTGTACATAACACGGCAAAGCATAATTAAAGCAAACCATATTAGAGCTATGTAATGCGCACTAGAAACCAAGGATACTACAAAAAAGGAAAAATATTTTCCTTATTTCCATTGTGGTCCTTGATTCTAGTCACAGGTACTTGACACATACTTTATTATCTATTATCTATTTTACTATACTTCTATTATAGATACAAGGTAAACAGCGCAATTCAACACCTAGTCTTTACTATCGACTTAAGCTGATGCTAAAATAGACTCGATCGCCGATATTCTCTTGTGGTATCCTCGGGAAATGATTAATTTATCAATATCTACTTTTTATGCCCCCAGAATCTACGATTCGGGGGCATATAGTTTTTGTCATGTCTGTTGGTTCGTCCGTCCGTCTGTCCGTCCGTCCGTCCGTCCGTCTGTCCGCGCTACCGAAATGGGTTAGAGGGCCTTTTCTGGCCAGATAACGGTAAACATAACAAAAGAAGACAATAGAGTTCATTCCGTAACAATAGAATAAGGGGCCGTGGCCCGTTATTCAAACAAAAGAAAATAACAAAAGAAAAGGCCCTCTAACCCACTTCGGTCGCACGTCCGTCCGTCTGTCTGTGCCAAAAACCTTAACCTTGGCTATAACTCTTGCATTTTTGTACCTGGACCTTTTATACTTGGCATGTGTCTTCCCTGTATCAATACCTTTCCATCCATACAAACCTTTTTGACCTTGTGACCTTGACCTTGACATTTGACCTACTTTTGTAAAAATCTTTAAATGGCTATAACATTTGCACCAGTAGGCCCAGGGCTTTCATATTTTGTATGTATATTTCTTTTGTCAAGACCTTTCCAACCATACCAACATCTTTGACCATGTGACCTTGACCTTTGACCTACTTAATCAAACTTTAACCAAAAACCTTAACCTTGGCTATAACTTTTGCATTTTTAAACCTGGGCCTTTTATACCTGGCATGTGTATTCCTCATGGCAAGACCTTTCCAACCATATAAAACTTTTTGACCTTGTGACCTTGACCTTGAAATTTGACCTTCTTTTGTAAAAATCTTTAAATTACTATAACATTTGCACCAGTTGGCCCAGGGCTTTAATATTTTGTATGTATATTTCTTGTGTCAAGACCTTTCCAACCATACCTACGTTTTTGCCCTTGTGACCTTGACCTTTGACCTTTATTTGTATAAATCTTTATACGCCTATAACATTTGAACCAGTAGGCCTAGAGCTTCCATACTTTATATGTTTCTTGTGTTAAGACTTCTCCAACCATGCCAATGTTTCATTTACCCTACGACCATGACTTTTGACCTACTTTTGCAAATAAGCATTACATTACAGAACATGATTCTGGCTGGGGGCATTTGTGTTTCACAAACACATTGCTTTTCATCTGATCATCACCAAACTTTCTGAAAATGTTTGTTGACATAAAATGGAGACCAATTTGGATAACCAGCGGCACCAATTTATGCTAGGCCCTTTGGAGTAATGGCCCTTGAAGTCCTCAAAATGGCGCTCCACTACAGTTTCAGCTCTCTAACTTTTACATTTGATAGTCTGGATTCCCCTCCCTGTATCATCGGGGGCATTCGTGTAACTGGGACACGCTCTTGTTATTTCATCAAATTCCGTCAAATAACGCCACAGTATGTGAATTATAACGAAAATAAGCATCAAAAAGTTTTCTGTCGTTTTCATGGTACATAGCAACGAATGTACATGTAGGGGTGATCTGTTATTTGTCCACAATAAACGGCCTATGCCACTGGAACTTTCACCAAATATTATAAATCATCTTTAAATGAAATATTATCAGTTTTATATAATTTACATAGAATGCAAAATTAAAAGAAACTTTACCTGTTTAATTTTGACCAATGAGATCGCTCCGTTCATTCAATTCATTCCGGTATTCAAAATGGCATTCACAATGAAATGAGTCTTTCACTTGTCAATTTCATGCCAAATTACATGTATATTTCATATAGCTGATAGTGAAGAGGGTCATGTTCCGACACAAACACGTTTGCTCTAATGAAATTAGGTGAAAGTTCCAGCCGTAAAGGCCGTTAAATGTGCAAACCGACTAGATTACCCCTTATTTTGGGCAATAAATTCTGTACCAAGAGAACGACATAAAACTTTTTGAAGCAAATTTTCGTTATAATTCACGTACTGTGGCGTTATTTGACGGAATTTGATGAAATAAAAAGTAGATATTGATAAATTAATCATTTCCCGAGGATACCACAAGAGAATATCGGCGATCGAGTCTATTTTAGCATCAGTTTAAGTGGATAGTAAAGACTAGGTGTCGAATTGCGCTGTTTACCTTGTATCTATAATAGAAGTATAGTAAAAAAAAAAATTTTTTTTTTTTTTTTTTAAGGGGGGGGGGGGGGGGGTGTTAATAGATAATAAAGTATGTGTCAAGTACCTGTGATTCTAGTGGCAAGACACAGAGAGTCACGGTAAATTATTATAAATAAATATCACAGATAGTATCTTAAATTAAAAGTATCACAGAAGCTGAAAGTTAGTCAATTTCAGAATGACTAGACCAATGTTCACAAATTAACACAGCAGAGTATCAGAACAAGTCAAAAGAATAATGATAAAATGAAACAAACCTATCTTAATTAACACAGATATACAATGTATCAGAAGGCAAATGAATAAAACTTATCAAGTAAAGAACTTATTCTTAAACTAACAAGAAGTTTTTGACATCAAATCTAAATTGAGTGGAAGATTTACTCGCACTTAAATTCTGAGGAAGACCATTCCACAGGTGAACACCTCTGAAAAGAAATGACTTCTTACCGAAGTTGTTGACTCTAGGAATGGCATAGCGTCCATTATCAGTAAAAGTAAAAGAAAACGAATCGTCTTGAACGGGAATGGCTGTCATGTTTGACCGTGTGCAGCGCTTGTGCACAGAGCTTAAAGGAATAAAATAATCACCAAGATATATAGGAGCAGTGCCTTTTGAAATATTATACACGTGTGAAAGGGTTATTTGATCAACTCTTTTTGATACTGGCAACCAGTTGAGGTATTTAAAATGATTAGTGTCTATGTGTTCCCTAGCATCTAAGTTTAAAACAAAACGGATTAATTTATTTTGGTTGCCTGGCAGTTTAACCCATTACCCCATTCATGAACATTGAATTTATTCCTCCACTGAAGAAAATAGCTCCGCTTTATAGTCGTGAATGAAGAAATATTTTCTAGATCTTCGCAGAAGCTTATCAGTAGCTTTCAGGTGCATTCTGCTCCACTTTCATCCGGCATGTGGGCCAAGCCGGCCTTGGATTACATGGAAACAGTTGACAGAGAGGGATTGGAATCTAGCTGCAATCGACCCTCAAGAGAAGGACACCTGGAGAACAGGTGTAAGAACTGCGATGTGTGCAGCAAGCCAGCTACCTGAAAGAGGGCCCACTGATGTGATGAAGCACCTGAACCTGCACATCAATCCGATAGTATCGAATCTGATGGTAGTAGTTTCAGTGATAACCTACGTGAAACAAGCCATGGGTTTATGCAACACGGCAATATATTTACTTTTGACCTGTAATCTCCAATGACACCTGAACACTACCAGTCAACCCATTACCTGTTTCTAGTTTTGAAGAAGGGTGATAACTTGAAGCAGGTTGAAAGTAAAGCAGAATATACATTACGGCACATTCTGCTTTACTTTCAGCCTGCTTTAAACTACCATCTGCTAGGATATATAAACAAGAGGGCCTGAAGGCCCTGACATCGCTCACCTGTTGTACTGAAGCCCGATAGCTTAACCTTTCTGTTTCACTCGTTTTAATCTAGATCCATTCAAATTTGTAGTATAGCATGTAAACAGTTTTGGAATACAACCTCATAATTCTAGTATAGTAATGTACATCAAGGGAAGATAATAAGAGTCTAAACAATACTGAAATGAAGCCTTTTCTAGCATTTCAAAGAATATACCAAGGGCAGATAACTATTGCCACAATGATTAGATTTCAACAATAATTGCACTTTTTCGAGAACTTATAGCTGTATACTTTCTATTACTTTGTGTGTAAGTACAATCAAAATCCATTGAAAGCTAGTAGCAAGAGTGTAAACGCTGTAAGATATGGCATTTTCAGCAATTCAAGGGCATAGGTCCGATTTTCAACCATAATGGCACTTATTCGAACTCTTTAGTAATATACAATCTCAGCAGGTTTGAAAAATTGTTGCCTCTAGAGTGTAAACACTGTTATATATGGCATTTTCAGCAATTCAAAGGTAGATAACTCTCGCCCTATTTGTCCGATTTCAATCACAATCAAACTCATCTGAACTCTTACAGTCATATACAATCGGAGCAAGTTTGAGAAAGATTGGATAAAAACTGTCCCCTCTAGAGTGTAAACGCCCTTTACTATGGAATTTTCAGCAATTCAAAGGTAGATAACTTTCGACCTATTAGTCTGATTCCAACCATAATCGAACACATGAACTCTTATAGCAATATACAATCTGAGCAAGTTTGAGAACGATTCGATAAAAATTGTGACCTCTAGAGTGTAAACACTAAAATTGTTGACGACGCACACCGGACGTCAAGGATTGCAAAAGCTCGCCCTGAGCTAGCTCAGGTGAGCTAAAAATGTGTCTCAAATAAATTAATGAATTGGTGAAAATGTGCCATTGAAAACGGAGATGATACACAAAACCAAACACAAAAATTAATTATTTGCATTTTATTATTTTAAAATCATAATTTCTTCAATTCACAACCATCATATTCTAATGATAATTCATTAAAAATGCTTTATAAACCAGGAATAACAGCATGTTGTTCCTAAATGTCCAGTAAGTTCGGGGACCTCTTGCCAAACCTTACATTGGTAGCAGTAGTGCAGCATTATGTACAGTAAAACCACTTTATAAAGACCACTAAATATAAATTTGTAGTGTAGGTGAAAGTAAAACAGAAAGCTTCTTTACTATTTGTTATACTTTCACCTTGCTTTAGGCACCTGTCTTTCTTATAGCCTGGTTTAGTGGTTGTAATAGATTGGTTTTCTGTACAGCAACAATGAATAATCTAATTATTGGTTATGATAAAATGACCAGCCCATACAAAAGGGAATCTGGAAGTTTCTGTAGCAGCTTTGAGCCAAATCTGACTTAAAAAAATTATTTTTCAAAAAACAGTAAAACCTCTCTAGTATGACCATTAAAATGACTGCTTAAAGCAAGGTGATAGTAAAATAGAAAGTTTCTTTAGGAGCTTTCTGTTTTACTATCACCTTACTTTAAGCTGTCACCTGTCTTTTTATACAATCAATTAAGGATGAAAAATCTTTTGAGAAAACGGTCAACAGCATTTTCAAGTGTCATTTTGTTCCCTATTAGCAGGAGAAGCTATTTAGCTTGATCTGTGCTAGGCATTAAAGTTTATAATCTAGCTGCCTTAACCCATTACCCCATAAATACGCATTTTTACGCCTTGAATTAATTCCTATACTGAAGAAAATGGTTCCAATTTATACAGTTACAGATAAAAATCATAAGAAACATTTTCTATATTCTAGCAGAGGATAGCTTAAAACAGGGTGAAAGTAAATTCAACCTGCTTTAGGTGATCATCTTTCTTTCAAACTAGAAACAGGCTATAGGAGAGAACAAGCAACCAGTGATTGTAACATACAATTTGCGATTTACTACATAAATAAGGAAACATTTCTCTGTGAAATAGTGCTGACCCCTTTTAGCGCAATTCATTCCACCACTGAAGGAAATAAATCCAATTTATACAGTCATAAACATGTACCGAAAGAAATAGTTCCTATATTCTAGCAGATGGTAGCTTGAAAGTAAAGTAGAATGCATGTCGAGGTGCATTCTGCTTTACTTTAAACCTGCTTTAAGTGGTCACCTGTCTTCATAACTAGAATCTGGCTATGGAGTAAAGGGTTAAGAAAACTGTAGACTCTGATCTGGGCCTCGCGTTATCAAGTGTCATTATACCTATTAGTCATAATGAACATTAAGGTTGATCTTTGCTAGAGAATAATTTGCTATCAACACTTCAAGGTGCAGTTATCAGTATGTGTGTCGTTCTAAAATACCTACGCAGTAGAACAGGTAAGGCTCCTTTAACACTCCTGTAGAGGAAGGAGCTAGCAGAGACTTTAAGCTTAACCCTTTACCCAATAATCTGTTTCTAGAATTGAAATTAGGTGACTACTTAAAGCAGGTTGAAATTAAAGCAGAATGCGCCAAAAGGCGTATTCTGCTTTACTTTCAGCCTGCTTTAAGTAACCACCTGCTAGAATAAATAAAATTTTCCGTATAATATATGCTCATGAATGTATAAATTGGAACTATTTTCTTCAGCTGATGAATAAAACGGAATGCGCTAAAAGGCGCTTCTATTGGGGAAAGGGTTACCGGTAATAATAGTGAATAGTCTGTTGGCATTATCAGAAGGAAGGTGTATTTAAGTTAACAGGCATCTGCACATTACTCCTTGAATATGCCCTTTTAAGCAATTATTCTCCACTTTATATGGTCATGAGATTGAAACAAGTATCTTCTATATCCTAGCAGATGATAGCTGAAAGTAATGTAGAATGTGCTTAATTAAAGCAGGCTGAAAGTAAAGCAGAATGTGGGTTAACGTGCATTCTGCTTTTACTTTCGGCCTGCTCTTTACAACTATAGGGTTATTGGTTCAGCAAGACAAGCTTTCTGTGTTCATTCTGCCTAAACCCTTTTCTCTGTGTAAGTGTCATAAGACATAACCAGCAAAATCAGTAAAAGTGGTCAGCATGTCGCTTTGCATGCTGGTTAGTCTTCCTTGTGTCTTAACTCTTTCCTCCCTAAAACTTTAAATGGACAATTCCAGTTTCCATTTTAGTCTAGTCCATTCTGACTTTTATGGGTTGTTTTTGTCAATGTTTGGCATTATGACAAACCGTGAAGACCCTGATTAGAGGGCTCCTTTCGGAGCCCTCTGATCTGGGTCTTCACTGTTTGCATAGAACAAGTGTACTATTCACATGTACACTGTTTGAAAAGGACTCATATATGCGGGACTAGGGTTCAAAGGGTTAAACAATTGTCTGCTATTGTTGAAAACAGGGTCAGTATCAAACAGTTTGAATCCTGACTAGATGCCACTTAACAAGGTTAAGTGTTAAGTCCTAGAGACGGGACTTTATTGCCCACCAATGTGAACAGTCCACAGCGCTGAGAAAAGACGGTATTCTAAATGCACTAGCAATGCAATGAAAAATAAACCAGAAATGGTGTCAAAGCTATTGGCTGTTATATTGATAGAAAAAAGAAAAGAAAGTCTATTTAATGTAAACAACCAAGGTGCAAGCCAATACCAATTTACAGCAATTCTTGAAAGATGAAATAAATGGCATGTCTCAATCAAGTAATTTTTGTTGAAAGTAAGAGTCCAAAACATGACAAAAATTGAAAGAAAGTTTGACCCGACATATACTTGCATATATAAATTTCAGCATTCTAGCACAAATATTAAACCTCAAAACAACCAGACCAAATTTTTTAACAATAGTCAACATCTACTCTTCTGATGCTTGGAACAGGCGAGCTATCAGGCATTGAGTTACTTAGTGGTTGGTCTGGCCATTGTCAAAATTGATTTACCCTCAACTCTATTTGGCTATTTGGGGATGATTTTAACAATATATTTCAAAATGACAAACAGTGTAGACCCTGGTCAGAGGGTTCCTTAAGGAGCCCTCTGATCAGGGTCTACACTGTTTGCATAGGACAAGTGTAATCCTCACTGGTACACTGTTTGTAAATGAGGATTACTTGTCGCTAGAGTTGAATGTGTTAATATTAGGAATACTGTCTTCTCCTCTGTATATTGGTTCCATTCTTTACTGCCAACAGATCTTTAAAACCGTCAAATTTGTGTTATGTGATCTCTAAAGACATGACTGTTTAACCCATTACCCCATAGCCTGTTTCGAGTTTTAAAGACGGGTGACCACATTATGCTTTCCTTTCAGCCTCCTTTAAGCTACCATCTGTTAGGATATAGAAAATATTTCTAATGGACGTGTTCTCTTCAGTGGAGGAATAAATTATAGGTATAAATAGAGAGTGTAAAATCTAATGAGTAATTGGTTAACGAAGGATAAAAGCATTTTGTTTTATCAAACAGTTATTTAGTCTGCTTTTGATTTGTGGATTACAACAATTTTGAACAAAAACAATATAGTTATAAAGCAACTGGTTTTGTTCCCCATCAGTTTTTAAGGATACAGTAAAACCTTTCTATTCTGGGTGTATTGGTTGTATAAAAGACGTGACAGCTTAAAGCAAGGTGACAGTAAAACAGGAAGCTTTAAGCAGTCATGAGCCATAAACGTGTAATAACACAATTTAGCGGCCTTAATAGAGAGGTTTGACTGTACCTAATATTCTGTTCTATGGTTGGTCATTTTAGAGTCAACTGACGGAAGGCTACCGGTATATGTGTGGTAAGGTTAGCTCTAGCTTCTGAACAACTTGTGTTAAGTGGCAAAATCCCTAAAGACAGGTGACTGCCTAATGCAATACAAGTAAAACAGAAAACTCTTATTGGAGCTTTCAGCTTACTTTGTCTTGTATTTAACTGTTGCTCATAATTCTAATTTCATCTTTACTATGGCTGCTTAGCACAAGTTTGAATTTAATACAAGAAAAATCTTCAGATCATTGCTGCATTTTAATCACATCTTTCAGTTGTATTTAGAAACAAGGAAAATGCTGAATCAGTGTCTTAAGAGCACATTGAAATTGCACTATCATCTTAGCAAGGACGATGGTACCCAGTATCATCTCAGCAGGGCTGAGGGTACCCACACAGGTTTCTCCTGTTCGGAGGTTATCACATTCTTTATCTGCTGGGCCATCTCTGCCAGGTTGCCACCTTGTATGGTTGCTGCAATGACATATAAATCTTCAGTGAATATTTGAAATCTTCCCAAATTATCACTTGTTCTATTTAACTTGTTTTTAACCCTTTACTCCATTGCTATTTTTTTTGTTTTGAAGATCAGCGACCATTTGAAGCAGGTCGAAAGCAAAGCCGAATGCACCTTAAGGCACATCCTGCTGGACTTTCCGCCTGCTTTAAGCTACCATCTGAAAGAATGCAGAAAATATTTAATTGATATATATATGTTTATGACTGTAAATTGGAACTACTTTCTTCAGTGGTGATTAAATTAAAGGTGTTAAAATGTGTACCTATGGAGTAAAGGATTAAGACAATGTGGTCTACACTTAACCCTTATCCTGCTGATTGCGACTTAATTTGTTTTTGCAAACAGATAAAGAGTTTTGATCCAGATCAGACGCCGCATAACGCGGCGTCTGATCTGAATAAAATCTGTTTGACTCTCAGTTTTAGGTTTCTTCAATTTAAAAGTGTATAATTTTTGAATTTTACCAAAATTGCAGACAACAATTTTAAAGCAGACGAAATTATAGCAGGACGAGGGTTTACACTGCATGCAAGACTATAAAATACAATAATACCAATACCAGAATAACTCTAAATCCAACCATTTTAGTTGATTGCATAAAATTTGTCTTTTCCTCATAGAATTTGAAACATCCTTTACTTGACCAGTGGTTGCTTAAAGAGCTTGGGTGACAACACCTAGCACCTAGAAAGTTTGAGTCAAAGCATGGAGCCCATGCACTTACTCAGCTAGCGGCTAGGCAAAGAATCATTCAGGCGTCTCATGTGAGGCCCGCACCTAATATTTGATAGCTTGGTTAGTAAATCCATTGAAAAACCTATTGAGATCTATTATGTAAGGGCTTCTATTCAAAGCTTCAGATGACTGAGCCGTTACCTGAGCAATTTTCACGTGATCTATCTGTATTTTCACACCTAGTGAGAACAATGAGGGGGGAATCAGTGAATGGACTGGCTTAATGTCTTTAAAGCATTCTGAAAGTAAAGCAGAACGTTTTCTGCATTAATTTCAGCTTGCTATACCTCTTCATATGGGCAACAACATGCCATGTATTGAGTGTGTATTGGTTAAAGCTCAAAATTTATTTCCCTTAAGGTTGTGATAAAATTTAACCTTTTGACCTGGACGCGACATGTCTAAAATACATGATTTATACATATCCAAATTCCTCTTAATTTGTGCAATATGTATGCCAAATATGAAGTCGCTATTGCCAATGTGAAGATTCACTGCCAAGTTTTATTGTCTGCTTTTACCGCCAAACTATCGTCTGCATGGATAGTGACGTCTGCAATATTTTTTCAAGTCAGACTTAGGGATTGTTTTACTAAAGAAATATCTATAAGAATTCCTAACAATTTGGATCCTGATCAGACGCTGCATAACATGGCATCTGATTAGGATCCAAACTGTTTGCAAAGTTGCCTTTTGGCGCCATTATGGCAGTGAAGTGTTAAGCTGTATTTTGAACACTAGTTGCAGGGCTCCAGATAAGAGGGAGTTATTTCTACAAATCAAATATTTTCTCACTCATTTCAGCACCAAATCCTATAATGTTACTACTCATTAGAATCGTCTCTTCGAGACGATTCTAATGAGTAGTGACACCATAGGGTTTAATTCAGAAATAAAGATTTTAGTTTTTGAAATGCTCCGCTTATCAGGTGCTCTGTAGTTGTATACCTGAGATTAGATGTCTGTAGTCTTGTTCGGCCTTGTTACAATAGTCATACACCTCCTTAGCCGACTTCATACTCAACTTCTCCGGTAAAAACTGAACATCCTTTACTTCTCTGCAAAAACAAGAGAAAGATTTAGAGTTGGGAAAATATTACATGTTGGACCAATTTGATGATTTTAATATTTTTGCAGATTCTAACTGGAGAATGTATATTTTCCAAAGGTGTTCTCTAAATGCTGCTAGTGGTTTATGGCCTTTTCTGAGTTAAAAATCGTTGTTATTTAATTGGGAGTTCTCAAGCATTTGATTGGTCAGATTTGAGCTTTTGCAAAAGCTCAAATCTGATCAATAAAATGCTTGGGAACGATCTGTGACTCAACTCAAAAGCTTGGACCCAGGCTCCAGATAAAGCGAGTATTTAATTCCTTACGTCTCCACTTAACCCTTTGTTGTGACGACTCATTAGAATTTATAAGATGATTCTAATGTGCAGTCACAACATAAGATTTTATGGAAACACAAAGGATTAAATACTGAAAATATTTCATTCACTCTCTTATCTGAGCCCTTCTTACGAAACATAGTACGACAAATGTTGTTGTAAGTCAGTTTCTAAAATTCTCAATGATAAGATGGAGAAATAAATAATAATTGAGAATTTTAGAAACTGACTTACAACAACATTTGTCGTACTATGTTTCGTAAGAAGGGCTCAGATAAGATATATGTATTTCGAAGTTTTGACTTACAACGGTTTTTGGCTTACCAAATTTTGTAAGATGGGCCCCTGGTCATTCAGTTTTCTTGCGTGCTGACTTACCTTAACTGTTTATAGGACTTGTGTCTAGCGAAGATAACAATGGGGTAGATCTGAATGCGCTGTAGACGCTCAATTGCTAGCGGGTTTACATTCAAAAGGCAATGTATTCCCTGTGAAAATAAATAACATCATAAATAATAACATCGCAAATAAATTGCATCATAAATAATAACATCGCAAATAAATTACATCATAAATAATAACATCATAAATAATAACATCGCAAATAAATTACATCATAAATAATAATATCATAAATAATAACATCGCAAATAAATTACATCATAAATAATAACATCATAAATAAATTACATCATGAATAACTAACATCATCAAGTAAAAACCTTGTAGTGAGGCAGATAACCATAACAATTGTGCATTTTGTGATAAAAGCACCAAATTTTGGAATATAATAGTTCAACATATTCCAATCAAAATTAGATATTGAGCCATTGTGAATTTTCAAAATGGCGCCCACGGCAGCCATTTTCCAAAATGGCCACCAATGACAATTTTATAAGAGTTAAATTTCTTATTTATGAGGTGTAAAATTATATCGATTGCAGCCAAATTGAATATGTAGCTTACCTATGATGCAGAAAAGATGCCTAGTGATTTTAGTTAGGGTTCAATTAATTTTCCCTGAGTTATTCCCCTTTACATACTTAGTATTTTATGGCTTTAACTGTTTTTCAGATGATAGCTTTACTTCTGTTTGCCGTATTGAAACAAAGTTTCATACTAAGATTTCTTATCATGCAGGAAAGACACCTATTGATTTTGATTGTGGTTGAAATTTGGTTGAATGAATTTTATTGGAGTGCCCCTTTATATACATAGAATTTTAAAACAAAATTGGTTTCCGGACAATAACTTTAGTTCTATAAAAGGTATAATCATCTAATTTCATAGTAAGCTTTCTCACCATACAGGTAATTAGACACTTCCTGATTTTGGTTATGGTCTGATGATTTTTATTGCAGTTATTCAACTTTACATAATTAGAATTTTACAGCTCAAACTGGTTTCTGAATGATAATTCTACTTCTGATTAATTGCCTTATTGAAACCAAATTTCAAACGTAATTTACATATTATACAGGAAAGACATATAGTGATTTTTGTACTGGTCTGATGTCACGGGTGTATTATGTTGCCGCTTGCGGTGGCCTTTTTGCATTTGCACTGCCTGACACAACCTTTCTGACATTTGCAGGAAACGAGTTTGTAGCTAGACTAGGGCTGACACTATCATTTGACCCCACACATGCCCCCCCTCCCTCTCTTAACTTGCACCTCCAGGGCAGTCTTCGTTGGAGGGGGGGTCGATTCCACACTGTGTCTCTTGACAAATAACTTCCTCCTTGCCTCATTTGTATATGAATATGTGCTGGTTCGATCATAGAGCAGGATGACAAACCTCTCAATGGTGGTCATTACCTCCGGGAGCATGTCCGATGGAGCGGACGACAGATGTAATAGGTCATGTGGAAGTGCTGGAAAGACAGAGAATACTGCCCATGCTGTCTTTTTTCCGTGGCCAACAAGGCATGAAACAGTGTCACAGCCCGTCAGAGCATGGAACTTCGGAAGTGCACGTGCCTTTTCATGCCTTAGTCCAACTGCGTTTTCATGGATTGCTAAGTAACGAAAACTATTTCCAGTACCAAACTCCGACCAAAGCCCATCTTCCTGCTGAAGACTGTGTGCCACTGCCACTGCCAATACCACAACATCGGTATCAACAGTTATCATGATATTCCGGTGACAATATCTTGCTGAATGTGCTTCATGTAATACTGGTAACATGCAACTATCGGCATCTTGCTGTATGTGCCTCATGAAATAACATGCAACAAGCACCTTAGAGCTGATATCCCCTGCCGCAGCGATTGTCCAGAAGAAAGTGGCAAACTTTATTGTGGGAGGAAGGGGCAAATGGTGATTACCTGTCTTTAAAGATCAACATTCAAAAGCTTTTTACAAAGTTTTATAAAATCCATTCAATTTTGTACATTTTAAAGCCTAAACAATACAAAAAATAAAGCCGTTTGTAGCATTATAAATCTAAGTATGACAGGGGCAGGTAACTCTTGATTCAAATTCAACAGTAATTAAACACTTTCAAGAACTTATAATTGTGTAAACACATTTTCAACTCATCAAGGGCAGAGTATTCTTGACTAATTTGCACATTTTCGATAATAATTGAACTCATTCTATAAATAATAGCCATATATGATTTAATTTTTTTCTTCAAAATCCATTCACATTTGTACACAATAGCATGTAAACAATAAAGCCATGTTGAGCATTACTAAGTACATAAAGGGCAGATAACTCTTGCCACAAAGTATCCTATTTTGACAATAATTGCTACCCTTATATTTATATACATCATGTGTAAGTTAAATCAAAATCCATTAAAGACTGTAGTTTCTAGATGGTAAAAACTGTTAAATATGGTTTTTTTTTACTCATCAAGGGCAGATAACTGTTGACTAGTTTCTCCCTTTTCAAAAATGATAACAATTATTTGAAAACTAATAGCCATACATAGTTTAAGAATTTGTTTTATCAAAATTCATGCATATTTATAGATACTAGGATGTAAACAATTTTAAAATAAAGCATTTTCTATCATTTCAAAGTACATCAAGGGCAGATAACTATTGCCACAAGTATCCTTTTTTTACAATAATTGCACACCTTCAAGAACTTTTACTTATAGACATCGTGTGCAAGTATCATTTAAATCCATTCATAATTGTAGTTGCCAGAGAGTAAAAACAGTTAAATATGGCTTTTTTTACTTATCAAGGGCAGATAACTCATGACTAATTTCTCCGTTTTCAACAATAATCAAATTCATTTGAAAACTAATAGCCATACATAATTCAAGAAAGTTTTTTCAAAAATCCATGCATATTTATAGGCTCTAGTATGTAAACAATACCAAAATAAAGCATTTTCTAAGAACATCAAGGGCAGATAACTCTTGTCACAAGTATCCTTTTTTTACAATAATTGCACACCTGCAAGAACTTGTACTTATAGACAATGTGTGCAAGTATTATAGACAATGTGTGCAAGTATAAACAAAATATGTTGAATACTGTAGTTGCTAGAGTGTAAAAACTGTTAAATATGGCATTTTTAACACAAAAAGGGCAGATAACTCATAAATTCCTAAATTTTTCTGAAAAAAATTTGATTTCCCACGGTGCTCCTATGATGACAAATAAGTATACCAAGTTTAATCCAAATCTGTTTATAGGTTTCGGAGATACAGTTGCGGACGGAAAACGTGACGGACGCACGGACGGCATTTTTAACACAAAAAGGGCAGATAACTCATAAATTCCTAAAATTTTCTGAATTTTTTTTTATTTCCCACGGTGCTCCTATGATGACAAATAAGTATACCAAGTTTAATCCAAATCTGTTTATAGGTTTCGGAGATACAGTTGCGGACGGAAAACGCACGCACGCACGCACACACGCACGCACGCACACACACACGCACGCACGGACAGCCGGACGGACAGACCTAAAACAGTATCCCTCTGCCTTTCGGCAGGGGATAACTATCGGGTTTCTTGTGCGTGCATGGAGCAACTGAATCCAGATCTGGCAGTGTTGGTTTGCTACAGACTTCTGCGTCATCTGTGACAACAATCTTCTTGTCTTCCTGCACAAACCAATTAATCAGAGAATCAGAAAGGAAGTTAAACAATCTGTCTTATTACTATTGACTCTGAAAAAGTTCTGCCGATTCTTGGGTATTGCAGCAGCATTTAGCTATCAGACATCAACGTCTCGTTTGTCTGCGTTTTGCTCTTGTAGCAGCTTTCAAAGAATCAAGTATGTCGCGGTCCCACACAAAATCAAGATGCGACACATTTTCATGCATTTTGGCAAGGTATGGGACAAAGATATCGGGGGCGTACATACTATTTAAAGGTCCTTGCCGAAATTTGTATCAACATATAAATAATGGCTGCTCCATCTAGATTAGTGCATTATACCTTTGGGTTGTCTGAATGTGGAGTGTGGACATCTTCAAGGCATGAAAGAAGATCACTATTCAGCCCTAGATGGAGACCTCCCCCATCAAGCAGTGCCTGCGGACATGCCTGGTTCTCATGCTGGAAGAACTCATCAAGATTGCCATCTATGGTCTGGCAAGCAATATACAGCCTTGAAAAGAGCTTTATGTCTAATTATTTCAGAGAAATTGCTTGCTACTTGTCCTTTGACACTGGCATCAAGGTTGGAGTAACATACACTATCAATATATTTCGCGATATCGTACCGTCCACTGGTTTTGTTCTTTCTACAAGGCATTCTCTTGTGAAAGCTTCAAATTGCTGCTCTTCTATCGTCTTCACCTTTTTTGACCGCCTCAATAGCTGCATGGCCAGTCATTGTTTTGTGTCGAGCAAAGGGGTTTCCAAAATGTTCCATGACAGGCTGATCATAGAGCGGACATCTTTGGTAAACGTGACCTGGACACTTGGCGTTTGATCGGGGTGGCGTGTATCATTTGATTATTCCAATTTGTTTTAGATGGTCTCAAAGTCCTGTATGGATATGGCTACTTCTGGTCCTGCTAACAGCCACCGCATCAGCGCAGAAGGGTTGTGCGTACAACTGCACCGCCATCTCCTTTGATGCAAGCATTAATTTGCCATAGGGCCTGGTCAATGGCAATAGAGGAAACAGCTTGTTAGTCTTCTGAATTTTTTATCAGGGTGTGTCCTGGGAAGTTCAGTCATGTCTCTCAGATGAATTGGGATCCATCTGGCACATTGCGTTAGATCCATTGCATGAGTTCCGTAAGGGCATCAATGTTCATTGAGAAGGATACCTCTCGCAGTGACCGTACAAAGACAGGAGCTCTAGCTCCAGTACAATAGTTCAGTATTGAAACTATGGGATGTTTTCTGCCCTCTGGCTGCACCATGCTTTAAACTCTAGAGGATATTCATCTCTGTGTGTCTGACAATAGTTATCAAAAGCTCGATTCTGCAGAATGTGCAGAGCTGCTGCCGTAATCTGATGCGCTCTTCTGATACGGGATACATGGGCCGCCCTGAGAAACGAGTTGGCTGTACCCTGAGAAAATATGTCAGCTTGTACCAGGGCCTTTACCCAGCCACTTCCCTGCAACCATTTGCCAATCATCTTCAGTGCTGCCATCTCGATATGCAAACCGCCAAACTTAATCACGAGCTTGTCTTCGCCATATTTGTCTGGCCACTTCCACTGGATTTGTTTAGCCAGGGCATACAATGGCTAGTGAAATGTAGCTACGGCACTTTGGCCAGCATTTAGGTGTTCCACGGCCGCAATGATAAGATCCAATTAATGCTTGATCATAGCCATAGTACGGACACTCTCAGGAAAAAAGCGGAAAAAGAGCTGTGGCAGTTCCTTGTGGCTGATGATTTTCATGGAAGGCAGCTGAAATATCCAACACATCACTTCCCGTGACTTGGTTTCGCACTGTTTATGTAATCAATGCATAACTTTCATGGATCTGCCACTAGTATCCGGGACCACAATGGAAATAAGGAAAAATACATTTTTCCTTTTTTGTGCAATCCTTGGTATTGGTGAGCATATCATGTGCATTTTCATGTATATACATTATTTGTTATAGTTTTCATTATATGTGTATGCATTTGTATTGCCATGTTACGCCACTATTGCCAAAATAAAATCAATCAATCAAACCTGTCTTGCATAATCAAGCCATTGGTACTTGTCCTTGGTATGCCGACTGGATCGTCTCTAGTCAGTGATTCTACCCTGGTTTCTGAGACCAGTGACACCTTAACATTACTAGCGACAGGTCGATGGGGGCCTCTGTGTAGGACTGTGGTAATCGACCAATGCTCTGGTCCACCTGTACTAAAAGGAATCTTAACATAAGCAGCAGGACTATTTAAGAGAATGCCTACAAGTCCTACAAGTGATTAGACCTTCTCTTGAGTATGCCTGTGCTGCTTGGGACCAATACCTAAAATCAGACACTGATAAACTTGACAAAGTCTAAAGACGGGCCAGATACGTTTCAAATAGATACCATAACATTTCATCCATAGCGGATATGCTTAAACACCTGGAGTGGCAATCACTTGTCGAGAGAAGAAAGAATGCTAGACTAAATATGATGTATAAAATGGTCCATGGTAAAGTTAACATAGACAGTACTAAAAAACTCCTTCCACTTCAGAGAAAATCACGAACATCCAACGACATGGCCTTCCAAATACCATACTGTAGAACAACCGCCCGGAAAGAGTCTTTTTACCCAAGGACAATAATCCAGTGGAACATCTTGCCCACTGTCACCCTGGCAGCTCCGAGCCTAGATGCATTCAAGGCGTGTCTGAAATTTTAATTCAAAATCTATTTATTTATTTTGACCTTAATGCCCACACCCAATACGACAGAATAGTCAGCAAGATGACGGCGGTGGTTAATTGGTAGAAGTAGAAGACTACGGCCAGTCCCTTCACCATCAAAAGAGGGATGTTGAAGAAGAGAGATGGCAGTACCATAGAAAGAATCTCTAGCTGATGATGAACTTGGATTGTGTTCAATATTGTCAACAGCAGCAGTGGTAAACACTTGGCCACGCAACTGTGGAGGGCATATACAACCTACTCTCTTTAAAACTGCCTACAAACGTCTAGATATGCCCGAGTAAAGTCTGGCGGTTGTGAGAACCGTAAGTCTGGCCTCTAGCACAGAACCTGTTCCGCTTGGGTAGCCCCAAAAGGAGTAAATCTCCCACCGGACCCGGTGATCAACAGGGTACTTAATCTCCCCACCACGAAAGTTGTCCTCGTTAGGGATTAATTCTTATAGAGCAACTGGCCAGCGCAATTTTATTGCAGCTAGCAGTAATTGCCTGCCATGGTGGAATCATGAAAATATGGCAGCCATCTTGAATTTTTATTAACACATACCGCCAGACAAAGTCGAAGGGTAAATCACTCGATTACGATGTCAGGTAGTGAGTTGGATCCCCCGAATGACCAAGTCCTTCAGATGAGACTTTTTAAATCGAGGTTTGATATATCAGTGCTTACACTGGGCATCTAAAAGCACCAGATATCTCTGTGGATAATAAAAGTAGGACACCACGCCCAGGGTCTCTGTATCCGCTCCCCTCTCTCTCTCTCTCTCTCTCTGGGCGACCAATTAGCCCATAGATGGCAGAAACGGACGTAAACAAACAAAATAAAGCATTATTAGCATCCCTTTTCTGATCCTATATGCGTGGTTTATCATTATAAGTAACTATGCTTGAGAATTGGCCATAAAACAGTTGTCGTTGGCGGCCATTTTGGAAAATGGTTGCCATGGTCACCGTATTCAAAAATCATGATGGCTCAATATCTAATTTTGTTTGGAATATGTTGAACTATTAGACTTCCAAATTTGGTGCTTTTATCACAAAATGCACAATTGTTATAGAACTTTCAGTTAAGCTAAAGGACTATTGCTATTATCACCACTCGAAACACAATAGTGGAAAGGTTAACTTTCAAAAGGCAATGTATTCAATGAGAACTATGAAGATATAAACTGTTTGCATTGTCCATCTATCATTGTAGGTTGCCCGTGTTATAGTAAGTCAATATTGAACTCTTTGAGTGTTGGGTAACTTTTTCGTCCACAACAATTGTCATCTACTACTGTTCTAAAGACAAAATTTTTCGAAAAAATATTTTTAAAAATGAATCGGAGTGTCAAATAGTTTGCATCTTAATGAGATGTCGGGTTACGCGGTGTCTCATCAGGATCCAAACTGTTTGCCCAGATAATCACAAGTCTGCCACTAGCGTGCAAATATGGAGGTAACTCCCATAGCCACATATGCATTGCTTGGAACCTGATCAATGCAGCTCATTCAGACTTTTTCAGGCATTCACTGGAGAGACTTCACTGTAAATGCTGAGGTCCTTAACTTTTGTTACAGAAAATGCTTAACTATTAAAACAATTTTTTTTTTTTAATTTGTTTTGCTAAATTAACACATGTCTTTGATGAAACACCTTTACTATGTAGTGAAGAGATAATTATAACCCTTCACTATATGAGCCCTAGGGATCATGTATCAGAGTATACTCGTTTTTTTACAAAAAGTGTAAATGGAATAAACTTCATTCAAAACTGGAACTGTCCATGTAAAGTTTCAGAGGCAAATACTCATTTCATTTGCCAACAGTGTAGATCCTGACCAGAGGGATCAGGGTCTACCCTGTTTGCTTATTATAGAGTAGTATTCATTAAACTACCCAGAATTCCATGTAGACTGGTTCATGTTTTGGTTACCAACTACCCAGAATTCCAAGTAGACTGGTTCATGTTCTGAACAAAAATGATCCACAAGGGAACCTAATAACCCACAAGAGTTACTTAGTGTTGAAAAGAGTTAATGTTGTGTACCTTATCACAGATATCACTGATAGACTTGACTCTGATACAGAAGTATCGTTCGTCTTGCTGCCAGTAGTCAATAAAATTTCCATCCTTGAGGCCCTGCTCCATCACTCCAAGCGATGTCTGCATCTTGCCTGAACAACAAAATAAACAATCAAGAGCTAAAACAGTACTCATAGTCTACCTGTAAAATATGGAAATCAATATCTTAACATATTACACACAAACAAGAAATGGGAATTAATATATTCAACACTAGTGATGAGTATGCTTGTCATTAATGAACAGTGTACCTGTGAAGAATGTGTCCTATGCAGAAAGTGTAGACCCTGATCAGAGGGCTTCTGTAGAAACCCTTTGACCAGAGTCTGCACTATTTGTCAATTTACAATCTATTGCCCCCCAAAAAATCCATAAATAGTCGATATTGGACTAGACTAAATTATAAACTTGAATTGTTCATTAAAATTTCATGGGTGAGTGTCCAGAGTAAAAATTTAGCAGTATGATTTGAAATTGAACTTTGGCAGTAGAAACTACAGACAACATGAAGAGAGGCCAAGTAAAAGAGCAGCACCTGACAGAGTACAGATAGCAGTAGAAGTGGTCACTTACATTGGTCTACATAGAAGTACTTGTCAGGGGACTCCGATGACAACTTATGGATGAGGGCATCTGCTAGTGGAGCAATCAACACAACCGGTCTCGTCTTCTTATCTGGAAAAGCAAACAAACATACCCAAGACATATTAGGACTGTCTCTTTCTACAAATTTAATAAGAGAAACACACATGCTTGTTGCTTGCATACACAAATATATAGGCAATATATTGTTAAACATCTAAAAATGGTCAAAAATGGACTAAACTTAATTGGACACTGGAATTATCCATTGTAAATTTCAAGGTTCAATTCAGAAGTTGTTTTTTCAAAGAATGGAGAGCAGTTGGTGTGACAATAAGAGAAACTTACATTCCAGCTTCTCCACACTTAGGTACGTTGACAGAGACAGATCTGAAAACACAAAATAAAATATAAATGTCTTAACATTATTCTACAAATATCAAACAATGATTGTCTAGAATGGTTAGTCACTGGACATACTCGTTTCATTTGCCTAGGATATTGAAAATATTTCTTATCATACTTATTCATAACTGTATAAAGTTGAACTATTTTCTTAAGAGGAGTAATAAATTTTAGGTGTAAAAATGTGTATTTATGGGGTAATGGGTTAACCTCTTACTCTATAGCCTGTTTCTAGTTTCAAAGACTGGTGACCACTTAAATCAGGTTGAAAGTAAAGCAGAATGCACCTTAAGGCGCATTCTGCTTTACTTTCAGCCTGCTTTAGGCTATCATCTGCAGGGATACCAAAAAAACTTCTTTGGTGCATCATATTCATGAATTGGAATAATTTTCTTCAGTGGAGGATTCATTTTATGGTGTTAAAATGCATATCTAATGATTGAAGTCAGCAGAAATCTCTACTCTTAACTTCATATTTCTCCATTTACTCCAAAGGGAGAAATATGAAGTAAAGAGTAGAGCTCCTGTGGGAGATTTCTGCTGACTTCAATCTATTTTAAACAATCCAGCAGTTTAGATCCTAATAGGATGCCAAGTTACATGTACTCACCATCTAGTACTGGGAGTGAGTCACTATTGAGAGACACATCGGAGAATGAGCTCAGTTCTCGACTATCTTTAGAGTTATTTCTCTGGTGTTTCTTGCTACGTCTAAAGAAGCTTCTCCGGGCTGATCCTGATCCACGTCGGGTCGGTGTTTTATATTCCTCAGAGTCATGCAGACTCAAGCTCTCTGACAAGCTCCTCTGCAACACCAGATCATCCTCAAGTCTGAAAACAATACAGAAATAAAAATGTGCAAAATATTTATAGAGTTATTAATATGTACCATAAGAAATATTTTCTATATCCTATCTGATAGTAACTTAAAGCAGGCTGAAAGTAAAGCAGAATGTGCCTTAAGGCACATTCTGCTTTACTTTCAACCTGCTTTAAGTGGTATCCTGTCTTTTAAACTAGAAATAATCCATGGGGGAAAGGGTTAAGGCTAATTCATTGTATTTTAAGTTGCTGCTGAACACTGTCACATGTTTTTGTGTAGATCATTTCCCTGACGACACATGCTTACCTGTCTTTACTTGTCACAGTTCCTCCCTTTATTTTCTGCCCGGTGTTGTCTACAAGCCAGGCATACCATACCCCTTGCTGTCCGTTGTACATGGTGTCCTCCACTTGTAGCAGATCATCCTTGCGAAAACTCAAATCGCCTTCCTTCTCTGCTGAGTGGTCAAACATGGCCTTGATGTAGAACGAATCATTGCCACCTTTCTTGTTACGCACTTTGTTGTATACTGTAAAATAGTCATCGGATATTAGCTTTGGTTTCTATCTTTTTATCAGTCTACCTTGCTGATAAGGACATGTCAGAAGCTAGAAATGTTTGTTAACCCTTTGAACCCTAGTCCCGCATATAGGCGTCCTTTTCAAACAGTGTACATGTGAATAGAAAACTTGTCCTGTGCAAACAGTGAAGATCCAGATCAGAGGGCTCCGAAAGGAGCCCTCTGATCAGGGTCTTCACTGTTTTATAATGCATAACATTGACAAAAACAACCCTTAAAAGTCTAAAATGGACTAGACTAAAATGGAAACTGGAATTGTCCATTCAAAGTTTCAGGGAGGAAAGATTTAAACAAGGATGACCCTGGAGTATACTTGACCATAAATGCAAGGACTGATTTATTAAAGATCACAGAGGTCAAGGTCACTAAACTGCAATGTAACATGCTGCAGTCATTAAGAAAGATGAGCATGTGAACAAGCGTGACCATAGCTGTAGTACAGAGAGTGGAAAAAACTTTGACACATCATGGATTTCGAATCATATAACTTTGATTCATAAATGTGATTTTACAAAGAATATAAGTGGAAAAGATTGAGACTTATAAAAAACTTTGACAAAGGGGGGTATTCAATTTATTGAAGTTCAATACATAGATGTTTAACTGTATAAAGTAAAACAAACAGTGTAGACTCTGATCAGAGGGCTCCTTAAGGAGTCCTCTGATCAGATTCTACACTGTTTGCATTAAGTATACCAGTATATATACTTGTTCCCAGCATAGAAGAGTTAACCCATTACCCCATAGCCTGTTTCTAGTTTTGAAGACAGGTGACCACTTAAAGCAGGTTGAAAGTAAAGCAGAATGCACCATAAGGTACATTCTGCTTTTCTTTCAGCCTGCTTTAAGCTACCTTCTGCCAGGATATTGAAAATATTTCTCATGATAAATATTCATGTCTGTTTAAAATGTAACTTTTTTCTTCAATGGAAGAATAAATTAAAGACGTATAAAAGCATTCTTATGGGGTAATGGGTTAAACTGCTACAAAACACTACAAAATGCCATAGCACCTTCACTTACATGATGGATGGTATCTGACTCTGAATCTCACAGATGAGCATGGCTCATGTAGGTGTTTGTAAGCCCGCTCGGCTGTAGCACTTGTGAAATCAATGCCATTGTACTGTGAACACACAAATGAAACAATAATGTTAGCATTTAGTGGCTGTAAAACTTCCAACAGAATGCCAGAGCTATAGGTATACAGCTGATAGGTGTTAGACATGAGCAGATGAATAATTTACCTGAAAAAGTTCGGAATAAACACCACTGTTTCCCCCCCCCCATTTGAAGATGATTGGCTACTTAAAGAAGGTTGAAAGTAAAGCAGAACGCGCCAAAGCACATTCTGCTTTACTTTCAGCCTGCTTTAAGCTACCACCTGCTAGAATTTTATCTATTATACATATTCATGACTATATAAAAAGGAACAATTTTCTTGAGTGGAGGAATAAATTAAAGGCATATTTGCGGGGTAATGGGTTAAAAGCATAAAGGGTTATGATCTTTATGATTCTTTTATTTATAAATGTTGAACTAAATATATATAACCTCCCTTATCAGATTTAGACATGGAATGTTGATTGTTGAAATATGTACAATTAGGGATCAAATTATTTCCTTTCATGTCACTACCAAAACGTATGTTTTCACCGCTCCTTAGAATTGTCTCTTCAAGACAGTTCTAAGGACTAGTCACATCATAGGGTTTGGAGGAGACATAAAGGGGAAAAGAAAGTTGAAAGGAAGTGATTTTCTGTCTGATTACCTCTAGAATCTGGTCGCCACAGTGTATTCCACTATGCCCATTAGCTGGGCTGTTCTCCTCGATGTTCTGTACAAATATACCAGTAGCACTGCCTCCAGCAATCCGGATACCAAGGCTGGCATTCGGGTTAGGCTTCTTGAATGATATCTTCCTAGGAGCATCATACTTCCCAGCAGAACTGAAATATGGTAAACACACAAACAGTCAGCCTTCCACACAGGGAATACCTTTGTTACCATACATTCTATCCTATTAACTCATTACCCCATAAAAACGCCTTTTTTGTCTTCAAATTTATTCGTCCACTTAAGAAAATAGTTCACAGCTAGGGGATGTCTTTGTTACCCTACATGTTGGGATATATTCGATTTCCCCAATACAGGTGCTTTTTGATTATGCTTCACCCATGTTCTGATAAAGAGCCATAGAAGCATTTTTGCATTTTGACCATAAAGCAGGCTGAAAGTAAAGCATAAAGCTCCTACAGGAGCTTTCTGCTTCACTGTCAGTCTGCTTTAGGCAACCATCTTTAATTAAACCATAATAAAATATTACCTGTGACTGTGTACCCTGGCTGGAGACTTTGGAGTATCTCTGTGGGAGGCACCATAGCTGGACACTGGACGTTTACTACCTTTAGGGTCTGGCGAACCAAGTGGAGATGTGGTTGTTGAGTTAGATGGTGAAGAATCACTACTGTTGTCATTATACTCTGAAAACATGGAGCAAAACAGTGTCAACAGAAACATTTATTTCATTCAAACAACTATTTATTCATTTATTTTTTTGAAATCAGGACCAATGTCTGAAACAAGATTTTGTGTTTTCATTTTGACTGTGTGCTGTCACATTCTCATGTTGAGGTTTGATCATATCTTAGATATATATACAGTGTTACCGCCAATTTAAACATCAAACCTTTCTGGACCTAGGAAAAAAATCAATTTACTGAGATTTCCTATTTGGGTAGGTATAGTAGTCATTCAAAAGTAATTAAATTAGCCAATGTTTAAGACCTGTGGTAGCTTAATGCAGGACCTCAGTAATGCAGAAATTCCTTGCATTAAGCATCCTCCTGTTCTTAGAGGTCTGTTTGTATCTTCCTTGAATGTTCAGTGGAAATGGTTTGAGACTACAGTGATTTATGATTTTCAGTTGCCAGTCTTCTGGTCTGGTTTTCAGAGGTTGAACTGTACACGTGGAGCAAATGCTTGCTTTATGCTTTTTCCCAACATTTCCAGTTAAAAGCAGAAATACACTATGGAGATTTCTGCTTTGAGAAGCTAACTGCCATTTATACTGACATAAGGTATAAGACAAGGGCTGTGTGTTTCACTTACTTTCTGGGTTATACTGTACAAGCATGGTCAGGTTATTGCCACATTGCTGCAACACTCGGGCTGCCAGGTCATATGTAGCATTTCTCATGTTAATTGCACATATCTGAAACATACAAACAAGTTTATATTACCGAAGCTTGTCCAATAAACTATTGAAAACATCAACCATTTAATACAATCCCTTTCACAATGTTCTCTAGACATGTCCTATTGCTACCATGTACTTTTAACCCATTACCCCATCAATACACCTTTTTACGCCTTTTATTTATTCCTCAACTTAAGAAAACATTTCCAATTTATACAGACATGAATATGTATCAAAGTAAATATTTTCTATATTCTAGTAGATGGTAGCTTAAAGCAGGCTGAAAGAAAATCAGAATGTGCCTAAAGGTACATTCTGCTTTACTTTCAACCTGTTTAAGTGGTAACAAGTCTTTAAAACTAGAAACAAACTATGGGTTAAGAGCTATTGGTACATGGTCCTGTATCTACAGGTGGATGCTTAAAGTGACTGAAGTACAAGACTACAAGATACAAGAAGATTTATTTAACCTCAGGTACAATATAACAGTAATCATTAGCTGTAACAGCTATTTTCCGACAAAGTGCTTTACTTTCTGCCTGCTTAATACATACACCTGTCTTAAAACTCTTTAAACAAGCTATTGGGGTGGGGTGGGAAAGAGTTAAAAAGTGTGTGTCTGTGTTGGGAGACCAATGAATAAATACATGTATTTTGACAGTGTCTTTAGGGATATGTACCTCGAGACGTTGGTTTCCAATCATGAGACCAGTCTATAAAAATATTTACCTAGAGGAGTTGGTCTCCAATCATGAGACCAGTCTATAAAAATATTTACCTCGAGGAGTTGGTCTCCAATCATGAGCCCTGCTTTAGCTGCCAGGCTATTTTCATTGACTGATGAGACAAACACTCCACCACTTGGACCTCTCTCTATCTGGAACCCAACCAGCTTGGACGTCTTCTCTATAGTAATCCTACGAGTTTCCCCAGGCTGTGGCCTAAAACACATCAGACAATCTTTACAGGCTTCAGATAAACTCTTTGTAGATCATTTTAGTTACCAAAACATGAACCAGTCTACATGGAATTCTGAGTAGTTAAATAAATACTGCTCTAAATTAGCAAACAGTGTAGACCCCATGATGAAAAGAGTTAAGAATTATCAAAGATTTAGCCCTTTCCCCCATAAACATGCCTTTAATTAATTCCACTACTGAAGAAAATAGTTCCAATTTATACTGTCACAAATAAAAA
Organism: Gari tellinella; assembly: GCA_922989275.2. Lineage (NCBI taxonomy): Eukaryota > Metazoa > Mollusca > Bivalvia > Cardiida > Psammobiidae > Gari > Gari tellinella. Next base: position 79,924,990 of record OV277856.1, read on the forward strand.
CAAGAGGGCCTGAAGGCCCTGATATCGCTCACCTTTTATAATGAAGCCTGATAGCTTTACCTTTGAATTTCACCCGTTTTATTCAATATCCATTCAAATTTGTAGTATAGCATGTACACAACATTGCAATATGACACATTCTAGTATGTATAGTAGAGTACATCAAAGGCAGATAACTAAAGCTTAAATAATACTGAAATGAAGCCTTTTCTAGCATTTCAAAGTAAATCAAGGGCATATAACTCTTGCCACAATGATCAGATTTCAACAATAATTGCACTCCCTCGAGAACTTATAGCTATATACATTGTGGGCAATTATAATTAAAATCCATTGAAAATTGTGGCCTCTAGAGTGCAAACACTGTTAAATATGGCATTTTCAGCAATTCAAAGGTAGATAACTCTTGACCTTTAAATCCCATTCCAACCATAACCTAACTCTTCCGAATTCTTATGGTTATATACAATCTGAGCAAGTTTAAGAAATATTGGATTAAAATTGTGGCCTCTAGAGTGTAAACATAGAGTGTTAAATATGGCATTTTCAGCAATTCAAAGGTAAATAACTCTTGACCTACAAGTCGGATTGCAACCCTAATCAAACTCATCTAAACTCTTATAGTCATATACCATCTGATGAAGTTTGAGAAAGATTGGATTAAAATTGTGGCCTCTAGAGTGTAAACAACCTTAAATATGGCATTTTCAGCAATTTAAAGGTAGATAACTCTTGACCTATCAATCCAATTCCAACCATAATTGAACTTCTCAGAACTCTTGCAGTTATATACAATCTGAGCAAGATTGGGAAAGATTAAATTAAAATTGTCGCCTCTAGAGTGTAAACACTGTTAAATATTGCAATTTCAGCAATTCAAAGGTGGATAACTCTTGACCTATATGTCCAATATCAATCATAATCGAACTCATCCGAACTCTTATGGTAATATACAATCTGATTAAGTTACAGAAAGATTGGATAAAAATTGTGGCCTCTAGAGTGTAAACACCAAAATTGTTGACGACGGACGACGAACGACGGACATTCAAGGATTGCAAAAGCTCACCCTGAGCTTTCTATATTCTAGCAGATAAAAGCTTAAAGCAGGCTGAAAGTAAAGCAGAATGTGCCTTAGGGCACATTCTGCTTTACTTTCAACCTCCTTTAAGTGGTCACATATCTTCAGAAGTAGAAACAGGCTATGGGGTATAGGATTAAAGGCTATGATGAACTGGACACAAGCCAAGAAATGAATCCCTACAATCACATCCATCTGTAGGAAAATATGGTAACTTCTTGTAGTCTTGCGTCAATGTATCAGCATTATAAGGGCAAAGAGAGATGCAGGATTCAAAAGTTGCTATAATACTCACTTTTTCCTATACTGTACTGGATCAGCATGTGGTGATATGACTGGTAACATAGAGCTAATGCTTATTTCTGGGAATGGTGAACAAGGACTGCTGCGATCTGAAACTGATAACAGGTTCCAGGTAAGAGAGAGTTAAATACTGCAATACATAACACCCCTCCAGATAAGACAGAGAGTTAACTGAACAAATCCAACATTTTCTTACTCATCTCAGCACCAAATCCTATGGTTTTACTACTCATTAGAATATTCGAAACGATTCTAATGAGTAGTAACACCACAGGGTTTAATGCAGAAATAACAATTTTATTTTTTGAAAGACTTCCCTAATCTGGAGCCCTGACTACATAACACGACTCCAGACGGAGAGTAAACTAGAGTTGTCCAACATTTTCTCCATTATGTCTGCACTAAAATCCTATGGTGTGCTATTCATTAGAATCATCTCCAAGAGACAATTCTAGTCACACTATAAGGTTTGGTGCAGACATAAAGATTTTAGTTTAATAAATATTCCCCTTATCTGGAGTTTCTGCTGAAACATGGTAAGGTAACGATCAATGTCATTCGATGAAACTACATTATATCTAAGTCAATCTTTCGGTTTTCAAATTTAAACTTACCCTTAACCCTTTCCCCAATAGAAGCGCCTTTTAGCGTATTTAATTTATTCCTCCGCGGAAGAAAATAGTTCCAATTTTTACAGTTATGTATATGTATTATAAGGAATATTTTTTACATTCTAGAAGATGGCAGCTTAAAGCAGGCTGAAAGAAAAGCAGAATGCGCCTTAAGGCGCATTCTGCTTTACTTTCAACCTGCTTTAAGTGGTCACCTATCTTCAATACTAGAAATAGGCTATCAGGTAAAGGGTTAATCAGCTGTATTAGTGTCTATTTAAAAAAAATTCTTTACAGTTTTAAATTTCAGATCCGGGTTATTGAATCATCAACAAGAATGAAAATAGTTTGAGCTCAATGCTGCTTTGTGCAAACTGGACTGCAGAATCATTAAAAGCTAAAAGACTGATTACACAAGATGTGTCTGCAAAACAGTATGTACTAAGGTACTAAGCACAGGTAGACAAACAAAAACAAATATGCCCCGATTTTTGCTCTCAGTGGCACAAAAATATATTGTATACTGACATGGATTGGGATAAACCAATTTCCCGTTAGCCAGATATTAAGGCAACTGGTTGTATAAAACAGTAACTATGAAAGTAAAGCAGAAATCCCTTATATATTTAGTCTATTCTATTTTTGACTTTTTAGGGCTGATTTTTACAATATATTTCAAAATGACAAACAGTGTAGACCCTGATCAGAGGGCTCCTTAAGGAGCCCTCTGATCAGGGTCAACACTGTTTGCATAGGATATGTGTACTCCTCACAGGTACGCTGTTTGCAAATGCCGCATATATGTGTGACTAGGGTTCAAAGCGTTAACTAACCCACTTCAACAGAACCAGAGGTGTCATTGGTATGTATACTGGAGGTTGATGGTATCCATATTCGATCAATCTTGTCAAACTTTGAATGGCCATCATGATCCAAGCGACCAACTGGCGATGTACTAGGGAATGGTGGATATGGATACTGCTCGCTAGGTGTGGGCGTGAACCTACTATCAACAGAGGAGTTCTGGGAGGGGCTTGGTGAGCTTGTCCAATCAGAATGGCTGTAGGGTGGAAGCCTATCTAGCTCTGACAGACTATCAGGGAATGGTCCTGGTGGAGGTGGTGGACTGAAGGGTGGTAGAACTGTAGTGACAGCTTGCCCGACAATATGCTGCTTCGTATATACAGGCTTGGATGGAGTCAGCATGGAACTGAAAAACACCATAATCATGAAATCTCATAAATGTAATTTATTCTTTCACTGAATAAAATATTTCCCACTTTATACAGTCATGAGTGGTGCATTCTGCTTTAATTACTTTCAACCAGCTGCAAGTGGTCACCTGGGATATTGACCTGCAAAAGGGATAATGACTCTTGCCATTTTCACGAACATGTAAATAAAATGGACACTATCTAATCAAACAAAATGGCATCAAAATCTTCCAAACAACAATTTGCAAGAATTTCCAAGGCAGATTTTAACAATTTGAAAGAAAATGTCATCTCACATGTAATTTTAAAAATATTTTTAAACGTTTGATTAATCTTTTAAGAGTGTTTGATAAAGGTATATAATATAACAAATATTTACATATGTTTTGGTAAATATGTATTTTTACGGACCTGTAAAACACATATTGCCCTGCAAGTAACTAAATAATTGTAGAATATTTACGGTTTAACCCATTACCCCATAGTATGTTTCTAGTTTTGAAGACTGATGACCACTTAAAGCAGGTTGTAAGTAAGGCACATTCTGCTTTACTTTCAGCCTGCTTTAAGCTATTATCTGCTAGAATATAGAAAATATTTCTTATGATTCTTATTTGTAACAGTGTAAATTGGAACTATTTTCTACAGTGGATAAATAAATTAAAGAGGTAAAAAGGTGTATTGATGGGGTAATGGGTTAAGTGAAGTTGGTACAATGTCTTACCTTGATACTTGTGGACTTGGTGCGGGGTATATCCTCTCTCCGGGTGGTTTATCTGTCAGTCGTGGAGGGACAGGAGGCACATGATGAGATGACGATGATAACGGTTCAGGGGTTGTGTTACTAGACCTACTGAAGCTGTAGTTGTCGGTTCTCTGACTACCGTGAGGAGACAGATACGAGCTCTTCTGTTCAGGACTCTGGCTTGATATTGGTCCACGGCGCGATTTGGGCTGATGATCCTGCCCCCGGCGATCTTTGGGTAGCTGGAAATTTGTGTTCGCCACCTGACTGGATATATATGGCATTCTGGGTGGATTTTTGGTATTGGTCACTTTATGACTATTATGACCTTGAGAACTGCCATACGAAGAGTGGGCCAAATTATGGTTATGGCCTTGGCCCCTTGTGTTATGGTGGTCTAAGGGTTTAGGGTTCTTAAAGGAGTGTCTTGGTACAGGTGATTTAGGGAAATGAGAGGCTGATGTGGAAGGCTGGGGGGACAACTGAGGTGACGGCGGCTGAGACCTGTAAGTTATTGTGGAATCTGAATTCTGAGGTGTATGACGCATCACGCCGTAAGATGACTCCGTTCTTTCTGGGGGTAGTGGTGGCACTCGTGCTGTTGGTATATCATCATGATGGTCTATTATATTATCTAATTTAGGTCTTTTGTTACGACTTGTCTGCTGAGTGACAGTTCCATTTGAGGTATTGCGGGTAAGTCTACACTTGGGCCATGTACCTGTACCACTCACATCAGGTTCATGGTCCACACTGGGGGCTATTATAGTTCTATTGGAGGAACCAGAAGTGTCTCTATGGTGCTGAGGTAACGCAAACTCTCCCAACACGTCCTCATTACTGGTTCCTACAATTGTACGTGGACGGCTCAACATTGGCACACTCTTATCTTCCTCACTCTTATGCCGAGTTCTGAATATTTTATCTAAAGCTTTATCAAATATGTGCACACTGTGCCTGGCTTTGTGGTCCAAGTCTTTACTCTCTGTTGACTTTCTAGAGCGGCGCTCAAGTCCCGGACTATCAAGGCTATCAGTCTGAGAACCACTGGTCTTGATATTCTTCATGCTGCCCTTACCACTCTCACTGGTTGACTCCCAGCGTTTAGGGTCTGACTTTAATGGTGAATACAGTAGCGGTTCTGTGACACTAGATAGGCAGGGTCCATTTGGGACGGGAGAGGAACCAGCTGAGCTAATGGGTGATGTCTGTCTCCAGATATCTAATACTATAGTCTCATTGCCGTACTGGTACAGAACCTTCTTGAAGTCATCTGGCGTCATGTTCTCAACACTCTGACCATTGATCTGAAAACACACAGAAGATCAATTGGAATCACTTTCAAATCTACAGGGCTCTAGTTAAGGGGAGTATTTCAAAAACTAAATTCTTTAATTCTGCATCAAACCCTATGGTGTGACTACTTACTAGAATTGTCTCGAAGAGACATTTCTAATGAGTAGTAATTCCATACGGTTTACCCATTATCCCATGGCCTGTTTCTATTTTTGAAGACTGGTGACCACATAAAGTAAGTTAAAAGTAAAGCAAAATGTGCCTTAAGGCACATTCTGCTTTACTTTCAGTTTGCTTTAAGCTATCATCTGCTAGAATATAGAAAATAATTCCTATGATACATATTCATGACTGTATAAATTGTTTTTTATGTCTCTATCAAACCCTATACATGTATTGTGACAGTGTTTAAGACAGATGGCTGCTTAACATACAATGAAACGCAAAGTAGAATGCTTCTATAGGAGCATTCTTCTTTACTTTCATTGTAGTTGATTATTATTAATTTGATATATAATGATTATCTACATATAACCTGAATTTTGTCACTGTTAAACTGCTTATCAAAGGTCAGATTTGAATTTTAATTGTTCAATCACATTAACTGCTAAATGCTTATCCAATCTGAAAATTCTTGGGTTTTTTATGTAACTAAATTGCTGTAATGTATATCAAATTTTAACTGAAGTTTCTGTCATATACTCGAAGCTTAACCCTTTCCTCCATATAATCACTATAAAGCATTAATTTTGTATCTACTCCTTCACATAAATGCCACAAATGAATATTCATGGTTTTTAATACAGGTGGCAACATAAAGCAATATGAAAGTAAAGCACAAAGCTCTCAAATGCGCTTTCTGTTTTACTTTCTCCTTGTTTTAAGCAGTAACCTGCCTGTAATACAGCTGGGTATTGGAGCATTTGTACTTTTAGCTATTGAGGGTTAACTCATTTAACACTATGATACTCATTACATTTGCAAACAGTATAGATCCAGACCAGAGGGCTTTTATTTTGCAAATTTAAACCAGTATTTATAAAACTATACAGAATTCCAAGCACACAGGTTCATGTTTTGGTATCTAAAATGATCCACAAGGGAACCTAATAACCCACAAGAGTTACTTAGTATTTAAAGAGTTAATGTTTGTATACCTGCAATGCCCAAATTAACTTTATTAACACACTGAACCCTAGCACCAAGTAAACTAGTCATTTACAACAGTGTATCTGTAAGAGTACAAACAGTATAGAGCCCTCTGATCAGGGTTTGCCATTTGGCCATGTATGGCAGAAAACAACCCTAAACAGTCAACGAGAGCACCGCAAACGGGTGCTGGACGCTCGACTTTCATATACTTGAGACGGCTATATTATTCAAACTTAAAGAATTTGTATGGGTGTTTAATGCCCTATTGATTATAGAAGTTTGTAAGCAACAACAACTTAAACATACTTGGACAGTCTACATTCCACTTAAAGTAAACTATAAGTCAAAAGAAGGACAATATCTTTGCCTGCTTTACCTGCCTTGTTGTAATGCATTGCCCTTGTGAAACTAAACAAGTATTCAAATATATTTCAAGTTTGAAATTAATAACTTTCTACGGTTACTGAATAATTTCATATACAAATTCTTAGTCAAACAAGGGCAATAACTCTGCAATGACAAATCTCATGGTTATCTGCTGTGTTGAAAGGTGATGCCTTTTTGAAACTGAACAAGTATTCAAAGTTTCAAGTTAATACCTATGGTAATTATTGAGAAATTTCAATTTACAAGTTTTATGTAAATAAATACAAGGGCAATAACTCTAGAATGGCACATCCCCGGTCACCTTTCTTGTTTGAATGAGTTGCCCTTTTGTTATAACACAAGTAAGTATTTAAAGTTTCAAGTTAAAACCTTTGACAGTTATTAAGATATTTCAATTTACAAGTTTTAAGTAAATAAATCAAGGGCAATTACTCTGGAATCACAAATCACAGAGTAACCTACCTTGTTGTAATGAGTTGTCTTTTTGATACTTAACAAGTATTCAAAGTTTCAAGTTAATATCTTTCATAGTTATTTAGATAAGTTAATTTATAACTTTAAAGTAAATAAAACGTGGGCAATAACTCTGGATACACAAACCTCAGGGTTACCTGTCTTGTTGTAATGAGTTGCCCTTTTGATACTAAATAACTATTCAAAGTTTCAAGTGAATATCTTTCATAGTTATTTAGATATGTTAATTTACCATTTTTAAGTAAATAAAACATGGGCAATAACTCTGAAATGACAAATCCCAGGGTTACCTGCCTTGTTGTAATGAGTTGTCCTTTTGCTACTAAATAAGTATTTTAAGTTTCAAATGGATACCTTTGATAGTTATTGAGATATGTTAATTTATAATTTTTAAGTAAATAAAATAGGGGCAATAACTCTGAAATGACAAATCCCAGGGTAACCTGCCTTGTTGTAATGAGTTGCTCTTTTTGATACTTCTTTTTGATACTTAACAACTATTCCAAGTTTCAAATGGATACCTTTGATAGTTATTGAGATATGTTAATTTATAATTTTTAAGCAAATAAAACAAGGGCAATAACTCTGAAATGACAAAACCCAGGTTTACCTACCTTGTTGTAATGAGTTGCCCTTTTGATACTAAACAAGTATTCCAAGTTTCAAATGGATACCTTTTATAGTTATTGAGATATGTTAATTTATAATTTTTAAGTAAATAAAACAGGGGCAATAACTCTGAAATGACAAATCCCAGGGTTACCTTCCTTGTTGTAATGAGTTGCCCTTTTGATACTGAATAACTATTCCAAGTTTCAAATGGATACCTTTGATAGTTATTGAGAAATGGACTCTTACAAAAACCTTAAGCAAAAAACTTAACCGACGCAGACGCTGACGCAGACGCAGACGCTGACGCAGACGACAGGGTGACGACAATAGCTCGACTTTTCGAAAAAGTCGAGCTAAAAATGAGTAAGACTTAATTGGTAACTGCAATTTTCCATTAAAAGCTGCTGTGGTGAATGAGTAAAGGCCAATTAGTTGACAAAAGCTCATATTTCCCCCCTGAACAATAATACCACCTACTGGGTTGTTCTTTTCCATTTGTCCATTAATTTCCCGTCTCAATACATCAGAGTCAATTATCCTTGGGCTGGGAAAACTAACAAGCTGAACACTTCACCAAGTAAATGTCACACAGATTAACTCTCTCAACACTAAGTAACTTTTGTGAGCTATTACGTTCCCTTGTGGAGTTTTTTAGTTAAAATATGAATCTACTTAGTTTCATAAATACTACTCTAAATTAGCAAACAGTGTAGATCCAGATCAGAGGGCTCCTATGAGCCCCCTGATCTGGATCTACACTGTTTGCAAAAGTGTTGAGTATATTTTAAACAAGTCCATGGTGTTTAAAGAGTCAACTACTTCGCAAGCACACCCCTGAATCCTGCACTGTTATTTGCATACAGTTTTGATACTGATCTGACACCTAACTACATGACGTCTCATTAAGATCCTTTAACTGTTTGACGCTTTAAATCATGTCTCCCGAAGTCAAAATTCCTAAATATTGGAGTTTGAGAAATAAAGCAGACAACAAATTTTAAGCCGACTATTTCCTGGCACTAGGCTTATCTCTGTATGAAACATTGTGTAGCATTATCGTGGGAGGAAGTTTCACACTGCAGCTTACAACCCTAATTACCAGTCCAGTCAGTCCCACCAATGACTAATTATCTCTTTGAACACTGCCTAAATGTTTTCGACTTTAACAATTTGCCCTCTACTTTTGTTCTAAAAACAGAATTTACAAAATTTCTTTTGAAAATGAGGTCAGAATGTCAAACAGTTAAGATCCTGATGAGACGCCGAGTTACTCGGTGTCTCATCTGGATCCAAACTGTTTGTAAATGTAATGACAGTTTCAGCATATTGCACAAAGTGTTCAATCTGACAAAAACGTTTGTCTGTGGGGAATATTTCTCTATCCTATACATAATTGACAGACCCATTAGCGCTAATCATTGCTGCAAGATAAATGAGACGTCATTAGGTGACTTTTATAGTCTTTAGTAAAACTGAACTTGTGACAAAAACACAGACATCTTGGCACTAGGCTTATCTACAGACACTTGTAGCGGCTTCAGAAATATTCCTTTTTTTCTATATCGCAGAAAACAGCTGAAAAAGTACTTCAGATTTTAAAACTTTAAACAGCAAACAGTGTAGACTCTAATGGGATGTTGCACTTACAGTGTTCCTTGGTTCTACACTATTTGCCAACGTCGTTTTGTCAGTACAGTAAACCACTAATTGCAAGTTTATTATACAACTAAATTTTAGGTGATAGAGACAAGTTGTTGCTGAAAGCAAGATGAAAGTAAAACATGAAGCTCCTATAGGAGCTTCATGCTTTACTTTCATCTTGCTTTAAGCAATAACCAATAAGTCTAATTTGCAGTAGTCGTAATGGAGAGGTGATACTGTAATTGGTGAAGTAGTTTGGAAGCCTATAGGGATAACTGTCATCATACTTTGGGTGAGACTTTATAAACCAAAGTCCAATGTATCAGTGCACTGGGCATCCAAAAAGAACCAGAGAACTCAATAAAAAGAGTAGGGTATCGGTTCGCTCAGGTTTTCTGTATCCGCTCCTCTCTCTCTGGAGCCTCTAATTAGCCCATAGAAGGGGACGTTAACAAACAAACAAACTTACACTGACTATCCTATCACCAATAGTAAGCGAGCCTTCTTTAGCAGCATACGATCCTGGGTTGATTCGACTGATGTATAGGCCACTGTCAACATGAATGCCAATGTCTGAAATATTGTAATAAAACAAAACCGAATGAGTAAAACGTTAAACCCATTTACTATATAAGTACGCCTCTTTTTCCTCTATTTATTCCTACGATAAGAAAAGAAGTCCTTAGCTAGGAAGTTCTGGAAATGAATCATGGATGCCATTTCAAGTATTTTACCTGACAGAAGCTTGAAGTGGGCTGAAAGTAAAGCAGAACGCTCCTGAAAGATTCAGATTTTTTATGATTTTATGTCGTTTTAAAAGTATTCCAGTCATATTGCGATGTCCAGCTAATTATAGGTGGAGCAAGACCCTAGAGGCCCTTAATGCACTGTTTCTGGCACAAATCTGAAGGAGTATTCTGTTTTACTTTCAACTTGCTTTAAGTGATAACCTGTTTTCAAAACAAGAACAGGCTATGGGGTAATGGGCTATCCTTTTCTTTGGTAGGCTAGACTAAACTGATATTGCAAACAGTTTGGATTCAGATCAGATGCCATCTTACTATGTGTCTGATTAGGTTTCAAACTGTTTGACATATAAATTAGTTTCTTACATCAAATATCTAAATTATGCAAATTTGATAAATATTACAGTAGACAAATTTACAGCAGATAACTTAGCAACAGTAACAGGGTAAAAGCTGTTTTATTGGGGGGGGGGGGGGGGGGGGGGGGGAGATCAATAAACAACGCAGTAAAATAAACTCATCTAGCATAATGAGCAATGAGTCAATACAGGTGATATTTCTAGGTACGCCCTGAGCTAGAACCGCTCTCCAGAATTGAAAATACTAGGAACATTAAAATGACTCAAAGATAGTGTTATGACAGTTGTCAATAGAAACTATTATGGCAGTAAAATAGAAAAGTCTTGCTTTACCCAAATACTCCATATATAGGACTTAAATTTATTCCTCCTCTCTTTTTTTTTTAAATACAGTCATGAATATAAAAAAGAAAAACGTATGGTCGAGATCCTAGCAGATGGTAGCTTAAAGCAGGCTGAATGTAAAGCAGAATTTACTTCAATGCTAATTTTGAAGCAGCATCATTTCCTCGTTACTCTGTCAACTGATGACAAACCCGCCCAGTGAAGGCTGAATTTGTCATTCCTAGTCATATTTCATGATTCACTCAACAGATATGTTTAGAATAGACGATGGCAGCAGCTTGTATGAGAAAATTGTATGTCTCATATATAATATGGTGTGTAACTTCTGTAAGTACCAGCTGCTGTATAAGTCAACTATTACAATCACTATAAACCATTACCTCATAGTCTGTTTCTCGTTTTGAAGACAGGTGTCCATTTAAAGCAGGTTGAAAGTAAAGCAGAATGCGCCTACAGTTTACTTTCAGCCTACTTTAAGGTACCATCTACCAGGATATAGAAAATACTTCTTATGATATATATTAATAAGAACTATTTTCTTCAGTGGAGAAATTAGCTAAATGCGTAAAACGGGTTAAAAGAAAAATAACTTGCTGGTACTAAGGAAGATTGTTCAATAAAGAAAAATGAAAGTAAAGCAGAAAGCTCCTAAAGGAAGAAGGGGTAAAAAGGGGTCACTTTAGAAACCCCAATTTTTTCTCTAAATAAAAGCATGGCTTACCTTTGCCAGGTGGAATGTTAAACTGAACAGCCTGCCAGGACCTGGACGGGGAAATCTTTCGGCGTCTCACAACCTGCTGTAAAAATAACTCGTTTTCAATCCTTCTCCCAAATTCAATACCAAGCTGTAACATTTGAATCCTTTCCTCTTTCATTCATAATCCATGTTTTAACCCTTTCCTTCATATTAATGTCTTTTTACATCCTGGAAATGTCCTATCATGTTTACCTACTTTGTCTTGATAAAGGGCCATAGGAAACTTCTCAGGCACCTTTAACTGATCTGTTTAAAACATACTCATTACATTTGCAAACAGCCCTCTGATCATGGTCTACACTGTTTGCTGATTTAAAGCAGTATTTATTAAACTACTCAGAATCCCAAGTAGACTGGTTCATGTTTTGGCAACTAAAATGACCCACAAGGGAACCTAATAACCCACAAGAGATACATAGTGCTGAAAGAGTAAAAGATGGTTGATAATAGTAACCATATTTCTTGAACACTAAAGGCTATAAATGAAAGGGTTAAGACAGTTGCATTAAGCAGTCACCTGTCTTTAGATTGTTTCATGTTTCTTAAAAAACTCAATACTTTGCACAAAATTTACAGTACAATGTACCAAGTCATACCAATTTATTTCAACGATAATTATCCCACTAATCTTTGAAAACATCTCAAAAGTTACACTAGATCCGGGATTTAAGAAAACCACTACAACTTTGCAAAATTCAGCAGAGATAATACATTTGAGTAGGAAATAATGATTATTTTTTTCCCTAGGAGCCACAGATTTCACCTGTGATAGCAGATTCAATTAATATCTGGGGTGTTTTAAACAGAATATAAAATATAGAGAATTGCAGATCTGATATCTGTTAATCCGTGCATTTATATTAGATTCGAGTTTACTGAAACATTGAAAACCACAAACTCATTAATCACAATACCCGATCTTGAATGAACAGAGATACTAAGTTAACCCATTACCCAATAAATACGCCTTTTTACGCCTTTAATATATACCTTCTCTGAAGAAAATAACTCAACTTTATAGTCATAAATATGTACCATGGGAAATATTTTCGATTTTCTAACAGATTGTAGCTTAAAGCAGAATGAGCTTTAACCCATTACCATAAATACGCCTTCAATATATTCCTCCATTGAAGAAAATAGTTACAAGTTATACAGTCATGATAAGAAATATTTTCTTAACTCTAGCAGATTGTAGCTTAAAGCAGGCTGAAAGTAAAGCAGAATGCGCCTTAAGGCGCATTCTGCTTTACTTTCAACCTGCTTTAAGTGGTCACCTATTTTCAATATTAGAAACAGGCTATGGGGTAATGGGTTAAGAAATATGGACCTTGATTATCAGATTAGGATCTAAACTGTAACTGTTTGCCATGTGTATTCTCATCAAGAAAAGCATGTTTAACTCTTCTCATAATCTGAAGAACAACAGTGTTGAATAAAGGTGACAGCTTAAAGCAAAATGAAAGTAAAGCAGAAAGCTAGAAACTGTCTATTTTTTTTAATGAACAATTCCAATTTTCAATTAAGTTTAGTCTATTTATGACTTTCTAGGGTTGTTTCTTACACTATTTTGCAAAAAGACAAACAGTGCAGAATCTGCCTCTTATCTGGGACTACACTGTTTGCATATGACAAATCTAATCTCTACAAGTAGATGAGTATACTTGTCCCTAGTGTTGAATCTGTCAATAATAAGTTGACAGAAGTATTCAATTATAGACTGTATATATCTGGTTCCACTCCCATTACTGCTCTCCCTAGGTAAGGCAGAGTGAGGGGTTGGTCAACTCACCATATTCACAATGCCCGGGGGATTTCTGAGCAAGCCCACTGCATGTCTCTTGTCCACATTGTTCACCTCCTTGTTGTTGATACGTAACACTTGGTCATTCACTCTGAATATATATATCACTCAGTAAATGATAGCACTCCATACACAATTACTCTCAATAAAGTAACTAAATTACACTCGTCCTTGTGGCTTCGAAAATGCATATGTCAAGAAATGAAGCACTGTTGCATCGGTACAAATTGTGGTTGAGTTGAAGTGTTAGAATCAAAATAATAAATTAATACCAGTGTTTTATTGTGCAATCAAACACGGGTAGTTGTTAAGATGCTTGTAATTAAATCGCTTGACCTAAATTTGTCACTGTATTGCCAAATCACTTACTTCAGCTTCCCATCAGCAAGACTGCCTTTGGTCACATGACTAACGAATATGGAATTGTCATTAGGAAACTGTGGGTCATCTTTGCCACAAACTATCTCAAACCCTAGATCGTCCTTGTTCAAACCAACCTGAAATAGGAAACACAATCATACAGCAACTTAGGTATAGAAATCACTGAAAATTACCAAACGTGAACAGCATGCAACAGTTTATAACAGTGTTATACTGTGAAGATAGTAAATATTGGTTGTAGTTTTGGGACTCCATAGTTTTAATCTCTGAACAACAGTCAGTCCCTTACTGCTGTAGATTCAAGAGTGCCAAGAACAAAGACTGATATACATCAAAATAATTGAAAGCAAAAGCTAAAATCTGACCAATCAAAAGCTTGTGAACTGTCTCAAGACTCAACTTAAAAGCTTTACTGGGTATAACCTTGGACCCTGTATTTCTAATACAGCCACTAAACAGGGTATTCACTGTTTGCAATGCCTGAAGCATAGTTACTCACTGCTAAACCCTTTAAAATGAACATGCCTCATCTCCTAAAATCATCATCTACTTCAAATAACCTCCTTTTCCTTTTTCTTCACAGAAACAGCATCAGAGTGACAAACAGTTTAGATCTGGATCCAAACTGTTTGCAAAAGTCTCTAAAACTTATTCTTCCAGTATTAAAAGAGTTAACAGCTTGGAAAGCTAGCGCCTGTGGTTACAGGGTGAGACTAACCAGTTCAATGTCTATGGTCTCAGCCTCCCATTCCTGTAGGTCAGCGTCAATGGCCGAGTCACGACTGTGATTGTGTTCTACAGAGTTCAGTTGACTCTTCCTCGTCTCCTTGTCGTTTGACACCATCTCCCTATAATAACAGATAAAACAACACATCAACTCCAGCAAAATTAATACAGTCGAACTTCAATATCTCGAACTCGCTTAACTCTTAACTAACCAATATTTTGACACATGAATTACATTATTTCATGTTTGGTTAAGTCGAACATACCCGTAGTTCAAAGTTAAAACGTGGCTAAGCCCTATAATGACAAATAACATAACACATTAACTCAAGCAAAATTAATATACCCATTACTTCATGAATACTCCTGGCTCCAAGGTTATAAAGCTTTTGAATTGAGTCTGGAGTAGTTCTCAGGCATTTGATTGGTCAGATTTGAGCATAGGCTCAAATCTGACCAATCAAATGCTTGAGAACGATACTAGACTCAACTCAAAAGCTTTATAATCTTGGAGCCAGGAGTATTCATTTTACAAGGAAAGTCTACTCAACACCTAGAGGAAGTTCTGAACATTCTGCTTTACTTTCAACCTGCTTTAACACTTTACTCCCTGAAACCACAAATGGACAATTCTAGTTTTCAATTTAGTCCAGTCCATTTTGACTTTTAGGGTCGTTTTTGTACAATATATGTCAAAATGACAAACAGTGTAGACCTTGATCAGTGATCTCATTAAGAAGCCCTTTGAATAGGGTCTACACTGTTTGCATAGGACAAGTGTACTCAGCACAGGTACATTGTTTGCAAATGACGAGGGTTCAAAGAGTTAAGTAATCACCTGTCTTCAAAACTAAAAGCAGGCTATGGGGCAAAGGGTTAATTATAAACAAGAGTCTTCGTTCAAATGGTTGCTCAACAGATATGTTTGAATGTAGATCAATTAAAAATTCATTAGTATCCCCTACTGTTCTACCAAATGGCCAACATGTACTTGGCAGGAAATCAAGTCCTTCAATACACCACAGGTAAACTAAAATACAGTCAAACTTCGATATCTTCAACTCGCTATACTCGAACTATCAGATACTTCGACACATGAACTGCATTATTTCATGCTGGGTTAGGTCAAACATACCCATATTTCAAAGTTAAAACGTGGCTAAGCCATGTTTTAACTTTGAAATACAGATATGTTCGATTTAACCGAGTTCGAGATATCGAAGTTTGACTGTACTAGGAACTGCAGATCAGATACAGATCAGAAAAACACATATCATATACTTCCTGCTTGCTATATTTAGACTATATAGGAGTGTTGTGCTCTACCTCCACATATAGCAGCCACCTGCCTAAAACATCAAAGCTACCTTTTGAGTAGGCATAACAACAGTACTTGACCATGAAGGTGCAAAGATTTATTTCCCTTGGACTGTTAACTGTAAGCATTCAAACTTAAAAGTTCTGTCGTTGTTATATGAGTTTGATAGGGAACAGAATTTAACAAGCAGCCAAGATCGTGCATAGTCTTTAAATTCTAATGCAAACAGCACACAAATGGCCAAAATTTTAAATCCATGTCGTGCACTAGCATTTGTAAACAGTTTGAATCCAGATCAAACTTGGAATATGATCAGGATCTAATCAATTTGACACTCACATCAGTTTCTTTTAGTCAAAATGCCTACAACCTTTTTGTATGATACAAAGCAGGGCTCCAGATAAGAGGGGGTAAACTGAACAAATCCAACACATTCTCATTATTGCAGAACCAAATCCTACGGTGTCACTACTCATTAGAACTGTCTCGAAGAGACGATTCTAATGAGTATTGACACCATAGGGTTTAATGCAGAAATAAAGATTTTAGTTTTTGAAATACTCCTCTTATCTGGAGCTCTGACAAAGGCAGACAACTGTTTCAAGAAGGAAATATTTTGGCATCGAATGGGCTAGTGTGAAGCTAGGGAAATCTGGCTATTTTTTCAAGCAGACATCATTTTTCAGTTGTTGTAATGGATTATGAACAAGGAAGGATGAAAACCTTCACCACTGCTAAGCTCACTGCTTTTTTATTCAATGTGTTTAAGAGAGATAAAATCCTTATCACAAAATATCAAACCCTGCAGCCCAATTTTTCTCCAATCCTGTCAAGATAATGTTTCCTTTATCCTTTACTCTGTAAGCCTCTGCCTGACACAGACTTGATCAAACACCCAAAACCTATTCTATATAACAATGTAAGTCAGTCTGTGATTAAAATCAAAACTACTATGTAGCACAGTCATAACTTTAGGTATATCGAGAACAAATAAACTATTTTTAGACACTCAGCAGACGGATATTCTGAAGCAGACTATAATTTGAGCAGATGTTAGGGAAGACACAATTGCTATCAACTCTCCAATTAATGTCAGAACTTATCACAAGAAGATTTTTGCTACTCATATCCGAAGGCTATTAGTGATCATCTTGTTGTGAAGAGCCTCGCCAAGGATACGGGTTACGATGTCCAATTACATTATCTGTTACATGGCTATTATAAAACATAATCAACATTGATGAAAATGATTAACTATTTGAATGCTACCTGATAGGAGCCCTCTGATCAGGGTCTACACTGTTTGCCAATTTAGACCAGTATTTATTAAACTACCCCGAATTACAAGTAGACTTATTCATTGTTTTTTTAATAATAAGATCCACAAGGGAACCTAATTACCAGCTAGAGTTAAGCATGTTCTGTAACTGTCATCGGCAAAGTATGTTGTGCGAGTTGACTGAAACATCTAAACGTGTCAAACAGTTGTGATCCAGATGAGACCAGTTACCAGGTCTTACATCTGGATCCAAGCTAAATGCAGCAGGTATAACAAATTAACCAGTAAATCAGTAACTGTTACTGTTGTTGAGCTTCTTTCCCTATAGACATTAAGTTTCCATCATATTTAGACATTAAGTTTCTATCATATTTACTAGTTGTTTTATTGGAGTTATTGGACAGAAATCAAGCAGAGAAATAAAACTGCTAGCTGTAAAACAGTTATTACACAAGGCTTCAGATCATACAGTACAATAACACTTGTAATAGGCAACCACTCATATTAACCCAGTTATGTCTAGTGTCTGTTAACCCTTTCCCCCATAGAAGCGCCTTTTAGCGCATTAAGTTTATTCCTTCACTGAAGAAAATAGTTCCAATTTATACAGTCTTAAATATGTATCATACAAAATATTTTCTATATTCTAGCAGATGATAGCTTAAAGCAGGCTGGAAGTAAAGCAGAATGCGCTAAAGGCGCATTCTGCTTTACTTTCAACCTGCTTTAAGTGACCACCTATATTCAATACTAGAGACATGCTATGTGGGAAAGGGTTAAAGGGGACATTGGTAAGCAGTGTAGACCTTGGTGATATGCCTTGTCACATAGCATCTCAATAAGGGTCTGCATTGTTTGCTGTTGCAGCATATGAAATGTTCTGCTCTATGGAAAAAACATTGCAGTGTCCTTAGCTCACCATTCTGCTTTACTTTCAACCTGCTTTAAATGGTCACCTGTCTTCCAAACCAAAAACAGGCTATAGGGTAATGGGTTAAGAGACTTCCATGCTTATTTACAGAGCAATTGTTTATCATGTGATTTAGTTTACTACTTATCGAGTAAGACTGTGTGCTATATTACTGACAATAAACTGATCCACTTTATTTCACACGTCTGTCTTTGACTGTCAGATCTGATCAGATTGACTTGTTTTGGACAAGCCCCAAAGTACAACAACTGTTAAACTAATTTATACCCTCCCCCACTAACACTGGTTCCTGGCATCGAGTTTTAGCCCTTACCCTACTCTAATATTTTCTGCTTAACTATTGTAGTCTACTTTTAATTCTCAAATTCAGATTTTAGGCATTTTGGACAAAGAAACATTTATACAAATTTCAAACAGTATGGATGCTGATTTATTTAGCGTCTAATCTAGATCTAAACTGTTTGCAAATAATAGCCCAGTCATAGTAAGTACTCTAAGGTTTTAACTCTTTCAATACTTGGTAACAGTTGTCTGTCAAAAATGGTGTCTGCTAAATTTCTGAAATGGTTAAGTTTCCAATATATTTTCAGAAGCATGGTCTGAAATACAAACAGTTTGGATACTGATCATTCAGACACCATTGTGAGGCCTGATCTCGATCCAACACTGTTTGCAAAGGTAATCTGTAAGATGTAGAGCACAACTCCTGCCATAGTGCCATTTCTGATTTACTTTTAGCCTACTTTCAGCATCAACCTGTCTTATACACCGCTACAAGCTATTGGGAAAACTTCAAAGAGGTTAATATCTACTATTGTTGTGATTGGTTAAAATTTTACAGCAAATGCATACAAAACTTGTGATTAAGTGGTCAACTTAGGTCTCAAGGACAAAACCTCACAGGCTGATAGTATTTTGTGTGCCACTCGAATCACTTCACTACCACTTATAACAAGTGTCAATAGCATAAGCAGCCGCTACTGTTCTAGTGTTATCTACGCAAAAATCATACTATTACAGCCTTGCACACATAGTACAGTAACACCTCTCTAAAATGACCAGAAAGTTGTATTAATTAGTAAATGTTTGTGACAGGTGACTGCTTAAAGCAAGGTGACAGTAAAACAGAAAGCTCCTTAAGGAGCTTTCTGTTTTACTGTCACCTTGCTTTAAGCTGTCACCTGTATAGTATACAATCAATTAGCCTTTGTTTTAGTGGTCGTAATAGAGAGGTTTAACTGTTCAGTTATATTATATTCCAGTATTAAGTAGTCACTCACCATAAGATCAACTGCCAGTGTTTTACAGAAATGGTGCAATTCAATGCAGGATAAAAGTAATGCAGATAGCTCATACAGAAGCTTTTTGCATTACTTTTGCCCTGCATTAAGCAGTAGCCTATTTTAAGAAATATTAACACCAGCCCATTGAACTTATTTAAACACAGGTTTCATTGTATGTAGATACCAGAACTGCATAGATTAGCTTTTCTACGTTCAGGATATGTGTGGTCCTTTTCTAAGAAGTTCAATACTCTTTAAATGTTACCAACCTACGTCAAAACATGTACTGGTATATCTTTATGCAATCAAATTAGCAATTTATATCTTTGAGATCTGCTTATAATGAACAAGCAGTAATCCAATGCATCATTTATTTACTAAATGCATGATTTCTTTTCATCACCCAACAACCACACAATGTATGATGCATGACCAAAATCAAAACAGCTACATGTAACCCTGAACAAAATAGTTTTACATGTTTCTCTTTCAACACTTAGTAACTCTTGTGGGTTATTAGGTTCCCTTGTGGATCATTATAGTTACCAGAACATGAAACAGTCTACTTGGAATTCTAGGTAGTTTAATAAATACTGCTTTAAAGTAGCAACTGTGCAGACCCTGATCAGAGGGCTCCAGTAGGAGCCCTCTGATCTTGGTCTACATAGTTTGCAAATGTAATGGGTATATTTTAAACAAGTCCATGGTGTTGAAAGAGTTCAAGAGTTTTGCTTCTCTATTTGATACCTAAATACTTAATTATCAAACAGTGTAGACCCTGCAAATTAATGAGTATATTCTAAAGAGGTCCACATTGTTGAGAGAGTTAAGGCCTGCTATCACTTACTTTAACTCTTTGAGTTCCTTTAGTGCCTCTGTTTTCTGTTTCTTCATCTCGTCATAGTCACAGTGGGCCTGGATGAGATCACTGACGGCTCTGTCTCTGTCCCGACGTAAGTTGTCACACAGAGATCGTACACTGTCTCGTTCTAGCACAATCTTGTCTCGTTCACTCATTGCCCAATCTCTGCGACTCTTAGCTATCTCAGCCTCATGCAGTCCCTCTGAAAACAGGAATATGTAAAGCTCCAGACATAGAATTATACACAAATGGAATCGCAAGCCGAAGAAAAAAGTCTTGTTTTGACCCACAGCATTCCAGGATAATGTGGTCATATGACAATGTTTGACGTCATTTGTGCCATCTTTGTTAATATTTATTGCTCATTTGGTCAAAATACTGAATTGGTACAATTTGAGGCATTCATATCAATAATCAAGGGTGGGGTGGGGGGATAACTTCTCAATGTTTTAACATTTCCAAAGAAGTATTTGTTTAGTAAGTTTGTGGTTTGATTTACCTAGATGTTTCTGCAAACTTTGGGCTAATTGCACAATAAGTGTTTGTAGTGTCTTAGAGTTGTTTCTGAAGATGCTTGGTGACTTAACCCATTACCCCATAGCCTTTTTCTACTTTTGAAGATATGTGACAACTTAAAGCAGGTTGAAAGTAAAGCAGAATGTGCCTTAAGGCGCATTCTGCTTTACTTTCAGCCTGCTTTAAGCTATTACCTGCTTGAATATAGAAAATATTTCGGATGATTTTTATTTGTTATAATATAAACTATTTTCTTCAGAAGAGGAACTAATTAAAAGCGTAAAAAGGTGTATTTATGGGGTAATGGGTTAAACAGTTACTTACCTTCGAGATCTAGCTGAATTTTGTCAATCAAGACTTACCTTCGAGATCTAGCTGTATTTTGTCAATCTGCTTCTTCAGATGCTCTGTTTCCTTGTTGACCTGGTCCATTTTATCTGCCTTCTCCTTCTGTACCTGACACAAAACAGGAAATACGGTAACTAGGATAAAAGACATTATAGGAAAATTGGGCTTTGAACAATAAAACTGAAGAAAAAGTATTTTCTTTTATCTAAGCAGATTGTAGCTTAAAGCAGATTAAAAGTAGAGCAGAATGTGCCTTCAGGCACATTTTTGCTTTACTTTCAACCTGCTTTAAGTGGTCACCTGCCTTCAAAACAAGAAACAGGATATGAGGTAAATTCGGTAATGGAGTTCTCTGCCACTTGTCTTTAACTCTTTCAACCCCATGGACCTGTTTAAATATACGCATTACATTTGAAAACAGTGTTGACCCTGATCAGAGGGCCCTCTGATCAGGGTCTTCACTATTTTCTAATTTAGACCAGTATTTCTTAAATTACTCAGAACTCCAAGGAGACTGGTTCATATTTGGGCAACTTAAATGATCCACAAGGGAATCTAATAACCCACAAGAGTTACTGAGTGTTGAAAGAGTCTTTAGAAGTAAAGTTTGAACACATACCTGTTCTCGTTCGTATTTTTCCTTCAGTATTCGATCCCTGTCCTGCATGGCTTCTTGTCTCTCCTTGCGGGCGATATCCCGCTCATGAATAGATCGCTCATACTCCTTTTTATAATCATCCTTTTCTTTCTCTGTTGCATTTTGCTTGTTAAGGACGTCATTGTATTTATCACTGATTTCATTCTTTTCTTTAACTGCCTTATCCCTGTCTTGCAGGGCGGCGGTTATTTCACGTTTAAGAGTCTCTACCTCGTCTTGGCCCGTTTTCCTTTCTTTCAACAGTTGCTCAATCTTTTTAGCACCACTTGCAACTTTCTCCTGTAACTGTTCAATCTCTTCATGTACTTGGTGTCGTTCTGACATCACTAGTGAATATTCCCGTAATGCTGCATCGCGGTCTTTTTGCACAATTTCTAATTCTTTCTTAGCCCTAAGTTCACTGGCTAAAGCCTGGTTCATTTCTTTCATGAAGTTTTCTCTTTGCTGAGTGACTTTTATTAATTCTTCACTGAGGTCATTACGTTCATGTAGCACTTGGTCCCAGTTGCGTATTGCAGCGGTACACTGCTGTTTGAGTCCATTTCGCTCCAAGATTGCTGAATCACGCTCATTACATACAATCTCATACTGCTTCTTCAACTGACAGTTTTCCTGCTGAGCGTTTTCAGTTTTAGTTTTTAAAGTACTGTGTTGGTTGACTAGGTCTGCGTATCTCTCTCTCAGAGCATCAAACTCCTGTTTCGTTCTGTCATATATATCCAAGGCATCTATCACTTCATTGGAACCTGTTTTACTGATCATATCACGATTGTGCTTTCTTAATTCCGCCATTTCTTGTTTGTCTTCGTCACGCAACTTTCTTAAACTTTTCACTTCCTGTTCCATGTGTTTATTCTGTGCCATTAAATCATTGTTTTGAATACGTATAATATCCGCTTCCTCTCTAGTCTTGTGAAGCTGACCGAGAGTGGACACGTAACTCTGACGATAAGAATCTGATTCTTTCATCACAGCCTCGTAGCGCTTGGTGTTATCGGTCTGCTGCATTTTCAAGGCCTGTAACTCTGACATGGCTCTTTCACACTGTGACTTCAGCCAATCATAATCCCTGTTATGTTCACTATGACTACTCTCACCGTTAATGCCATGCTTATAGCGCTGGCGTAATTGTTTATTTTTAGTCCCCGATATGTGATGTGAAGCACCATGAGGGTTGTCGGTAATCACAGGTTCTTGAAAGTCATATTCATAGGACGGTATGATACGAGTATACGTAGACTTGAGATCTTGCGATCTTGTGTCAACTGAAATGAAACAAAACACATATTATTTATACAGTCATTCATTTATCACTCATGCAAAATAAAACAATGACTCACAAACCATTCTCCTGTAATAACAGGGCTCTAGATAAGGGGGAGTAAACTGCACAAATCCAAACTTTTCTCACTTGTTTTAGCACTTAAACCTATGGTGTTACTACTCATTAGAATCGTCTCTTTGAGAGGATTCTAATGAGTAGTGACACCATAGGGTTTAAAGCAGTAATAAAGATTTTAGTTTTTGAAATACTCCCATTATCTGGAGCCCTAGTAATATTGACTGCTTTGAAATTGAACTCAGCAACATCTGTCAAATTGAAGGAACCTAAAGATGAGTGTCAAACATTTTGGAATCAGACCAGTTGTCACTATCTGACCTGAGTTCAAGCTGATAGCAAATGCAAGTTCAAATGACTGCTCAACAGAAGTTTAACCCTTTACCCCATAGCCTGTTTCTAGTTTTGACTACGAATAACTACTTAAAGCAGGCTTCATTTTCAGCCTACTTAACTTACTTTCATCCTGCTTCAGCTGCCTCAGTCTGCTAGGATATAGAAAATATTTCTTCTATCACATATGCAACAGGAAACATTTTCTTCAAAGGAGGAATAAATTAATGGCGTAAAAAGGTGTATTTAATGGGTAATGGGTTAATTAACTATATACAAAGTTCTCATACATAAACAGCCAGTCTGTATACAAGCTGTCACATGTTTAATTACTCCATAATAATTCTAAATCCAAACTGTATACACAGTAAGATTTGCCTTGTCACATATAGCCCACTCATAAATCAATTCACTATTCTCCTTACCATGTTCCCGTGATATCCCACCAATAGTAAGAAAGTATCAATCAACCACTTACTCTGACCACCAATTCATTAATTATTTACACGCTCACACTGCTGCGAAATCCTGATTCCGAATGCAAAACAGTTTAGATCCAGATGAGACTCTGAGTTACCCATCGTCTCATCAGGATCACTTCTGTTTGACACTCTTGACAATATTTTGAAAAGTAATTTCAGAAAAATTCAAATTTAAGATCGTTAGTAGAAGACAATCAATGTAGACAACAATATTACCAAGCGTACAAAGAGTTAATGTGACCAGCCATTCATTAACAGTTTTGTACCAGCTGCACTTGGAAGGCGTAAGTACTTGTATATTTATGTCAAACTGATCTATTTTTGTTTGCCTAATTTCTATATCCAACCCTGGCTCATATTTTCCCCTGCTTCGCTACCTTTCTATATACTATCAACACTTAATGCTTATATCAGCTGGCAATAGGTACACCACTGCTATTTTCATCATAATCTGCTCTTTTAAACCCTTTCTGTGCTGAGAACAAGTTATTACATCATTTGCAAACAGTGAAGACCCTGATCAGAGGGCTTCTGAAGAAGCCCTCTGGTCAGGGTCTGCACTGTTTGCTATACATAATAGCTGGAACACATCCCTTAAGAGGCAACACATACTGAACATTTTTCAAATACGGAAGATTCCATTTGAACAGTCCACAATTTAAGAGTTAAATCCTTTTTCGAGTGGAAGATTCTATTGGGGGTATCTTATCACTACACAAACAAATTGTGTCCAATCATAAATGACTTAACATTATCGATTGTATACTATTCCTCAGAAATATCC
The DNA here is from genome assembly GCA_922989275.2 of Gari tellinella. Taxonomy (NCBI): domain Eukaryota; kingdom Metazoa; phylum Mollusca; class Bivalvia; order Cardiida; family Psammobiidae; genus Gari; species Gari tellinella. The sequence continues at coordinate 79,949,757 of OV277856.1, forward strand.
ACAAACGTGTAACAACAATCCATTAACCTTGGCTCATCACAAGAACCTCTTATCTGGGTCTACACTGAGTGTGAATTAGGTAAAAGTTTTCTAGTAATGCCAAGATAAGCCATTGTCTCACTGATCTTGAAGTAACTGGTATTCACAGGTTTCGCCAGCCGCAAAAGCAGGCTGGATAATGTGTAGACAGAATCAAACCTGCATTGAGAAACAATCCAAATGAAAGATGCAGGTATCTGTAAAACAGGTGGGTGCTTTAAATGCATGGCAAAAGTTAAACAGAAAGCTCCTTCAGGAGCTTCCTTCAGGAGCTTTCTGTTTTACTTTTACCCTGCATAAAACACCAATCTGTTTTAATAGATAATAATGTTTATTTAAATAATACACCTATACCGGTAGTCAATAAATGTCAGGTAGACTGTACTCTCCACATCTGTCACCTCGGCCTTGGATTCAGCTTTGTCAATAACTAGTGTGTGTATGTAGTTCAATCATCTTTCCATGATGACAAATCAAGACTGGTAGGCATAAGAATCAATTACTTGCGTTATTTTCTATAGCAGAATTAACAGAACCATTCTTATCTGTAAATCATTTCCACATCTAAATATTACATTACTTTCATAGCTGTCTTCTCAACTATTATGCTATGAGATAAAGGGTTAAGCTGCTATTCAGTACAATACCCAGTTAACCTGTCTTTTATATAGGCAGTAGCTAAATATTATATTTATTTTAATATTAATTAATTTTATATTCTTTGATAACCTAGCTGTACTCTTCTTCAAAGAAAGGTCTCCTAATACAGGTTAATGACTGTAAATATTCAAAATCAAAAAGCCATAAATGCTAAATTTAGACAAGCCATTTGTCATAATTATTGATGTATTACCTGTAATTACACAACTCTGTGAACACTGAATCAAATACAGTGTCTGCTCAAAATGATGTCTGCTTTTATTCTGAAAATAACTCTTTCTTCTCTATATAATTATGCAGAAATGACAAATGTGGCAAATAGTCTTGACCAAAACAGTTTACAAATTGTAAGTCAAATCTTTGCAAGCATCTGAGTTTTAAAACATACTGGTAATGAAACGACCGTCCAAAACCTTGTTTATACATCGTTTTCACATTAAATTGTACCACATGACGAACATCAAAACAAAACATAACTATAAACAACCTTCAAACATCAACATTGCTGCTGTAAAAAGTAATGCCTCCTTTACACATATGAAAACAGAAGATACGAAACTCCCCTTAAAATGTAAACAAGATGTAAACATTAGATCCAGACATCAGGTGAAGAGTTGCATCATATGCAATCTGGATCATATTGACTTGAAAATCAACAATTTGAAGGCCAAGCTTCCATATCGTAATCATTAACACTCTGAGCTCTAAGTAGCTAATGTGGCTTATTAGGTTCCCTTGTGGGCCTTTTTAGTTACCAAAAACATGAACCAGTCTACTTGGAATTCTGGGTACCGTAGTTTAATAAATACTGCTCTAAATTAACAAACAAAGTAGACCCTGATCAGAGGGCTCCTATAGGAGCCCTCTGATCTGGGTCTACAATGTTTGTGAATGTATATAATGAGTTTATATATATTTTTAAACAGGTCCACAATGTTGAAAGAGTAAACATGTTAACAAGATGTAAAGATTAGATCCAGACATGATGAACAATTGAATCACATGCAATACAGATCACATTGACTTGAACATCTCAGCAATTTCAAGGCCAATTAAACTTCCATATTGTAATCATTACCTCTTTGAACACCAAGTTAAAAGTTTTTCTACATTCTCAAATATAACTTTCCCAAATTTCTTTTAAGACTAGTATCAGCATGTCAAACAGTTTAGATCTTGATAATGCATAAAGCAGCATCTCATCTGGATCTAAACTGTTTGCAAAGGTTATCATGGTTTTGCCATTACTGTGCAGAGTTCATTCATTGCTAAAGTGTATGGAAAGTGTTACAGCACCTATATATTATACTAGGTCGGGACAAATTTATAAACAGAATTCTTTGAAAACAGTGAAGACTTAAATCCTAAAGGAGTCCTCTAATCAGGCCTACTTTAAGCAAAACTAGAGATATACATGTATGTCGAAAGCTCCAAAAGAACTTGTCTGCATTACTTTTGACGTGCATTTAGCTGCAATTTGTTCATGAAGCTTTCTAACGATTTGTTCTATCTAAACAAAACATGGGTTAAGATTCAAAGCTAAAACAGAGGTTGTCAGTATGTAGAACGGATTGAGTGTTTTGAAGATATCAACTCTTTGCAAGCTAGCGGCGGATATATCTGCCACAGTCATAACCTTTGCAAACAGTTTGGATCCAGATGAGACGCCGCATTACACGCCGCGTAATGCGGCGTCTCATCAGGATCCAAACTGTTTGCCATTCTGACCCTGAATTTAAAAGAAATTTTGAAAAATTCTAATTTTAGAACAAAAGCAGACGACAATTGTTGCAGACGAAAAAATAACCCAGCATGCAAAGAGTTATATAAACCATGAAATGTAGGACTTCCTTCTCACCATGAGTCTCGTCTACCTGGCAAGGGCGGTCAAGTCTGATGAGCACTGATTCTAATCTAATTCAGATAAATACTGAACCATGTTTTAGATATGCATCAAATTAAACTTGGATTAAGCATTGCTGGTAGAACAAGAGCAGAACAAAATGTGGTAACCTGTGATTGCAGAACTTCTGCACATCAATCTTTGAATCAGAGAAGCCAGGACAGCTAAACAGAAACAGTAAAAACTGGATACTTCAAACTCGTTTAAGTCGACATGTATATATCCATATTTCATAAGTTGAATTTCGTTAACTCAATCTTGCTTAAGTCAAGAATACCCATATTTCAATGTTAAAACATGGCTAAGCCATGTTTTAACATTGAAATATGGGTAAGTTGGACTTTTAAAAAGCAAGTTTGAAGTGTCACGTTTGGACTGTACTCCCAACTGTACAGGCCTATGTTGTGGAGAGCAGCTGGAAATCACATTATCACCACTAGATCAAATAGCTCTTGGATCTAATTTTATCCATACTACTTAACTGGAGTTATAATCAGTTTTTTATTCACTGTTTTAGCCCATTGCATTTTAGATTTTTTACATAATTATAGCTAAGATTCATCATTTTCCAGCGTCAGCATTTTCATCATACAGTCAGGCCTGTGTCCTGTACAAGTATATATAACCCATTTGCCCACAGTGGATTCTTCCATGTTTATATATTGGATTAATCCATTTTTTTAAGGTGTGCCAGGTCTAAATTTTTATTTTGTTTTATACTGAAATTCCTATCAGCAAACAGTGTAGATTCTAATTAGCAGCCGCATAATGCCTATGTCCCATTAATAATGGGTAAATTCATTAAAGAAGCAAGGACACCTGTAGAAGATGACTACATGTATACTTATTGCAGGACAATGCTTGTTTGTTTGTTAACATCCGTTTCAGCCATTTATGTGCTAAGTGGACGTCCAATAGAGAGGGAAGCGGATACAGAAAACCTAGGTGCGATGCCCTACTCTTATTATTGACAGACTTTTGGATATCCAGTGTAAATTTTAAGCACCAATACATCGGACCTTGGTTAAAAAAGTCTCATCTTAAGGACCTGGGACGGCTAGGGATCGAACTCACAACCCCTGACAGGACAATGTAAATGCCTGCTTGATGAGACACAAAGGTAATGACCAAACAGAAGATTATTCAAGACTCTTCTGGTTGGTAGTAGTTACAACACCAATTTTACTCAAATATTTACTTACATGAGGCAGATTCTAACTATTTGACACTCTAGACTATCAAAAATTTAATATGAAATTTCATAAAATTCTACTCTTAGAACAGTAACTGTTGCAGATGACATTTATTGTAGATGCCCAACCCTAAGCATTTTAATTATATTAAAGAAATATATAAGGTTTAATTAAGACTAATGTACACATTTCAGAGTTACCTCCCATGCATCACATGTCCAATATCAAAATCAGCAACAGTTGACAAATTGTATTTCTCTTTGTCAATAATAGTTTGGTACAGAAAAGTTATTTTACATTAACCACTCAAAGGTTTATCTGTTGAAAAGTTGGTTACCACTTAGAGAAGGGTTAATGTAAAGCAGAAATCTCCTGTATGAGCTGTCTGCTTTACTTTCATGCAACAGCTTTATAAGAAACTACCTGTCCTTAACATTTTCAGTGATTTTTTGTGCCAATATTAACCCTTTCCTCCCTGAACCCCAAAAAGAAAAATTCTAGTTTTCAATTTAGTCTAGTCCAGTTTTGACTATTCAGGGTTGGTTTTTACAATATACAGGTATGTCAAAAGGACAAGACATGTTCTCCTCACAGTTCAGTTACACTGTTTACAAATGACGCAGATAATTACGTGACTAGGGTTCAAAGAGCTAAATATTATAATCAGGTTAGTCAGTTAAATGTCTACTAGTATATCTGCTTCTTTTGTTTTCAGCGTTAATGTTCTCAAAAGCTGCTACCCTGACAAACAACATGATACTTCATAAAAGTACCTATAAACTTTAAAGCAATTAATAACAATTATCAATTTGGCTTAGCATCGATTTCAATTATTTGATCATGTGGCTTGAAAGGATTAACTGTGATTAGCTGCAAGCTATACAGTCATAACAAACCTTTAACCCATTGTATGCTGGGTAATATTTGGCGGCCATTTTAAAATGTCGTCTGCAGCGGGTATAACTCAAATATTTGCAAAAGATTTTAGCAGTTTCTGATAGAATACTAAACTAGCTGCAAACAGTTTTGATCTCAGATCAGGCCCCACAGATCAAAACTGTTTGCCTAGAGGTACACCTAAAAGTGTATCCCGCATAACATGGGTTAAAAGAAGATGCATAAACAGTCTTAAATGACTGTTGTAAGTTTATACAACTCCTAAACTCATACAACTTTTTATGCCTTTAATTTATTCCTTCACTGAAGAAAAATAAATCCACTTCATCAATCATGAATTAGCATCGTAAGAAATATTTCCTATACATTAGCAGATGGTAGCTTAAAGCTGAACTACAAAGTAAAGGAGAGTGTTTCTTGATGCCTAACTTTAAGTAGCCATCTGATTTCAATACTGACAAGATAGGGGAAGGGTTAAACAAAATCAATGCAAAGGAAACTTTGGAAGTTATTAGCATTACTCTTTGCCCTGCTGTAATAACCGCCTGTATTTACAGATATCTACATGTATTCTTCTTCAACAAATGGTTACTTAACCCACTACCCAATAGCCTGTTTGTAGTTATGAAGACATATCACCACTTAAAGCAGATTAAAAGTAAAGCAAAATGTGCCTAATATTCCATCACCTAACAATGAAGACTTAACAAAGCATGGCAGTTCAGGCCCCATGGTTATAAAAAGTTTGAGTTGAGTATATGATTGTTCTCAAGCATTTGATTGGTTAGATTTGAGCTTTTGCTAGCAAAAGCTCAAATCTAACCAATCAAATGCTTGAGAACGATCTCAGACTCAACTCAAAAGTTTAATAACATTAGACCCTGATTTACACTGATTAACAAACTTACAGTCTAGCAAATTTATTCAAGTATAGAAAGACGATCAAGGTCTATGTAATTTTCCATGCAATTAATCTTAAATACAGCAGTTGCTCACAGCTATTGACTGAATTAATCACCGATAGTCCACCAGATAAACACAATGAAACTATAAAAGTCGCTGAACTGCAAAAGTGCATGGGAAAAGCAGCAAGTACTATGTTAACTGTACCAATCACCGTCTACCATCAAACAAACCTTCATCCACAACAATCAGTTAAGAAACATGAGTGTTTTAATGACAGGTGGCTGTATACTGCAGGATAAGTGTAGAGCAGAGAGCGGCTAAAAGAGCTTTCTGCATTATTTTTGTGCTGCAATAAGCAACTGATTGTCTTGAAAGGTCTCTTATGCTTCGTCATTGAATGATTGCGCAATAGTTAGGTGTGCTTGTATTTTTGGCAAGCAAACTCAATCTAGATTATAAACACCTTCGCCTGTACTAGCTGATCTTAAAGTTGGCTTCTATTTTAGACTGAAAGTTCGAAACAACACGTTTCACTCCTACCAACTTAATCGATGCACTGTATTATTATTATTATTCCATACAGATTTTTTTGGAAATGGAATGTTCCATTAATACTTATTTGGTTGTTGTGGTTTAGCCTGCCTTTTACATTAAGATTCTATCAAGACATCATCCCATACAAAAGAACCATCTGTGATGTTGTCGTTCTTTAATCCTTTACTCTATAGCATGCTTCTAGTCATCAAGATAGTAGACCACTTAAAGCAGGTTGAAAGTATAGCTGAATGTGCCTTATGGCACATTCTGGTTTACTTTCAGCCTGCTTTAAGCTACTATCCGCTAGAATATAGGAATATTTGCTATGATACATATTTATGACTTATATAAATATCAATAACTAGTTTCTTCATTGGAGAAATATAAACTGGAAAACAGCAAGATGAAGAGTAAGAAGAGGGACCCGAAAGCTCCACTGTTGAGGAAAGGGTTCACATAAATTTGACTGGTATTAAACTTTGTTAACAAAGACCTATTTCTATTGTGAAAAAGATTTTGTTGCTACACTGTCTGTTTGCAAGGAAGGCAGAAATTAATCTTTGGAGCAATAGGGAAATAATTATTGAAAGTAAGTTTTCAGATGGGGTTATTGACTGTGGTTCCTCAGTCACAAATCCTGTTACAAGAGTGCAACTTTCATCATTCTGTCCTAACAGTTTGGTTCAAGATCTACAAATACATGGTGTCTAAGCTGATGATACTTGAACTGTGTAATACACTGCCTAATCTAGATTTTCCAATGACAGTTTTCTAAAATGAATAGTGATGAAACTGCTCCAAGAATAACCCTTTCCTCCCATATAAGTTCCATTAGGACGGCTTCACCCCTTCCTCCTTGTAAGTACATGTATCAGGAAATGAATACTTATTAATGCTGCTAAAAGAAAGACAAATAAGTAAAGCAGAATGCTCCTACAGGAGCTTTCTGCTTTACTTTCATTTTGCTTTAAGCAATATCCTGCCTTAAACGCAGATGTATATGAGTGATTTGCAAGGGTTACTGTAGAGAACAAACCCTGAAAGTTGCGGCTGACTACGTACATGCCCAATTGCCCATCATACAGAAGGTGAAGCAGTTCATATTTTTTGCAGAGTAAGCTTTTCTCGACCCAACAACTTCAGCCTTTTTATTACACAAATTATTTCATGTCATAAATGCTACTTCAATATACAGTCAAACCTGTATTGAGCAACCAATCAGAATGATGTAGAAGCTTTAAGACTGGGGTAGGCTTAATGCAGAAGGAAAGTAATGATGATTAAAGCTCTTTGGGGACATATCTACAATACCTTTGTACTGCAATAAGCATCCATCTCTGTATAGGAGATCTCTAGAGTTCTACACTAAAACATCCCCCAACTCTGAGGTTTGAATGTACTCCAACTTGAAGTGCATGACTGACATTTGGCCAAGAAACTAAGTACAGTAAAACCTCTCTATTACAACCACTAAAACAAGGCTAATGAAAAGACAAGTGACTGCTTAAAGCAAGGTGAATGTAAAACAGAAAACTCTTAAAGTAGCTTTCTGTTTCACGTTCACATTGCATTAAGCAGTCACCTGCTTTAAACACCTGGTAATTAATACAATTTAGTGGTCGTAATAGAGAGGTTTTACTGTATAAGTCAACCTGATGTCAAGCAGCTTCTAAAGAAGATGGTCTAAGCATTAATTTACACATGACAGCTTAATACAGGACACAAGTTCAGCAAGAAGCTCCTTTAGGAGCTTTCGACTTTACTTTTGACCTGCATTAATCAATAACCTGTCTTTAGACAGTATCCATGACACTTCAATTAAAGGTAGTTTAACATATAAGCTTCCCTGTAAACAGTATGTTTTTAACACTAATACTGCTGGAACTAACACACAAATCCTATGCAAACAGTGTAGACCAATTTTAGAGGACTCCTATAGGATCCCTCTGATCTGGGTCTGCACTGCTTGTCAAACTTGTATGTATTTTGGGGACAAATCCGCTGAGAGTCAAAATAAATTGGTCATTTAACAGGAAATAGACAAGTTCATTTGAAAATTGAGCCATGCAAGGGTTAGACTGTTTCAAACTGCACTAAGATGAGAGGGTTACAACACTTCAATAACAATACCGCTGTACAGGTACCCTACCAAAGGCAATACCCCTATCCATTGCTGTGTCCAAGAACATTAAATTTGCAAACACTGTGGATCCTGATCACTAATGTTGTTTTTTATTATGCTGAAATGCTTTAAATAATTTTCAGCAGACAATGTTTTGGTTGTGAAAAGGTTAATGATTGGAAAAGGCTGTTGAACTCACAGAACGCTAAATGAAAGTTGAAGCTGAGTTTTACTCAAATTGTCTTCTGCTCATTTTCAATTCTAACAAAATTGGGTTTTTTCCTCCACATTTGCAATACGTACAGTGCTCCCTCTCTACAACAACACCCAATTGGACACAAAGATTCTGTGTGTTGTTCAGGAGTTGTTTTAGGGAGGGAAACTTGGTTAAATTGCAAACAGCTTGAATCTAGAGCAGACGCCGCGAAACACGGCGTCTGATCTGGATTCAAGCTGTTTGTCACCCATCATTATATTTTTTCTGTTAAAATCTCCAATATGTGCCTTTGAGAAAAACAGCAAACGGCAATGTTAAGTAGAAGATATTACGTGAAAAGCTTGGGCAACAGCGGCAGAGGGAATCATTGTTGGAAGGGCTGTTTTAGGGAGGGATCACTGTAGTCTAGATCCTTAATTTTGTAGTGTTGATTTTGAGCCAAACTATAGCAAAGTTTTTATTACTGACTTCCTATGTTCAAAAGAGATTCATCTTTTCCATCACTTTTTGCATAGACTTCACAGTCTAATTGTAAAGGAGCTTTGATCCTCTGATCAGATATCAAATCTATGGCATATATCCTATATAGACCATGACTATATGACATATATCCTATATAGACCATGACTATTCATATATTATAAGAAATATCACACTCTTTGAATCATTTGTAAATGCTGTCTGCCTTATTCTAAAGTTATAGAGTATTCTCTATGTCTATAAAAGATATATGAACTGATGTAGACCCCCAATAAATTAGCCTTTAATTGTTTTGATACTGAATGCTTGTTTTTGCAGAATTAATTTGTAAGATATATATGAAGCATGTATCAACAACCATTTGAAAGTGTAGAGGGTTCCTGAAGGAGCTCTCTAATCAAGATCTGCACCGACAAGTAGAGGGTTTCTGAAGGAGCTCTCTAATCAAGATTTGCACTGACAAGTAGAGGGTTCCTGAAGGAGCTCTCTAATCGAGATCTGCACTGACTGGATTTTTTTTAAAAATATCTATTTTGAGGTCACCTCCCTCAAGAACAAAGGTGTAAATTGGTCATATTTCAAAGTTAGTCCATTTGAAACACCAGTAACATTAAGGGTTCAGGGCTAAGTTGAGTATTTCAAACAATAAATTTTTTATTTATACTTTAAACCCTATGGTGTCACTACTCATAGGAATCGTCTCGAAGAGACGATTCTAATGAGTAGTAACACCATAGGATTTGGTGCCGATATGAAAGCAAAAATGTTGGATTTGTTCTGTTTACTCCCTCTTATCTAAGTTCTATCATAAAAAGTGTACTTGGCAGATGCAGAAGGTGAACTTTGTGATAAAACATTCACAAAGCAGCTTCTCAGCACAATCAATTTGGCTCCTACCTTGCTATTAATTAATAAATGAGTCTTGAATGCTTATAACTAATAACTAGATCACAGTAAAAAAAGAAAAATCCCACAGAAGCAGTCTCATCAAATATCTGAACTCTTTCGGGTGCTAATAGACAATGACTTGAAATACTTAGCCAAAGGTTTAATTGTATCCAGATATGATGTCATATTTTGCTACTGAGACAATAATTCATTTAAAGATATCACATGACCAAGCTTGGGTGGTAACACCTACCCCCGTATATAGTTTGAGTCAAAGCATGCAGAGCATGCACTAACAGTGGTAGCGTCTAGGCAAAGAATCATTCAGGCGTCTCAAGTGAGGCCCGCACCTAATATTTGATAGCTTGGTTAGTAAAACCCATAGAAAAACCTATTGATATCTATTATGTAAGGGCCTCTATTCAAAGCTGAGCCATTGCCTGAAGACTTTTCTCATGCTGTATACCGGTATATACCTGTATTTTGACACCAACTAAAGAATGGAGGGTGAATCAATGAAAGGACTGGCTGGATGTCTTTATTAATTACAGTATTTTTATTTCTGAAAAGTTGGAAGGATATTTAATTCAATCCATTACTCCATTGCCTGTTTCTAGTTTTGAAAACAGGTGACCACTTATAAAGCAGGTTGAAAGTAAACTTGCTTTACGCTATCATCTGTCTTCTATACTGAAAATGATTAACTCTTTCCTCCCTGAAACTTTTAATGGACAATTCCAGTTTCCATTTTAGTCTAGTTCATTTCTGACTTTTAAGGGATGTTTTTGTCAATGTTTGGCATTATAACAAACAGTGAAGACCCTGATCAGAGGGCTCCTTTCGGAGCCCTCTGATCTGGGTCTTCACTGTTTGCACAGGACAAGTGTACTATTCACATGTACACTGTTTGAAAAGAACGCCTATATGCGGGACTAGGGTTCAAACGGTTAAGCTATGGGGGGAAGGGTTAAAGTTACACACAAGTCAGCCTACCAACTTACTTCTTCCAACAAAATAAAGTAGAATTAGTACCACTTTCTATTCTTCCTTTCAATAGTCACGTTTTACAATAAATGACAATGTACATCATGTCAGACATCTTCACAAACACACACACACATTTGGGAAAACCGCACTATCCCTCACTTTGACAAGAACAAATTGTAGAATATCTCATTACTGTAATATATCCCAAAGTCACTTTGAAAATTCCACAGTGAATACTTTTGTGTCCTAGGAATATTAATACTGTTCGCAAACAAAACCTGCAGGATTTAAATCTTAGTCTGTGTCGCTATCTTGGTGACTATTTGTAGATAATGGAGTCGATAGGCTTTGTTTATGAAATGCCTTTACGATAATTGGTATGCTTCCCTACTGTAATTGGACATCAACTATTTATCTTTAAACCTTTGCATGCTGGGTATTTTTTTTCGTCTAAAACAATTTGTCGTCTGCTATCGTTCTAAAATTAGAATTTTCAAAATTTCTTTTAAATTCAGGATCAGAATGGCAAACAGTTTGGATCCTAATGAGACGCCGCGTTACGCGGCGTCTCATCTGGATCCAATCTGTTTGCAGATATTATCACTATGGCAGGTATATCTTAAACCTTTCCTATGCTACAAACCAGTGTATCTATATTTTATGCAAACAGTGTAAACCCTGATTACAGGATTCTTAATTCAGAGTCTGCACTGTTTGTTTTACATTCATTTTTCTGTAATATTTTCTATTTACAGTCCTCAAAATCAACAAATCTGTCATTTTTGAGAAGTGGAATAGTCCATATAAACATTTCAGCATATACAGGATTAAAATTTGAGTTGGCTGTAAACATGTAAAGATTATTAGCTCACAATACAATGTGACCCAATAGAAGTCTTGGGCTGCCATTGTGTAGGCTGAAAAGTGATATGACAAGGCGGCTTGTAGTGTTTCTTCCCTGTCAATAACCAGCCTTACAACACAAACACCTTACTTATTCTACCCCACTACTACAGTTTAATTCTCTCATTGGGCTAAATAACCTATTACCCCATAAATACATATTTTTACGCATCAAATTTTTCATTCCACTGATGAAAATAGTTCCACTTAATGAATGTGAATCATAGGAAATATATATTCTGTATTCTAGCAGATGATAGCTTAAAGCAGGTCGAAAGTAAAGCAGAACCTGCTTTAAGTGGTTACCTGTCTTCAAAACTAAAAACAAGCTATGGGGTAATGGGTTAATTATTCTCTCCCCCTCCTACAGTTTCTCTAATTGGGCTCAAAACGTGTGATCATTAAGTTAGAGTTAATTCCATCAAGGTTAAGGCATGGGACCTCTTTTTGGTCTTAACTCTTGTGGGTTATTAGGTTCCCTTGTGAATCTTTTTAGTTACCAAAATATGAACCAGTCTACTTGGAGTTCTGTGTAGTTAAATAAATACTGCTCTAAATTAGCAAAGGTGTTGACCCTATAGGAGCCCTCTGATCTGGCTCTACACTGTTTTCAAATGTAATGAGAATATTTTAACAGGTCCATGGTGTTAAAAGAGTTATATGCTTGGAAATGTCTAGGTATTCAATATGAGTTAACAAATTATGATTTTATTTTCATTTTTCATTACATGTACAACTGCTTGAGATTTGACCGAGACTATCAATTGAGGTCCTGGACTTGATTGAAAAACCTAAATTATCTATCCAGCCATCCAGTTCTAACACTATGTTAACACATTTTATGCGGATCGATACACTTTTAGGTGTACCTCTAGGCAAACAGTTTTGATCTCAGATCAGGCCCCACTGTTTGCAGCTAATTCAATATTCTATCAGAAACTGCTAAAATCTTTTGCAAATATTTGAGTTATACCCGTTGCAGACGATATTTTAAAATGGCCTCCAAATATTACCCAGCATACAATGGGTTAAAAGAGCCAAGTCAGCATTGTTCACTGAGGCTATGGATGATAAAGTCTTGAAGTCAAAGTAATTACTGGCTATATATCATCACACCAAATACTAAGTGTCAATCACAGGTAAAACTTCTCTCCGCAATCTTGATCAGCCGGGCTATAGAGTACTATAGTTCTACAGTTAAACATGAGTTTTGTGCCTAATTTGTTTAATGAAGCATTCAGACCCCTCATGACTGGTTCGCTCTAGTTAAATCAATGCTTAATATTACAGGACAAATTTAATGCAGAAAGCTCCTACAGGAGCTTTCTGCATTACTTTTGTCCGGCACTACGCTGTATAAACCTTTCTGTAATACTGCAAATTCAACATCTTTTAAGGGACGGTTTAATACAGAATTTACTGTATTAACTTGACAAAAAATGAAATTATCTTAAATAAATTTGCTTGGGTTTCAAACACAGAGGTGATAAGGGTTGGGAGATTGTTATGATAGCTGTCTTAGATTAACATTTTGAACACTGAATCTGTCCTGTCCTAAAATATGGTTTATTCTCTATTTTCTACCATGCTCTTGCTTTTTGAGACCCAAGTGAGAAAGGGCTTTGATCCTGATCAAATACCTATAGTAGCTAGGTATATAGTTTTGATCGAAACTATTTGCAAAGGTATAAATGGAAAATATCAAAAGTGTATGATTGTAAAACTCAAACAAATATATGAAGTAGAAACTTGTTATAAACTCAAGCATTATTTTGTTATAATAATTTTACAGTCAAACTTGCCTAAACTTATCATTATCTGAAACAGCATGGATATATATTCCTGAAGACAGATGACTGCTTAATGCTGGTCAAAAGTAAAGCAGAAAGCTCCTTTAAGAGCTTTCTGCTTTACTTTTGTCCAGCATTAAGCATTGAGCTTCCACTTGTATCAGAGATTTACTGATAATATACATCTAATCTTTGAGTTCCACGTTAACCCAGGTTTGTCTGTCACTGCAGTCGTTGTCTTCAAGAATCAGGTTATCCAGTGTTTCTTTCAACCCCTGCTCTGTTCTCGGCCAAGCCTGACTTTGCTACTGTGTGTGGGGGTTCCTATATCAGCCTTATCAGTGGTAATATGGGTAGCTGGGTGATAACGGCTAGTGGAGGTTTCACCATATCAATCAGCCCGCAGACCAAGTGGGAGGCAAACTAACAAAGCCCACAGCAGCCATGCATGAAGACCTTGAACATCAGCACAGTCTGGGAAAACTTTAATGGGGAACAGACTGCAGCAACAGCTAGCATTCAAAATAAACACCCACCATCAATCTAGCATAACTTCTATCTATCTATAATTTATACTTCAGCACCGTTCTTTTGAGTTGTATATGCAACGGTCTCCTTTACAAAAGAACATTACACAATTAGGATGTCTTAATTTATAATCCCCTACATTATTTGTCTTAGAACTCAAAGATAGTTATAAGGATTTTAGGCGTGATTAGTTATTATTGATGAAAAAGGTTACAGTGCATAAAATTTAATGTAAAGAAGAAAGCTCCTCTGTGGGCTTTCTCCTTCAACACTTTTATTTATCTTATGCCTTATGTAACTACTAGCCTCTTATCCTATCTACTTGGATGGTGCTCAGGGCAGTGATCAGGGCGACATCATGTTCTGTTTCCAAAAGTCTTCAATACTAGTCTACCTGATAACCCAGAGCCAGATAAGGGGAGTATTTCAAAAACTAAGTTCTTTATTTCTCCCATTAAACCCTATGGTGTTACTACTCATTAGAATCGTCTCGAAGAGACGATTCTAATGAGTAGTAACACCATAGGATTTGGTGCCGACATGAAAGCGAAAATGTTGGATTTGTTCCGTTTACTCGCTCATGTTTTGTTTGCAAAAGTCTTCAATACTAAGTCTCCCTGATAACTGAAAACATTAATCCTACAATCCAATAGAATATTGTTACAGAACCCATGGCTTGACACTTGGCAATTCAATGGCTGTGTACTATGGCAGGGGCCGGCCCTCTCATAAATCCCTTTGCCCTCTTTGGCAGTACCCTGGGACAATAGCACAACAAGTCATTCATTCACCCCTGAAACTTTTCACGGACTATTCCAATTTCCAATTAAGTCTAGTCCAATTTTGACTATTTTGGGTTGACTTGAACAATACATTACAAAATGACAAACAGTGTAGACCCTGATCAGAGGGCTCCTGTAGGAGCCCTCTGATCAGGGTCTACACTGTTTGCATAGAACAAGTGTCTCCCCCATATTGCCACAGTGACTATTTGTTAATGACAAGTATACTCTCCTTGCTGGGGTTGAAAGTGATAACCACTATCAAGTTTCCTCAGCAACGATCTATATTCTGAAATGAACTGATATGTCAAATGCCAAAACGAAACCAACACTACTGAACAGTAATTCTGCTTGTAGGTTGCCACATGTGATAATAAATCAAGTCTATTTCTTATCACAACTAAGTTTAAAATTGGACTCCGGTATTAGCAAACAGTTTAAAGCAACTTTAAGTGACCATTCTCAGATCAGGATCCAACATGTCTGAATTATCACTATTTCTTCTGCAATAAAAATGACAAACCTTTAACCTATTATGATACTCCATAAGAATGCCTTTAATATATTCCTCCACTAAACAAAATAGTTCATGACTTAAAACTGTGTAGAAAATGCACCATAACAAATATATTTTCTATATCCTGGCAGATTGTACATGTAGCTTTAAAAAGACTGAAAGTAAAGCAGAATGTGCCTAATAATGCTTTTTTTTATTATTTCACTTTCAACTTCTTTAAGTGGTCGCATGTCTTCAAAACCAGAAACAGGCTAGGGGGAGAAAAGATTAAAGAAACAGAATTTATAATTAATTTTGAAGTAGATTATTTAGCATGAAAAAGGCCAGTGAAACTAGGTGTTGTAAATATTATGTAAAACCTCCCTACAGTAAAATCTCTCTAACATAACCATAAGGGCAATGGAAAAATATTACTATTTGACGATATTAAAGTTAAAGCAAGATGAAAGGAAAGTAGAAAGTTTCTATTATCAGGAGCTCTGTGCTTACTTTTATCTTGCTTTAGGCAGCCCCCTGCCTTAAACTCTTAACTTTAACCTGAATTAGTGGCTGTATAACAGAATGAATTTATTGTACCTTTGAAAGAACAAAATACACCATGGGTGACTAGTTTGCAGATATCATTTACACCATAAGCTCATGCTTTGCTTTTTTTCAGTGTTTTAGATTATCGGCTCCAAGAAGGCAGAAAACTCCTACAGGAGCTTTCTGCTTTACTTTTAGCCTGCATATTTTGGCATCCATCTGTCAGAGCTTTAAAGAAGACATACATTAAAGCAGATATTATCAGCTTGTTAGGGAAATGACTACGTAGAGCATATTGAAAGTAAAGCAAACATATTTCAGCTTTGCTTTCAGTCTGCTTTAAGCAGCAGCCAATCATACAGAATAATGCTGTGTTAAGGCACATTCTGCTTTATTTTCAACCTGCTTCAAGTGGTTACCTGTCTTCAAAACTAGAAACAGCCTATGAGGTAAAGGGTTTAAACCACCATAATAGCCATTTTAACTTATTCATCTGCTGATCATTATGATAAAAAAATATGAAGCTTTTCCCTTGGCATAATACTGATCTCGTTTCAAAGCACAACATCTAATACGTTTGAAAGTTGCCATGGTAATTGGTATTTGTATTAAGTTACTTGTCCTTGATGATGGATGTGGAGAGATTTATATTATACAAACATAGTCAACCCTGTATTCAGCAACCAATTAAAAATGGTGAATAGAGATCTTAAAAATCAGGTAATCGCTTAATGCAAATGAATAGGATGCAGCTACTCAGCTTTCATAGGGACTTTTCTGTCATATGTCATTTGTTCTGCATTACTTGACGGTCACTTTATTTGACTATGGATGCATTTTCGTTAGACTAATTAATATTAGCCACTTCACAACTGTTTGACTGTATAAGTAAAACATACCTGGGTAAAAGTAATATCCTTGGAGCCAATACCTAATCTAAATATTTTACCATTTATTGTCAGAATGATTGTTTAATGTTTGACATTGTCATAATGTCATCATACACAAGGGAATGCTGCTATATAACTACAACATGACTCTACACAGCATCTGTGACAGACCTTTGCATAAGAAACAAATTAAACTGCACTCAAAATTGCATTTAAATCAGCTATTCTTCAAAACAATAATTCCATAGAATGAAACGTCTTGCCTAGCTGGTTCAGCTTTGCTCATCAGTCCACACATTAGACTTGACACATACTATATATTCTAAGGCTCCAGATAAGGGGAGTATTTCAAAAAACTAAAATCTTTATTTCTGCATTAAACCCTATGGTGTCACTACTCATTAGAATCATGTTGAAGAAGCTCTTAAAAAGTTTTCTATTTTACTTTCAGTCTGCTTTAACCCTTTACCTGATAGCCTGTTTCTAGTATTGAAGATAGGTGACCACTTAAAGCAGGTTGAAAGTAAAGCAGAATGCGTCTTTTGAAGGCGCATTCTGCTTTACTTTCAACCTGCTTTAAGCTATCATGTGCTAGAATATAGAAAATATTCCGTATAATATATATTCATGACTGATTAAATTTGAACTATTTTCTTCAGCGGAGGAAGAAAATCATATGCGCTAAAAGACGCTTCTATGGGGGAAAGGGTTAAGCAACCATCTATCTAATTAAACCTTGAAACTATTTCTGCAAGAAAGACTTAATACATCTAGTTTTAGATGGCCTTGAATGCTGCAGTGTTTATGTAAATTGGTTGTAAGTGAATCAAGAACATGTTTGCATTCATCAGCCATCTGTGCTTCTCAACCAAAGCATTACCAGCCACAACTGATAACCTTCAGTGGTGCTTCAACCTCAAAACAGATGTACACCCATTACATGTAAATACAACTTACTGGTAGTCTGGTCATATTGAAATGTTTTGTATGCTAGGCTAAGGAGTCAACTCTTTCAGCACCATGGACCTGTTTAAAATATACTCATTACATTTGAAAACAGTGTAGACCCAGATCAAAGGGCTCCTATAGGAGCCCTCTGATCAGGGTCTGCACTGTTTTCTAATTTAGACCAGTCTACCAAGAGTTATAAGTAGACTGATTCATGTTTTGGTAACTAACAGGATCCATAAGGGAACCTAATAACCCACAAGAGTTACTAAGTGTTGAAAGAGTTAACTTTGTTATACAGGTGCAATCTGACATTGATCTACGAAAATTGTGTAGGATTGATAATGTTAATTACCCATTCCTCCATCACTAAGAACTTAAAGCAGGCTGAAAGTAAAGCAGAAATCTTCCAAAAGACAACAGTTGCTTTACTTTTCAGCCTGCTATAAGCAGTCACCTGCATTTAAACACTGATGAAAACAATTAGTGATTGAGGAAAAAGCGTTATGAAATATGTGGGTCATATCCTGTATTGCCAAATTTCTCCATGTGTGCACTTTATCTAATCTTTGTTTACATATATTGCACAGCACATTGTTAGAAGAAATAGGAAACATAAAACCTCCAGATAAAGGCAAATTTTTACAATTATAAAAATCCTTCAATCACTAATAAGCTGTATGTTGCAACTCTTCACTAGAATTGTCTCAAGACAACTCTATAGCTTAAGTATGGTCACATTGTTTGGCTTTGTTGGTAGAAGCAAATAGGTTAAAAAGTTGAAATGTCACAATTAAGTCAGTGCTCCAGATAATTTTTGCATGCAATGAGTACGTACTCATACTATTTTCACTTCAATGCTGAAAATTGAAATTGACTGCTGAAAATCTATGCAGAATACAAACAATGGAAAACTTCAACTAAATTTAACTTATACTGAATTGAGCAATGTAGACATGTACACACTTCTATGTTAATGTCATTATCTGAGCAAGACATTGTGCAATGTGTACATTCCTGTTCATATTTGAACACATCGCTTGTGCTCTTTAAGTTTAATACCCATGCCTGTCAACAGTATTTCTTTGCAGTCTGAGTCTTTGAGCCAACAAGGTGTCTACATTTCCCTCAATGCATATGGGACATTTCAATACTGTTTCTCGATCTTGTCCCTTAAAACTAATATTTATCTCGGGATAATTCATTTCCAATATTATTTTCAAGTTTTTTTTATTTACCTTGTGTTTTCTTTTGATAATTTTTGCGGATTTTTGTACACTGGGGTTGTCCTCGCGAATGACGCTATCAATTAACACTCAATGATAGATTTAAATACCTGCTCATGGCATCCTCGCGTTTTTTTAAATTGAATAGTATAGGCGTTTTATCATTATTTTTCACGTTGACCAGCACCAGACGCCGCCATCACAACATGTTTTTCTGCCGACGCTTGCAATGACAATTTCGTCCCATAATGTTTCGACCCGTACCTTGTAGTATATAGGGGGAAGACTACGCGGGCGTGTTTATACCGGTCTCCGAGTATTTGAGTTTTAAAGCACACCGAATTCACAATCCTTTCTGAAAAGCTACGGAATCGAGATAACCCAGCCGATCCAATGTTGCCGCTTTTTAAAGTTCGCGACGGAGGCGAGACACTGCGGGTGCGAAACTAATTTAAACAGCGAACGCCGAACGGTGTTAGGGTAAACATTTCACTTAAAATACGGACTGGTTTGAAGTTATTTTTCTAAGTAAAGAACGTAGTTCTAACCCATCTAATGCGCAAAACTGATGCCAAGTCTACCGTTTGTTACTCGCAACTAAATATTTGAAATGCGTACGCAATTTTCTTTGTGCGTTTTTGTACGCATGGATTGTCATTTCAAATGCGTTTCTCTCCAAAAACAATGCGGGAAAACGCACGTACGCACCTTATCTGGAGCACTGTTAAGTTAACCAATTACCCCATAGCATGTTTCTGGTATTGAAGATAGGTGACCACTTAAAGCAGTTTGAAAGCAATTATGGCACATTTTGCTTTACTTTCAGCCTGCTTTAAGCTTACCATCTGTTAGAATATCAAAAACATCTGTGATACTTATAAAATGACCCTATAAAATGGAATTATTTTCTTCAGTGGAGGAAATAGTATGAAGCGTAAAAAGGCGTATTTATGGGGTAATGGGTTAACTCACTCTGAATGTATTGAAAGTTGTACATCAATTTGTAAGATTATTATACTAAGGAAAACTGCAATTCAGTTATTTCAGCACCAAACTCTACAGTGCCACTATAATTATAATAGTCTCAAAGAAATGATTCTAGCAAATAGCAACACTGGGTTTGTGCAGATTTCGCGATAGTTGTAACTCCCCTTATCTGGAGCCCTGTTAAGCTTATTTTTCAAATACAGATACAGTCGAACTTCGATATCTCGAACTCCTTTAACTTGACCTATCCGATAGTTCGACATATGAACTACATTATTTTGTGCTCGTTTAAGTCGAACATACCCATATTTCAAAGTTAAAACGTGGCTAAGCCACATTTTAACTTTGAAATATGGGTATGTTCGACAAATCCGACTTCGAGATATCGAAGTTCGACTGTAACAGAAAATGTATGTGAAAACTAGTAGTAATCCCGTTAAAATTGCTAAACAAAACTAGAGACTAACCTCGTGCTGCCAACATCCTCTGTTTTCGGCTACTGAGGGGATAGCTGTGTGTATGTGACATTATTTTCACTGCAGTGACACTATGCGATTAAGCGCTATAAATTCTCCGTAACAAATCTCAACTTTGACAGTAATCCTCCCCTTCCTGTTCTAATCCCCACCCTTTTTCCAATATGAATTATTTCACACAGTACATTTAAATAACATCCAGCTTTTTCAAGTCAAACCCACTTTTCATTTTTGGGTATTAAGACCTAGCTCCGAGTCAAACTCCTGTGTTTTCATAGACATCAGCTGTGAGAATCCACTTCACAATTTACTAGTCCACATTGTATCTAGATCTGAATCAAACTTAACCCAGAGCTCCAGATAAGAGGGGTATTTCAAAAACTAAAATCTTTATTTCTGCTTTAAACCCTATGGTGTCACTACTCATTAGAATTTTATGCTAAAATAAGTAAGAAAATGTTGGATTTGTTCAGTTTACTCCCACTTATCTAGAGCATTGCAACCTTTACTGTGCAGAAAACAAGTAAATACATCATTTGCAAACAAATGAGTCCTCTGATCCAGGTCTGCACTGTTTGCCACAATTTTGAGAATTTTGGGACAAACCACTCAAAGGTTGATGTAAAATATTTATCAGGACTCCAGATAAGAGGGAGTATACTAAACAAATCCAACATTTTCTCACTCATTTCAGCATCAAATCCTATGGTGTCACTACTCATTAGAATTGTCTCGAAGACACGATTCTCATGAGTAGTAACACCATAGGGTTTAATGAGGGAATAAAGATTTTAGTTTTTGAAATACCTCCCTTAGCCCTTAGAGTTTTTTGGGTTTTTTTAAGAAAATTGTGTCCATTCCAAAAGTCAGCATAATGAAGGTTCAACAATGATGCCCTAATCTAGATCCACAACAAAATCAACAAGAAATGACCAAAGTAAATGATAATCTAAAACTTTTCAGGAAGCAACGCTACTTGCAAAGCAGTAAACAGTTCCGCACATTCTGAGTGCTTTAAAATGTCACAGTGGCTTATAATCCTTCCTTCGCGGAAAACAGTTTTTCAAACAAATCGTAAACTGCCTAAAGTAAAAGTCACATGGCTACCTCAAAATCGTAATGATGGAAAGTTTTAATCCTAATCCCAACTAATTTATATAGCATCTTAACTCGGATTCAAATTGCCAATTAATTACAGCCTGTTATAAAGAGCTTTAATACAATAAAACCAAGGTTTAAGTGGTCACATAAATGAACATTAATTTGCAGTCTTATTTGAAGATGGCAACTTAATGCAAGTCAAAAGTAGAAGAAAGCTCCAAAAAGAGTTTTCTACTTTACTTTTGTTCTGTAATAAGCAGTCAGCTGTCTATAAAGCTAGCATGATGATTATTCAAAGCATGACAAATAAGAAAGGTGACAGTATATTTATAGCAGAACAAAAATTAAGCAGATGTTTAGTACAGTTTCCAACTTTACTTTTGTTAGATCTACATTAAGCAATCAATTTCTTCTGAGAGATCAATATTTCTTCACAACATACTATAGCAGCTAAACACAGACTTTATTGTAGCTTAATTATAAACATTTCACGACCAAACAAACCTACATGTACAAGTTAGACTTAATTTACTATAATGTCATAGCTCATTAGAGGCTTAGCAAGACTGAAAACAATATCTAGATATATCCCTCTACTTTACACTAGGGCTTCAGGGAGTAAATTGAACAAATCCAACATTTTATCATTAATTTTAGCATCAAATCCTATGGTGTCACTACTCATTAGAATCGTCTCTTAGGGTTTAATGCAGAAATAAAGATTTGAGTTTTGAAATACTCCGCTTTTACACTGTAATATTTCAGTGTATTCACAATATTGTCCAACACATTCAGATTCACAAATATTTCTTGGAGAATCCGCATCATAAATGTACAAAAAAATACTAAATCCGGATTAGAAGTTAAGCTTCTGTCTTTCACATTAGATCCTGCCCTATAATTTCCCTGTATCACGGAAATGTACATGCAACACATTAAAGAAGAGAACTGTCTTTCTCTAGCAGTACTCTGCAGTGCTTAATGTTCTTCCAACTGACAAACACACACCAATACCATTTACCACCCTACACCAGTTGACAATACAGTCAATCTCATATTAACTGACCACTCAGTAAAAGGCCAAAGGGTAGTATATAAA
Source organism: Gari tellinella (assembly GCA_922989275.2). Classification (NCBI taxonomy): domain Eukaryota; kingdom Metazoa; phylum Mollusca; class Bivalvia; order Cardiida; family Psammobiidae; genus Gari; species Gari tellinella. The sequence goes on from OV277856.1 coordinate 79,972,358, forward strand.
TGTTATTGCTTAATGCGGAAATAAATAATGCAGAAAGCTCCTATCGGAGCTTTCTGCATTATTTTATTCTGCATTAAGTATGTGTATGTCTTGAGAAATCTTAAAGCTACTTTTAAAAGTGGTTGTTCAGTACATTAGTTAACTGTGGCTGCCCAAGGAGACAGCGACTGTGGAATTTCAGCTGACATTTGGAAATTGTCAACTGAATAAAAACCACATTCCACTGTATATTGCATAAAATGACATAACAACTGAACGCTGATCATTACAGAGTAATTTTGGACTCCCTGTTTCTAAAAAGCAACGCAGGAATTTGGAAATTGAGCTGAATATGACCAAATGATACAAAACGTTTCTAAATGCCTCATATAAAAGCTCAAGAATAAACCTTCAATGTCAGATAAAAAACAACCATTATAGATATATATTAAGCTATTACAAAAAGTTGCCCCCTGATGTGACCATGACCTCTGAATGACCTTGACATTTTTCAGACATGATCCAACTTGTACTAAGCTCAAGAGTACACATGCCAAAGTCTATATCACAGATTACAGTTCCAGAGTTATGGCCAATGTTAAATTAACGATATTTGACCTCTAAAATGACCTTGAAGTTTGTTGGACATGACCCAAGTTGTATTTAGTTAAGAGTTTCTTGAGTTGAATACACAGGCCAAATATTACCGTAAGTCTCTTTCACATGTAGTTGTACAAATATGGGACAATGTTAAATTAACCCTATTTGACCTCTAAATGACCTTGACCTTTGTCGGACATGGCCGAAGTTGTACTGATTTCAAGAGCTCTTTGAGTTAAGAAAACAATTCCATGACAAATAATTATGAAGTTTCAAACTTTGAATCTACATGTATTATGAAATAAGATCTCATAAATAGATCTACTTCTGTTTGAAAAAGGCCGTGATTTCTTTCAGACTATAATCATTTCTGTGGCTGGGTATAGTGTTTAGTTTGAGGTCCACAGTTTACTGATCATAGGAACCTTTTAGTTTTTTATCCAGTAAAATGAGCATAATTCACAGACAGTTGTTGTTGCTCCTAATGCAGTTGACAGATTGTTTCAACACGTTTAAACCCCCAATTAACCCAACAGGTGCCCTCTATTAATTGATCTGTCCCATGATTATACTTCATTTAACTGTTTGTGTTAACCCATTACCCCTTAAAAACACCATTTTACGCCTCTATTTATTCCTCCACTGAAGAAAATAGTTCCAATTAATACAGCCAAGAATATGTACCAGAAGAAATATTTTCTATATCTTAGCAGATGGTAGCTTAAAGCAGGCTGAAAGTAAAGCAGAATGTGCCTTAAGGCACATTCTGCTTTACTTTCAACCTGCTTTAAGTGGTCACCTGTTTTCGAAGCTAGAAGTAGGCTAAGAGGTAATGGGTTAAACAACCATTAGACAAGAAAGCATGGAGATCCAACAAAGTAATGCAGAAAGCTCCTACAGGAGCATTACACTTAAATCTTTCTATAAAACTCATCCTCTTCAGTGTTTATTGTGGTTGATAAACACAAGTTTAAGAAACTAGAATGTGTGGGTTGTACAAACAGGATCTACCAAAGCTTCAATGAAATTGCAGATTTTTTTTTTATCTTTGGCCGATTCCAATCTCCCGGAACTACTGCAGGGATATGTAATCCATTTAAGCCAGACACCAGTTATCTAGTGTTTGCTAACTGTTAAGACTGCGATAAGAGAGCTCCAATCACGGCCTGCAGATCGCAACATATAATTATATGTCTCAGACTCATAGTAATAATGGTAACTTTAGATAGAAAGGACTTGATGAAAAATTTAATACAGTAGCATACAAAAATTACAGTAGTACAGCACAGTGTTCGGCATTTTAGCAACAAAGGTTACAGACCCTGGTCTAAATGACAATAACCTCTACAAAGCGACAGAAACAAGTAATACAGGCATACATGTACATCATTTAGATGTTTATACACCCCTCAGTATAGATCCAGATCAGACTGTACTGTTTGCCATACTTTTAGAATATTTTGGGGACAAACCCCTTCAGAGACTGAGTCAATATAAACTGATCATTTATCAGAAAGTGGATGGATCCATTTCAAAATGCCAGATTAGGTACAAAACTGTGTCAACTCTTTGCATGCTAGCGGCGGATATGTCCCACAGTGATTACCATTGCAAACAGTTTGGATCCAGATGAGGTCGCATAACCTGGACTCTCATCAAGATCCAAACTGTTTGACACTCTGACCCTGTTTTGATTTTTTTTTAGAGAATTCTATTTTGAGAATAGAAAACTTGCAAACAACAATTTTTGCAGACAAATATTTACCCAGCATGCAAAGATTTAAGCTAGCACTGCCTTATACCTTTATAAGTGACTCTTTACAGACACATGACCACTTACTGCAGGGAAACAATCATGCTGACGGCTCCTATAGGAGCATGACTTTTAGCCTGCATTAAGCTGCCACCTCTCATGAATACAGTAAAACCTCACTATTACGACCACTAAAATGAAGGCTAATTGATTGCACAATAGAGAGGTGGCAGCTTAAAGCAAGGTGACAGTGAAACAGAAAGCTCCTGTAGGAGCTTTTCTGTTTCACTGTCACCTCGCTTTAAGCGGTCACCTACCATAAACACCCTAATAACTAACACAATTTAGTGGTCGTAATAGAGAGGTTTTACTGTACTAATACAAATACATTGTCTTTTTAGTGGTTAGACTCAGTAGCTAAATTACTAGTTTTCCATTGGATGTTGCAAAGGTGAATGAACCAAGTAACATTACCTGAACTTTGAGATCTGTTTAATACATCCTCCTCTGAGTCAGATGTAAGGGAAACTGGCCGGGCATCTGAAATATATAAAATATACAAGCTATATGTCAATCATTACCATAATCAAAATCTTACTTCTATAATAAAACTGTTAGTTGTACTGCCTTTACCCTCAGACTGAGAGAGCTTGATCAGTATAAACATAACAGTCTATTTGCTAAATTTTAATTGATGAAATAAAAACATTATTACCCCTGCTTTTTGCTGCAGCACAACAGAAATATAACACCTGTACGAAAAAGTACGCCTGGAACTTAGCAGGAATACGCCCGGAATCTTAAGCGTTTTCCGTCTAAGACTTGCAATAGAGAAAGAACAGCTCTTAGGGAGAATAGGGCTCGAAATATGCAAATTTTTTCCACCTAGTAAGACGGAATCCTGGTAACTAGCAAGAAAATTGTCCACATAATTTTCCGCCTTAAAAAATCCCACTAAGCATATATGGAGAAAAATCCGCCTAATATTCACGGAAAATATTCCGCCTTAGAGCTCTTAGGGAGAATAGGGCTCGAAATATGCAAATTTTTTCCGCCTAGCTAGGCGGAATCCTGGTAACTAGCAGGAAAACAAAAAAACACCCAATTTTCCTCCTAAAAAATCCCACTAAGCTTACATGGAAAAAAGTCCGCCTAATATTCACGGAAAAAATCCCGCCTTAGAGCTCTTAGGGAGAATAGGGCTCGAAATATGCAAATTCTTTCCACCTAGTAAAGCGGAATCCTGGTAAATAACAGGAAAATTTTCCGCCTTAGAAAAAATTCACCTAATGTACAAAAATATCTGTATAGTATCCATTTAAGGAATCAAGTTAATTGTGACAATTTGCATAATTTTTTTTTATAGACAGAAGTGGTCATTTGCAGCAGTATTAGACACTCTTCTCATATACATGAACTGAGTGACCATGTGTAAATGTTCCAGTTTACTATCATACTATGGTATACTTTCCAAGATATAGTTTACATTAAATGTCAAAGTCCGGAATATTTGGCTGGAAAACCTTGGGACATTTATGGCCTAAGTAAAACAAGTCTAATTATTAGACCATGCAGCCAGGTTGGGAAAAAATTACCTTTAAAATTAAGAATAACATCACTCTGTACTTACTTGTTCTAATTTATTTGAAACAAGTTCAATCAATCTTAAACATGATGTCATAAATTGATAATACAACTGAATAATTTGAAATCATCTAAAGTTCAAACTTGACCTTCCTATAATTATGAAATTTTGTCGACATTTTTGGAATTAACACTTTCCCTACCATTATCAAATAAACAGAGTTCCAGATAAGGAGAGTATTTCAAAAACTATAATCTTTATTTCTGCATTAAACCCTACGGTGCTACTTCTCGTTAGAATTGTCTCTTCCAGACAATGCTAATGAGAAAATGTTGGATTTGTTCAGTTTACTCTCTAATATCTGTAGCCCTGATAAAGTCGATTTTGCAAACAGTTTGGATCCGTAATTGTGGTGTCTGATCAGGATCCAAACTGCTTGGCACTAGTAGCAATATGTATTTGGTCAGAATTCCTGAAATCTGACTTTGAAATGAATTTGCAAGTTATGATAATTTTTTATAAGGTGAGGGTGTAATGTCCAATAAGCTTAATCAGTTCAATCCTTTCATTGGCTGAATTTCAAGTATCACCATCCATAAAATTTTGACAAGAATTTTAGGGTAACTGTCTTTTGAGAACGTAAACACATAGTGAGGCTGCTGGCACCAAACCCATGGAGCTGTTGACTTGTTCATGATGGTTTCAGCATCTCCCTAGCCATGTCCAAATCATCATGTGCCTGCAAAATAAGTGTGTGTAAGATAAGACATCTTGCAATGTTAACCCATTACCCAATAGCCTTTTTCTAGTTCTGAAGACAGGTACCAACTTAAAGCAGGTTGAAAGTAAAGCAGAATGTGCATTAAGCCTTAAGGTTCATTCTGCTTTACTTTCAGCCTGCTTTAACTTACCATCTGTTAGAATATAGAAAATATTTCTTATGATATATATTCATGGCTCTATAAATTGGAACTATTTCCTTCATTGGAAGAATATATTTAATTAATAACCCCATTATATATATATATGTAACCCTGTTTCTAGATTGGAAGATAAGTGACCACTTAAAGCCAATTGAAAGTAAAGCAGAATTGGCCTTAAGGCACATTCTGCTTTACTTTCAGCCTGCTTTAAGCTGTCATCTGCTAGGATATAGAAAATATTTCTTATGATACATATTTATAACTGCATAAATTAGAACTATTTTATCCATTGGAGGCTCTAATTAATGGCGTAAAAAGGTGTTTTATGGGGAATGGATTAGCCCTTTCCCCCATAGAAGCGCCTTCTAGTGCATCAAATTTATTCTTACAATGAAGAAAATAGTTCCAATTTATACAGTCATGAAACTGTACCATAAGAAATATTTTCTTTATGCTAGCAAATGGTAGCTTAAAGCAGGCTGAAAGTAAAGCAGAATGTTCCTTAAGGCACATTTTGCTTTACTTTCAACCTGCTTTAAGTGCATGGTCACCTTAGGCTGTCTTCAAAACTAAAAACAGGCTATTTGGGGCAAAGGTTAAGGTGTAAAAAGGCGTTTTTACACATGTGATATTTGCTACAAAGTTGCATCCTCATGCTTTACTTTCCACTTTTTGAAAGTAAAGCAGAGTGTGCCTTAAAGGCTTAATCCATTACCCTATAGCATGTTTCTAGATTTGAAGACAGTTGGCCACTTAAAGCTGCTTGAAAGTAGAGCAGAATGCACCTTAAGCCACATTTTGCTTTACTGCCAGCTTGCTTTAAGCTAACAAATTCTGTTAGAATATTGAAAATATGTTTCTTATTGTTTATATTCATGGCTGTATAAATCGGAGCTATTTTCTTCATTGAGGAATATTTTTAACATATTCAACCCTAGTGATGAGTATACTCACCATTTAAAATCAGTGTACCTGTGAGGATAACACTTGTCCTATGCAAACAGTGTAGACCCCGATCAGAGGGCTCCTGGAGGAGCCCAATGATCAGGAGTCTTCACTGTTTGTCATTTTGAAATGTATTGTTAAAAGCAACCCTTAATAGTAAAAAATGGACTAGACTTAATTTGAAATTGGAATTGCCCATTAAGTTTCAGGGGTTAATGAGTTAAGACTGTGTGTTACTGTGAAAAAATGTGTATTTAAGAGGGAATTGGTTTAAAAGTACATCCTGGTTTAATTCTGCCTGTTTGAAGCTATTATCTGGAAGGATATAGGAAATATTTCTTGTATCACACATTCATAACTGTATAAATTGGAACTAGTTTCTTTATTGGAGGAATGAATTAAATGTGTAAAAAGTGCATCAATGGAGTAAAGAGTTAAACATGCATTTACTTCATTTTGACTTAGAGGAGTCAAATTAATTTTCTTTGACCTCATAATCATGTCAAACTTTTAGCAAATCTGCTTACACTTTTGTACATTGATACATAATCAATGTGCAAAATTCGAAACTTAGAAACTGCCACCAAGAAACAGTGTGACGTCTAAAACTAACTAACTATCTGCTAGATCTACATGCTTCTAGATCTATGAGTATTTTGATGTACCCATTACTTAAAACTATGAGAAGTTTGCTCTAATAAATACAAATGTAGTAATTGCTTGTTGCATGTATAATTAGAATTTAGATCTTCTGATCTAGGCCGTGTGTTTACTCTCCATTAATGAACAAATAAACTTACCATTACATGTTTGCCCAGACAACTCGACTCTCAGTCATTATGTAATTTCCAGTATCTCTTGGTGGTTGCTGGTATCTGAAAGGTTAAAAGGATGTTTCCTAAACATGTTGAGTTAAAAGTGAATAATCTTAAAATTTACCAATTATGACAGACATGCATTGTGCCAGACAAAGGAAAATTACTTAATTCTTTAATTAAAATAAAAACACATAACTATATCATTTAATGTTTGCACAATAGCAAGAAAAACACTTCTCAAACATTTTCCAACCACCATAATAATCAAACAATGAAAACTTACCATGGTTTAAACCTTTTTCTTTCAGATGTTTCAAATGTGTTGCTAGTTCGGCCATTTTGTTGTTGTTGTAGTTTTCAAAAAGGGCTTGGACTAAAACAAGAGCAGATGAGCTGAATTGTGGGACCAGGCTGAAATTCCTCCTAACAAAATTATCAAAGATAAAAAGTCCGTCTAGTACAAGAGGCTAAGTTTAAATTCCGTCTAGGAAAATCTCCAGAAATTTTCAAAGACATTTTTTCCTGCTAACATTTAAAGTAAAGTTCTTTTTTCCGCCTTACCTACACGGAAAAAAATCTGGGTAACATTTTCCGTCTAATATGTTATCGTTTCCTGCTAAGATTAAGACGAAAATTCAAATTCCTTAGGCGTATTTTCAAGAAATTCCATGTCCGCCTTATGATAGCAGGAAAATCTGATATTTTGCCATTTTCCGGGCGTATTCCGTCTAAGTTCCAGGCGTATTCCGCTTAATATTTTCGTACGGGCACTATACTAACAATAAGAAATGTCAATAATAATCCAAACAATCATTTCCTAATATTTGGATAAAAACCCCACAACAACAATATGTATACAACATCTAGTCCAATTTTGAGACAAAACACTCCATTTCAAGTGAAATAATTATTATCAATAATGAAATGTTATATCGTCTTAATACATACAGTAACATTAATTGTAATAACACTAACAGTTCTTTAAAGAAGCCTATAGGGCTTTCTTAAGACAAGTGACTGCTACAATACTGAACACCTTGATTAGGAGTTTTCTACTTTAAGCTGCCACCTGTATTAAAATACAATAATCAATCTACATTAGAGTGACACAGCCTGACATACGTTTAACTTTTGAATTCAGCTGTTCATGATCCTTCCAGATATAACAAAGAACTTGATCAAGTGCTTTGTCTGTCTGGTACTAGCACAGACAGTTACTCTATCATATATTTAGTACTCGGAGACCCTTAAGTAAAAATCCTCGTGTAATAGACCACACAAAGGTACCAACCACAGAGTGCCAAGTTCATGATTCTCATTGTGCCTTTTATTCTATAGTAATTAGACAGTCAAGCCCATGATAAGCCATCATTCATAATAATCATGAGCGCAGTCTTGTAAAAGTGTCAGCTAAATGCAGGACAAAAGTAATGCAGAAAGCTCCTATAGGAGCTTTCTGCATTACTTTTGTTCTGCATTAAGCAGTCACCAATGTTAAGAGATTTCTATGCTTCTGTGAAGAGTGGCCGCTCAATTTAGAGTTTTGCTGTCTCAGAACGAAGCAGGTTAAATATATAAAGATCATAATAAATTACAAAACCTCATCTGAAGTGGCTTCACGTAGCATTATTATCCTTCCTGCACTTGCAGAATAAAAACAGTAGCAGACTCAATCATTAGCATTAGTTGGTTATCAGGGAAAGCAAAACCAAGCAGCTATATATATAAGTGTACCTTTTCCAAACACTATATAGGTGTTCAGTGCAGTAAAGTGACAAACTGTTCTTGCATCACGTAAACCATTTAGTAGCGCTAACAAGCAGTCTTCCACTAACAACTGGTTCATGTCTTATTCAGGTCATCATAACCATAATGTGTCGATCTATCTCGGCAAGCTTACAGAAAAACTGTGATTACCGGACTGTGAAAACCAGTTTGGATTCCACAGTTTTCAACAATCTCTCACTTGAAAACTAATTTAACTTTTTGCATGCTAGCGGCGGATCGATAATCTGCCACAGTGATTTCCTATGCAAACAGTTTGGATCCAGATGAGACGCCGCGTAACGCGGCGTCTCATCAGGATCCAAATTGTTTGACATTCTGACCCTGTTTTGAAAAGAAAATTAGAAAATTATTTTAAGAATAGTAGCAGACAACAAAAACTACCCAGCATGCAAAGAGTTAATTAAGAACAGTAGCAGACAACAATTATTGATAAAGACTACAAATTTACTGTAAGTGTTTGAAAAGTTAGGATTTAGGATGCTAACACCCAGGTTCATGCAGATTTTGAAATGAAACACAAAAGCAGCTCCAATAATTCCTACATTTAAAGTTTCTTGACCTTAATGGAAAATCTGAAATCTATCAAATTTTGTCAAAGTACAATGTTAGCACCTTGATGGCAAACAGTTTGAATCTCAGATCTGTTAATTTCCACATTTTATTGTGCCTAATCTGCCATCCATCTTCAACTCTTTGCATGATGGGTATTTTATTCATTTGCAAAAATCGTTGTCTTCTGCTGTTCTAAAATTTAATTTTCAAAAGTTTCTTTTTAAAACAGGGTCAGAGTGTCAAACAGCTTGGATCCTGATGAGGTGTGGCGTTAAGCTGCGTCTCATCAGGATCCGAACTGTTTGCAAAGATAATCACTGTTCCGCCACTAGCATGCCAATATTTAATTGGTTGCGTTATAGGTCCTTTACACTTTTACTTTCAATTAAATTCTTTCAAACCAAGTGCAGATAGGATGATGTCCCAGTAATATCATTTACATATATGTCATGTACTTTTCACCCATTACATTGAGGATATTCTGTATGTAGATGTACCTGTCTGGGATGTCAATTAGTGAATTACATTCAAACTTGTATATTTAGCAACTACTCAATATATAGACTCTGAGTCTCTTCAGTACAGGCTGGACTGGTGGAAGCTTAAATGCATGATAATAAATAATGCTGAGCTTTCTGCATCATATTAATCCTGAAATAAGTAGTCAATATCTTTGAAAATATCTATCATTCTGTCTTCTTTGAGTCATTGCTTTTAGCACAAGACTGACTGTGCAACCATAGGATGGCATAATAATGATGTAAAACAATCTATTGTGACTAGAATACAGCCAGTGTTCTTTTACTATAAGCTGCTAAACAAAGGAGCTCTCTGATCTGGGTCTACACTGTTTGTAAATGTAATATGTACATTTTAAACAGGTCCATGATGTTGAAAGAGTTGAGGACCTCAGGGCGCCTGAGCTAAGAGGGAGTTAACTGCACAAATCCAACATTTTCTCACTTATTATAACACCAAATCCTATGATGTTACTACTCATTAGAATCGTCTCTTCGAGACGATTCTAATGAGTAGTGACACCATAGGGTTTAAAGTAGAAATAAAGATTTTAGATTTTGCAATACTTCCCTTATCTGGAGCTCCTCTGATCTGGGTCTACACGGTGTGTAAATGTAATAAGTACATTTTAAACAGGTCGATGGTGTTGAAAGAGTGAAGGACCTTGGTACAGGTTAAGTATACTGTACTTTGATGTAGTGTAATCATTGATTCCAGACAGTACTTCAAACTGTTTGAAGAGTTTACGGCCCATTTACTAATGCTGTAAAGCTTCACACGTAATAGACATAAAGTACCTGGTGTACCAAGTTTGAAGACAGTTCAGACAGCTAAAGATGATTTGATTTTCTATCGACCATATAGTAAATAAAGTGAATATTATAAACTCATATCCTTGATCAATTATATTCCTGAAAAGATGACCATTGCTGACTAAGGTTATCCTTGTCATTTCGCATGCATGGTTACCCATGGTAATTTCCCCCAAGGGGTACCATGGGTTTGTATAGACCATGGTCGATTATGATTGTTCCAATAATGGTTGACCATGGTTTTGTGTGTATACCATGGTTATTGACTAAGGTTGTCCCCATTGTTGTGAATGATAAGACCATGGTCAATGGTTACAATTCACAGCTGACCATTGTTGATAAACATGTTTGACCATGGCCACAACAAAGGGTTGCAAAATTGTTAATAAACATGGTTGGTCATGTTTTGTGACATAGTTGACCATGGTTAAACATGACCAAAATGACCAGCAATAGTCTCAGGGAAAACTTTTAACCGAAAAAGCCCTTCAAATAGATTTGGGTCAAATATGCTTGACTGTAGTCCCAAAGACCATGGTCAAACATGATTCACACAATATTGCCTTATGGTTAGAATTAAATCTCACAGCAGAGCTCATTTTGTAAGTTTTACAAAGTTCTGGATTTACCGCAGTTTATAGGTAAAAAAAGCAGATCCAGATCTAAGGAGCTCCTGCACAAAATAATTGCACATTGTGGTAATGAACCTTGCCTGGAAACAGCATATCATGGAAGCATCCTTATAGATATTCAAGGGTAGATGGATTTACATTTCTGGCAGTCTTAACAGACACCTGTGTGAAATTGGGTGTTACCTAGCCTTTATTCTTATAAAACAATACCTGACCCAAATTCTGATTATTTGCTTGACTACGCCTATCAGTTTTTCGCGCTAGTCTGCTTTAATGGGTAGTTTTTTAGTCTGGTTCAGGATAATTGCCGAGCTGTCTCAATATGTTCCGTTACTTTTTGATGATTAGGTTTTTTCATTGATTACCCTTGTAGTCTAAGAAGAAGAGCATTTTTTTTATCATAATTCTTTGAACGCTAAGTACAATCAATCTTATATTAACCCATTGTATGCTGGGTAATATTTGGCGGCCATTTTAAAATGTCGTCTGCAGCGGGTATAACTCAAATATTTGCAAAAGATTTTAGCAGTTTCTGATAGAATATTGACTTAGCAGCAAACAGTTTTGATCTGTGGGGCCTGATCTGAGATCAAAACTGTTTGCCTAGAGGTACACCTAAAAGTGTATCCTGCATAAAATGGGTTAAGCGACCATCCTTTAGAAGACACATATGCTACTTGCTGTGAAGTATTTAATAATTCCATGCAGGATGAACATATTTCAGAAAGCTTCTATAGCAGTTTTCTGCATTATTTCTATCCTGCATTAGAGGTATCCAGTCGCTACATCACTGAGTGGTCACTTAACCCGTTCCCCCATAAATACGCCTTTTTACGCCTAAAACATATTCCTCCACTGAAGAAAATAGTTTACTTTTATACAGTGATGAATATGTATCATAAGAAATATTTTCTTTATCACAGCAGATACTAGCTTAAAGCAGTAAAGCAGGATGCGCCTTAAGGTGCATCATTCTGCTTTACTTTCAACCTGTTTTAAGTGATCATCTTTCTTAAAAACTAGAAACAGGCTATGGGGTAATCCTAAGATTACCCAATTTTCCATTTTTCAAGCGTGACCCGGATTACTTCAAAGCAGGATGAAAGTAAAGCAGAATGCACCTCAGGTGCATTCTGCTCTACTTTCAGCCTGCTTTAAGCTACCATCTGCTAGGATAAAAATCCGAAGATTTCTGAAAAAATCCGGAGAAATGGCAGCCCTGTAGCAATACTGACAAAACTTTGGGACAAAAGTTATCAATGTCACACTACAAACTCTGCTGACTCTCTTTACTGTTAAAAAAATGCGAAACCCGTTTTCACTAGATATTTATCACCAGAAAAAAAGGGGGAAAAGTGATGTTAATAGTTATTCTTAGACAGCGCCTGACTTTCTGACACGAACCCCTGACCTACAAACTGGAAACAATCTTACATACTGTTTGTGCTAACAAGAAGGTCAGACAAAATTGTCTGTCAAACATGAATGCACCTCTTGTAACCTGAACTAAACTGACTATATAGCCACTATATGGAATTGATCTTTATCTCCAGTAGTGAATGTTGAATACTGGTCTCATTAAAAATACATTCAATGTTTAGTCTATCATCATTTGGAGAAATGGAAAAAATGAAATGGAACTTCTTTATCCTTAAGCTAGTACGCAATTTTCAAGCAGATAACAGTTTTCTTCCCATGGTCGAAGGGAAACCCTAGCCAACATACAGGTAACAAGCTGTTGTACCTGTTAAACAAATCTCTTCTCGCTGCCTTCTCTTTTTCTTTTGACAATATCCCATGTTTCAACATTGTCACTGCATGGATTTACAAAACCTTCTATATTTAACGACCAGTATGTTGTATTAATTATCAGCACTGGTGTTTAAAGCAGGTGGCTGCTTAAAGCAAGGTGAAAGTAAAACAGAAAGCTCCTTTAAGTTATATCACCTGTCTTTCACATGTCTTTCATACTCTCAATTAGACTTAATTTAAGTATTGTACCTCACTGTAATGTATCTCACTGTTTGCAATGGATTTTAGCACAAACATGTTTTTGAGAAAGATTAATATCTTCTCTAGCTGATTTGCAACATTCAGGTCTGCAAATAGTGATTCTTGTAAGATACAACGAAAAACTTAAACACTCTATACAATGTACATTTATACAGGCTAGTCCACTCTGTGTACAGTTAGGGACAGTGAGCTACTTGTAGACTTGGCCCTGTCCCTCACATATTTTCCTCCCTGTTTTTGGTCTATTGCATTGCAATGAGAAACTGCCAGGGACGGCACTTGTCACAAAATTAGCATACCGTAACATGGGTTCCTTGATGAACTAAAGACGCTAAGGGAGATAATTATATGTTTTACTTTCAACCTTCATAAATACTGAAATTAAGTAATAAGTGGGAAGGTCAACATAGCTTTACTCTACAATGTAACATGCAGACCTCAATAGAAGACAGGGCTATTGTATTTCCACTATATTATCCTCGTAAAACCATCTACACTGTAGGTCAAGGTTTGTCCTACTTACTAGAAAGCTCGAAAAAATACGAACAACAAGAAACCCTCAAGTATTAGACACTGTCAACTAGATGGTAGCTAGAGCATGCAAACAAACAAGTTAAAAATGAGAAGACTCTTTAGCATGTAACCTACGCTGTACTTTTTTCTCGGGCAAAGACATGCACTTACAGCCAAACTCAGGTTTAGCAGTCACCATTTTGAAGAGGCTTTCTGATCTATACAAACAAGTGATATTATTACCTGACTCTCTATTTAAGTGAATATTAAGCATTTTTGACTGTTTTCCGAAATATTTACCAGACTGAGGCCAGCGGGCAACAGTTGACTGTTACATAGTACTGTTACATGCGCGAAAATGGTGCGCAAAACTTGTCTGCATCGCGGGACCAAATAAGGCGTCTTTATGATACAGATTTTTGTTTAAGGATCTAGCCTTTTGCGGAGTTGATCGGGTAATTGTTTCTCTCCCGAATAATCCCCTGAAAAGGCTATATAGTTCTAGACCTAAAATTAAGAGTAACTCCGAATAAAAGCGACAAACCGCTTGCAGATCTAACGTCTTCCTTTTTTTAAACACATTTTGACGTTACAAAAATAATGACGTCATATTATACATGACGTAATTTCGACAAAGTGTCAATCAATATCAGTCAATAAGAAACAATAATAATTCAATCGTAATTGAAAATATGAATATGTTAGACATCTTTTTTTACAAAACAGTGATGTTCACATTCAGTTGTTGTATTGAATTGAATTAAGATTAAATATACACGTAAGATCATCTCTAGAATTTATAAATACGTGTTGTTCAAATTTTGTATAGATAGATCTAGATCTAGCCATTCATTCAGCCTGGCTTAAATAGAGAGTCAGGTAATAAATCATTTGTTTGATAGTTACTTCGGGAACAGTCAAACCATTGTCCCTCGGTAGCAGGGAAGACCTTGAGAACTGTTGCCCTCGGCCGTTGGCCTCGGGCAACAGTTCTCAAGGTCTTCCCTGCTACCTCGGGTCAATGATTTGACTGTTCCCTCAGTACCTATGAAACAAATGTATACTGCTTAATGCAGAACTAAAGTAAAGCAGAAAGCTCCTATAGGAGCTTTCTGCTTTACTTTAGTTCTGCATTAAGCTGCCAACTCTGCTTATCCATTTTCTTTTCAGTGACCTTTTCCCACAAGTTTGACTGTACTAGGTTTACACTGGGCTTTTGTATGTCAGCTGATTTGCTTATTACACGCCCATCCCACAATCTGTGTCATTAACCCTATCTTACCTTTACCAAATGTCCTTTGCCAATACAGAAACACCAATAACCCAACACACTCACTTTAAACATGTTATCCACGGTTTAAACAGAGTCTGTTGTCCAAGACAGAACTGCACAAAACTTTCTTAAAAACTCCAGCACAGAAAGTTTGTCATAAGACTGTCATCTTGTTGTCAGAAACTGATACACGATTACTGACAAACATTGCCGGTGGACAAGTTTCTGGTTGACTGACCACCTTTTACTGGTATATTTCACCTGTCAACTACAGTACACTGCTAGGCTTACTGACATAATGTTTCAAATGGATTCTACCAAACACGGTTAGACTTGTGCGCAACGGTCATTTGTTTGAAGAAGCGTTAAGCATTACAGTCAGACTTGTGTCTTAACCCATTCCCCATAAATATGACTTTTTAGACTTTAATTAATTAATTAATGAAGAAAATGGTTCAAATTTATACAGTCATGAATGTGCTACATATGAAATATACTTGTAATCTTAACAGATGTTAGCTTAATGCAGGCTGAAAGTAAAGCAGAATGTGCATTAAGGCGCATTCTGCTTTACACTCAACCTGCTTTAAGCTACCATCTGCTAGGAATAGGATAGAGAAAATATTTCTTATGCTGCACACTCATATTACTGTAGTAAATGTAACTTATTTCTTCAGAAGAGGAATTAATTAATTGCGTAGAAAATGTGTAAATATCTATGGAGTAAAGGGTTAAAACTTCCTCAGGGATACCTTTCATGCTTTTATTGTAAAAGAGCCATGGAAAATTGTTTCTGCATCGTAACAAGTGTATGTTTAAAGCAGGTTGAAAGTAAAAGTGTCCATAATATAAATGTTAACACAAAACCCCTACATTTACTCTTACACAACATTATGCATGCACAAGAAATGGAGTTCTGAATCTGCTTATATGGCAAAACAGTTGGCAGTTGACAACAGCATGAAGCTTTGATCTATTTATGTATACAGGTGTAGAGTTCAGTGCACAATTTATTGCTCTAAACTTTTGATCTTTCCTGGTTACATCATACAGTCAACTTAGGTGATCTAGCTCTTAAAAGAACAGAATGATTCCTAACAAGAATTCCTTGGAAGTAAAATTTTATTTTACTGATAAAGAATCACATAGAACTTTCCAACCTATAAAGCAGACTGAAAGTAAAGCAGGCATCTCCCCAATGGACATTTCCGCTTTACTTTCAGACTGCTTTTAGCACCCAACTGTATTAAGCAATCAAAACAGCATTATGGTGGATGGAGTTGTAAATGTTACATAACAGAAGTAATGCAGGATTTAGCCAAAGAAACTTTCTGCATCAATTTCTTATGTTCGGTAATAATCTCAATGTTTCTTCAAAACATGCATGACTGCTGAACACTAGTTTAACCCATTACTCCATAGATAAGCCCTATAACACCTTGAATTTGTTCCTCAACTGAATAAACGAGTTCCATTTTATACAATATGAATGTGCTCAATAAGAAATATATAAAGGCACATTCTGCTTTTCTTTCAACCTGCTTTAAGTAGTTGCCTGTCTTCAAAACTTAGAAACATGCTATGCAGTAAAGGGTTAAAATTAATGTAATCTGAAAGAAAGAATCTTAATTTACAAGAATCAATCTTAACCATGTTTTTCAAACCCATACAGTCTCAGCAATGGGTTGGCCCTGATGAAACCCAGGTAAGTTCTGACTTGTATTTATTTTTTCCATCACTGTAGCTCTTCTACACAATGTAAACAAACCACTGCCTGTAACATAAATTTTCCACCCTGTTACACCTATGACAACTGCCGATAAACAAACCGCCTTGCATAATGAATTAGTTTCTCCTTACAGTCAATCCTCTACTAAGCAACCACTCCAAACAATACATCAAGGTAATATTTTATCCTTTACAACAGGTAAATGCTAATTACAAATGAGCCGTCGCCTCAACAAAACCTGTCTTATAGCATTGCAAACAGTGTTGATCAAGGTCAGGCACCACATCCTTGACGCGGCAGCTGGCTTTGATCTACTCTGTTTGATACCCACAATCAGCAGGTAAATGCTAAAAGAGTCGCGTGTCTGGACAAAACCTGCCTTACTGCATTGCAAGCAGTGTAGATCAAGGTCAGCTGCCACATCCTTGACGTGGCGATTGGTCTTGATCTACTCTGTTTGACATCCACAATCATCTACAGCATTGTATAAAGCAGTTTTATATAGGGTATTTGGTAGTGTAGACCAAACTCAGATGCAGAACCTGTGATGACAATTAAGATGCTTAATTGGTCTATACAACGTTTCAATACAATAAGCAAGGTTTTGTCATGGCACGGCTCAAATGCTTAGAGAACGAAAGTAATGCAGACTTAAAGAGCACCTTTTAACCCATTAACCTTTTAATACACCTTGTTACGCCTTTAATTTATTCCTCCATGCACTGAAGGAAAACAATTCCATCTATACAGTAATGAATAAGTACTGTAATAAATATTTTCTATATCCTAGCATTATATGCCACTATTATGATAGCTTAAAGCAGACTGAAAGTAAAGCAGAATGTGCCGTATGGCGCATTCTGGTTTACTTTCAATCTGCTTTAAGAGATCACCGGTCATCAAAACTAGAAATAAGACTATGGGGTAATAAAGAGTGACATGTAATTCTATATCCAACATAACTTTTGTGACATGATAATCAGTTATCTGGTCTGTTTCAGATCTACAAGTTTCTTCAATGAATGGTCGGCGAACACATGCGTGACTGTACATGATTTGATCTTTTCACCCGGGGTCAATTATGTTAATGTACTAAAGAATTTATAAGCCTGTTATCTATCTACGCTTGCCCATTACAATTGTTGGAGTGACACAAAATAAAATATTTATTTATACCGTAAACTCAAGCTAACAAATTCTCTAAAATGATGGTTTATGTAATAACCCATTATCCCATAAATACGCCTTTAATTTATTCCTCCACTGAAGAAAATTGTTCCAATTTATACAATTATGAATATCTAACATTAGAAATATTTCTTTTTTCTAGTACCCGGTAGATGGTAGCTTAAAGCAGGCTGAAAGTAAAGCAGAATGTGCCTTAAGGCGCATTCTGCTTTACTTTCAACCTGCTTTAAGAAGTGACTAGATTTCAAAACTAGAAACATGCTATGGGGTAATGGGTAAAGTAGTGACTTGTTTTCAAAACTAGAAACATGCTATGGGGTAATGGGTTAAGACAATTTAAGTCCATGGCTTGTCCCCCTGATAGAGCTTTCTGGTATACTTTCATCCTTTTTTCAGCGGAGCTGCCTATTATCTATTTAGACCTACATTTTTATTTAGACAAACATTTCAACCAATCATATTTGATCAGAAATTTAGAATTAAGAGCACCTGCTGAAACTGAATTGTCTGATTGGATAGTAGCCAGGGCTCCAGATAAGAGAATTATTTCAAAACTTAAAAACTTTATTTGTGCATTAAACCCTATGGTGTCCTACTCATTTGAATTGTCTCTTCGAGACGATAAAAATGAGTGGTAACACCATAGGGTTTGGTGATGAAATGAGTGAGAAAATGTTAGATTTGTTCAGTTTGCTCCCTCTTATCTGGAGCCCTGATAAACTGTAGCCAGTGCTACTGGTCTAATTGTGAGACACAGTGCAGTGTTTACTAATACTGAGCTGATGACATCATGCTTCTATTTTAAGATTATGACAATTTGTCTTTCTATAGATAGACAGTGGTACCTCTAAGGTGTTTTGTTACGGTTTACTACCAATTTATTTAATTGTTAACTATTTGTACAAATTTACCATACATTGATAGCAATATAATAAATGGCCTCGAGTGAGTTAAACACAATTGTGTTGTTTCATCATCTATTCACAAGAGTGAGGTGTTATAGAACTGTTGTTCTGTAAGGGCATGCACAGTTTATTTAGTTATAGTTTGTTTCAAGATACTCCCCATGAATGAAGTTTGATATATAGAACAGTAGTTTAATCTGAGGATCTCCTACCAGTAGCTAGGATATGGGTTATATTATTGTTTTGCATTTCTGTACATTTATAGTTTTTTAGTCAGAGTTATAGTTATCCTTGAATGTGTATTTTTTGCTTTTCAATCCAAGATATTATGTACAATTCTTTGAAAAAACCCAATTTCATACAGTTTTGCACACCCATCTACAGCATGAATTCCACCACCCATTCCGCTGAATATCTTTTTTAAAGATATTTCTTGTTAAGTTGTAAGTTGTCCTTGACACCTTAAATAGATGTTTTTTGTTGTTGTCTACAGAAATAATCAATTCTTGAAGGCTAACAAAGTAATATACTGTATAAACTTTCAAGAAACACACACAGGTAAAAGTTCATAGAAAAGGTTGCTAAACTCTTCAGGTCAAAGGTTAAGGTAAAATACTTAAACTAAGCGTATCATTTATCACCTGTATGTTATGCACCTTAGGCAAGTAGGTCATCAGGTGACACATTTTGTGACATTTGTGTCAAGTTAATTACAACATTAAAGTTTAAATGCCACTTGGACATTGAGAAATGATAGATTCTAATGTTTGTCACATAGTTGGTAAATGAACAGGTATTTTGTTTACCCTTTTTTACAGTAACATGTATAGCTTTCTAGAAACTTTGTATAATTAATTTGTTTTCAATCACACTGTTAATGGAATAGTTGACATTGATGAGTATAATGAATGCCCCTGGTGATAAAGTTTATTTTGCTCAACTGAATTGTTAATTATATGCTTGTAGATCATACAAACATTAACCCTTTACCCCATAAATATGCCTTTTTTCACCTTTAATGTATTCCTCCACTGAAGAATTTTAGTTCCATTTTAAACGTTCAAGAATAATTATATGTAATTCAATTATTTTCTATATCCTAGCAAATTGTTACTAAGCTTAAAGCAGGCTGGAATAAAGCAGAATATGACACAGTCTGCTTTACTTTCAACCAGCTGTGTCAAGTGATCACCTGTCTTCAAAAATAGAAACAGGCTATGGAGTAATGTGTTAAATAGGTAAATAAGTAAATATTCTAACACAGTTACAAAATACACAAATTTAATCAAAGGTGTAAAAAAGTGGTGCTGTGGAGTAATGGGTTAAGAGGACTTGACCTAGATCCAAACTTTTAGGAGGTCTGCAATATACAGGCCTTTGAACCCATTACCCCATAGCCTGTTTCTAGTATTGAATATAGGTGACAACTTAAAGCAGGTTGAAAGTAAAGCAGAATGTGCCTTAAGGCACATTCTGCTTTACTTTCAGCTCTTATTTTAAAGGATCTAGAAAATATTACTTACGGTATATGTTCATGTTTTATAAAAAAGGAACTATTTTCAACAGTGGAGGAGTAATTTAAAGGCGTATTTATGGTAATGGGTTAATGTTGAAAAGGTTAATTGTGTTGCTGTGAATGCTGTATCATACATTCATGAGGGTGAAAATGCTCTGCAAGTATCTCCAATTGGCAGTGTAATGGCTCCTCATTAGCCTATTATAGGCACCAGCCAGCCAGAAATAGATTGCCTCAAACATAAATAATTGCATCCTGAAACCTCCATGATCACCCTGATTTACTGAGATCTGACCTTGTTCACACTGGGTGAAATACTGTAAAACCCCTCTGTATTACACCCACAGCTCCTCATAAGTCTGTTACCTGAATAGTCCCAATATCTTCTCCCTTAATCTCCACCAAACCTTATGCTGTAACTTAAGATATATTAATTTATATGCTCATTAGAATGGTCTATATGAGCTGATTCTAAAAAGTTAATTTTAAGTCCTACCATTGGCAGTGATAGCGATCATTATGAGTGTTTGAAATTTTTGCTTATCTGTCCTTTTAACTCATTGCATGCTGGCGGAGGATATATCCACCACAGTGATTGCCTTTGCAAACAGTTTGGATCCAGATGAGACGCTGCGTAACGCGGCGTCTCATCAGGATCCAAACTGTGTGCCATTCTTACCCTGGATTTAATAAAAGAGATTTCGAAAAATTCTAATTTTAGAACAAAAGCAGACAACAATTGTTGCAGACGAAAAAATTACCCAGCATGCAAAGAGTAACATCCACTCAAACAAAGCCTCATTGACTGCATTAAAGGCAGGTTACAGCTTAAAACATGATGAAAGTAAAGCAGTAGGAGCATTCTGCTTTACATTTCATCATGCTTTAAGTCAACCCCAGCATCAAATATCACTACAATTTCTTATTTTGAGTTAGTTATCATAGTAGCTGGAGTTGACTGTACCAGATGATAAGCTACAGTGGAGAAAACGTTATTCTTTCCCAATAAACGCTTTTACGCTAAATCTATTATTTCCATTGCAAACAGTTTGGAGCCAGATCAGACGCCGGGTAACCCGGCGTCTGATCAGGCTCCAAACTGTTTGCCACCAAGATAAACATGAATTATCAGAATTTTCCAAAAGTTGTACTTTTCTACGTGTTAGTGCTTCAATTGCGTTTGCGTTTCGTTTGCGTTTAAACAGGAAAGAATAACGTTTTCTCCACTGTAAAAGCTAAAAGAAGCCCAGTGTGTGTGTCTCAGTGTTTACTAAATATTATGAAGAGATGGGTTTTGAAAAACAACCCTGACCCAGATCAGAATGACATCAACCATTAGCCAGCTGGCCTAGATATATACAGTAAAACCTCTCTATAACAACCATTAAAGTGTGATACTTTATTAGGTGTTTTCGACAGATGACTGCTTAAAGCAAGGTGACAGTTAAACAGAAAGCTCCTATCGGAGCTTTCTGTTTTACAGTCACCTTGCTTTAAGCTGTCACCTGTCATTTATACAGTATATAACCCTCGTTTTAGTGGCCGTTATATAGAGGTTTTACTGTACACCATTTCTCTCCAAGTCTAAGCTGAGAGAGGAAACATCACATGCAAAATGCATTAAGGCATGTGAATGCATTTCAAGGTGTAAATGATTTTAAGTTCCTTTACCCCATACCCAGTGTTTCTAGTTTTGAAGATATGACTACTTAAAGTAAATTGAAAGTTGCATTAAGGCACATTTTGCTTTACTTTCAGCCTGCCCGAAGTTACCATCTGCTAGGATAAAGAAAATATTTCTTATGGTGCGCATTCATGACTGTATAAAATGGAACTATTTTCTTCAGGGTCTAAAAAACAAATCAAATGAGCTAAAAGATGGTTGCTATTACCCCATAAATACACCTTTTACACCTTTTATTCCTTCATTGTATAAAATAGTTCATATTTATACAATAATAAATATGCATCATAAGAAATATTTTCTATATTCTGGCAGAGGGTAGCTTAAAGCAGGCTGGAAGTAAAGCAGAATGCGCCTTTAGACGCATTCTGCTTTACTCAACCTGCTTTAAGTGGTGACCTGTTTTCAAAACTAGAAACAAGCTATGGGGTAATGGGTTAAGAGGTCACATATGCTGGGTATATTAGTACAAGTTTGACTTGGTAAATAAATTAAATGTCAACATTCTATATACATGTACAATGTACCTATGAAAGTAGGTCATGTTTTCTTGCAATGACAACTGGGACATGTCACTGTACTGAATCCTTATCATAATTTCATACTAGAAATTGCTGCAGGGGTTTTCTATAACAGGATTAAAGTTAATTTGAATCAACCAAGTAGAACATTATATGTAACTGAAAACAAATATTCCATAACTGATTCCATAAGTGCAGAAACTTTCTCTGGGTCAAAGGTGACAGCTACAAAACTAGTTAACCCTTTCCCTGATAGAAGCACCTTTTAGCGCTTTTGATTTATTCCTCCACCACAGAAAATAGTTCCAATTTATACAGTCATAAACATGTTCCAACAGAAATATTTTCTATATCCTGAGCCCAGTAGCTTAAAGCAGTTTATAAGTAAAGCAGAATGCGCCCTCAGGCGCATTCTGCTTTACTTTCAACCTGCTTTCAGTGGTCACCTTTTTTCAAAACTATAAAAACAGTCTATTGGGTAAAATCGTCACAAACAACTGTTGAACCTCGATATGTCAATCTAAATTAAAATTGATGATAAATGCAATTTAAGTCATGCTGCACTTGGGACAAGGGTTAATATGTTGGGATACCCAAATCACAAAAGATGACAAAACTTGTTTACAAACTTTTAATCCTCTCCACCCACAAGTACTTGTTTTTACACTGAAGGTAACAGTGAGTCAAAAGACCTTGTAAGTTGTAACCTGATGCAGAATGTGGGGTATAAGCACTTCGGGAAAGGGTTGCAACAAATCATCAGAGCTCCAGATAAAGGAAGTATTTCAAAAACTAAAATCTTTATTTCTGCTTTCAACCCTATGGTGTCACTACACATTAGAATCGTCTCTTTGATACGATTCTAATGAGTAGTAACATCATAGGATTTTGTGCTGAAATGAGTGAGAAAATGTTGGATTTGTTCCGTTTACTCACTCTTATTTGGAGCCCTGAATCATCATCTCCTTTTTGGATACAAACATGTTGGTGTCAGTAACCTGATGCTGATCTGGATTAAGACACTCATATTGATACAACATTAACCCATTACTCCATTAATCAATGGGTAGATCTACAACTTGGAGACCGACTCTATAGATTGCAGAAGTTTGATGTATCAAGAATATGATACCTGATTATCCTTACACCGCCATGGTCAAATATATACAGTAAAACCTCTCTAATACGACCACTAAACTATGTTAATTATTAGGGTGTTTACGATAGGTGACCGCTTAAAGCAAGCTGGCAGTGGAACATTAAGCTCCTTTAGGAGCTTTCTGTTTCACTGTCACCTTGCTTTAAGCTGTCACCTGTATATTAAACAATCAATTAGCCTTCGTTTTAGTGGTCGTAATAGAGGGTTTTTACTGTACATGTACATCCTTATAGCAAACACTCACTGTACAGACTTAACACTTTAGTCTTTACTGCTCCATAACCCGTTTCTAGTGATGAAGACAGGTCACCACTTAAAGCAGGGTTAAAGTAAAGCAGAATAAGCCTTTAGGCATATTCTGCTTTACATTCAGCTTTATTTAAGCAATAATTTGCTAGAATATAGAAAATATTTCTATGATACATAATTATATTTATGACTGTATAAATTGGAATTATTATCTTCAGTGAAGGAATAAATTAAATGTGTTTAAAAAGCATATATATGGAGTAATCAAGGTCTGTGTAGCCGGGTTGAGTTTATGATTAAATTGTGAGAGCTTTGTGTCTGCGGCCGGTGGCTCAGTCAGTAGAGCACTTGCCCAGTAAAGCAAGGGGTCTTCGGTTTAATCGAGTCCCGGTCTAGCTGGCTGCATGTTTTTCTCACCATGTTACATCTGCATAGTGTTAAGTGTCAAGACTTTGAAACAGTATTAGAAGAAACTCCATGAGAATCAATGTAAACTAGACATTTATCAGGAAATAGAAGAGTGCATTGAATGATTCAGCACTGTCAGGGTTAGACAGGGTAAAGGTAGAGAGACCCACAATGATGCCTTTCAGCAAGTCAACACAACATCATGGGAAAACCCTAAGTAGGTAAACTGTAATCTAAAGCCGGCTCAGACACTGTAACTATAATAAAACCTCTCTATTACAACCACTGAAACGAATGCCAATTGATATGGCTTAAAGCAAGGTGACTGTAAAACAGAAAGCTCCTCATGGAGCTTTCTGTTTTACAGTCACCTTGCTTTAGGCAGTCACCTGCCGTAAATACCTATTATTAACACAATTTAGAGGTCATATTATAGAAAGGTTATATCTATCCTTTTCAAAACAGTGTAGATAATGATCAAAGGGCTTTTTAATCTCTGATCATGATTTGCACTGCCTGTGGTATTTTAATTTTTTTCTTTTTTTTTTACAAATTCCTAGACAGTCAAATTAAAATTGCCATTTATCTTAAAATAGATGAGTCGATCCATTTGATAATTCAGCGTTTTAAGGTGTTAATATCATCCCTTCCCAGGCAAGTCTGTCTTAAGTAACAAGTTGTCATTGGCAATCCATTGGGATCCAGATCAGGTTCAAGTAACTTGGCATTGGATCATGATCCAATTCAGTGATATTTCTCTTTTAATGTTTCTTCAGTCAAAATATCTCATATCTACATTTGATTAATAAATGTCTATAGTTTAGCTGGCAGTGAACCTGGGTTTGTATGTAAACAAACTGAACTGTATCACATTGCTCCAGACACAGAGGGGGTATATACTTCAAATAATCCCTGAACCAAACATAATTATTTCAACCTTTATAACCCATTATCCCACAAATACACCTTTTTTCACCTTTAATTTATTCCTCCACCCAAGAAAATAGTTCAAATTTATATAGTCATGAATATGCATCAAAGGATACAAATAGTTTCTATAGCCTAGCAGATGGTAGCTTAAAGCGGGCTGAAAGCAAAGCAGAATGCACCTTAAGGCGCATTCTGCTTTACTTTCTGCCTGCTTTAAGTGGTCATCTTTTATCAAAACTAGAAACAGGCTATGGGGTAATAGGTTTCAGGTTGGATCCCAGTGAGATGTTGAGTTGCTGACAACATCTAATCTAAATCCAAACAGTTTACACATACTAGTTAAGTTTTTCTTTTTACGAATACGATAGGATACAATGTGACTAGTACTACCAAAACTATGACCAAATAAGACACCTTTGAAATTAATTTAAAATTTTAAAACACTTTAGTCACTTCAGAATATGCTAAGCGTTGAGTTTGTCCCACGGTTTTGTCAAGGTTGAAAATCTCCAACAGTTTTGTGTCAGGTTTTATATGAAGCAAATTAGTAGGCAGAATAAAAACCCAGTGCCTTAGACTTTTTATGCCAAATCTTTAAGATGTAAACATTTTCTACATCTTGACATTTAACTCTTTCAACACTATATGGAACTCTTGTGGATTATTAGGTTCCCTTGTGGATCTTTAAGTTACCGAAAACATGAACCAGTCTACTTGGAATTCTGGGTAGTTAAATAAATACTGCTCTAAATTAGCAGTGTGTCGGGCCCTCTGATCTGGGTTTTCACTGTTTGCAAATGTAACGCGTATATTTTAAACAGGTCCATGGTATTGAAAGAATTAATCATTATAGTGATGGAAGCAGACATATTCATCCTTTGCAAACAGTTGTGTAGACCCTGAGATTAAGAGAAGAACTCTTTACCCTTTACCTCATAGCCTGTTTGGTGTGGTTTGTTTTATTTTCAACCTGTTTTAAGTGGTCACTAATGTCTTCCAAACTAGAAACAGGATATCAGGTAATGGTATAAAAGTGTTTCAACACAGAAACTCTGTATGAAAACAGTTTGTCACTTAGACCATGCTCCTGTAAATATAACTCAAGAAGCCTGAACTAATTTAAAAAATTTAGCAGATAACATTTCCAGCAGCCCTATGAAAGTTACTGCATGTTGAAAGGTTTAACCCATTACCCCATAAATATGCCTGTTTATGCCTTTAATCTATTCCTCTACAAACCAATATATAGTTCCTAATTATACAGCCATGAATATGTACCATTCAAAGTTTCTATATCTTAATTAGCAAATTGAAGCTTAAAGCAGGCGGAAATTAAAGCAAAATGTGCCTTAAGGAGCATGTTGCTTTACTTTCGATCTGCTTTGAGTGGTTGTCTTCAAAACTAGAAAATGGCTATAGGATAAGGGTTAAAGAAGCCTGAACCAATTTCAGAATTTAAGCAGATGACATTTCCGGCAGCTCCATGAAAGTTACTACATGTTGAAAGGTTTAAATGAAGAAACAATATAAAGTCAGCATGATGAAAACTTGGAAAAGACCTAACGGCAACAACATTTTACATACCTGTTCAGTTAACATCCGTTAGACTCTACCTGGTCAACAGCTTTTATGACCAAATAAGATTGCCCGGACTGTTAACTTTTACAAGTGTTAGCCACGTGCCTATACATATATATATACAGTAAAACCTCTCTATTACCACCACTAAGAAGAAGGCTAATTGAATGTATGAAACAAAGGTGACAGCTTAAAGCAAGGTGACAGTAAAACAGAAAGCTCCTGTAGGAGCTTTCTGTTTCACTGTCACCTTGCTTTAAGCAGTCACCTGTCAGAAACACCTAATAACTAACACAATTTAGTGGTTGTAATAGAGAGGTTTGAGTGTAGTTAATTAAATCATTGAGGAGGCTCTGGATGTCAGATATGGACTCTCTCATACAGTTGCAGGGCTAGTCCATTACCTTAAAGTTAGGGGTATTGTCATTAAAATGGCATTAAAGTAGCAAATGATGCAGATCCAACAATAATGATTTTAAATTTCAAAGCTTTGCAAACAATTTTCATTGAAAAGCATACAAAAGAGGGCTACAACAATTAAACTGAGCTATGACAAATATTTAATCAAGGCAGCCTGCTTAGAATATCTCTCTCTCCATATATAATTGGTGAGGTGGGGCATGAATAAATTAGTACCTTGGTGAAACATTGACCAGCATATATTAATTACTGTATCATCAGTACACTCATTCAGATCTCCAGAGATGGTCAGTGCTTCCAAACATAAAATCCTTATGTCTGCACCAAAACCCTAAATGATTTTAACTCATCACCACATAAATACAACTTTTTACGCATTTAATTCATTTCTGTACTGAGGAAAAAAGTTCCAATTTATACAGTTACCAATTTTGATATGTATGATAAGAAGTATTTTCTATATTCTAGCAGATGGTAGCTTATAAAGCAGTCTGTACGTAAAGCAGAATGTGCCTTAAGGCACATTCTGCTTTACATTCAACCTGCTTTGAGTGGTCACCTATTTTCAAAACTAGAATCAGGCTATGGGGTATTAATGGGCTCTTCAGAATTGTACCAAAGAGATGATTCTAATGAGTAGTCATGCCATATAAAGGTTTTATGCAACTGTGATAATGTGATTAATGCAAGATACTGCTTAAGCAAGATAAACACTTTGTTAGAAGCTTTCTGCTTTGCTTTTATTTTGCTTTAAGATACCAATCACTAAGCTTATTTTACTGTGATGAATGCTAGGTATTGCATAAGGCAAGATGAAAGTAGAGCAGAAGCTTTTTGTACTTTGCTTTAAGATACCACTTTTTTTCAAACACTATACATGTAGTTAAATATTCAGTTTTAGCTCTGATGTGGAGGATATAGAGTAAGTAGAGACTGTGGCTGTAGGGTGCCCTTCTGTGGAAGATAGCATTATCAGCGCCATATAAGAGATACAATGTATTTCAAATACTAAAATCTTTATATCGACATCAAGGCAAAAGTTGTGACTTAGTCTTCATTACAGCAGTCTCAAACACATGTGCAGTCAGCTTATATTCTCATATCAGTAGTCAAAATATACGGTTTGGCGAAATACATCAGGATTTAATTTACTGTAAATGTTCCCGCTTATCTGTGGAATTTTTAGCAATTTTTTTAGTAATGCACAAGTGGGTAAGAACTAATTACTAACTGGATCTATCCAGTTTGAATTTTTACTTTAGAGAATATATACTAAGCAATTTATAGCAAACTACTTTACAAACTCACCAAGTATGATCAGATTCTGAATCACACTGCCCCACAATGATACACAAACCTTTCTTTGTTCTAGAACTGGTCTAATTGCGCAACCTAATAAGTCTAATTATCCCAATTAACACACTACCAGTCAGTCATATCACAGCACAATACACAAGTCAACAAACTTTCACTGTTTTCCCATAATTAGCAATGTTGATTTTTGTATCAGATTATAACAAGCACTTACTTAAAAACTTTCCACAAAGCTATGGGACCAGATAATTATAATCCCACATAAATTTGCCAACAAAGAAATCAATTTTGGGGTCGGCAAAGGGCCTGTGTGGTAACTGCTGATCCCTTCATAAAACAAATTCATTGTAGAAAATACAATTGCAAACGACAAATACACAGAATCGTTAATATGGGGGGGAATATTAGCAGGGTAGCGTGTAATGTCATTTACTGTGACCTGCAGGGAAAGCTGCCAATATGGGCTTGAAAAGTTGGGTTTAACTATACAGTTGAACTTCGATATCTCGAAGTCGGTTTTGTCGAACATACCCGCATTTCAAAGTCAAAACGTGGCTAAGCCACGTTTTAACTTTGAAATATGGGTATGTTTGACTTAACCGAGCATGAAATAATGCAGTTCATATAACTATCGGATAGTTCGAGTTAAACAAGTTTGAGATATCGAAGTTCGACAGTATAAGGAAAGTGTTCAATTTCTCACATGACTGACAGTAATCGTGTCTTAGACAATAAGATACAAAAGAAACTAGACACTGTATTAGTCCCATGACTTACAATTATTACTGCATAAACTAGAGACAAGTTTGGTGTAGAAATGTCTTATTTACCCATTCCTCCATAACAATGTGTATACAAGTAGGCTGCTTATAAACAAGATGAAAGTAAAGCTTCCTATAGGTTTGAAGCTGTCAACTGTTTTTCAATGAATTATACTTATATGGAGGAGTATAAGGTAGACTGGTGTCCATTTAACCCATTACCCCATTTCTATGCCTTTAATTTATTCCTCAACTGAAGAAAATAGTTCCAATTTATACTGTTACAAAAAAGAATCATAGAAATTATTTTCTATATTCTAACAGATAATAGCTTAAAGCAGGCTGAAAGTTAAGGTGCATTCCGCTTTACGTTCAACCTGCTTTAAGTGGGTAACTATCTTCAAAACTAGAAACAGGCTACGGGTGCAGTAGGGTAGAGAGCAAAGGGTTATATATATAATAGCAAGTTCAACTTTACCACTCAATTACCAGAAGGCTTGTATTTACAAATGGCTCACAGACCATTCTGGGTAACCTAAGGTGACCCTATTTAGATCTTATTAATATGTCTAAGTTAAAAGCATGCATTCAAACCTTGAAGATCAGACTGGCAAATATTGTTTTCTCATTGTTTGTGTTTCTAATAAGGATAAACATCCACTCTATGCCTTGTAATGATGACATTTTCTGACAAAACTCCAGTGCTTTATAAGACTCAG
The DNA here is from genome assembly GCA_922989275.2 of Gari tellinella. Taxonomy (NCBI): domain Eukaryota; kingdom Metazoa; phylum Mollusca; class Bivalvia; order Cardiida; family Psammobiidae; genus Gari; species Gari tellinella. The sequence goes on from OV277856.1 coordinate 80,002,144, forward strand.
CATGTATGGTCACTGTGCTGTTGCTGCATGAATTCTATCATTGTCTAAGAGTCATCGTAGACACCCCAAGAACCGAGCTTGGTTGCCAATGATCATTGCAGAGATTTAAAGACAATTGCAGATGACAAATGTGCAGCAGACAATATTGTAGCAGGTGAAGGATTAATATTTGTTTCCTATAACCTTTACAGACTATAACAATCAACACCACTAGCTTGACATCTTAACAGAAGCAGAGAGAGAGAGAGAGAGAGAGAGAGAGAGAGAGAGAGAGAGAGAGAGAGAGAGAGAGAGAGAGAGAAAGAGAGATGGACATTTAAAGATAAACCAGCTTAAGACAGAGAGACACGTCTAGATATTCAAATGAATCAACATACAGTTCAACAGTCTGCTAGATACACAGACAGATTGATCGAGCATCAGACAATCCAAAACTGAATCAGACTTTGTTTTCACTTGAATAAATAGGAAAAATATCATCCTATCAAAAATGTCAATCCATATTTGCACCTGTTAAATATAAAATCAGCAGATGAGAGGATGTGCAAAGAGCACTATAGACAGATGGCAACTTAACCCAGATAAAAGTAATGTAAAAAGTTCATTAAGGAGCTTTTAAATTAGCATTACAAAATTGGTATCAAGCACTAACCCTTTACCTCATAGCCTGTATCTATAGCCTGTATCTTTAAAGACATATGTAACCACTTAAAGCCGGTTGAAAGTAAAGCAGAATGTGCCTTAAGACACATTCTGCTATACTTTCAGCCTGCTTAAAGCTACCATCTAGGATATAGAAACTATTTCTTTTAAGGTACAGCTTCATGACTGTATAAATTAGAGTTTTTTTCTTCAGTGAAAGAACATATTAAATGTGCTAAAAGGCACTTAATCTATGAGGAAAAGGTTTAAGTATTCACTATTAAGTCTTGTGTATTGATAGATAGTTATGACTGTAGTTTTGTTTACTATCATCAAACATTTAACTCTTTCAACACCATGGATCCGTTTATAATGTACTCATTACATTTGCAAACAGTGTAGACCAAGATCAGAGGGCTCCTATAGGAGACCTCTGATCAGAGTCTACACTGTTTGCCAATTTAAAGCAGTATTTATTGAACTACCCAGATTTCCAAGTAGACTGGGACATGTTTTGGTTACTAAAACGATCCACAAAGGAACCTAATAACTCACAAGAGTTACTTAGCGTAGAATGAGTTAATGTACATTATATATACTTGCCTAGAACTTAGATCCAGTACCCTATGGGCAAAAAACTTGACCAAGAAATCTCAAACACAGAATACATCCAATAAATCCAAACCAAAACAGAACAAAATTTCAAGAAATCCAGTGAAAAGATCAACCAGCCTTCTTCTCCCCACTATATTTCCATACCTTGTGCTCCTTGCTTTTGTTTTTCCGCGCCATAACCCGACTTTTCCCCTCCATAGCTTGGAAAAAGCCATCTTAGAAGCATTCTGCTGTGACGACCGAGATTTTCCACAATATCAGGTCTTGAGATCAGAACTGGTATAAAACCACAGCTTCTGATAGAAGCACTAAATTTACATGAGCACTTTAATGACCCAGATCTGGCCTCATGTTTAGTTTCAAGCAGCTGGGTAAACTGGGTGCCTATAAGACAACAAGCTTCTCAGCGAGTTGGAGTGAGGAAAGTTCAGGTGCAACTGGCTCTTTAGTTGAACACTTACAGTCAGCTCATAGCTTCCTTTCATGTGGTTTAAAGTATCCTAGTATTCTATGATACCCACATGATAATTTATACAGTAAAATTGGCATTAAGCAGCCACTCTTTCAAAACCAGAAGACTGGTTCCTGCTTAATACAGGAGAGAAGTAAAGCAGAAAGCTCCTGTGGGAGCTTTCTGCTTTACTTTTCTCCTGCATTAAGGCATTACCTGTATAAAGACTGCTATATATATAGTTTATTTACTTTTAAAAGGTCGCTAAACGCGAGTTTGACTGTAAACCAGTTCTAACACACTAAAGTCTGAGAAAACAACAAACAGTCCGGTAACAGACCCATATCTGATTTTACCTGAGGATATGTTTAGGGAAACCTGGGTATGAAGAAAAACCTGGTGGTGTCTGCTGGCAAAATGTAAGCACAGTTAAAACAGCACATCACATCAGAATACTGGGGGCATTTCCCATGCTAAAGTCCTGATGTCGCCATCAAACCCTATGTTGGGACTAACTCTGTAAAATGTTCTAAAAGCAGGGATCCAGTTAAGGGGAGTATCTCAAAAACTAAAATCTTTATGTCTGCATTAAACCCTATGGTGTGACTTAATTAATATATACTCATTAGAATCAGTAATTAGTAGTTACACCATAGGATTTGAGCTGGTTTGAAGGAGTAATATTGAATGTGTTCAGTTTATTCCCTCTTATCTGGGACATATGTTAGAGCCCTTATAGCTTGAACAGAAGACAAATCACTGAAATAGTTAATATGGACCAAAAATAAAATCAGGAAAAATTCAAAAGTATAAAACTATGCAAGAGATTCTTCAAAGAATGGCTGTCTAATGCAAGCCTGGCTGTATTTCATGTGATTGTTTAAATAGTCTTGCTGAATACATGAACATGTTGAAAGACTCATTATCCCACAATCCTTCATATACATGTACCACTATGTCATGCTCATGAAATGACAAAAACCTCACTAGCAACAGGGATTATCTTAGTCTCATCACTTCTTCTAGAAGTACTAAATTCCTTCAGTGTATAATACTTTATTATATACCTACCAATGTTCTGCCCGAAATATTTCTGTATTTTATCGAACAAATACACCTTGACAGATTGAAAATTCCGTATTACCCATGTACCTTGTGTAATGGGAAAAGAACGTTTACTGTGTAGTCGGAAGTTCGGAACTACAGTAAAACCTCTCTATTACGACCACTAAATTATGTTAAGTATTAGGGTGTTTACGGTAGGTGACCGCTTAAAACAAGGTGACAGTGAAACAGAAAGCTCCTTTAGGAGCTTTCTGTTTCACTGTCACCTTGCTTTAAGCTGTCACCTCTCCATTATTTAATCAATTAGCATTCGTTTTAGTGGTCGTAATAGCGAGTATTTACTTTCACGCGCCATTCCCCGAAGTGTGACGTATGGGAAATCCCATTTATTTAAAGTAACGCTCGAAACATTTCTATCGTTTTTCATTTTATTTTTAATATAAGAGGTATATAATAAAAGGAACATTACTATACTTTGCATATCTTATGTACCGGATCACTCTCGTTGTGTGTGTAAAGGCTATATCCAACTCGACCTTCGGTCTCGTTGGATATAGCCTTTACACACACAACTCGAGTGATCCGGTGCATAAGATATGCAAAGTATAGTAATATTCCGTTTGTATACTGTTTGCTGTATCAACCCTTTCCTCCATCTAAAACACTGCTTTCACACATGTAGCCCTGTCTTCCACACAAGCACCATTAAGGACATCTTTACCCCTTCCTCCACATATGACAGGCTTCAAATAAGCATAACATAATGATATCCAATTATTATTCATTGGTGGTGTTGAATACTAGCTAGTGGCAACTTAAAGCAAGATGAACGTGAAGCAGAAAGCTCCTAAAGGAGCTTTCTGCTTAACTTTCATGTTGCTTTAAGCAGTATCATCCTGCCTTGAACACAGTCTGATAGAGATGATTTGCACTTGTGGCAATGGAGGAAACGGTTTTACCTAATAATGTGTCATATATATGAATGCCTTGCAGGGTTTCAATACAGCTCTGATACCCACTTTTCATATCTCCTGATAGCTGGCTGCTTTAACTCTTTCCTCCCTGAAACTTTAAATGGACATTTCCAGTTTCCATTTTTGTTTAGTCCATTTCTGACTTTGAAGGGTTGTTTTTGTCAATGTTTGGCATCATGACAAACAGTGAAGACCCTGATCAGAGGGCTCCTTTCGGAGCCCTCTGATCTGGGTCTTCACTGTTTGTAAAGGACAAGTGTACTATTCACACGTACACTGTTTGAAAAGGACGCCTATATGCGGGACTAGGGTTCAAAGGGTTAACTCTTTGGACCCTAGTCAGGCATATATGTATCATTTGCAAGCAGTGTACCTGTAAGGAGTACACTTGAAGCATTTATATCTTTGTAATTATATCTATACAGTCTAATTTGTGTTTAGTGAAAATTTAAATTGATCAGACAGTTTTAAACACAGTTGGCTTCTACATTGAATCAAGATAAAAGTAATGTACAAAATTTTTACAGAGGAGAATTATCCATTAATGATTACTTTTATCAGGGACCGACTCTTAACCCTTTACTCCATAGCCTGTTTCTGGTTTTGAAGACAGGTGACCACTTTAAGCAAGTTGAAATTAAAGCAGAATGTGTCTTTAAAGCCGCCTTCTGCTTTACTTTCAGCCTGCTTTTAGCTACCGTCTGTTAGAATATAGAAAATTTCTTACATCTTTACTTATGATACATATTCATAACTGTATAAACTGGAACTATTGCCTTCAGTTAAGATGATTAGGGTTCAGACCGGAGGATAAGTACAATTTGTTGAGAAAAGAAGGGCCTGTTGTGCCTTGCAACATAATGACAGACAAGCAAATTACAACTGACAGTTATGTAGTACCTCCTTTGTTTTCCTATCCTCATGTCTTCACTATCCTTTTCTATAAACCCATCACCCTATAGTCTGGTTCTAGTTGTAAAGACAGATGACTGCTTAAAGCAGGTTGAAAGTAAAGCAGAATGTGCCTTCAGGCACATTCTGCTTTACTTTCAGCCTGCTTTAAGTTATTATCTACTAGAATATGGAAAATATTTCTTAAGGTACATAATCATGACTGTATAAAATGGAACTATTTTCTTTACTGGCGGAATAAATTAAAGACGTAAAAAAATGTATTTATGGGGTAATGGGATAACCAGGACTCAAGATAAGAGGGAATTATTTTATTTGCTCTTTTGTGTATCTATCAAACCAGCATGCTATGACCACTCATTAGAAGCATCTCAGAAAGAAAATTCTAATGAGTAGTTACGGTTGATATATAGTACTTGAGTAATATAAGCAGGTCACAACACTTGGTCAGCAGGTAAATATATCCTAAATAACAATTTAAGAGTGTTCAGACAAACAAGTATTTTTGAAACTTTCTTGAATGCTTGTACAAAAGCTGAGTCTATTGCAATCACAAATAACGTTACAACTAAAGGAACAGAAAAATCCAATAAATGATAAAAATCAACAAGAAAGACAACACTAAATTTATTCAAATTATGCTATACAATAGTTATTTCCCTTGGCTATATCACTAGCGGTTTCCTGAGAGTTGACACAATGTACATTCCCCATGTACATGGTTAAAGATTCATGGACTTTTACTTTTATCCTTTAAGAACCCATTTCCAGGCATATGAATAATTAAAATCACCATTTACTCCATGTTCCTGGCCTTATTAAATATATATATTTAAGATGATCCATCTGTGTGGGCCACACAGAAAACCTGTGACTAACTGAATCACAATATAGTTTACAGACAGTCAAACTTGTGTAACTCATTACTCCATAAGTGCGCCTTTTTAGACTTTAATTATTTCCTCCACTGAAGAAAATACTTCCAATTTAGATAGTCATGAATATGAACCATAACATATTTTTGTATAATTCTAGTAGATGGTAGCTAAAGCAGGCTGAAAGTAAAGCAGAATGCGCATGAAGGCGCATTCTGCTTTACTTTCAACCTGCTTGAAGTGGTCACCTGTCTTCAATACTAGAAACAGGCTATGGGGTAATAGGTTAACTAATTACTCCCCTAAATACACCATTTTACGATTTTAATGTCTTGCTCCGTTGAAGAAAATAGCATTACTTTATAGTCATGAATATATATCATCAGAAATAGTTTCTCTACCTTAGCAGAATATGCCTGAAGGTGCCTTTTGAATTACTTTCAACTTGCTTTAAGCAACCACCTGTCTTCAAAACTAGAAACAAGCTATTAAGTAATAGGTTCAGCTACCACTGAATAAAGAGGTATGTCATTCTTAAGAGTCAGGTGACATACCTTTAATGAGAGCATCATTCTGTAATTCATTTATGTATTTATATAGAACACAAATGTTGCATTGTTTGTAATTATTTTCAAAAATACAAAATGATGAGCACACAAATAATAATGTCAGAACAAAATGCTTCTCATAATGTTCATTTGATAGCTCACTGATTACTAGAGGGCACAACATAAAGTTGGACCCAAATCATTTAAGTGAGACCATTTTTTTAAGACCCCAAATTCTACATTAATCTGTACAATGTTGGTTGGTACAGTACAGTGTAATCTTGTTATTATGGTAACTAATAACAAGGCCTGATTTATATAATCATGGTACATTGTACTGGAAAAGACAATTCTGGGACACTTTTCATAAAACTTTGTACAACAATAACGGTCGTAAGTCAAAACTTTAAAATACATTTAATTTCTGATTTCTCTATCTTATCCTGTCTTGTGACATCTCTTTGGAATTGTCTTTTCAAGACAATTCCAAAGAGATGTCACAAGACAGGATTAGATTGAGAAATAAATAATAATTGAGACATTTTTAAAATTTGAATTACAACAACATTTGTCGTACGAAGTAATGTGAAACGGGCCCCTAGTGAATAGTCTCAACATAGGGTTTTGTGGAGGTATAAAGGACCAATGCTGTAAAATATCTGTTTACACACTTTTATCCTAAACCCCGATTGTATCTTTATGAATGTATGAATTCAATTTCCTTTTCAGAACTTACAGCTTTGATAATAAAGTGTGTATTATATATCATAAAACCACTATTATAGTTTTGACCTAGTAACCTTTGCCATAAATATAGGGTGTTGCCTACTCACTGTCCACTGGGGTAACACTAACTCACAGACTGTGTTACAGTGCTGCCTCTCCTATGTGACCAGTCCATCAGTCAGGAATAATGTCTATCTTAACCCATTACCACATAAATATGCCTTTTTACGACTTTAATTTATTTCTCAACAGAGGTAAATAGTTCCAGTTTATAATATTATGAATATGTATGATAAGAGCTTTTTTCTATATTCTAGCAAACGGTAGCTTAAAGCAGGCTGAAAGTAAAGCAAAATGCACCTGAATGGTTACCTGTCTTCAATATTAGAAACATGCTATGGGATAAAGGGTTAAAGGTAGGTATAATGCATGACAAAAGTAATGCAGAAAGCTCCTTTATATAAGAGTATACATTTTCACGACTGTATAAAATGAATCTATTTTCTTAAACGGAGGAATAAATTAAAGGTGTAAAATTGCAATGTGGTAATGGGTTAAGGCAGGTTTTACTGTACATGTATATAGAAAACCAATAATGACCCCAAAACAGGTGTACTCAATGATAATATGTTTTCATCTGAATCTGGGCCAATGACCTGTTTAGCCCCATTTATGAAAAGACATTATACCTCATGACTTGAAATCATGTTTCTTTAAGCTTCAAAAATATCTTTCACTACTTTTACAACAATAATTGTGAATTTCAAATCTTCAAATTTTGCTTCCGAACATCTGGTAGGCAAACCATACAATACATGATTAAGCATCCAATCTGGATCTACCATGTTCACTATTAGTACTAAGTACAGTCGAACTTCGATATCTTGAACTCGCTTAACTCGAACTATTGGATATGTCGAAACATGAACTTCATTATTTCATGCTCAGTTATGTCGAACATACCCGTATTTCAAAGTTAAAACATGGCTAAGCCACGCGATTTAACTTTGAAATACGGGTATGTTCGACTTAATCGAGTTAGAGATATCGAAGTTCGACTGTATAAGATGGGAAGTTTGGGTAAAGTACTGCAATTCGTCATGATTCAAGGCCTCCTCTCCATCTCATCAAGTGAACACTCTTCAGGTACAAGCAAACTCATGTTACAGAGTGACAATCAAAAGTAGATCATCATACCAAATCTTTTAAGATCATAATAAAGTTGTTTAATGCAGGACAAAAGTAATGCAGAAAGCTCCTGTATGAGCTTTCTGCATGACTTCTGTTCTACATTAAAGCAGCAGCCATTTGTCCTCGGATATAGTCTCAATTCATTTTGTGTTCTGTGAGATGTTGCTTGTCACAAGTTTATCAATAAAGGTAAATGACCTATTAACTGCCTGATACCTTAAGTACCCTTTATAAACCATTACTAGGGTCTGGAGTCTCAAATCAAATCTTTGTTATTATGAAAGATGACCAATTTATCTTGACGTCTAGCCCTGTTTCTAGGTTTGAAGACAGGTGCACTTAAAGCAGGTTAAAAATAAAGCAGAATAGGCCTTAAGGTTCATTCTGTCTTACTTTCAGCCAGCTTTAAGCTACCATCTGATAGGATATAGAATTTATTTCTTATGGATCATGTCCATGACTGTATAAAGTTAGTAGAGCTATTTTCTTAACAGAAGGAATAAATCAAATGCATAAAAAGGCATATTTATGGGGCAATTGGGTAATATAAATCCTACCGTGTGTATGCATTATCTGATTTAAATCCTTACTGTGGTGCATTAATTAAGCAGTATGTGTGAACTTTGAATGAGCACGCTGATTGCAGAGCTATATGTTAAATAATAAATACACTGTCCGTTTTCATTTAAAGTATTTCTGAAATTAACCCGTAATAATTAAGGCCTTACATACAAACATAAACTGGTCATTTCTCAAGACTGGAATAGTCAACATGATAAAACTAGCATTGTAAGGGTTAAAATCAACCTGTAAAACTTTGTCAACCACTGTGAGTCATCCAACCTTTACCGATATAATAACCCTGAATGTAACAGAGTGCAATCTTCCGTCAACAGTTGCAGTGTGGTCCATTTACTCTCAATAGGTAATCTATGCTGAATAGAATAATAGATGACTGGCACACAGAACAGACTCTGATAAGAAAGAAGTTCTCTGATTTGGGTCATCATTGTTTACAAATTGATGATCAATTTGTCGCTTTCAAGAGTCCTTATCCATGCTATAAATACAGGGCTCCAGATAAGGGTAGTTTTTCAAAAACTAAAATCTTTATTTCTGAATTAAACCCTATGGTGTCACTACTCATTAGAATCGTCTCGAAGAGACGATTCTAATGAGTAGTAACACCATAGGATTTGGTGCTAAAAAGAGTGAGAAAATGTTGAATTTGTTGAAAAAACTACCTCTTATCTGGAGCCCTGAAATAACTTGATTGACATTTGAAAACAATCTGGATCCAGATCAGGCTGACAGGCATTATCCTGGCATCTGATCAGGAAACTTTTAAAACTTAAAGCCAGTTTTATCTAAAAGCCCTGCTGTTTGAATAATGAGGACTTGCTGATGGTGTTAAAGATAAGTGGAAGCTTACTGCAGGATAGAATTTAAGTAGAAAGCTCCAACAGAAGCTTTCTGTCTTAATTTACTACATGTACTGCTAATTAGCTGTCAACAGTTGCCTTATTGAATTAAGCCTGATTTTGAATGGCTGTTATAGTACATAGGGCTTTATAATGTATTGATGATTATTGTTGATAACAAGTTTGATTCAAGACCAATTTTCAACATACATGTACAACTCAAAGCCTTCAAATAGTTAACAATCCTATCACCCTTAAGGTAAAACCATGGTCATTAGCAAGACTCATGCATGCACTTTTACAGTAAAATCTGTGTACAACCCCCACTGTAGAGAACAGGGCTCCAGATAAGAGAAAGTAAACTAAAGTTTTCCAACATTTTCTCACTCATTTCAGCGCCAAATCCTATAGTGTTACTACTAATGAGTAGCGACACGAAGAAATAAAGATTTTAATTTTCGAAATGCTCCCCTTATCTGGAGCCCTGGAGAAGATGTCAGTTTACTGACTTATATAAAGATGGCAGCTTAATGCAGGACAAAAGTAATGCAGAAAGCTCCTAAAGGAGCTTTCTGCATTACATTTGTTCTGCATTAAGCAGTTATTCATCTGTTACTAGATAAAAGACTGTTAATTTAACTATTTCAACACCACGGACCTGCTTAAAATATATTATTGTAAAATTTTCAAACAGTGTAAACCCAGGTCAGAGGGCTCCTAGATGAACCCTCTGATCTGGGTCTACACTGTTTGCTAATTTAGAGCAGTATTTAATAAACCAATGTACCCAAAATTCCAAGAAGATTGGTTCATGTTTTGGTAAGTAAAATGATTCACAAGGAAACATAATTACAAGAGTTACTAAATGTTGAAAGAGTTCATGATTCTCAGCTATTCAGTAGCCACTGTACTTGAAGGTTTTACTGCACTCATTATGCAAGCTTTTTGTGACTTTCATTTTTAAGATCCTATCAAACCTTATTTGCAAAATTCAATTCCATTATCTTTTGAAATCTTTTAAACACAGTTAACAAGTGCATTCTGAGTTATTATAGCTACAAGTCCATTGAAAATAAAGTAGGTGAAAGTGAAATCTGATCAATCTCTAAGCCCACACATGATGATATATTTCAGCAGGACCACTATGCAACACATGCATAGTCAAACCTTACTGCATGCATCATCATCATCATCAGATTTGTTATTAACGTGCAAGGGTGGGAGCACTGTCCACAACAGTGGGTTCCCTTCCACGCATGGAGGTTCTCCAGACTTTTCTATCATGTGGGTCAACTGCTGAGTCCCCAATCTTTGCAATCATAAACCCATTACCCCAAAGCATGTTTCTAGTTTTGAAAACAGGTGACCACTTTAAGCAGGTTGAAAGTAAAGCAGAATGTGCCTTAAGGCACATTCTGCTTTACTTTCAGCCTGCTTTAAGCTAACATCTGCTAAATATAGAAAATATTTTTAGCAAACATATTATAATTAACCCTTAGCCCGCCAAATAAATTGTCGTCTGCTATATTTCTCGTCTGCTTCAAGTTTCAAAGTGCTTCAAAGTTGCTGAAAATTGCTGAAAATTTTGTTCGAGTGTCAAACAGCTTGGATCCGGATGAGACGCCGAGTTACTCGGCGTCTCATCCGGATCCAAGCTGTTTGCATATGGAGCTATAGTCGTGAGTGGCAGGCTAAGGGTTAATGACTGTATAAATTCCAATTATTTTCTTCAATGCAGGAAAAGATTAAAGGCGTAAAAAGGTGTCTTTATGAGGTAATGGGTTAACCAGTTAAAAGTTCTAATCAGGAAACATTGAGATCTCTATAATGCATGTATTTATCACATAACTAAACTCTCTCATATTATTCTGCTTTTCCACAACTTATCCTGATTTTGATTTTATGATTTGTTGTGACTTTACATGCGTAAGAAGACCTTAGCTAAAAGTGCAAATCATCTATATCCAATTGTATTCAACTTTAACCAATTATCTCATAAATACAACTTTTTACGTCTTTAATTTATTCATGCACTATGAAGAAAAAAGTTCTACCGGTAATTTATAGTCATGAATTATTATTGCCATAGGAAATAGTTTCTATATATACCCTAGCAGATGGTACCATAGCTTCGAGATAACTCTTAATGAGTAGTAATGCCATAGGGTTTGGTGCTGAAATAGGTAAGAAAATGTTGGATTTTTTTCAGTTAAACTCCCTCTTATCTGGAGCCCTAAAAACAATAAAATGCACTTTCATACCTGTGCTGAAAGACGATTCAGTGGAGAAATTCTGTATGCAGATTTCTATACAGACAAGTAGATGCTATTAATGAATGCAGTAGTTTTGCTTTTTATTTTTTAAAATGACACCTGTCTAAAAAAAATTAATACTGCCAAATGCATTCAGTCAGTCTGAAAATAAAGACCAGAAAACTGAGTGATCTAGCTACTGTGTCTGCAAATAGCAGTTAGTGTAGTACAGTTAACAGCTTTCTCCACATCAGCAGAATAGAACCGAAGAAAATCTTTAGAAAACCTTTATGTATTCCTGTAAGTAAGCACAGGACTGTCTCACATCTTTACCGAAAGTGAATAAGAACACCTCTTTAACATCAGGCATCATCCAGTCCTCAAATGATGACTGATTGTGTAACTACAAGTAGCAGCTTAAAGCAGGATAAAAGTGAAGCAGAAAACTCAAGATCCTACTGGAGCTAACTGCGCTTTATACTTTCATCATGCTTAACCCCATTACCCAATAAATATACATTTTTCTGCCTGCAATTTATTCCTCCAATGAAGAAAACAGTTCAAAATTATACAGTCATGAATTTGTGTCAGATGAAAGATGTTAGCTTAAATATAGCAGGCTGAAAGGAAAGCAGAATGTGCCTTAAAGCGCATTCTGCTTTACTTTCAACCTACCTTAAGAAGTCACCTGTTTTCAAAACTAGGAACAGGCTCTGGGGTAATGGGTTAATTAAGCAAGCACATACCTAATTAACTTAAGGGTACTACAATTATAATTATATGCTGTATAATTGGATATGGGTGAATGACACTGCTATATGCTAGGCTATATGGGAGAGAAGGAACTATGCAGAGGGTGTTATTTGAAGGGTGCATGTTGATAGGAACTGCTCCTGATAGGCAGGCAGCTAGTCGGGCTGATAAGGACAGTGTGTGTGTGTGTGCCAAGCTTAGGTGCAAGCTTCAATGTTGCCTACACCTATGTATGTCAATTTCACTTCAGTCTAACCACAGAAACCACAGCTAAGTGAAAGTCAAGTGCATCATACAGACTCTGTCTACCGGGCTCATACATCAAATTTCAGACAGGCAGAAAGGGGGAAGAAACACAATCATTGCAGCACCGCTGTGGAGAGATGGCAGCTAGAGTTATTGCTAATCTTCATGAACAAGTACTAGATATCAAAGAGAATGAGTGACTGAATGGGATGGATGGATGGGTGGATTGATGGATCAATCAAAGAACACATGAAAACAGTGAAACCTGTGTTAAGAAACCACTCAAGCTTAATAAAAAACAAAATAGATGGGTTCCTCGGAACACGTGTGTCACCTGCCAGCAAGCATCAGTATAACATTCTCTTTCCAGAAAAAAGCTTTCATTTAAAAACCTTTAGTAAAACAGAAAAAATCTGCATGAAAAGAAAATGTTGAAAAGGGGAATGACTCTCACAATATGGATACAAGAGTTATGACCCTTGTGCAATACACTTCCACTTGTCAAGCTCTTTCCATAAATGAAGTTTCATCTTAAAAGCTTCAGTAGAACAGGAGTTATGAGGCATGACACAAAAAGTGTGACAGACAGACGGACGGACGGACGTTCTCACAGTTGGACATTTGTTGGGTATATTTTTTGTTTAAAAGTACCCAACAGTACACTAAAATACCCAACAATAACAATAGGGCAATCACGGAATGAATGGAATCTATTGTTCTCCCTACCCAACAAAGGACCTTTCGTGCGCTCGGACGGACAGACGCCAGAAAAGTGATCCCTAAGTGTCACCTCTATCTACAGCAGGTGACACAAAAAAGTAATTTACACTGTTTAGCTCCCTTGCAGCTTTCAGCATTACTTTTGCCCTGTAATAAACAACCACCTGTCTATAGAAATAGCCATGTTTATTTAGTGGATAGTTAGTTACAAATCAAAGGTTTGATATTGCTTGAACTATACATTGTAATTAAAAAAGGTGCATTGATAAGACAGATGGCTTACAAACAAAATAAAGAGGGAGATCTGAAACATTGTTATTCTTCGAGAAAATGACATTAAGACTTAATTCTTAATTGCTTGATACCACTTAATGCGTATTTTGTCTTTAATTTTATTTTTCTGAAAATTATAACCCTATAAACCAGCATAAACTAATCAATTTCTCTACAGTGGAACAGTCCATATGATAATTTCAGCATAGAAAGGGTTGAACCGTTTACTTTGACAGCAGTTAACAATAATCCTCACAGTCCAATGCATACTGGCAATTATGTGCCTTGAATATTTAAGCTCGTAGCATGCATAATTGCATAAAATTGGCAATTAAAATGCAGTACATATGTACTAATAGAATGCTGAAATGAAAAATGGGCCCTGGGGATTTAAATATGCATATGTCAGAACCTGCAGGGTCAAAAGTGTGAAGACAGGAGCATTATGGTAGTGTTTCAATCATTCAGCCTCTGTGAAAAAACAATTAAACATTAACCATTTACTTTACAGGTCTAGATTTCATCCAGGGCAATATTCAATCTAATTCATTTACAGATAAAGTTCAAAATGTTGTCTGAGAATGTGACTAGTGACAACATTTTAAGTTTTGTCCAGACATGACCCACATTCAATCTTCACCTAGATATCAAAAAGGCAAACATATTGACAAAGTTTCAATAAGATATAATGAAATGTGTAGCCTCTAAAGTGTTAACAAGATGTTTCTATGATTTGACCTAATGATCTAATATTTGATCTGCCATAACCCACAATCACACTTGACCTAGATTTCAAAGAGGCAAAAATTTTGAACAAGTTTCATTAAGATCCAATGAAATTTGTAGCCTTTAGAGTGTTAACAGGGTTTTTCTATGATTTGACCTAGTGACCTAGTTTTTGACCAGAAATGACCTACATTCAAAATTGACCTAGATATTAATGAGGCAAACATTTTGACTAAGTTTCATTAGATCTATGAGATTTATAACCTCTAGGGTGTTAACAAGTTTTTTCTGTGATTTGACCTATATAGATAAGTGACCTAGTAGGTTGTTTAAACATTTATATTATTTTAAAATCTGCCATCCTTTCACAAACAAAACAGGTGAAGAAGAGTCACAAACTGATTCCCTCCTACGCTTTATAGACAGCCAGAGCACATTTTATCATCTGGTCCGTAATAAACTTGTGCAATATAACAAGATAAATTTGTCTTCTCACCTTTTCTGTGTATTTTCAATATCTTTTTATTAGCTCAGGCCATATCCTCAAGAGGCATTAACCAACATGTCATATACTGGAAAACTGTAGAAAACTAAATATTCTCACGCTCTTCAATACAAACAAGACACCATTCATCTCCACATTAGGGTCCAAGGTTATAAAGCGTTTGAGCTGAGTCTGAGTGTGATCTCAAGCATTTGATTGGTCAGATTTGAGCCAAGGCTCAAATCTGACCAATCAAATGCTTGAGAATGACTTTAGACTCAACTGAAAAGCTTTATAACCTTGGACCTCGGACAGCAAGAGCAAAGTCCAAACTCAGTGATGATGTAGTGTAGCAGACCCTGGTAAGAGGAGTCGATCAGGACACCTTCAGGAGCCCTCTGATCTGGGTCTTAGATACTGTTTATGTTTGACATGTGAACTCTTCACAGGTACTGTAAAACCGGTTTCATTCGCGTGAATATAATTTACGCATTAATTCCTGAATGTGTTTCCTCGCGTCTCTAGTTTTGAAAATAGGTGACTTCTTAAAGCAGGTTGAAAGTAAAGCAGAATGTGCCTTAAGGCACATTCTGCTTTACTTTCAGCCTGCTTTAAGCAATATTGCATGATGTCGCGAATTAATACAAAATTGCATTACGCGAAATATTCATGATGCGAAAAATACCTGTTTTACACTACGTAACAGTATACTGATTTTAAAGGAAGAGTGTACCCATGGCAAGGGCTAAATGGGTTAATATTTATAGGATGCTCCCCTTTGCCTTGTGAGTAACAATCAGACCCCAAGGTTATAATTAAAGCTTTTAAGTTGAGTCAGAGATACATAGAACTCAAGCATTTGATTGGTAAGGTTTGAGCTTTTGCTCATTAAAATGTTCAAGAACTATCTCAGACTGAACTTGAAAGCTTTATTACCTTGGACCCAGGAACTTAACCCATTACCCTATAAATACGTTTTTTACGCCTCTAACTTACTTCTCCATTGAAGAAAATAGTTCCACTTTGTTCAGTCATGAATATGTACCATAAGAAATATTACTTTAGCCTAGCTAGTAGATAATAGCTTAAAGCAGGCTGAAAGTAAAGCAGAATGTGCCTTAAGGCACATTCTGCTTTACTTTCAACCTACTTTAAGTAGTCACCTATATTCAATTCTAGAAAACAAGCTATGGGGAAAAGGGTTACCAGGCCTTGACATAACAATAAATAAAGACAGAGAGAAAATCACAGCCATCATGATCAATGAGGTGATAATGAATATAAAATATACAGAATACTTTTTGAGTGGAACAAGATATATTTTGACCCAATAGTAGAAGCTTCACAGCACTCATCCATATAACAAGGTAAGACTACAAACAAACTAATCAAGGTACACCACCCCATTTATACCAATAAACACATTATAAACACATCAACTTCTCTGAAAGAGAGCTGCAATTACTTGGCAGTCTTCACCGGCACTGCGGTCTTTACAGAAGTCTATCTACACTTAGCATGCTTTAACCCAGTCACCCCTGAAACTTTTCAGGGACAATTCCAAAAATAAATCTAGTTCATTTTTGACAATTTCAGGGTTGATTTTTAACAATACTGGTATATTGCAAAATGGCAAACAGTGCAAACCCTGATCATTAGACTCCTTTGGGAGACCTCTGGCCACAGGGTCTTCACTGTTTGCATGGGGCAAGTGTACTCTTCACAGGTACACTGTTTGTTTATGACCAGTGAACAAATTGCTATGGTTAAATGTGTTCAGGTGGTCATCTAAATTTTGAGATGAAGTTTAACCAAAAAGTTTCTCTTAAGAGCTTTCTACTTTGATTTAAGCTGCTGAGACACCTGATCTAAAGCCTTCTACACTAGTGTGTGTGGGCAAAAGAGACTTCTTAACTGTGATAAGACCGCTCCTGAAGGAGTTGGGTCTAGACTATTTTCAAAGAGCCAATATATGCCCATAGCAGGAGAAGCTAGGGTACATGACTTGTATAAATGACTTCTACTAAGACCTTTTCATGCTTCTACTGGGTATTGATAACTTAATGGGTCAATAATCTTGAAAGTAAAGCAGATATCTCTCTTTAGGGTGTCTGTTTTAAGCATCCACCTGTCTTAACTCATTCACCCCAGAAACTTTAAATGGACAATTCAAATTTACAATTAAATCTAGTCTACTTTTGAAAAATTAGGGTGGATTTTAACAATATTTTTCAAAATAACAAACAGTGTAGACCCTGATCAGAGGGCTCCTTAAGGAGCCCTCTGATCAGGGTCTACACTGTTTGCATAGGACAAGTGTACTCTTGACAGGTATATGCTTTGCTAATGGTGAGTATACTCATGGATACACTGGGTTCAATGTCTTAAACAATGAAACACACTATAAGTTATGACAACAGCAGTAATGATTAAAATCTCTGCAAGAGGGTAAGCTGAGCGAAGGTTTTTTTCTTAATTGAATGAATCTGATTTATTTTTAGATGCTGGTGTATTTTTGATGTCAGAGCAAACAAGAACAGCTTGTGCAGTGGTGCTGAAACTATCCACTCCACATTTACCTCCCTGTTCAGGATGATAATGAGGCTTTGTGCATTTTGCATTGAAAATTATTTTGTGAAACAATGGTTGCACTTGTGTAAGTAGACTTGGACACTTTTTGCTTATCATGTCTTAAAATGTCCTTGAAGATAGTTTAACCTTAAGCAATTTTACCCCACTATAGTGCATTTTGACACCTTCAGAAAATAGTTGGCGTAGACACTTATAAGATAGATCCTGAAGGTCTGCATTGTATCTTAACCCTAGCTATTCCCCCATAGAAGTGCCTTTTAGCGCATTTAATTTATTCCTCCACTCAAGAAAATTGTTACTCATGAGCAGGTACAATAAGAAATATTTTCAATATCCTCCCAGATGGCACATTCTGCTTTACTTTCAACCTGCTTTAAGTAGTCACCTGTATCCAAAACTAGAAACAGGCTATGGGTTAAAAGGGTTGCGGTCCAAACCAGGGCTATATATATGCTATGTAGAGAGTTTCCTTACTGGCAGACAAGTGCAGGCTGAATCATACAAATAAAGCAAGATTCAAACACCTTTGTTGCTCCAGACTGATAAATAATTTACAGCAACAGTTGGAGAAGTGTTTAATGGCCAAATGATCATAGCCTTACAGCGACTATAAGCCTCACAATGATAGCCTCACAACACTGCTTCATTCTTGTGGTCTGAAGAAACCAAGTGCACATTTAAACTTGTCTTACATGTACAATAAGGTCAAACTTCCATTCTAAACCAGAACGGGTAATCAAAGATTACGAAGCTCACCTCCTGCAAGGACTTACTTTAACGCAAAACCTTAACGTTGACCCTTGAGGTCAAGGTCAAGTTCAATGTCACCAAACTGTGGTGCATAGTGGTCAACTCATTGAGGTGCATCAGCATATGAAGTTTCCTGACACTAGGTGCAGTCGTTTGCTCAGTACAGACTAAAAGTCACTTTAACACAAAACCTTCACATAGACCCTTACATTGTGGTCTATTCATTGAGGCGCATCAGCATAATTATGAAGTTTTGTGACCGTAGGTGCAGTCGTTTGCTCAAAACAGACTTGAGCACAAAACCTTAACATTGACCCGACAGGGCAAGATCAAAGGTCAAAGCCACCAAACAGTGGTACATCAGGGTCTACTCAGTGAGGTCCATCAGCATATGAAGTGCCATGACCGTAGGTGCAGTCGTTTGCTCAGAACAGACATTAACCCAAAACCTTAACGTTGATCCTAGAGGTAAAGGTCAAAGGTCAAGTCTCCAAACTGCAATGCATCGTGGTCTACTCATTGAGGTGCATCAGCATATGAAGTTTCTTGACCGTAGCTGCAGTAACTGTTGTTTGGTCAAATCAGACTTTAACGCAAAACCTTAATGTTGACCCTAGAGGTCAAGGTCACCAAACCGCAGTGCATCGTAGTCAAATTATGGAGGCCCATCAGCATATGAAATTTCGTGACTGTAGGTGCAGGGCTTTGCTCAGAACAGACTTTAACGCAAAAAATTTACGTTGACCCTAGAGGTCAAGGTCAAAAGTAAAGGCTACCAAACTGTGGTGCATCGTGGTCTACTTATTTAGGCGCATCAGCATATGAAGTTTCATGACAGTCGTTTGCTCAGAACAAACTTTAACACAAAACCTTTACACTGACCCTAGAGGTAAAGGTCAAAGCCACCAAACTGCAGTGCATCGTGATCTACTCATTAAGGCGCATCAGCATACCTGTATGAAGTTTCGTGACCCTAGGTGCAGTCGTTTGCTCAGAACAAACTTTAACGCAAAACCTTATCATTGACACTAGAGGTAAAAGTCAAAGGTCAAGGCCACCAAACTGCGGTGCATCGTGTTCTACTCATTGTGGTGAAGCAGCATATGAAATTTCGTGACCGTAGCTGCAGAAGTTTGCTCAGTTTATGAATATCAAGTCTGGACGCTGATCCCGGGGTATATAGCATAAGCCCCTCCTCACTTCATGGAGTTGAGCTAAAAATCTGTTTAAAGTACATGTACATGTAGTTAAGACAGGCAACTGCTTAATGCAGGATTAAGGTAATACAGAAAGCTCCTGTATAACTTTTAACATGCATTAAACAAACTTGTCACTCGAGATTCTCGTGCTGCTTTATTGAATGGCAATTAATTTTTGTCTTGCTTTAAGATACTTTACTTTTGTCTTGCTTTAAGCTGCAATCTATATTCAACACAATAAATCAATATTCATTTGTGGCACTTTTGCGCTGGAGTAGACGATTCTAATGAGTAGTGACATCATAGGGTTTCATGCAGAAATAAAGATTTTAATTTTTGAAATACTCCCCTTATCTGGAGCCCTGTTATAGTACAAAGTTATCAACAGGTTTTAGCAGGATAGGGAAGAATCTATATGGAGTAAATAGAGGATGAAAAGGTGTTCTATGAGGGTGAATTTACCTGGAGCATCTTATCAGAATACATTAATGTAGACATGTATGTGCTTTTAGATTCAGCTGAGCAAAGTTCTTTAGTTACATGAAAGTTAATCAATGTCTGATGTCTTAGTTCTTATCTTGCCATATTTGATTCAAAATTGTTTTCTGTAAACATTTTCAAATTCTTTATCTGTAACATTATCAGATTGACAATTAAACAGTTGTATTTACTGTATTTATCAAACAATGAGTTGTTTTACATTCATCTGGATCCATGCTGTTTGCAAAATAAATGTTTGTCAAGCCATGATTAAAATAAATACGAGTAAGGTAAGGTGTGTAGGTAAAGACTGGCTACAGTTTAAGCAAACATGAACATGGAAATGCACTTCTACAGAAGTCACTTTAGTCTGGGCAAACATTTGAAGACAGGGCAACATGCACCAAGGAAATAAAGTGTTTTTAAAAGATATACAATGTACTAAGATATACAATTATAAATAATGCCTACTTTAACAAAGCTTTCAGATACAGCACTGGGGAGATAAGCTCAGCTCCAGATAAAGAAAGTATAACCTATAATACTGAAACCCTTATATTAATAATTTATTCTAACTATTATTTATTACACAACTCGCGTACATCCCTATATAAACAAAGAAGGATGCAACTGTGTTTGAATTCACAATAAAACATGCACCCGCTGCAATGGCTAAAATGTGACGTTACTGAAGTATATATAATGGCTTCGAAAATGCGTATGCCAAGAAATGTAGCGCCGTTGCGTCGGTGCAAATTGAAGAGTTAGAATCTAAATAATAAATTAATACCAGTGTTTTATCGTGCAATAGAACACGGGTAGTCGTTGAGATGCTGGTAATTAAATCACTCGGCTTCAAAACTAGAAACAGGCTATGGGGTAGTGGGTTAAAATTACTTGCCCTTGTTATTTGTATGAGTAAAAAATAATGAGTATGTGCAATGACACAATAATCATTTCATCTATCCTCCACTCGAAAGAAATCATTCTTATGACATATCTCAGGTTTGCAATTAGCAATGATCTAGATCAAATAACCTCTAAGATAATTGTTTGATAAAGACCTGACTAGAGCAAGTCATCCATCCAATGAAAACATCTATAACTGCAGATAAAGCAAACTGGTCAAGACATTTCAAATGATTTATTCCTTACTTACACATTGTTACATTATGATATTCTCTTTACCTTAGTTCCTTATAGAAATGTGTTTTTATATCAGCTTCATGTGTGTTTTATATAGCTTCTTACTGGCAATGATATACCAACCATCCTTACAACAGTTGGACAGATGATCGACTGCTTAAAGAGAGCAGAAAGTAAAGCAAAAAACTCATCCTGCTTGAAACAGGTGTCTGTAATAAACACTGGATTGCAATAACAGAGGTTTCTGCTTTACTTTCAGCCTGTCCTTACTTTAACTGCTCAGCAAACTGTCTTTAATTAAACCCCTTCCCCCAATATGAGAATTGTCTTTTAGTACATTCAATTATTCCTCACAGAGTCTAAGAGATGCCTTTTTTAGGGTTTTAACTTACCCTATATACATTCGTTCACACATATAATATGCATGTCCTTCTTCATTAGTTGTGAGGAGTACACTTGTCTATGCAGACAGACAAAATAAGATATTCTTTTTTTAGAGTCAGTTTTTCTCAACATGTGAAGAACCATAACAACACTAAACAGTCAAAATTGGACAAGACTAAATTGGAAACTGGCACTGTCTATTTCAGGAAAGGGTCATGATAACAATCAGTTCAGGAAGGGTTAATCATTGCACACATAAGCTTTTCCCATTTATCTAAATCTACATATAGTCAGTGCCTGGTACTAAACTTTAAACTGGAAACAAAGCGTACATTATTGCCCAGCTGTGCATTATGTTCCCATTTGTACCTACAACCCAGATATCTGTCAAGGTCAACTGGATTCACCTGGTGCAAGGCAATAAAACAGAGGCTATCATGGGAATTTATAACTGAGCCCCTAGAAAACCTTTACCATGCCACTAAATACCCTGTTTCACTTTAAATCTTGGATCCAAATTAGAGGACAGATGTATTTTCAGATTTTCAGATGTATATCTGATTCTTGCAAAAACTTATATAGAGATTTAAACTTTTAAATACAAAACAACCAGTATTTTTAGAACCAGACAATTTTAGCTTGATAAAGACGTCTCACTGTCACACTACAGTCAACCTGTTGTATAACGGGACACTCTATAGAAGAATACTACTGCCTTATTAAAGATCTACGCTTAATGCAGGACAGAAGTAATGCAGAAAGCTCCTTTAGGAGCTTTCTGCATTACTTTTGTCCTGCATTAAGCAACAATCTGTTTTAAGAAGATGTCCATGTTGATTTACTTACTGCATGTGGGACATACTGACAGGTATTACACTATTGTAGCAATTGAGACAAATTTCATGGTTCATCTACCAGCGGGCAGACTTACAGGCTATCTGATACAGATCATGACTCAGACCCTCTGTATTGACATTAACCCTTCGATGCACGACTCAAATCTGGTGACACACCACGGATAAAACTGCAGCTAAATTACAACACTCTTTCAACACTAAGTATCTTTTAATTTGTGGGTTAATTATAAGGTTCCCTTTTGGATCATTTTAGTTGCCAAAACATGAACCAGTCTACATGGATTTCTGGGTAGTTTAATAAAATACTGGTTTAAATCATTATTAGCAAACAATGTAGACCCTCTATGTGAGCCCTCTGATCTGGGTCTATACTGTTTGCAATTGTATTGAGACCTTCTTTGATCCTGATCATTTGCTGAATCTCTTAGTTAATTACCGGAATCATCCGAATGTATCCGAGATGAGAGAACAAATTTAGGTTAGTAAGTGCTTGACCTACGGGTGATTTGTACTCAGCTTGGACAAAACATACAATCAAATTAACAACATTATAGGTACATGTAGTGCTCATTATAAGTCAATCTTGTATTAAGTTATTGAACCCTAACAATGAATAAACTCATTTTTAACAATTAGTATACTTGTGAAGAGTACACATGGCCTATACAGACAGTGTAGATACAGACAGTGTAGACCCAGATCAAAAGACTCCTAATGGAGCCCTCTGCCCAGGGTCTGCACTGGGATATTTTTTCATTTATTGTTAAAATCAACCCTAAATAGTCCAAATTGGACATTTGAAAAAGTTTCAGGGTTAATAGTAAACTAATTGAAGTAAAGTCGAACTATCCGATATGTCGACACATGAACTTCATTATTTCATGCTCGGTTATGTCAAACATACCTGTATTTCAAAGTTAAAATGTGGCTAAGCCACGTTTTAACTTTGAATACGGGTGTGTTCGACTTAACCGAGTTCAAGATATCGAAGTTCGACTGTAGGTTTAATTACTGCAGGATGAAATAATGCAGAAACCTCCAGGAGTGACGTCCTGAAGTATGTGAGATCTCCAAAAGACATGTGACTGTTAAATGCAGGATATAAAATAAAACAGAAACTCTAATAGGAACGTTCTGCATTTGTTCTCAAATCAGTAACCTGCATTAAGCAACCATCTATGATCTATACCAAAGGCTTCGAGACGATTCTAATGAGTAGTAATACCATAGGATTTGGGGCTGTATGAGTGAAAACATGTTGGATTTGTTCAGATAACTCCCCCTTATCTAGAGCCCTGTTGCCTTATCTGAAGCTCTGCTGACCCACAGTACCTGTCCTACAGACAATACCAAATGTTATTTGAAGACAAAATGAGACCTTTATTTTTAAATTGCCTAGTTCAATGTTTACAGAAATAGAATATGGAGTCATGATTTTATCAGCTGTTTTTTTTAGCTAGGTCTGTCCCTTTGTTTGCCCACACCATTTTGTTCTGTTTATTACTACTGGGCTACTTTAGATAACAAAGACAAACAGCCATGCAGACCACTTTCTTTGTTTTGTCAAAAGAAGATCAACTAATCTTCTTATTTTTTGTCTTTTTACCTGAATATGGTTTGAATGACTTGCATTTTAAATGTTGTTTAACCAAACTTGTGGTTTGTCATCGATAGCTTAACGGATGTCTTTTTATGACTGTAGATGAATGATCTTGCACTAGACTGTAAAGTTTGGAGAAACACTGAATGGGCCTGTTACACGTATCAGTCACCCTTGTATCAATATAGCCACCAATCAAAATCAGTAAGTAGTCAGAATGACAGACTGTTGCTTAATGCAAAAATCAAAGTCATTAAATCAGGCTAAATGAAATTTCTGCTTTACTTTTGGCCTGCATTAACTCTTTGAACCCTAGTCCCGCATATAGGCGTGCTTTTCAAACAGTGTACATGTGAATAGTACACATGTCCTATACAAACAGTGAAGACCCAGATCAGAGGGCTCCGAAAGGAGCCCTCTGATCAGGGTCTTCACTGTTTGTCATAATGCCAAAAATGGACAAAAACAACCCTTAAAAGCCAGAAATGGACTATACTTAAATCTAAACTGGAATTGTCCATTTAAAGTTTCAGGGAGGAAAGAGTTAACTGAAGAAGCTCTCTGATCAGGGTCTTCACTGTTTTCATATAGGATCTGTCTATTATGTCACTTGTTTCTGCACTCTTTCATTACATTTTTTTCTCTCATTTTGTTAACCAATGTAATAGTTTAACCCATTACCTCATAGCCTGTTTCTACTTTTGAAAACAGGTGACTTCTTAAAGCAGGTTGAAAGTAAAGCAGAATGCCCTAAGGCGCATTCTGCTTTACTTTCAGCCTGCTTAAAGCTATAATCTGTGAGAATATGGAAAATATTTCTTCTGTTGCATATTCCTGAATATATCAATTTAAACTATTTTCTTCAGTGTAGGAATAAATTAAAGTTGTAAAAAGGGGTATTTATGGGGTAATTGGTTAAATGATTGAGGTTCATAGTGGACTCAGTTTAATATATGATTATTCAGAAGAAGAAGGATTAAAGCATGAAGGGGCCTAATTGGCAGTGGGAAATTGCTACTAGATTCAGTCTGTTTTCAAACACAGCATAATACCTTTTCGCTTGGTCTATCAAAAACAATCAACAATATTCAGCATTGTAAAATTTCAATCCAACCTTTGATAAAAGAAGCCATTCATCAGAGAAGCATTATAAGTCTAGATAATCGTAAACAAAGGTGAATGCTTTTAACCCTTTACCCAATAGCCTGTTTCTTAAGTTTTAAAGACACATTACCACCGACTTAAAGCAGGTTGAACGTAAAGCAGAATGTGCCTTAAGGCCCATTCTGCTTTTCTGTCAGTCTGCTTTATGCTACCATTCTGCTAGAATATAGAAAATATTTCTTGTGGTACATGCTCATGACTGTCACTGCATAAATTGGAACTATTTTCTTCAGTGGAGGAATAAAATTAAGGCATAAAAAGTCATATTAATGGGGATAATGGGCTTATGCCAGTCAAGTATAAGAAATACCCTATTAACCCTATCCCCAATAAATACGCCTTTTTACGCCTTTAATTTATTCTTCCACTGAAGGAAATAGTTCGGATTTATACAGTCATGAATAAGTATTAATCAGAAATATTTTCTATATATCCTTTCCACGCCCATAACGTATTAAAACGTTTTGACGTTTATGGCACATTTTGGCTTCCGTAGAATGAAAAGTTATGATTCGCACATCGCGTTGGAAGACTTTTCTGAAAGGCCAGGTTCGGCACTGCCTATTTCTAGAACATCAATGGTCTCCTGCAAAATGTGACACTTTCAGGCAGCATCCAAAATGGATCCAGACACAAATTTGCAATATTGGAAAAAGGCGAATGCCAGAGGGGCCGAAACGGTCCATCTTTCTACTTTCGGTTTAAAATGTACTCGACCTTTTTGTCAAAACCCGTTATAATAGCACTCATGCTGGAATTCAGTAACACTGACATGTCAACACAAAGCTCACAAAGCTCAAACTGAGCTCAGGATTCCCCTTTTTTTTTTTTAAGTCGTTTTGGTATTGATTGAACGCGATTTAAATATAGCGCTCTTCTAAAAATAGATAGTCACTTTCGGTTTCGTGTTGACACGTCAGAGTAGTTTTGAGATGTCAGAGTGTAGTGTTTATTCAGAAAATGAGCTCAAAAGTAGTCCGGTAGTGTCTGTGTTATGTGTACAAAATCGTCCGGGCTTGCTAAGGATATACCGGTATATGATTATAAAAATTATTCTAGCAGAAGGTAGCTTTAAGCAGGCTGAAAGTGAAGCAGAATGTGCCTTAAGGCACATTCTGCTTTACTTCAACCTGCTTTAAGTGGTCATGCACCTATCTTCAATACTAGAAAATGTATATATGAGGCAATGTGTTAAGATATCTTTGCACATATTGATTAGTTCTGTCTTGCAATTAACAGCCTTGTGAAGCTTTTGACTTGTATATAGACAGCAGTCACCTATCTTAAACCATTACCCAATAAATACACCTTTTTACACCTTTAACTTATTCCTCTACTGAAGAAAATAGTTCCAATTTATACTGTCACAAATAAGAATTATAAGAAATATTTTCTATATACATGTACTAACAAATTATAGCTTAAAACAGGCTGAAAGTAAAACAGAATGCGCCTTAAGGCACATTCTGCTTTACTTTCAACCTGCTTTAAGTGGTCACCTATCTTCAATACCAGAAACTGGCTATGGGGTAATGTGTTAAAGATTGACCTTGCATCTTCAATTGCTACTTTACAGAATCATTAGAAACAGAATATTCTGTTGGATCCCTGCGATCTTGTGTTTTGAGTAGGCCCGTTTCCCTGTTGAAAGGGCTTCATTATATAGCCGCTATTATATCAGACAATCAGAAAACATAATAGTTACCGGTATACCCTATGGTAGGGTAGATATTCTTTGAGTAAAACATTATCAGTGAGCTGTTACATTAATCACTATCAAAGGTTGTTTTCTAATCACTGTCCACGAAATCAATATCAAATTCCACTGACTAGTAATTGCTCCGCCTCTCAGGTGAGAAGCTGGCGACATCGCTTTGAATCCACAATTAGATGTGTCATCATCACAAGCTTTCATCCACACACAAACTAAAGTGTATCGATTGAAGCTGAAACACGCACTTACTAGCTCAAGATCCAGATGAAGATCAAGCATCTCAAGAGGATTTATCATTTAACCCTTTACCCCATATCGTATGCCCTTTTATGCCTTTAATTTATTCCTCCACTGAAGAAAATAGTTCCATTTTATACAGTCATGAATATTCGTCCATAAGAAATATTTTCTGTATCCTATTCCTAGCAGATGGTATCTTAAAGCAGGCTGAAAGTAAAGTAGAATGCACCTTAAGGTGCATTCTGCTTTACTTTAAACCTGCTTTAAGTGTTCACCTGTCTTCAAAACGAGAAGCAGGGTATGGGATAATGGGCTAAGTAACTGAGAGGCCATCAGATGAGCGATCTTTAAAACTATGATAAGCTTTCAAATGAAGAAGTAAATACCCAATTACATCAAAACCTTATCTGTAACCCTGAGTCACTAGATTTTGGATAAATGACCAGCTTCATCGTTGCATGACTCTCAAGGGGGTTTCCTCAAAGATATTTAATATTATGACAATCAGTGCTGACATTGCCATCAGAGGGCTCTTTCAGGAGTCCTCTGACCAGGTCTGCACTGTTTACAAAGGATTTAATTATCATGTTCCAGTACTGTATACAGGTTAAGGTATGTTTGCGAAAAGGTTCCTTTAGCAGGTAGAATGCTTTGTTAGAAAGTTCTTGTTACACTGCTATAAGTAAATTTATTTACCCAGACAGTTTCGTGAACTGGACTGTTCGCTTGATCACTAGCAACTGATCCGCGGGAACTGGGATTTTCTTCCCCTTGTTGCTACCGGAAGCGGTAGCAAACAAAGATACTAGACAAGGACAGTAACCAAAGAACCAGACAAATAAAGGAGGCTATACGCATCCGAACCAACCAGAAAGTGATGAACCGGAACCAGGGCACGTTTCGACTAAGCCAGGTCTACAACCCTTTGCTCCTGAACAAATCATGGCAGAACAGAGTCTCAAACCAGGAAGTGCGTGCGAATATGTCTGGCATTGAAGCCCCAATCATGAGGGCTTAACTTAGGTCACGTTATGGGAATGAACAACAGTCGTCTTCTAAAACAGATCTTCTGCTCAGAACTGGCACAGGGCACTCATAAGCATGGAGTCCAAACAAAGCGCTACAAGGACACTCTGAAGAGAACTATGCGTGCCTGTGACATTCCTGGTTTAGGATGAGAGCACTTGGCTGCAAACAGACGTGCATGGAGGTCAGCAACCTTCACAGGACTGTAAGAACCTTTGAATCTTACAGATTGGCTCAGCTCAACATGCAACGCCAAGCCAGGAAGAACAGACAATTTGATCCTTCTGCTGCCGTAACCTGGCTGTCCAGTGTGTGGACATGTCTGTGCTTCTGCATTTGGGTTAAGGAGTCACCAGAGACGTCACTGATATCATCATCACATGGGACGGACCACTATGATGACACTAAACTTTCTAAAGTAGGTTAAATCGACCACTGATAAATGAATGTCTGGCTGGCCTAAAGACGTCTGACTCACTTATTATTTTCTGTCCCCACATGTCTGGTCCCAGTTGGAATCCCACCCAACCTAAATATTTTTTTCTTTGAAATGCATTTTTTTAAACAGATTTTCTTATCCTAAACAAATATTAAATATGTTTATATAAGGGTTTGACATATAAATTAAACTTTTTACAAATCATTTCTTTTATGACACCATTTGGTTTTCAGTCTCTTTATTAAAGTAAGTTAGTTTGATTACAGATAGGTTCAGTAACTTAAACTACAAATCTGAAGGTCACGGGTTTGATTCAAAGCTCAGTCATACCGAAGACTATAAATAAGGCCGGTACAAGTATTCCGTCACTTTGCCTTTTGTATTCATGTACACTAGTTTAATACTCATCATCATTCATCATCGGATTTTTGATTAACGTGCAGGGGTGGGAGCATTGTCCACAATAGTGGGCTCCCTTCCAGGTAACTGGCTAGCTGCACGCATGGCGGTTCTTACACAGGATCTCCAGGCTTTTCTATCATGTGGGTCAACTGCTGCGAGTCCCCATTCTTGGCGGTCTCTTACAGTCAGCTCCCTCCATGACATCTTGGGCCTCCCCGGCCCACGCTTCCCTGCAACTTTCATATCTCTGGCGCACTTAATAGCTCCAGTGGAGCGTTCAACCTGCCCATACCATCGAAGTCGTCTTTCCCTCAAGATGAGCTCCAAGTCCTCTATGCAAAGTTGCGTTAGCAGCTTCCTGGAATGGACAGTGGTCACATCTTCTGGCTTGACATTGCAAATCTGTCTGATCATGGCCCTGTCATTACGCTGCAGGCGCTGGAAGTTTGGCTTGGTCAGAGGCCAGGTTTCACTGGCGTGGAGCATAACACTTCGCACGCACATGCTGTAGATGCGGCCGCATGTCTTGTATGAGAGGTGGCGTGACGTGAGGACAGGCAGTAGCTCCTTGAATTTCTTCCAGGCAGACTTAACACGAGCCGTTGTTGCAAGGTCACAGCCGCCTGCTGAAGACAACATGTCCCCAAGGTAGCAAAAGGAGAGAACCACCTCCAGCTTGTCTTGGCCAACTTGGACCTCTTTCTGTGCTCTGCAGTCAATGGGGCGAGCGGTTCCCAGGCAGCAGGAACATCTGAAGTCAGGATCTTCCACCAGCCTCCTGAGACCACTGCATTTCTTGTGGACCCAGAGTTTGCAACCATTACAGAAGATGCTGTTTCTGCCCACACCTGTGCGGCAAACAGCACAGTGGTACTTGCCAACACTCTGTAGAAGGTCCATGCCAGTGCCACACATCATGATTTTTGTTTTGCCAGCATTTACTCGGAGTCCTTTCTCTTCCATACTACTTAAGACTAAATTCACACTATGTAACGTATGTTACGACGTATACATGTATTGATCATTGATTCATTCACATAAAAATCACATTAAAAACAAGCAAGAGACACACAGATGTGTCAGAGAAGTCTTCTGTATTCCTCTGGAAACGTCCTGATATGAACTTGATACACCGATTGACAGTTTCGGCTGTTCTATTTTTAGCTACTGAAATGCCCACCTGTTTGTGAGTGCAAGTTATATACAGGTAAGCTCTATTCAAAAGGCATGGTTCGAGCGTATGTCTTCAGTTTAAAATTAACGAGTATATTTTGAAATATGGTTTTGAAAGTAAAAAAAATGGATGAAACATTAATGTTTAACATCTGACTACATACTTATGACAGTTTTACAATACTTTTATTCTTAAAGCGACTCGCAACCGGATGGTGTACTTGTCAAAATAAAATAAAATACTCAAATAAAAAGCATATTTGTGGCATTATTTGGCTTCTGACATTAAAAAAATATGATCAGTCCAAAAGAAGTCTCAAGAATCGTCACCGAATCTTAATTTTTTTTAGATATTTTCCATCGTTTTTCTATAGCGTTAGCTAACGGTATAATTGTTGTTGTTGCTTCTCTACACGGGCTCTGACATAAACCGGAGCCGAATAATGTAGTATTAAGCGCTAACAGTGAAGTACGTTAATTCGCTACCGTATATATAGAGAGCGTCCGTGGCCGAGGCGGTAAAGGCGCGTCCTCATTTTTCTTGTTTGTCTCCGCAATGGAGGGTCACGGGTTCGAATCCCACCAGAGCTTCTTCCTTTTTTTTTTTGGAATGCATTTTTTAACAGAATTTACTATCCTAAACTAAATCTTACCCATTTATATAATCATTTGACATATATTTACAAATTACTATTTTTAATGCTAAATCCGGTTGCGAGCCTCTTTAAAACTAAAGAAAATCTACATCAAATTTACAAATCATGTGTTTCCAACCGTGATTTTTCAGCATTTTTCCGATGGTTGAAACCTCATTTTATCCACGGTTTGTGACATTTTCAGTTGCGTAAATCTATCCAATTCATTTAAAAAAATGTTTTAGGAAAAATTGGGAAACTTTTCATGCAGTTTGGTTCATTTTAAGCCTAAAAATACCAATTTAAACAATACCGTAAATGGTCCAGGGCTTACAGTGAATCAATGTTTGTAATCGCATTTTTATTTCTGTGACGTCATGCAAAACTCGCAGAAGGCAAGCATTGATTTGTTAACTCTGGAATTGTCAATCGGTGTATCGTATTTAACAAAGCTTAATTAAGCGCGGCAAAAAATGGACCAACCTCCTCTCCATTCACACAAACTGACCTGGGGCTTCTGTCTGCCCACGCATAACAGACAGGGGACTCTTTCTCTGCTAGGGTTCTGCTGGATTGCAGGTCAAAACGCCCAAAAGTCATAACGTCCCATGGTCAAAACGCCCCCAAATTGGTCAAAACGCCCCCAACCCCTAGTCAAAATGCCCCCATTTATATAAATCTTGTTTTTTTTAAATGCTATATAAAATATATAATTATGAACTTTTATTTGCTTTTTATATGACTTTTAATCTATAATTGTTATTTTGATTTCAGGACGTTTCGCTACCTGGATTTTCGCTACCTTAACATGTTCGCTACCTTGTGGCTTTCGCGGCTGGTCTTTTCGCTACCTAGACTTTTTCGCTACCCATTTTTATTTTTCACCCCTCTTATTTACTAATATGCAGGCGCCGTGCGTGCACATTATGATTTTTTTTCTAGAATCTACTAATCTGGATCAAAACTGACGTACAGAAATAACAAAAGGTTTATTTACTAATCTGGAATCAACATGTTTGATGTATAAGTGATTTTTTCTTTACATTATCTGGATCCAAACTCACAGAAAAAAATAATTTTAGTTTTGACGAAATATTTGCACAGACGCCACGCGTCGACGTCTGAGATTCTTATTTATTAATCTAGAGCCAAACAAATGCAAGCTCCATATAAATAATTTAAGTTAATAATCTGAATTCAACCTACGGACAGAAAAAAATACAGTTTTTTACGCGCAAACGCCACGCGTCCACATCAGATTAGAGAATGTTATTTATTGATCTGGATGCAAACTAATTGAATCACCATATATAAACGGTTTTTATTTTATACTCTGAATCCAAACTAGCGGACAGAGATAATTACAATTTTTGACGGAATATTTGCACAGCCGCAGCATCTATACAGATTTATTTATTAAGCTGGATCCAAACCAATGCAAGCTCAATAATAGAGATTTTTACTTAATACATGTGTCCAATCCGGATTAAAACTAAAGGAACATAAGGGTGTTTTTTTTATCAATCTGGATCCAAACTAACAGTCGTAAATATAGAAGAGATTTTTATATACTAATCTGGATCCAAACTAACAGTGACAGAACTATAATGTCTTTCTTTCATCTGTGTTCACACGTTTGTAAACACGTGTTCTCGAAGAAGCTCATTTCAAAATTGACTACTGCTAATTTCATTTTTAACTGAACATTTTAGATAAGTAAACTTCAATAATTTAATCATTTTAAATACTCCTATATTAGCTAAATATGAAGTATATTTCATACTTATGGTAAATAAACTACGATATTCGGGCGATAAAAATTGGGGGTAGCGAAAATGTACGGGTAGCGAAACGTCCAGCGTAAAAACACCCTGGGTAGCGAACTGACAGGCGCGAACGCAACAGGGTAGCGAAACGTCCAGTAACCGTTATTTTCATTCTGTTAATCATTGTAAAGTGAAACAGGGGAAAAATGTCCGCCCGAGGTGGGACTCGAATCCACGACCACCTCAACACTAGTTCGGGGCTCTACAAACTGAGCTAAACATCTATCGATCCCCCCTCAACAGCCACTACGTACAGTTGTAACACGTACTGACTCATTAGAACTGCGTCACATTGATTCTAATGAGAGCGTAATTGGGTTTGGTTGATACATCATATGTTGAGACGCAAAGATGTTAGTATTTAAAACGTGTTTAAAACACTTAATCTATGTTTAGCCCTGCTTACAACAAACAAGTTAAAAAAGCCCAGTCATTATTCTGAGTTTACAATTATCTCACCTGTGCGCTGACTGCTTCCCGGCCCCAGAAACATCACGGTTAGTAAATGGGGGTAAGTAGACTCCAAGGCACAACATAGACTTTTGAAGGCAAGATTATCTTTGGCTATCAGTAAATCCAGCACTTTATCAACCTTTGACTGCTTGCTTGTTTGTTTATTGATCTCTTCAATATCTCCCTGCGTAAGTGCCTCTGAGCTCTCCAAAATTGGAAACAAACGCTCAACGTCCACAACCACCGAAAACTTCGACCTGTGGATTTCTAGAAGTTCTTTATATTTATCATCCATCTTAGAAGTCTAGTGCTGCAAATAGCTAATACTGTTAAGGATCAACAACATAATGAAACGATGAATAATGGCGAGACAACCCTGTGTTGTTGATGTCGAAGTTAACAGGAGCCATGTTGAATTGCAAACAATAGGTGTGTTCGAGTAGAGAATATAAGCTGATGGCTACTCCGTAAGGGTGTAGTTTTTGTACCAGCCGAGCACAGGAAGGAAGTGAAAAATCACACGTTCTTATCTAAATATTGATTTTGATATGTATATATCCCTTCCGATACAGTGATATTCTTATTTGTTACTATTAATCATTATATTTAGATAATTGTTTTTTTCTCACGTAGCGAGCGCGTTCATGACCAATCGAACTTGCCCAATAATCTCAGCTGATCGAGCTGAAAATACACCTGTCGATAGTATTAAACCATTTTACAGAGAAAACCGTCTCATATCTAAATAAAAAATAAATATTCACAATTTTAAAACTATTTTCGAATAGTCAACACCCTGCTTCCCCGACTCAGCAGACAGGAACGTCAAAATGCGATAAATCAAGGGAGGGAACTTTTGCGTACCCGCGCTAATTGGTATCTCGTAGTTATCCTTCTTTGCTCTTATGGGTAAAGCCCGACTCAAAACGGGTGACATTTGCAGCATTTATTGACTTTAGAAAAGCGTATGACTCAATTAATCGTGATATTTTATGGCTAAAGTTAAGAAACATGGGGTTAAAAGGAAAGTTGTATGATGCCGTTACATCTCTATATAGTAATGTGAAATCATGTGTTAGAGTAAATAATATAGATAGTGACTGGTTCGATGTGTCAGTTGGGTTAAGACAGGGATGCTGTGTTTCGCCGAACCTTTTTAATTGTTTTATTGATGATTTTGCTACCATGGTTAAAGCATCTGGAGTAGGTATTGACATTGGACATGGAGAAAAACTTAGTATTTTGTTGTATGCAGACGATGTGGTTTTACTAGCAGATAATGAGCAAGATTTGCAGTTACTGTTAGACAAATTACATCGTTGGAGCTCAAATAATAGAATGAGTATTAACAATATGAAAAGCAATGTTATTCATTTCAGACCACCTTCATTTAAACGAACAGAAGCTGTATTTTCAGTGGGAAATGATGCTTTAAACATGGTAGACAAATATGTTTACCTTGGTTTGCTAATCGATGAATTTGTTAATTTAAATGTAACAGCTAAATATGTGGCCCAGTCAGCGGGTCGAGCTCTGGGATTGTTAATCGCTAAATATAAGCAAAATGGAGGGTTTCCATATCATGTATATACGAAGCTGTACGAATCTTTAGTATGGTCAGTAATAAGTTATGGGGCCGCGATCTGGGGAACAAAATCATTTTCATGCATTGATGCCATTCACAACCGTGCAATGAGATTTTTTCTTGGGACAGGAAAATACACCCCTAATGCTGCTGTCATAGGCGATATGGGATGGGATCCAGTCTGTGTTAAACTTTTAAGATGTGTATCAACATTTTGGGTTAGATGTGTAAACATGGAAGCTGACAGAATTAATAAACACGTATTTTTATTCTGTATTAACCAATCGAGTTCAAAGTGTAAAAACTGGGCTTTCAGAACCAAAAGTATGTTTGATATGTTAGATTGTAGCCAGTTTGCAAATGTTGGTAATCATATATCAAAATCTGATATCATGTGTAAGATAACAATGGCATACATGGGGAAGTATAAAGAAGAGTGGAGAGAAACTATTAACAAAGAGCTTTCAATAACAGGATCAGGGCGCAATAAATTAAGAACTTATAAGCTATTTAAAGAAACTTTTGAAACTGAATATTACGTTAAAATTATTCTTCCATTGAAACACAGATCTGCTTTTGCTAAATTTAGATGTGGAGTTGCCCCCTTACGAATAGAAACAGGTAGATATGAGAGGCTACAATTAGAATGTAGAACTTGTCCCTTTTGTAAAAATACTATTGAAAATGAATTACATGTTATAACTGAATGTCCACTATATGAGGATATACGAGCCGAGCTATATGATAAGGCAACCGGTGTGTTTAATGATTTTATGTCAGAAACTAACTGTGATAAGTTTAAATTGTTGTTTTCTAGTGCGCAACTGGTACGTTTTACTGCCAAATCCTGCTTCAATATTTTAAAACGACGCACAAATCGTTTGTATAATACATAATATGTGCAATAACAATACGAGGTGCTCATATTTATCTAGTGTAAAAAGGAAACTCTTACATGTGTATAATTATAACATGATGTTTAAATATATAACTTAATATTATCTCTTCCATGTAAAGCGTGCTAATCAAGTTATCGTTGATCTGATCAATGGTAAGAATGGATATCTTACTAACATTTCTTAATAAGGCATATTAATGCATTTTTTGAATGTCAGATTTTAAGTAAAACTTTATGGCAGGTCTTAACTTTGAGATTAGCACTTTTTACATGGTTTTAGTTTTATGTTTTTGTATTGAAATGCTGATAATTGAAAGATGATATTCAGGTAGTAGTTTGATGTGATAACTACTGAATAGTCTCTTATAATTCTTATTTGAATGGCATGGTTAATGTTGTTTTATGATAAATGTATATATGTATATGAACCATGATGAGACTGAAATAAAGATATTATATATGGGTAAAGCCCGACTCAAAACGGGTGACAGTCACATTGCCGACCCTCCCTATGGACGACGTTAATCCTAGAATACCTAAAGTCACACGGCCGACCTTATAATTATATAGCAATCAGTTTTTTTCACACCTATGTCGCGGGTATGTTAGACGCGTGCTGGCAATTATCGCTAACTGCCCCCACATTATAGTCTAAACGGCCTATCCTACAGTTTCAATACATTAAACTATTATCTTGAGTGAAGTAGTAAATTAATCAAAGGAGTATCCATGGGTTAACCTACTGAGTTCAGTGATACTTTCTGTTAGGGAGAATGGACGAGTATCTCTCCATTCCTGAAAAATAATGGAGACGAGGCCCCGAAGGGGCCGAGTCTTCATTATTTTTCAGGAATGGACAGATACGAGTTCATTCTCCCACTTAAAATACACCTAACATGAATTTAGTATTGTTAAATCATAACAAATGAATTCCCGCTGGTTCCCTCAGCTAAATATTGTGTAATTGCACTGTTAGTGATACTCATGCTGATGAGCATGCTTTTTTCACGAAATTCTAGCAATTAGAAATAACTCTCCATTCTCCATTCTCCATGTCGTGTACAATGACTGTGTACATTGTTTTAACTGGTCATTTCGTGTAAAATCATCGTAGACAATGGCTGACCAGAACCTCTCTGGCTATTCTCAGTCTGTGTTAATATGACACCGGGAAACTATTTGAAAACGTTGGATTTATTTCATAATCTGGATTTTCTTTCTTTCGAATGGGACTTATACTTGTGTACGTGTGTATAGTTAGCAGCTTGAAAATATCTTCTAAGTAACATTAGTCAAACATCTTAGATCCGGATCCGTCGTCAACTTACCCGGCATCTGATCTGGATCTAAGGCGTTTGTTCATGTTATTATGGTCACCATTGTAAGTACGGGTTACGGTCCATACCAGACACCATTTGAGGAATTTATGCAGCAAACCCCTTCTAGGCAGATGGAGCCTAAAGAAAGATGTGCTTTCTATTTTATACCAACCTTACTTTAAGCAGCCACCTGCCTTAAACACAAACAATTTAAAATATTCTTGTTTAGTGATCGTAATAGAGAGGTGTAATTGTATACCAAAGCCAGTAGTGTCTGCTAAAGTTATCGTCTGCTTCGTTTTGGAAGCTTACCAATATCAGTTACATGTTTACTTGAGGATATGGATCTATTAATTAAGTGTAAACCAGTATGGATCCACATGAGACATCGACGTATTTGGTGTCAGAGCTGGATCCAAGCTTTTTGCAAATTTATTATAATCTGATGTCAAATGGATTGGATTCTGTTAAGACGCCGAATTTGTCGGCGTCTTTTTACATGCCAAGCTTTTTGTAAGGATATTCGCTTTAAGTGTCTATTCGTTTGTAGATTGCTGAAGGCGAATAAAATACAAGTGACAGCTACAGGAAGATACAAGTAAAACAGAAAGCTTCAAAATGAATGTTCTGTGTTACTTTCACTTTCCTTGAATGGATATAGTCACCGGTCTTTGACACCAAATAGTAAACAAAGAATTAGTTATAGCAATAGGGAGGTTTTACTGTATGCAGAGTCAAACCTGTCTTAAGCTACCACTAAAAATCGATATACATGTATTTGTAGTTTTCACTGCAAGTTGCGGCTTAATGCAGGACAAAAGTAATATAGAATGTTCATATAGGAGCCTTCTGTATTATTTTTGTCCTACGTTTAGCGGCAACCTCTCTTAAAAGATCACCCTGCATCTTTGGTCAGTAGTAGTATATGCGCCGGTTTGCTTGTAAACAAAGATGATGTAATCGGCGGCCATCTTGGATGACCTACTTTTCTAAAAATAGAAAAAGCACGTGGGTCTATATTTAGCCCAGGGTGAAGGTCTTGTGGGGGTAGCCATATTGGATTTGGGTTTGAACGGGTAAAAAGCGGCCATGTTGAATTATTGAATTTTCACGAATCTGGGTCTACACGGTATACAGAACTGACCTGTTTACGATCTGTTAAGATAGCCAGGGACATTGAGCGTCAGGTTCTTCCCTATCAGAGGCGAATCTTAGAGGTGTTGCATATAACGTGTGTTCACATCGATGTTTTCAGTTCAAATGACTGAGATGTTTCTCCGTCATGCGCGGATAGAGGGCGCAATGTTTAAAATGACAGCATCGCTATATTTAGCTGGCCGGTGTTACAAGTATTGCATCAGCCGAGAAAAGGCCTAGAGCATTAACCCCCGACCAGGGAGAGTCCGAAAACACATTCACTCCAGGAAATGGCAGTCAGGCGTACTATTTTACAAGTCCAAACATGTCTGATTCCATCAAAGATCCATACATGTATGTCTATAAATAGAAAATGACGTTATGTTTGCCCACTCCAACTGGTATATAAGAGTGTAGGCAACAGTCATATTCATTCACAGTTACGCGCATCGTACAGAATGGATAACCACTCTAGCTTTGCCTTGGGGAATCAGCGATACGTAAAAGTGACTGAATGGAAAGGCGAAGTGAGAGTCGATCTAAGAGAATGGCTCAATGATAAACCCAGTAAGAAAGGCATCAGTTTACCCTTAAGGCGGTGGAAAATTTGGGTCGACTGCATCGAATGCTTAGACGAAGCCTTGGCAGAGAAGAAACACTACAGTAGTCACTTGGGAGGCAACGTTTATTGCACAGTAGACGAGGGCAGCGTGTGTGTGAGCATTAGACAATATTGGAAACCACAGGACGAAGTGGTGCCGACTAAGAAAGGCTTGTGTTTAAGACCCAACGAATACGCCAAATTGAAAGAAATGATACCGGTCATAGGAAAACAATTGCCTGAATTGAACTCGATTGTACCCTGTTACTTGCAGAGCGATCATATGAACCAGTTGGGCGCTTTGCGATGCGCCGAGTGCAACCCCAATTCACACGCGGACTGGTAATATCCAATCTGACACGGTTACTATAAATAGTCCACCAATCAGAATGGAGACAGCAGTATAAAAAGGCAGAGGTGACTAAGATCCACTTCACTCTTCACTGAAACACCGATATGAATACTACAGATGCTTGTCTGGTAAACAACATGTCCCAGAACAAGTATTACGAACATAGACTGAAAACGTTTGACAGTTGGCCAAAACAGATGATTCCTAACAAATACGACTTGGCGAAATGCGGGTTCCTATACGCGGGTCACGGCGATCAAGTGAGGTGTTTTCAATGCGGTGTCGGTCTACGTGATTGGGAACGAACGGACGACCCCTGGAAAGAACATTACAAATGGAGCCCAAACTGTGATTATTTGAAAATGGTTGGGTGGAACGATAACGTCAAGGTAGCCGACGTAGGATTTGGACAAGTTACCAAACCACCCAACAGTGGCTTTGGATTTGGAGTCACTCTGACAAAATCCCAGAAACCCTTTGGACCTAATACAAACTCAAATTTATTCTAAACTGTCCATGGTGTTCGTTTTGTAATATCAATGTATTGTACGATGTTATGTAATATTGGCGCTATATCGAAATAAACATTAAATCTATTTTATGCACTTGTGATTTGTCCAATTACCAGAGAGAGAGAGCGAGAGAGAACATCCTCTGACGTAGTTCTATAAATAGATAAACAGGTCTGGGCATGTATCAGTCAGATAAATGAGTGTAGCCAATCCCTATTCTTTTGATGACGTCATACAAAGCGTATAAAAAGAGACGTTTCTGGTGCCACAGTATCAGTTTGACCTCGAGAGTACCATGAGTAACAATCAAAGTATCGAGCACAGTACTTTAACAGACGACGAGTTGCTACAGTATTCTAAAGAACTCGGATTTAACTGGCAGCTCTTTGCGTTTCAGCTGGGTTATAAACTAACTCAAATAGACGCTTTGAAAAAGACATACTCTCAACATTACCAAACGTTATTGTATGTGATGCTGTTTAAGTGGTACGAAACAGTGGTAAATTGCTCCAAAGAAAATCCGAAGTGGCTTCTAGCGGCCGCTTTTTCACGCATCGACGACCAATGTACTGCCCTAAAGATTTTGGGGAGTTTTGACTTGATAAACACTGCGAAAACGCTCCGACCTTGTGTAGACACTGAACGTCATATACGTCAAATTCGCTTTTGAGAAAAGAAAATGATCACCAACGTTGTGGTGATGACCGATACACATTGTGACATTGATCTAACAGTGCTAACCCGTAAAACTGAAAATATGATATACGATCCAGCCCGGTACTCCGGTGCCCAATGGAAACATCGAAAGATAGGTGGACATTGCATGGTGTTTTCTACCGGAAAGTTAATGATCAACGGAAAGGTCCATTCTATTACTGATGCCAAACGGAGACTTAGACGTTATGCCAGACGCATTCAACAACTAGGTTGGCCAGTCGCATTATCTACCATTCAAGTGGTGACCGTATCGGCTTCTTTCAAAGTTGAGGGACCTTTAGACTTACCGACAGTGGTTAAATATTACAAAGGACAGTACGACCCCGAGTTGTTTCCGGCGGCCATGTTTACTAAAGACTCTATTCATTTTACATGTTTTCACACTGGATCCGTACTAATGACCGGTATTAAACGTCAATGTCAGTTGAACGATATTTGTATACCCGTATTGATAGAATTACCCTTATTGTAAAGTACGATCGGTGGGACCGCCCTAATCCCCGACGTACTGTATTGAACGGGGCTAATAAATAGATCAGTCCATTACGATTTGTTTGTTTTGATTCCAATTCAAAGAGAGAGAGCTAGAGAGAGAGAGAGAGAGAGAGAGAGAGGGGCATACATACAGACAGACAGACAGACGTAAAGAAAAAATAGGATATCCAAAACAAAAACCCAACAAATGTGCTTTCTTTATTCGCTTTATTTATACAAGACAAACAAAACATGTGTCCCATTTACAATATGTTACAATGACCAATGACAGCATCACCAATATTTACAAATATTCCTCAACAAAGTAGCGAATTTCACTTCTTCAGAAATGTTTTACAAATAAATTGGTCGTCGTCAGTAACATCAAACGTGGGTTTTCCGGTCCTATCCGTACACCGGAAGTCCCGGAGGCCTCATAGAAAAGTCTGGTTCAGGTACTGCTGTGAGGGGCCTCTTCTTAATGGCTCGTTGGTGATTCTGCTCGGAAGTTGACACTTTTCTTCGACGTTTGACTAATGATCTGGTCATGGGCGTCTTTCTAAAGCCCCTTCTTTTATTCTGAGCTGAAGTCGTCTCCTTTCTTTGGCGTTTGACTAATGATCTGGCCATTTCGATATCTTGGGCGATGGGTGTTACCCACGGGATAGACCTTCGACCCGTGTCCTTCACACGGCCATAACCAGTTTGCATGTCTTCCACTATATAGTGTCCCTTGTGATTTGGTTTTACTTTTCCTTCAGCCATTCTTTGGAAATGTCTTATCCACTTATCGACTGCAGGGCTTCTTTGTGAGGAAAATTTATCCTGATCCATATCTTCATCTTCCTCAAATCCTTCCCCGATAATTCCGTCGTCTGAATCATAGGATTCTGTGTCGTCCTCATCAAGATTCGCTTCATCATCGAACTCGCTCTTATTTTCGTCCGTAAGCCTGTGTCGGTAGGGCATCGGGGCTTCGTCGTCCGCGGTACCTTGTGTTTTTATCGGACACCAGGTTTTGACGTGCCTTTGCAAGTGATGAATATTAGATAATATTGCTCCGCAATCGTCACACGTGATTCTAATGTCACCCTGTGTTAGGCTGTGGATAGGCGCCACTGACTGCTGAGTCTGTGCTTTCGACGGGTCAGTGAATCTGGTTGTTTGGACCCTAGCTTCGGTTGTGTCTCTTATATCATTCAGGACACGGTTGCGCATACGTAGAGACTCCAATGTGGTCGGTTTCAAATCGATCAACAAGTACCCGTAAGGTCTGCTGACGGCCTCTTCGAAGCGCCGTAATAGCGTCTGAGAGTTACTCGGGTACATTTGTCTGGCCAATGTCATCACTTGCTGTTTGTCTATGGGATTGTTGAAAAGGACCAGATAATGGCAGTTGCGTCTCTGGGTTGGGTCTTTACTATAATATAGGTTCTGGTTGAGAGCGATGACCGACAAATTTCTATGGTGGCTGCCTTCCGTAAAGAGATCCGTGACTCTAGGGTCTTTGGCCGCCTCCGACGCCATATCGTCGAGGACTATTAGGTTTCTCACTCGGGTGTCGAGAAATTCATCCTTCTCTAGATTCCACGGGACGCCTCGCATAAATTCGACCGCAGGAAAGACGGACGTTTGTATGACGTCGTAGAGAGGCTGCCATCTTTTGTACAACCAAATAATGCGTTCAGGAGAAGGTTGAATGCGTTGTTGAGCGCTCTGAAGCAGTTGGGATACAAAATAAGTCTTGCCACAGGACGTTGGTCCTGACACGATACA
Source organism: Gari tellinella (assembly GCA_922989275.2). Lineage (NCBI taxonomy): Eukaryota > Metazoa > Mollusca > Bivalvia > Cardiida > Psammobiidae > Gari > Gari tellinella. The sequence continues at coordinate 80,044,469 of OV277856.1, forward strand.
GGTAAAGGGGTGCTTTAAAGCGAATGACAGTTGTTGTTGTTGTTGTTGTTGTTGTTGTTGTTGTTGTTGTTGTTGTTGTTGTTCGTCTTGTTGTTGTTGTTGTTGTTCTTCTTCTTCTTCTTCTTCTTGTTGTTGTTGCTGTTGGTCCTTAGTGTCAAGTATACCTTTGTGTTTATGTTTCCTGTGTCGTTTCAAACTGTCCAAATAGGCGTACGAGTTGTGGCAGAGGTTGCAGGGATACATTCTCGTTGGTATAGATAACTGATAATACTGTCAACAACTCTCTCCCTCTTATAAACTTTGGTCATTTCTCTAAGCCGGATTTGTTGTACAATATTTACTCTTCGCTGATCATTTGCGCTCGTCTGGTTTCGTCCGCGATGGTTACTATGACGTAACGTTCTCGTAAGATGATGGGTATCAAAGAATGATGTAGTCTTAGTAATGTCTTTTTTCTGGACACGTTGACGCTTTCACTAGCCAGTGTTCTCAATAGCCTCCGTTCTCTCGCGAACGTTTGGCTGTCGCGTCTTAGGGGATTGATAGTCCCATCCACGATACGTTTGATAACTTCGCTAAGGGCTTCGGTTTGACGCCACGTCATGTTTCGGAGCAATTGTCTCCGACCTCTCATCTCCCTTAAGGCCGTCAAGAAATTAAAATGTCTATAGACTCTAGAGTGTTCCATCATGATGATGCGGGTGCGTTATAGGGATGTCATAGTACCTCTTATAACATACATACATACAAACTTTTATTGAGTGTTTTTTTTTTAACGAGCTTTACAGGTGAATGTTTATTTATTTTGTTTTATAATGAATTATCGAGTATTAATTAATGTATTTGGTATCAATTCAGAGTAAAACAAGTTCAATAGAGCGATTTCTGGATTTAAAATGATGAAATTGTGATGTTTACACATCATTAGAAAAAATTGATGTTTCTCCTAGAAAACTTTCCTAATAGTTTTTTAACGAGCTTTACAGGTGAATGTCTATTTTTGTTGTTTTATAATGAATTATCGAGTATTAATTAATGTATTTGGTATCAATTCAGAGTAAAACTAGTTCAATAGAGCGATTTCTGGATTTAAAATGATGAAATTGTGATGTTTACACGTTATTAGAAAAAATTGATATTTCTGCTAGAAAACTTTCCTAATAGTTTTTTAACGAGCTTTACAGGTGAATGTCTATTTTTGTTGTTTTATAATGAATTATCGAGTATTAATTAATGTATTTGGTATCAATTCAGAGTAAAACTAGTTCAATAGAGCGATTTCTGGATTTAAAATGATGAAATTGTGATGTTTACACGTTATTAGAAAAAATTGATATTTCTCCTAGAAAATAATTCTTAATAGCTTTTTAACGAGCTTTACAGGTGAATGTCTATTTTTGTTGTTTTGTAATGAATTATCGAGTATTAATCAATGTATTTGGTATCAATTCAGAGTAAAACCAGTTCAATAGAACGATTTCTGGATTTAAAATGATAAAATTCGAACATTTTGTGCATTTTATGCCAATACTGTACAATGGGGGTTGCTGATGAGTTAATGACTTTTTAATCTGTGGCTTCTGACTGTGCGAGCGACGCGGTAGGCTACAGCAAAACGGTTAGAATTTGTCAGTCAAGGCTCATTCGATCTGCTTTACTTTCAACCTGCTTTTAAGTCATCATCTGCCTTCAAAACTAGAAATGTGTTATGGGGTAAAGGGTTAAGAAAATGTATTAATACTCTACCTGTGTTTAACCCTGCTTTAAGTAGTCATCTGCCTTCAAAGCTAGAAACGTACTATAGGTAGTTTTAAAACACGTGTGTAGCACGGACCGTGTCAGCAGGATAAAGGTTGCATCAAAACGGCTACAATGTGTCGGTCAAAGCGCCTTCTGCTTTACTTTCAGCCTGCTTTAAGTGGTCATAGATATGGGGTAAAGGGTTAAGGAAATGTATAAATACACTACCTGTGTTTAACGTCAATTACAGTTTTGTTAAAAATCTCAAACATTGAGATGTGTGTATAATGCTGCAGAGAGAGAGGGGGACCCTAATGAGATAATGAGTTCCCCAGGCTCCCTGAGAAACGAATTGGTCCCTAACGACCTGTTAGAAGTGAAAACAGATGTCTGCCTCATGCTTACTGTGTGGTTAAAGTCTAAAACCGTGAACTTTTACATGTACAGTAATTCCTCTCTTTTTCAGGTTTATTATGAAACTCAGATAACCATTTATAATAATAAAAGAAACACTTTAACTTTTTCGAACTGTTACTTGAATGAAAAAAGACCGCTTCCTACGCTCTCTTATAAGTTACATGTAGAGCGGGCAAAAAAAAATCATCTTTTTATCTGTATAAACAAACATGTTTGGACTTGTAACTATGCCACTGCTGATGCTAGCATTGAAACAGTGTAATGTTCCCTGGCTGAACAAGATGTTAGCATTGGAATGCTCCCTGCCATAGAGGTTTCAGTGGAAATTAATAAGTGTTGGTCTTTATTTCATGAAATAGTATGTAGTGACAATTAGATGCGGCAAACTGTTGTGTGTTTTATTTTTAGCGTATCTAGGTGAGAAAAGTAAACTGTTGTGTTGGAAATACAATGTGAAAATGGAGTTATATGTAAGGAATTCTAACGGGTGAGTAAACATTTTATTAATTAAATGTTACAGTTTAGCCATGACATACTGATTCTAGGGTATATTATATTTGCAATACCCAGGGCAAGACCAAGCCGCTATTCATTGGTTGTTTGAGTAAAACAATTGATTATGGATTGGCTCGCAGAATTGGATGAGTTGCCTGCTTACAGTTCATTGGTTCCTTCACTGACGTTTCATTAGTTCAATTTCAATCCGCCTATACTTAGAAAGTTTATTTTAAGGTATGACACGATATCTATTTTTATCCAGCCCTGTGAACTAGGCATGTTCTCACGGGCCCTGACTGCTATACATTCAGTTCTCACGGTACTGTGTCTCTGAATTGCCTTCATTTCCGGCAGTTAATGGCTTTTTAATGTCTTGTTGATTACGCTTGACTGCCATTTGCTCTCCCTGGTCGGGGGTTAATGCTCTAGGCCTTTTCTCGGCTGATGCAATACTTGTAACACCGGCCAGCTAAATATAGCGATGCTGTCATTTTAAACATTGCGCCCTCTATCCGCGCATGACGGAGAAACATCTCAGTCATTTGAACTGAAAACATCGATGTGAACACACGTTATATGCAACACCTCTAAGATTCGCCTCTGATAGGGAAGAACCTGACGCTCAATGTCCCTGGCTATCTTAACAGATCGTTAACAGGTCAGTTCTGTATACCGTGTAGACCCAGATTCGTGAAAATTCAATAATTCAACATGGCCGCTTTTTACCCGTTCAAACCCAAATCCAATATGGCTACCCCCACAAGACCTTCACCCTGGGCTAAATATAGACCCACGTGCTTTTTCTATTTTTAGAAAAGTAGGTCATCCAAGATGGCCGCCGATTACATCATCTTTGTTTACAAGCAAACCGGCGCATATACTACTGTCAGTGGTCGCTTAGCAGTCTCTTTTTACAGTGGATAATACGTTATTCTTTTCCGTTTAAACGCAAACGAATCGCAAACGCATTGCAGTAAAATGGAGAAAATGACAACTTTTCGACAATTCTTAGTATCCGTTTTAATCTGAGTGGCAAACAGTCTGGAGCCTGATCAGACGCTGGGTTATCCGGCGTCTGATCTGGCTCCAAACTAATTGCAATGGGAATACTAGTTTTATCGTAAACGCGTTTATTTGGAAAGAATAACGCATTCTCCACTGTATTCAGGAATGGAGCGTTTGGAAAAATAAGTCTCCATTACTTTTTCCAACACAATTGTGTAACTATTACACACTTGTGTAGGGAAAAGTAATGGAGACCTATTGTTTCGAACGCTCCATTCCTGGAAAATAATGGAGCGTTTTTGAATGGGATAATATCACAGGTGTATTTTAAATGGTGATATTTTTCCAAAGTTTTTTTCTCACTTTGATCAGAGCACGAATTAATAAGCAGTGCTTATTAATTCGTGATCAGAGACAGTGTATACACTGTCTCTGCTTTGATATATTACCAGTTATTTTCTTTGAAGTAATGAAGTAGCGACAACCCTCTTTAAGATGTTTAAGATGTACACAGGTATCAGTTTAAAATCCAAATATTTACCTTATAGTACATGTATCAACCATGGGATACGGGTATTACCATATGAACATGAAACCCCATGATACGATTTGAACTTGATAATAATTATAAATACTATAGGACCACTTAGAATTATGGATATTATTATATCAGAACATATATGATAAACAATGATTATTATCATTAAATAAATATATTTTATTTTAATTTTTTGTTTTCATTTAAAACTCATTATTTGTCCTACAGCATCAATATTTTCAATAAAAGACTGAAAGCCCCATACGAGTACCATACGAGTTGAATCTATTCTGCAGGGCCACTTTTCTGGATATTATTCTATAATTAATAATTATTATAATTATAAACATTTCATTTAAACCCCATTATTTATCCTACAGAATCAATGTTTCCAAAAGCTATGAAAGCCCCATACGATTATTTTTCACATGAACCTGACCCCATACGAGTTGAAACTATACTTTAGGGCTACTTTTCTTGATATCATTCTCAAAAGAAAAGAAATGGTCTTTAAAAATGAAAAAATACACTTTACGATAAATGTTTAATGATTGAGTCGTTTAAGCTCTTGAGTATTCCTTCAATATTAATTAGCACGCTTGATCTCGCCGAACTTGAACGCCGTTGGAAATCACTTCCTTTTGCACGTGTCGCTAACAGCACGTGCCGTGAACAGCGCATGTCGCTTATTTCACACAGTTTACGGTTTAAAAATAAATAATGTGCCACACCAATAATATTCTTATACTGCCTGTTGTATTCATGCTTTGTATAAGTTGTGTGTACTCGTGGCTAGGGACCTGGACCATGCCTTCGCGAGCCCCATAAGTTATTTATTAATTTATCTATTCCTGGCCCCCATAATTTTGAGGAAAAGGCCAAAATATAATTAAAATACCTAAAAATATCCCCAAAATGTGATATAAATACATGTGTGTATTGACCTCTCACTCTCAAAGGTGCGTGCTCTTTAAATAAACAACACGGTAAAAACGAATGCAATCAATTTTGTATTGGTCTTGAACTCAGGGAAAGCTAAAGACAGGTTACTGCTTGATGCAGGATGAAAACAATGCAAACATTTTATTTTGTATTCAGCAACCAACTGTATTAAATAGAACAATTGTTTTTCAATCTTACTCCTTCAGTTCAAAATTGGCACATTTATTGTATTTATGCATGCCATTTCCTTCTTGGGGACAGTCTTCACCTGGTATCCTACAATGCGGACGTTCTTGTCTTTTGAATCCTCCAATGTCATGATGAGTCTTGCCTTGCCCACCTGATCTTAAAGCGACTCGCAACCGGATGGTGTACTTGTCAAAATAAAATAAAATACTCAAATAAAAGCATATTTGTGGCATTATTTGGCTTCTGACATTAAAAAAATATGATCAGTCCAAAAAAAAGTCTCAAGAATCGTCACCGAATCTTAGTTTTTTTTAGATATTTTCCATCGTTTTTCTATAGCGTTAGCTAACGGTATAGTTGTTGTTGTTGCTTCTCTACACGGGCTCTGACATAAACCGGAGCCGAATAATGTAGTATTAAGCGCTAACAGTGAAGTACGTTAATTCGCTACCGTATATATATAGATAGCGTCCGTGGTCGAGGCGGTAAAGGCGCGTCCTCATTTTTCTTGTTTGTCTCCGCAATGGAGGGTCACGGGTTCGAATCCCACCAGAGCTTCTTCCTTTTTTTTTTGGAAATGCATTTTTTAACAGAATTTACTATCCTAAACTAAATCTTACCCATTTATCTAATCATTTGACATATATTTACAAATTACTATTTTTAATGCTAAATCCGGTTGCGAGCCTCTTTAACACTCGTTATAGGTTTTCAGTCATTTTGGCATTGACCTTTCAGTTTTGAGTTAATTATAGTTTCTATGAACATTTTTTCAGTGTACAGTAAACCCTCTTTATTACGAACACTAAAGTGTGTTAATTATTAGATGTTAAGAACAGGTGACTGCTTAAAGCAAGGTGACAGTAAAACAGAAAGCTCCTGTTGGAGCTTTCTGTTTTACTGTCACCTTGCTCTAAACTTTCACCTGTCTTTTATACAACCAATTAGCCTTATTTTTAGTGGTCGTAATAGAGAGGTTTACTGTATAACCTTTTAAATCGCCCTACCGTCAATACAACGTTACATTTATCTGGTATAAAGGATACAGGTAGCAGACTTCAAGTTGTATAGGGTCACGGACATCTTAGAACTCGTATGGAGTATGCAGCCCATTTGTCAGACCCCTTCTAAACACGAGTTAATAATGGGTATCTATGTACAACTTTTAATTGTCCAACCTTTTTAATCGTTTTAATACAGTGTGTCTTCAATACAATGGTACTTAAATATGATGTTGGGGCTATGCGATTTCATCTACGAATGAGTAATCCACATAACAGTTATCATATGCATGATGAATCGTTTACTTTATAGCTGAGGCAGAAGTGAAATTAAATACGTTCAACGTTTAGTGTCATTTGTTGATTATATGATGAATAGAATATTGAAGCCGTGTGGTTTCAATATTGAATTTATTGAACTCGTTGGACAAAATATGTTTGTTCGACAAATGCGTGCAAAATATTTTACCCAACTCGTTCAATAAATTCAATGCTGAAAACACAGAATTCGAAAACATTTGGCAGACCTTGAAAAACCACACAAACAAACACAAAGTTGCAACAAAGACATCATTCTAGCAGTAGACTATATGCACCCTGACACTTTTAATGGGCCATTCCATATATATATACAACAAAGTAGTATCGACATCATTGTCAGGGCTTCCATTTCTCCGGATTTTCCTAAATCTTCGGATTTTTTTCTAGTACATGGTAGCTTAAAGCAGACTGAAAGTAAAGCAGAATGCGCCTTAAGGTGCATTCTGCTTTACTTCCAGCCTGCTTTAGGAATTTTCATGTCAACTTATGGCAGCCCTGCATTGTATCAAACTCGCTAACACAAATCCACGAATCACCTACTAGAGAGGACATTTATCTAGATCTAGTATATTTGTCTTCCCGAACCCAACGCTCATACACGCATCTACACTTGGTCCTGGCATTTCTGATCAAGGATATAGATTATAAAGGCAAAACGTCTGCACCTAGAAAAGGCTACATCTACTTGTATATAGTCAAGCCGATTGGAACTCTGTGCAGACACTTAAACTGCCATTGTAAACAAAATGGAGAAAATATTCAAAAGCTCTGAGACACATTGACATATCAACTCTTTGAATCAGTGGACAAAAACATACATAGTCGAACTTCGATATCTCAAACTCGTTTAACTCGGACTCTCCGATAGTTCGACATATGAACGGCATTATTTCATACTCGGTTGAGTCGAACATACCCATATTTCAAAGTTAAAACGTGGCTTAGCTTTAAGTTTTAGTTTTAACTTTAAAAAAGGGGTATGTTCAATATAACCGAGGTTGAAATAATGTCGGCATATGAACTGCATTATTTCATGATCGGTTAAGTCGAACATACCCATATTTCAAAGTTAAAACGTGGCTCAGCCACGTTTTAACTTTGAAATACGGGTATGTTCGATTTAACCGAGTTCGAGATATCGAAGTTCGACTGTACAATCTAAATAAGACTAATGTATATCTTCCTTGGGTAAGAAAAAGGAATGAAAGATTATTAAAAAGAACAAATGCTGTACAACCAAGCTCACAAAACAAAGAAATGGTCAGACTACAGGTTCCGAGGTTATAAAGCTTTTGACTTGAGTCTAAACTCATTCCCAAGCATTTGATTGGTCATATTTAAGCCTAGGCTCAAATCTGACCAATCAAATGCTTGGGAACACACTCAGACTCAGCTCTTGAAAGCGCTTTATAACTCGGAGCCAGGGCATTCCAAAAGGAGTGTAAAAGACACGTGTGTAGGACTGAGCAGGACTACATAAACTCAAACATCATCGAATGTTTGAACAGCAATAGCACAAAACCATTCTGGAAATGTGTAAAATCTAAAGCAGATGCAAGAGGCATTGCTCCTTTAAAAGAAGGGACATCATTGGTATCAGACAGTAAAGGGAAAGCTGAAATCCTTTTAACCAAGAACCACCTTACATGAAAACAAAAACCAAGAACATACAGTAAAACCAATACAAACTGATCAATTTAAAAACAAAAAAGCACTTAGAAATAACTAATTCTTCTGATGCTTAGGCCCTGACAACATACCAAACCGCATCTTAACCATTTCCCCTATAGAAGCGCCTTTTAGCGAATATGATTTATTCCTCCGCTGAAGAAAACAGTTCCAATTTAATCAGTCATGAATACATATTATAGGGAATATTTTCTATATTTAAGCACCTGATAGTTTAAAGTAGGCTGAAAGTAAACCAGAATGCGCCTTAATGCGCATTCTGCTTTACTTTCAACCTGCTTTAAGTAGTCACCTATCTTCAATACCAGAAATAGGATATGGGGTAAAGGGCCAAACAATGTTCAGCACACCTAGTTCCAATCATGAAAATCATACTGCAGTCTTCTCTAGATACTGGTAAAACTCCCAAACGATTGGAGAGCAGCAAATGTCTCCAGTATTTGAAAACAAGAGATGTTTGTAAAACATGTATACCCCCAAACAAACACGTGTTATGTGTTTATTATTTTACAGTGCAATGTGTACTGTGTGACTGTTTGGGTAGTACTAAATGACCTTAAACTGGCACACACATATCGCAAAAGAAATATGTCATCTACTCATGACAAACCACGTATAAGAAATAAAAGTTGAATGATGGATGATTATTGATCAAATACCATTTGCTGTAAAAACCACTATACATTACAATAGTGAATGACCTTGACAATTGACCTACTGACCTTACAAGAAATAGGGGTGTCGTCTGGTCTCGGCAAAGCTGGATACCAAAATAGGAAGACTGTAGGTTGAATGATGGATGGATTTTGATCAGATACCATACAAATGATATTACGTTATTGAATGACACCGACCTTTGACCTAATGACCTCAAGAGAAATATGGGTAATCTTCTCATCATTACAAATTTCCGAAACATATATGAGAACTCTTGGTTAAAGGAAGTCCAAGTTTTTGATCGGAAACAATTTGGTGTAAAAATATCACATTTCATTACTGAATGACCTAAACTTTCATCTTGGGAGCTTTGACCTACTGACCTAAAAAGAAATATTATAGTAATTTAATCCATTAACTCAGAGCATATTGATTTTACCTTGGATATTTCGGCTTTCTCACAAAGCCTTCATCAACACACTGAGATGAAGTCAGTGGGTATCACGTGACTTTGAGTGGTCACGTGATACCAGGAGAGGACTGTAAACCGCCGGCAGCTCCAGTGTGTTGATGAAGGCTTTGTGAGAAAGCCGAAATATCCAAGGTAAACTCAATATGCTCTGAGTTAATGGATTAAATTACTATAATGGACAATCCAGAGCAAGAGAACAATCTACATTGTTGTAAAAAGAAATAGGTCATCTACTAATCTAACCAACCTTAAAACATTGGCACATAATTGCGGTACGAGATACTATGCCAATCAAAGCTTACTTTTAGTAGTCGTAATAGAGAGAATTTACTGTATGTAAAAAAAAAGAGCGAATGTCACACTTGGATTTCTGAGTAGAAACCTTAGAAAAATTTCTGAAAAATGCAGAAAAACAGCATACATCTCAGTAGTAAGATCAATCATGGAGTATAGCGCAATACTCTTCAATTCTTACTTCAAATCTAGGAGGCAGCCATAGACAAATTGGAAAACATTTTTAAAAAAAGATGTGCAATCAGATTTATAAGAAAGATTTTCAAGGACAAAGATACAGGGACAGTCACAAGAAACAGAGAATGACTGGAACTAGAGACCATTGAAGAAAGGAGACTATACAGGAGGGATTAGTATATACTAGCTCTACCAACATCCACGTTTACAAAACCGGCAAAACCAAGTACAAACATCAAAACTCCCAAATTTAAAGACTTCAATACAAACAGTATAATAGAAAAACTAGTATACGACAACTCAAGAGGGCTCGCAGTCCCAAATAGCAAGAATCCTCAATACAAATATTCATTCTTTGTAGACAGATATATGATACAATCAAACAAAACTACCAGTTAACTTAAAAGAAGCCTTTTAGTATAGATTCAATAAGTATGGGACGGATGATGGACAATTCGTCACCATGCAGATTCGTCACCAAAGCAATATAGTACAAAAGGGGTAGTCAATTCGTCACCAAAGGAAATATAGTACAAATTTTTTATATACTGCTTTAATGAGTATAATTGTTCACACATAGGTGTTATAATTACCTTTTTGTAGTGTTAATATACACGTTATGTAGATCTAATTGACACTTACATTTTGTTTGGATCCCGATCTGTACGGACAATTTTTGGTCAGACAGTTAGGAGCCCGATACGGGAAATGTAATTATTATGGCTATATTTACGCTATTAGGGGCAATTTGGTAATATTTTACCAAATAGTTTGTATCCACATATGATCTGGCTCCAAAATGCTTGTCAAGCGGAAGAAATAAAATGCAACCAGAAACTATAGATGACATTTCATTCCCATCCTTTTAAGCGTCGTTTGGAAATAAATTCATATAGATGTATAAATACAATTTTACTTTCTAACCTAATGGAGACACGTAGGGCCAAGGTAATGCATTAACAATATTTCTGCATTACCTTTACGCTGTATAATTTTTCCCTGCATTAACATGCTACCTTTCATTAATTGGTATAATCCTTTATATATAGTACATGTATTGTTTTAACGGATTGATGGGATTAAGCACAGAATTATAATTCCGTGGATTAAGTGTTTAATCAATTTCTTACTTTCTCATCATTTTTAAACTATTTATATAACTACTTTAATCGGTGATATTTGAAGCCTGAATCAAAGAATACCTGTTATCAGTATCCAGTTTCAAACTGACTGACACATGACTGACTGACACGTGTATGTTCACTGAGCATGATATTCCTTTGTACGTGTGCCTATGATATTTACATTAATTGGTATGTTGTTTTTACAGTTAATATCAATACAGTTATAACAGGTCGGGTAATTACCAATCAACGTTTCACACCAGATTAACAACAATGTACATGTAATTAAAGTAATCTGCCTTTGGCGGTATATATAACAAACTTTTACGTTTGACCCTATACTGTTTCTTACTGTATTAATTGTAGCTTTAGATCATTTTTTGCATTCATTTTAAGGATGTCGGCCTGTCTTTTTGAGCATTATGAAATTTCCAAAATATTTTACGAACTCATTTTCCGAAAAATGTTAAGAACTCATTTTTGGTGAATGCATACAGTCATAAAATACTATTTTCCCGGGAAAAAATTGGATTTTCGTTCGGGACGGGACTTTTTAAGTTTTATGTCCTATTCGTAGTTTACAGCATACACCGTTTTCATAGCTAGGTTGCATTTTGTTACATCCGATTTCATTTCAATTTCTCAGAATATAAGCATGAAATTTTCATGGTAGTACAGTTTTAGTATAAATTATAGATAATTCAATAGATCAAATGATATTTTTTTGAAAAAAAAAAATTTTTGGTAAAAATACACCAAAAAGTGAAAAAATGAGAAAAAATGGATTTTTTTAATAAAATGATCTATATCTTTTTTTAAAGATCCGGGACCCTGTGTTTTTATTTGCTATTTCACTAAAACTTTATGTTTGCAAGGCTAAAATCAACAAATAAAATATTTGGTATTTAGTTTGCTACAATTTGTAGGGCAAGTTTCACTGTGCCTTTTTCTCCCATTATAACAAACAAACAAAATCAAACATTTTTATTGTGGATCTTGAAAAAACTTTATTTTCAGGGTTTATTCTTACTATGGTAATATAAATTAGGATACATTTTGTACAAATAGATTGTTTAAATAAAGTTTTAAAACCCGTAGTACAAAAAAGTAGGAGTTTTTGTGAAGCTTCATTTTTAGGGGGTAGCCTTGAAAAATCTCAAATTGTGAAAAAGAATGGTCCGGTCCCCCACTTTTTTCACGAGTTTTGTCATAGAAACTTATTTTACTGTCTGTATGAAAAGTTTGAAGAATTTAATAATTACTTTCCAAAGGTGCACCTACCCCCTTAAATAACACATTCGAATATTATATATATATAAAAAAAACACTCAATAAATTCATGTCAATTTCCGTTTTATGATTCCTTAAACAGGTGGCTAGATTAAAAAAAAACTTCATTTCTGTGGACACTATAGAGATGATTTATCTCACATTTCCATTTTTATTTAAGATTAGTTTAATAAAACCAGGGTCAGCGAACATACTCACGTATTTGTTTTTAGACAGGTGGTTTTGTAACAATCCACATTTCTCAAGTGCAAGAACCTAAACACATATTTACATTGAAAAGTCTACCTATTATTAGTGTTTTAGACATCTGGCTGCTTAGATATAATGGCAGTAATAAAGAAGGTCATATAGGAGATTTGTGATCTTAAGTTTCATCTTCCTTTAAAAAGCCACCTGTCTTATGTTCAAGAAATGAACCTTAAACACATCTTAAACATTGAAAATTCTACATATGGCAGAATAAGGATTTTCCGATAGGAGCTTTCCGTTTAACTTTGAGCATACTTTAACCAGCAACCTTTCTTAAGTGCAAGCAATGAACCTAAAACACATCTTATACACTGACTCTTCATGTTACTGGTGTTTTAGACAGGTGGCTGCTTAAGGCAGTAATAAAGGAAACTTGGTCATAGTTTTAATTTTTTTTCGAAAAATTTCGGCATCTAGATTCATCTTTTATACTTATAGTAATTTATATATTACAATTGTAAATGCTAGAATATACATATGGGCTTATCGATACTCGTCAATTTCAACAATATAACTGATACAATTAACAGAAAAATAATCCTGATCATATATATACCAGGTAAGAAAATACCCTATACAAAGTCTTTGGTGACGAATCGTCTTTTGCCATTACTATATATCGCTTTGGTGACGAATTTGCATGGTGACGAATCGTCTGTAATTCTATGGGACCAGGTTCATTAAAAGGCGTTCTTTAATTTTTAAAATGTCTCAGATTTATCTTTTTTTTTAAAACTGCAAACTACCTATAAATAATGGTTAGTGGTAACACTGACCTATCGCGGTCAATCTGAAGGATTGACCGCGATAGATCAGTGTTTTACCCCTGTTCTTTTGATATTCGGAAATGACGTTTTGGATGTTTGGAACGTTTGGACATTATCCGTTGTTTACTTCATCGACTTGTCAAAGTAACTGAACAATGTTAGTAAAATATATCACCTGTGATTAAGGCTAGAGGGAGTAGAGGCTGTTGATTTCTGAAACATGAATGAAGAAGAACCTGAATATATGGTTCAAATCGATGAACCTGTTGCCGGTGTTGCTGGTGACTGCGATGACGACACAGATGCTAGCACGGACAGTGATGACAGCTCAGAAAGAGAAAACTCCGAAATTGTGTCTCCGTTAACAGTTGGATCTGCGCGACCCGTGAAGGGAGAAGCATTCTGTGATTGTTACAAAACTGGCAGAGAAAAAGAATGCGTGTGTGGGGAAGATGACACATGTATGTTATCTGTGTATAACACCTTATACAAATACTTCTGAGTACTTCTCCAGCCAATTAACCACTCTTTGTAGTTCTCAAACTTGATGACAAACTCATTAATGTTTGTTTGTCACATTTGCTCACTGGCGTTATAAAATTTGTCAATTTCAGACTGAATAGTAATCAGATCTTTGCCATCAGCTTTCACATTTGTGAGAATGATTCAATGAAGCTGGCAAGAAACATGCACCCAAGACTTGAATTTTTAATCATAATCATACATGTGATAACTACCGGCGGCAGGGTGTTCATACCGTTTTGAGAGGCTTTGAGCCGTCTACCTGAACGGCAGACGATTCCTACCGTTATGAATTTTCCACAGCATACCTTTTTTTTTCTAAACACATTCTTATCTTTAACTCGTAAAATCAGCCTCGGCAAACCCCGCCATGTAAACAATACACAGGTTCAGAGGTCAAATCAGGTCACGCTGTTTGACGGTGCACTATACTACAGTAGCCAATCAGAATAAAGATAGCTTCTACCTATAACCAATGACATTTAAGCCAAAAGTAAGGTGCTTTGTACCGGTATGTAAACACACAAAATCACACATGGCTCGATAAATCCAGTGCTGGGAGATAAGCAATTACGTAATCCAACATCCATGCCAAACTGTATTTTCCCCATTAGAAGCCAACCTTGAATACACACGTGTCATAATTTCTGTTTTGACACCCAACTGGTAAAATCGCCGACTGGCTACACAAGTGTCACTGTGTTCTGAGAATTTCTTTGGTGATATACCACAGGGGGGCATGGACAAATTTAAAATGTATCCTGTAACTATGATAAAGTCTTATTATAGTAGGCTGTCGTTTCCCTATTTTTGTGTTTCAGGCCCTTGTGGCCCACATTCTGAACAGGTCGCGAAGCCGCGACAACATCAAAGACGGTGACCGTCTTCAACCCTAGTGACGAGTATAGATCAAAGGGTTAAGATTATGGTCACCGTCTTCAAGTTTATGTCAATTACAGTGTCAAAACTGCAGCTGCAGATTTTGTCGTGTAAGATATATATCTAGATAAATATTATAAGTGAACCCATAGCTAGGTCATTGAATCAAAATGGGCGGGGCTCCTCATTTGAACTCATTGTGTGTAAATCGTGTCTGAGTAACTCAGTATGAAAAGTATCATATATAGAGAGGATAATTGTGGATGCTATTAGAGGCAAACATTCAAGGTGATTATCTGATATGATCTATTTTAGACTTTTTACTGTCATCTTAATCAACCTTTTTAGGGGTATGGGAAAGCACCAGTAGTTTAGATATGCCGAAGTTCCGCCATATTGGCATAAGTTTTACTTGTAGTGGTACGTTTCAACATTGATCTCAATGTAGGACCAAACACTTTCTTTTTTTTAAAAATCGAATGCTTGGGCCACTGAAAAAAAAAATAATTTTTTGCTGGCCAAAGACTTGGAAGAAATACCGTTCTCATTACATTTGCAAACATATATATGCAAACAGTGCAGACCCTGATCAGAGGCCTCTGATCTGTGTCTTCACTGTTTCCTAATTAAGACCAGGATTTATTAAACTACCAAGAATTGCAAGTAGACTGGTTCATGTTTTGGTAACTAAACTGATTCACAAGGGAACCTAATAAACAACAATATTTTCTTAGTGTTGAAAGAGTTAAAAATGTGAAAAGGTGTATTTATTAAGCTACATTTATTTTATTTAACCCTTTTTATGCTTTCAAAGCTGTTATTAAAGATGTTAATATATTATACTTAGAATTAAATTAAATATTTAACCCTTTCTTTTATAGATCCTTTACAGTATTTCGTACATGTGGATGTTTAAAGGAAATTAAAGCAGGCAGAAAGTACAGCAGAATATATGGTATAGGTTTGCTTTACTTTCAGCCTTCTTCAAACAGCTAGGATGTAGGAGAATTTTCCTATTGATCTTTATAAGGTTAGAGTAGAATCATGGACAAGCAATGCTATAAAGGAAATGGTTAAATGCCTACAAATATAACATTTGTTAGTATATCTTCTGATGTATTCCACAAACCTTTCATATAGCTCTAATTACCATTTTCATCCTGTTTCTCAGTGTTATTTAACAATTTAATGGAATAGACAACTGACACACCCGAGAAAGTCATAGTTTTCCTATTTTATGGATAAAATACCTATATATGGCTAATATGCCCGTTTTTGCAAATCTACCTGACAAATGTCAAATCTACCTGAGAAAATGTTCAAATCTACCTGACAGACCAGTGAGGGTTATCACATGTATGCATAATGAACTTCTTATCAATATCTCTCACTCTCGATTACAAATTAAAGTTATGTAACCGGGTGTTCTTATAAAGAAACATCCGCTCCGACCCGGGTTTGAACCCGGGTCGCCAGGTTCGCAGTCATGCACTCTACCACGTCACCATAAAAGCGTGCTTGTACAGCGAGGCCGTACAAGTGATGATTAACCTACACACTGTGACATTAAATGAAGCCGGGTGTTCTTATAAAGAAACACTAGCTCCGACCCGGGTTGCCAGGTTCGCAGTCATGCACTCTACCACGTCGCAATAAAAGCGTGCTTGTACAGCGAGGCCATACAAGTGATGATAAACCTACAGACTGTGACATTTATCACATAAACTAACACATAATGCCGCCTTGTGTTTGCAGCCTAACCCTAATAAGAAGAACAAGTCACTGCATTACTTAAAGTCTGTACTGGCAAGGGTTGCTTGACGTTTCGCTACACTGTTACGTTCATGCCTGTCAGTTCGCTACCCAGGGTGTTTTTATCTGGGACCTTTTGCTACCCGTTTATTTTCACTACCGCAATCTTTATCATAGTTTATTTTCCCTAGATCTATATGAAATATACTTGAAACTAAATTCTAATGTAGCATAGTTCAATGTTTTAATCCACTTCTCGTTGTGTAACACAGGTTCATGGATCTGTTTTATAACAAGGCAAACATTTCTTTCTATGACTTTTATTTCCTAAAGTGTTCCCAGGCACAGTCTCTATAAACCAGCATATCTAACTTCACCCCTACATCTCTCCAAGACCTGTTCTAAATGTATCCCTACATCTTGTCTAATTCTAATTCTACTATAATCCTCAGTTCCCTTTACTCTAGCAGAGCGCGCAGGCTCTTTATATACAGACTGTACAAACTTGAATGAATAACGCCAGAGCTAGGTAAGAACATTCAAGCCACGTCCTAGCAACGTAACTAGCACTTGTCTTACAGTCTCTGGCTCCCTAATATGGCAATCTATCCCCGGCTCATGACCAAATATATAGTTAACATATGCGATTGAGGTAACATCCATTGTTATGTAATTTGCATAACGGAAGCATGAGATGACAGGAAGTTGCCTTTTTTCGGGATAAGGGGAGTTGCCAAAGTCTTACTAATCAGTGACATAGTTTGACCTTTCGTTATCCCCCACACATTCCATAAGGCGTGACGTAGATTAAGTAATAGTTTAATATAGTAACATAATGCTAAAAATAACCACTGAACAGATAAGATGTTTCTCCAGCATTTTCTGTTGGCTGCTGTAAAGTAACTACGTGACACTAAGCGTAATATAATGATTAGGCCTAAAAAAATTTAATTAATTTCTATTATATTTTGAAACACACTCATTGTTTGTATATCATTGATAAATTATCATGACATCATTTTTTGTTTTAAGACTTTGAGTGGCAGTGGGATAGTAACTCTAAATCTGCAGCAAGTTTCCTGAAGCCTGACCAGCGAGAGGTGGCCTTCCATGTTGACTACAGTTGTGGTACAGCTGCTGTGAGAGGAAATTGTCCCATGTCTGAAGACCAGTATTATTGGGAGGTGAAAATGACTACACCAGTCTATGGCACAGATATGGTAGGCATAAACAGCCAGCCTTATGTTCCTCCATAACCATCAATGTAAAGTCCAGGCACTATGCTTATAACGTGTCTGGGTTGCAGGGCTGCCATAAGTTGACATGAAAAATCCTAAGATTTCCAAAGTTGCATTTTTCAAGTGCGATTTTACGAATTGTACCTTTACTCCATAGTCTGTTTCTTGTTTTATTGACAAGCGACTTCTTAAAGCAGACTGTAAGTAAAGCAGAATGCGCCTTAAGGCGCATTCTGCTTTATTTTCAGCCTGCTTTAAGCTACCATGTACTGGAAAAAAATCCGAAGATTTAGGAAAAATCCGGAGAAATGGCAGCCTTGGGGTTGTGTCTGAGATTGTTCTCAAACTTTTGAATGGTCAAATTGGAGCAGAATGCTCCAATCAAAACCTAGATAACAATCTCAGACTCAACTCTACAGCTTTATAAGCATGGACCAAGGGCTCTATTTAAACATATTTGAAGTAAAGGGTTACTCTATGACTATACAATGCTGACTTTGAAAGAGACTGCTAAATTTTCTGGTAGATGACATAGAGTTTATATTTTAAGTTTTGAGATGTTAGTCCTCAATATATTATGTGATAGTCAAAATAGACCAAAAACCAGTAGATTTCTGAATCTACAAGTTGTTTGCAGAGCATGATTGTCATTGGTCCTGCTCTGCAAATGTTTAAACCTTTAATGTAAGGCAGGACTACTGCGGAGTCAGTTTAAAAAGGAATGAAAGTAATTCCCAAGAACTGCTTTTATTTTATTAGAACTGCTCTAACATCACGCCTGTCTTTAACAATATCAATGAATAAAGGTGTCCTAAAGATCTGATTTTTTGAAATGGTTAAAGTCAGGGCTCCAGATAAGGGGAGTATTTCAAAATTTAAATTCTTTATATCTGCACCAAACCCTATGGTGTTCTGCTCATTAGGATCGTCTTGAAGTCTCAACAATTCTAATGAGTAGTGACACCAGAGAGTTTAGTGCAGACATTAAGGAGGAAATATTCTAAAGCTTGGGTTTACTCCCTCTTATCTGGAGCCCTGAAAGTTTCAAAAAGCTTCAGTCTGAATCAGTGGAGTAAAGGTTTGAAGTTCATACTGTTTAGAGAGAAAAAATAAACCAAAAATTAATGTAAGTTTGAATGTTATCTTACAAATTTAACCTGTTACCCCATATCCTGTTTCTAGTTTTGAAGACATGTGACCATTTAAAGCATATTGCCATTAAAGCAGAAAGCGTCTTAAACTCTTAATGTTCATTCTGCTTTACTTTCAGCCTATTTTAAGCTACCATCATTCTGCTAGGCTAAAGAAAATATTTCTTATAGTGTATATTCTTTATTGTATAAAATGGAACTATTTCCTTCATGGAGGAATTAAATGAGTAAAAATCATATCTGTTGAGTAAAGGGTTAATAAAGTTGAAGAAAATATCTTTTACTGCTTAACCCATTACCCCACAACCTGTTTCTACTTTTGAAGACATGTGACCACTAGAAAAGAATATAAAAATATTTCTCATTGAGCATATTCATGACTGTATTAAGTGGAACTATTTTCTTCAGTGAAGGAATACATTAGAGGTATGAAGGAACGATTTAATAGAATTATGCTATGTATGGTATATTGATTATCTAATGCAATGATATTTAGCTCACCTGAGCTAGCTCAGGGTGAGCTTTTGCAATCCTTGAATGTCCGGCGTCCGTCGTGCGTCGTCAACAATTCTAGAAGCCACAATATTTATCCAATCTTTCTCAAACTTGCTCAGATTGTATATTGCGATAAGAGTTCGGATGAGTTTGATTATGGTTGAAATCTGACAAATAGGTTAAGAGTTATCTTCCTTTGAATTGCTGAAAATGCCATATTTATTTTTTAACAGTGTTTACACTCTAGAGGCCACAATATTTATCCAATCTTTCTAAGACTTGTCCAGATTGTATATGACCATAAGAGGTAGAATGAGTTCAATTATGGTTGAAATCGGACAAATAGATCAAGAGTTATCTACCTTTGAACTGCTGAAAATGCCTTATTTAACGGTGTTTACACTCTAGAGGCCACAATTTTTATCCAATCAATCTCAAACTTGCTCAGATTGTATATGACTATAAATTTTAAGATGAGTTTGATTATCGTTGAAATCAGAATAATTTGTCGAGAGTAATCTACCTTTGAATTGCTGAAAATGCCATATTTAAGGGTGTTTACACTCTAGAGGCCACAAATTGTACCCTGTCTTTCTCAAACTTGCGCAGATTGTATATTACCATAAGACTTGAGATGAGTTCGATTATGGTTGTAATCTGATCAATAGGTCAAGAGTGATCTACCTTTAAATTGCTAAAAATGAATGTTTAACTGTGTCTACACTCAAGAAGGCCACAATATTTATCCAAACTTTCTCAAACTTCTTTGCCCAGATTGTATATGACCATAAGGGTTCGAAAAAGGGTGATTATGGTTGAAATCGGACCAACAGATCAAGAGTTATCTACCTTTGAATTGCTGAAAATGCCATATTTTACAGCGTTTACACTCTTGCAACTACAGTTTTCAATGGATTTTGATTATACTTGCACTCAAAGTATATAGCTATACATTCTGGAAGGAGTGCAATTATTGTTGACATCTAATCATTGTGGCAATAGTTATCTGCCCTTGATATACTTTGAAATGCTAGAAAAGGCTTCATTTCAGTATTGTTTAGGCTCTAGTTATATGCCCTTGATGTACTCTACTATACTAGAATTATGAGGTTGTATTCCAAAATTGTTTACATGCTATACTACAAATTTGAATGGATTTAGATGAAAAACTGGTGAAACAGAAAGGTAAAGCTACCAGGCTTCAGTACAACAGGTGAGCGATATCAGGACCTTCAGGCCCTCTTGTTAATGGTGTTCGACACAAAACAACCCTTAAAAGTCGACAGTGCTATTAGCCTATATGGACAATAGTGTAGACCCAGACAAGATATCTCCTTAACGAGCTGTCTATCATGGTCTAAACTATTTCTTACAGGATCTGTCGGACATGACCCTGCACTCTTTCCAGGGGAAAGTTCAGATAAATTCCTATTGGTGGAGATTTATACATGTATAATATGAATATTCAGCAAGAGAAGGGTTAACACATTACCCCATAGGCTGTTTCCTGTTTTGAAGACATGTGATTATTTAAAGCCGGTTGAAAGTAAAGCAGAATGTGCATTAAGGCTCATTCTGCTTTACTTTCAGCCTGCTTTAAGCTACCAGCTGCTAGAATATAGACATTATTTCTAATGTTAAATATTAACAACTGTATAAATTGGAATTATTTTCTCCAGTAGATGGATAAACTAGAGGCGTAAAAAAGGGTGTATTTATGGGGTAATGGGTTAATGACTTAATATTGTTACTTTCAGATGGTAGGTGTAGGTACACTTGATTTAGACTTGAACAAGTTTAGACACAAGTTTTGCAGCTTAATTGGACGAGATGGGGAGAGCTGGGGTCTCTCATATACTGGAATGTTGCACCACAAAGGACAGAAACAAGTCTACTCTTCCAAGTTTGGACAGGGAACTATAATTGGTATCCACCTGGACATGTGGCATGGCGCTCTGTCATTTTATAAAAACAGAAAGCCATTAGGTAAGGTATCTGGTTATAGACATTTCCCCAATTTTTGCCCATGTGAGATATTCCCCATGAGGAATCTTTCTATCCTCCATACCATGTGACGTCTTTTATTGTTTGCCCAGCTTAACCACAAGCGCTGCATGACACTGGGAACTAAATGACGTCATTTCTTATGTCAAACAGTTTACATTTACATGCATTGATTTATTTTGTGATAACAAAATACAACAGGTTTTAATCAGAGAATTTTTATCTTGTCTTTATGAAAGAGTGAAAGCGAAATTGAGGTGTTGCTTTTCAATCGATCTCAGTGGCATCAACGTTTGAACTTAGCTTCAACATCAAGGTTTTGTTTTAGCTCTATTGCTCAAAAAGTATATGTGCTTGAACAATCAAATTTATAATGTAAGTGTATGAAGTGGAAATGTGTATGAATGTAAATAAAGGTGTCCTAAAGTCATTATGCTGTCAAAAGTGCTTCCTTTAGGATCATTCTTCTTTACTTCAACCTGCATTAACCCTTTACCCCATAACCTGTTTCTAGCTTTGAAGACAGGTGACCACTTTAAGCAGGTTGAAAGTAAAGCAGAAAGCACCTTAAGGCATACTCTGCTTTACTTTCATTCTGCTTTCGTCTACCATCTGCTAGGATAAAGAAATATTTTTTATTATGTATATTCATGACTATTTTTAGCTCACCTGAGCTAGCTCAGGGTGAGCTTTTGCAATCCTTGAATGTCCGGCGTGCGTCGTCCGACGTCAACAATTTTAGTGTTTACACTCTAAAGGTCACAATATTTATCCAATCTTTCTCAAACTTGCTCAGATGGTATATTGCCATAAGAGTTCGGATGAGTTCGATTATGGTTGAAATCGGACAAATAGGTCATGAGTTATCTACCTTTGAATTGCTGAAAATGCCATATTTAACGGTGTTTACACTCTAGAGGCCACAGTATTTATCCAATCTTTCTAAAACTTGCCCAGATGGTATATGACCATAAGAGTTGGGATGAGTTCGATTTTGGTTGAAATCGGACAAACAGATCAAAAGTTATCTACCTTTGAATTGCTGAAAATGCCATATTTAACAGTGTTTACACTCTAGAGGCCACAGTATTTATCCAATATTTCTAAAACTTGCCCAGATTGTATATGACTATAAGAGTTAGGATGAGTTCGATTTTGGTTGAAATCGGACAAATAGATCGAGAGTTATTTACCTTTGAATTGCTGAAAATGCCATATTTAACAGTGTTTACACTGTAGAGGCCACAATTTTAATCCAATCTATCTCAAACCTGCTCAGATTGTATATATAAGAGTTCAGGTGAGTTTGATTATGGTTGAAATCAGACGTATAGGTCGAGAGTTATATCTACCTTTGAATTGCTGAAAATGCCATATTTAACGATGTTTACACTCTAGAGGTCACACATTTTATCCAATCTTTCTCAAACTTACTCAGATTGTATTTTACCATAAGACTTCGGATGAGTTCAATTATGGTTGTAATCGGATCAATAGGTCAAAAGTTATCTACCTTTGAATTGCTGAAAATGATATATTTAACAGTGTTTACGCTCTAGAGGCCACAATATTTATCCAAGCTCTCTCTAACTTGCCCATATTGTATATGGCCATAGAGGTTCATATGAGGTTGATTATGGTTGAAATCAGACAAATAGATCAAGAGATATCTACCTTTGAATTGCTGAAAATGCCATATTTTACAGCGTTTACTCTCCTGCAACTACAGTTTTCAATGGATTTTGATTATACTTGTACACAAAGGATGTAGCTATATGTTCTGGAAGGAGTGCAATTATTGTTGAAATGTAATCATTGTGGCAATAGTTACCTGCCCTTGATATACTTTGAAATGCTAGAAAAAGGCTTCATTTCAGTATTGTTTAGGCTCTAGTTATCTGCCTTTGATGTTCTCTTCTACAAACTTGAATGGATTTAGAATAAAAATGGTGAAATTTTTACACTCTAGAGGCCACAAATTGTATCCAATCTTTCTCAAACTTACTCAAATTGTATACATGTATTACCATAAGACTTCGAATGAGTTCAATTGTGGTTGTAATCCGATTAATAGCTACCTTTGAATTGCTGAAAATGACATATTTAACAATGTTTTTGCTCTAGAGGCCACAATATTTATCCAAGCTCTCTCAAACTTGCACAGATTGTATATGACTTTAAGAGTTCAATAAAGGGTAACTATGGTTGAAATCGGACAAATAGATCAAAGAGTTATCTACCTTTGAATTGCTGAAAATGCCATATTTTACAGTGTTTACACTCTTGCGACTACAGTTTTCAATGGATTTTCATCATACTTGTACACAAAGTAATGTATATAGCTATACGTTCTCAAAGGAGCGCATTTATTGTTGAAATCTAATCATTGTGGCAATAGAAACCTGCCCGTGATATACTTTGAAATGCTAGAAAAAGGCTTGATTCAATATTTGGCTCTATTTATCTGCCTTTGATGTACTCTACTATACTAGAGTAGGTCGACAAACTTGAATGGATTTAGAATAAAACGGGTGAAATGCAAAGGTAAAGCTATCAGGCTTCATTACAAATGGTGAGCGATATCAGGGCCTTCAGGCCCTCTTGTCTTCAGTAGAGGTATAACTTAAAGGCATAAAAAGGAATATCTATGGAGTAATGGGTTAAGATAAGAAAATATTTGCAATGAATGTGAGATTACAAATTTATAAAAAAGCATCAAAACTAAAAACATTGCAGTTATTGTGCCTAACATATGCTATGGCATTATTCAGCTGGGACCCGTTTCATAAAACTTTGTACGTCAAAATGTTGTCGTAAGTCAGACAATAAATGTCTCAGTTATTATTTATTTCTCCATCTAATCCTGTCTTGTGACATCTCTTTGGAATTGTCTTGAAAGGACGATTCCAAAGAGAAGTCGCCAGACAGGATTAAATAGAGAAATGAGAAATAAAATGTATTTTAAAGCTTGGACTGACAACTGTTTTTGTGGTACAAAGTTTTATTAAATGGACCCCAGAGAAGGCAGGTGGCAGCTGAATGCAGAACAGCAGTAATGTAGAGAGATTCAGGGGAATTTTCTATATTACTCTAGTTCTGCATTGAGCTACTGCCTGTCTTAACCTATTACCCCATAGCCTGTTTCTACTTCTAGTTTTGAAAATATGTGACCACTTAAAGCAGGTTGAAAGTAAAGCAGAATGCGCCTTATGACGCATTCTGCTTTGCTTTCAGCCTGCTTTAAGCTTTTATCTGCTAGAATATAGAAAATGTTTCTTATGATTACTATGTGTGACAGTAGAAATTGGAACTATTTTCTTCACTAGAGGAATTAATTAAAGGCGTAAAAAGGTGTATTAATGGGGTAATGGGTTAAAGCTTTCCCTGAGCATCTTTGCGGTAAATTTACACTATATTGGCCATGTGATGAAAATAACCTGTCTTGTATTTTCACATCAGATTAACGTTTATATAAATCATAAAAAAACTTTTGTTTTTCTATCCTTTTTTGTGGCAAAGTTCAACTCTTGTGAGATCCTATGCATTTCTTCCAATTTCAGGTGTTGCATATAGAGGATTACAAGGCAAAAAGCTGTTTCCAATCGTGTCATCTACAGCTGCTAGAAGTGGTATGAAAGTAATCAAAGGACGCTCCTTTAAGACATCTTTACAATTCATGTGCTGTCAAATACTCCGGAATGTTATACCACAACATTTAGATGTGTTACAGGTTGTTGACATGCCTCCTGGACTGAAGGAGTTTTTAGAAAATAACATTAGCTGGCTGCTGAAGCCAAGTCCGCTAGAAACTCCACTCAATAGCCAAACAGAATTAGTCGAAAGTTGTCGAGGACCAAAGAGAAGACATTCCAGTTCGGAGGAGGATTTTGATGGGCCGTCAACTAGTAAACGAGCAAGTCAATCAACAAATAAACGTTCAAGATAGCAGCCATTGTTGAGATAGTGTTGACCTACCTTGAATGACAGACTTTAACAATTTTGTTGCCATAAGTACTCTCAAAGACAAATTGATAGTATTAAAACTGTAGCAGTGGAGAACTGCATCATTCGTGTTTGTTAACCCATTCTGTCCCATAAAAGCCATAGGAAACAGTGGAGAAGATGTTATTTTTTCCTGTTTCAACGCAAACCAAAGACAAAGGCATGGCAATAAAATGGAGAAAAAGACAATTTTTTGACAACTCTGACAATCTGTTTTAATCTGAGTGGCAAACAGTTTGGAACCTGATCAGACGCCGGGTTACCCGGCGTTTGATAAGGCTCCAAACTGTTTGCATTGGAAATAATAGTTTAAGCATAAATGCATTTATTGGTAAAGAATAACATCTTCTCCACTGTACTTTACCTCTTCCTCGACACAGGCTCCATATAATTCTTCGACTCTGGCCTGATAAATGCCCTTAACTCTTTGCATGCTGGGTAATTTTTGGTTCTGCAACAATTTGTCGTCTGCTAAAATTAGATTTTTCAAAATTCCTTTTAATCGCAAACAGTTTGGATCCTGATGAGACGCCACATTATGTGGCGTCTCATCTGGATCCAATCTGTTTGCAGAGGTAATGACTGTGGCAGGCATATCCGCTGCTAGCGTGCAAAGAGTTAAAAGAGGATTTTCTGACAATTAACTCTGAAACTTCCAATGGACAATTCCAGTTTTCACTTAAGTAAAGTCCAATTGTAACTAATTATGTTTTATTTCCTACAAATTATTGCCAAAAGACAAACATTGCCGATTCTGATCTGACAGCTCCTGTAGGAGCCCTCTGATCAGGGTCTGCACTGTTTGCCTAGGATAAGTGTATCCTTCACAGGTACACTGTTAGAAAAGGAAGAGTATAGGGTTCAATGAGTGAAATACATGGGGAAGTTTAAGCCAAGCTGAAATATTAAAGTAAGCTCTGATTGGAGCTTTAAGCTTTTATATTCACATTGCTTTAACCCATTACCCCATAGCTTGTTTCTAAGTTTGAAGACATGTGCTCACTTAAAGCAGGTTGAAAGTAAAGCCTACTTTAAGCTATCTATTACTGGAATATAAAGAATATAAGGAGCTTTCTGTTTTACTGTTACTTTGCTTTAAGCAGTCACCTGTCCTATACACCTAATAATTACACAGCTTTAGTGGCCAAATAGAGAGGTTTTACTGTACATTATACTGTATCAGTTTCAAACTTTGTTATAGGTGATTGTCGCAAGTTGCAATGAGAAACGGTTATTGGGATATGATTGTAATAGTTACACTTGCTGAGACTGTCTTTTACAACAACATATTGTTCTACATACATGTGCTTATTTTCTTCTTCTGCAACTTAACAGCTGAGATTTTAATAATCCTGTTCTTTGCTTTGTGCTATAACTATCACCTACTATACAGGTGAAACTATTACTTTGAACTCGCATTAGTTTGAACATACTCATATTTCAAAGTTAAAATGTAACTTAGAAATAGGGGTATGCTTGACTAAGCGAGATCGACTTACCAAAATTCATCATATGTAATACTTGTACAATTTATTTAGGTGAGTTCGAAGTATTGCGCTTTGACTGTATTTGGTTTGTATCTTAACCCTTCTCTTGCTGTATATTCATATCATACATGTATAAATATCCACCCACTATGAAAATTATCTGAACTTTCCCCTGGAAAGAGTGCAGGATCATTACGACAGATCCTGTAAGAAATAGTTCAGACCATGACTGACAGCTGTCTTGTCTGGGTCTTCACTACTGCCAATGTAGGCTAATAGCACTGTAGACTTTTAACCCATTTCCCCATAAATATGCCTTTCAACATCTTTGATTTATTTCTCCACTGAAGAAAATTATTCCACTTAATACAGTCATGAATATGTGGCATAAGAAATATTTTCTATTTCCTAGTAGATTATAGCTTAACTCTTTCCTCCCTGAAACTTTAAATGGACAATTCCAGTTTCGATTTTTGTCTAGTCCATTTCTGGCTTTTAAGAGTTGTTTTTGTCAATTTTGGCATTACTGACAAACAGTGAAGGCCCTGATCAGAGGGCTCCTTTCGGAGCCTTCTGATCTGGGCCTTCACTGTTTGCACAGGACAAGTGTACTATTCACATGTACACTGTTTGAAAAGACGCCTATATGCGGGACTAGGGTTCAAAGGGTTAAAGTAGGCCTGCTGTAAGTGGTCACCTATCTTCAAAACTAGAAATAGGCTATGGGGTAATGGGTTAAGGGTAGTTTTGTCTCGAACACCATTAAAACTGCTTGCATTAGATAATCAATAATTATACTATACATACATGTAGCATAATTCTATTAAATCTTTCCTTCATGCCTCTAATGTATTGCTTCACTGAAGAAAATAGTTCCACTTAAAACATTCATGAATATGCTCAATAAGAAATATTTCTATATTCTAACAGATGATAGCTTAAAGCAGGCTAAAATTAAAGCAGAATTCACCTTAAGGCTCATTCTGCTTTACTGTCAACCTACTTTAAGTGGTCACCTGTTTTCAAAACTAGAAATATGCTATGGGGTAATGGGTAAAATGTATTCTTTCCAAATGTCTGGGTCCAAGGTTATAAAGCTTTTTGAGTTGAGGCTCAGCTCATTCTCAAGCATTTGATTGGTCAGATTTGAGCCTAGGCTCAAATCTGACCAATCAAATGCTTGAGAACAACTTCAGACCCAACTCAAAAGCTTTATAACCTTAGAGCCTGTAGTCAAATGGCTATCCATCATCCAATCAGAAGCGCTGGAACTAAGATTACCATATACATTTTCCCTGTCTTTGGTTATTCTGTTTAACTCTTTCAACACCATGGACCTGTTTCAAATATACTCATTAAATTTGAAAACAGTTTAGAACCTGATCGGAGGGCTCATATAGGAGCACTCTGATCAGAGTCTACATTGTTTGCTAATTTAAACCACTATCTATTAAACTACCCAGAATTTCAAGTAGACTGGTTCAAGTTTTGGTTAACAAAAAGATTCAAAATGGGTTTCAATATTGCAAAACTACATTCAGAACTGGAAAAAGGGGAGGAATTTTGTAATGTTTGCATAACATGGCAGAACATTTAGGGACTACTTTGTCACACTTTCCTGTCCAGTGCATAACTTAAAAAGTATAAGAGTTACCATCATGAAACTTTATAGGTCAATATATTTCATTGAGGAGAAGTGCAGTGCACAAGAAGTCAAGAACCATAATTCTATACTGTATAATAGACAAGTTATTGCCCTTTGTTTGTTTTCAAACTTAATTTTTGTCAGAAGCATATCTTGAAAAGATTAAGAGCTGCTATCGTGAAACTTCAAAGGACAAAAAACATTTCTCTATACTGCATCATGCACAAACACCATAAGTCTATACTGCATAATGGATGAGTTATTGCTCTTTGATGTTTTTCCTGATTAATTTGTGTCCGTATCATAGCTCACAACTTATAAAACAGATTGGACATGTTTCAGTGAGGAGAAGTGCTGTGCATAACTCAAATAGTACCATCATGAAACTTCATAGGTGGATATATCTATGACAGTGTGTGTCATGCACAAGGCTCACAACTCAAGCATTAATACTTGTGGTTTATGTCTCCTGCACATAAGTCCTATACTATAATAGACAGGTTAGTGAGGTTACCACTTGAAGCAGGCAGAATATGCCTGTAGATGCACTCTGCTTTACTTTCAGTCTGATTTAGGCTGCAATCTGCTGTGCTATGATAAAAATATTTCTTTTGTTGCATATCCTTGACTGTATGCCATGTCACTATTTTTTAAGCGGAGGATTAAATTTATGGCTTACAAAGTTGTATTATGGAGTAATGGGTTAATGAATGAAGTATCAATGTCTTTGTAAAGTATGTAATATTTTCAGAAGACATTACTTGCCATAGATGTATGTTGATATGTGTTCATTACCAGTATTTTCTTATGCAGAATAATTTTGTGTTTTGTACAGATTTCATATGAATGTGTTTAATGATTCTAACTTTGTTATGACAAGATATGTTCATCAATAATTTTCTTAGTGTTTTTCTCTTTGTTTTGGAGGTGGGGGTTGGGGCTGTCTGTTTTTGCCTTCCTTAAGAATCTGCATCATCCTTTACTCCATAGATATACGTTTTAACGCATTTAATTTATTCCCCCTTTGCCTTGGTTGACAGTAGTTTCCTGAAAGTTGACAATTTTACTGTCACCCTGTCAAACATGTGATATTTATATACTGTATAAATTGGAGTTTTTTAGCTCACCTGGCACGAAGTGCCAAGGTGAGCTTTTAGGATCGCTGAATGTCCGTCGTCCGTCGTCTGTCCGTCCGTCCACAATTGTTCGTTAACACTCTAGCGCCTACAAATTTCATCTTATCTTCATGAAACTTCATGACAATGTTTGTCTTGATGAAATCTAGGTCAAGTTCGAAAGTGGGTCATGTCCGGTCAAAAACTAGGTCACTAGGTCAAATCATAGAAAAACCTTGTTAACACTCTAGAGACTACAAATCTCAATGGATCTTTATGAAACTTGGTCAGAATGTTTGCCTCATTGATATCTAGGTCAACTTCGAATGTTGGTCATGTCCGGTCAAAAACTAGGTCACTAGGTCAAATCATAGAAAAACCTTGTTAACACTCTAGAGACTACAAATCTCAATGGATCTTAAAGAAACTTGGTCAGAATGTTTGCCTTATTGATATCTAGGTCAAGTTCGAATGTGGGTCATGTCCGGTCAAAAACTAGGTCACTAGGTCAAATCATAGAAAAATCTTGTTAACACTCTAGAGGCTACAAATCTCAATGGATCTTAATGAAACTTGGTCAGAATGTTTGCCTCATTGATATCTAGGTCAACTTCGAATGTGGGTCATGTCCGGTCAAAAACTAGGTCACTAGGTCAAATCATAGAAAAATCTTGTTAACATTCTAGAGGCTACAAATCTCAATGGATCTTGATGAAACTTAGTCAGAATGTTTGCCTCATTGATATCTAGGTCAAGTTCGTATGTGGGTCATCTCCGGTCAAAAACTAGGTCACTAGGTCAAATCATAGAAAAACCTTGTTAACACTCTAGAGGCTACAAATCTCAATGGATCTTGATGAAACTTGGTTAGAATGTTTGCCTTATTGATATCTAGGTCAAGTTTGAATGTGGGTCATGTCCGATTAAAAACTAGGTCACTAGGTCAAATCATAGAAAAACCTTGTGACCACTCTAGAGGCTACAAATCTCATTGGATCTTGATGAAACTTGGTCAGAATGTTTGTTTTATTGATATCTAGGTCAAGTTTGAATATGGGTCATGTCTGGTCAAAAACTAGGTCACTAGGTCAAATTATAGAAAAACCTTGTGAACACTCTAGAGGCTACAAATCTCATTGGATCTTGATGAAACTTGGTCAGAATGTTTGTTTTATTGATATCTATGTCAAGTTCGAATGTGGGTCATGTCAGGTCAAAAACTAGGTCACTAGGTCAAATCATAGAAAAACCTTGTTAACACTCTAGAGGCTACAAATCTCATTGGATCTTGGTGAAATTTGGTCAGAATGTTTGTCGCATTGATATCTAGGTCTATTTTGAATATGGGTCATGTCCGTTCAAAAACTAGGTCACTAGGTCAAATCATTGGAAAATCTTGTTTACACTCTAGAGGTTGATTGTGGGTATACATCTCCAGTCATAATCTAGGTCACTCTAGGTCAAGTTTGCCATGGTGTACCAGGTGAGCGATTTAGGGCCATAGTGGCCCTTGTTTTATTCAGTGGAGGAATAAATTAACGGCATAAAAAGGTGTATTTATGGGGTAATGGGTTATAAAACACCTATGTTTTAGAACAATGGCATATGTATAGTCACAGCAAGCCAAATAATATCAAGATCAGGTTATGGAAGATGACATGAAAGAATGTACTGTATATTAACCCATTCCCCCATAATTCGCCTTTTTGCACCTTGACATTTTTCCTCCACTAAAGAAAACAGTTCCAAATAATACCTTCATAAATATATAACATAAAAAATAGTTTCTATATCGTAGCAGATGCTATATTAAAGCAGGCTGAAAGTAAAGCAGAATGTGCCTTAAGGCACATTCTGCTTTACTTTCAACCTGCTTTAAGTGACCACCTATCTTCAAAACTAGAAAAAGGCTATGGGGTAATTGGTTAACATGCAATATGGTAGGAACTGTTTGCTGTTAATTTGCTGATAACTTGATCATCCCAGAAACTTCACATAGACAATTAAGTTTCCCGATAAATCTTGCTTTTGTGTCACCTGCTGTAAGCAGAGGTGACACTTAGGGATCACTTTTCTGACGTCTGACTGTCCGTCAGTCTGTGCATTATTACAATCTTGCCTAGCATCTTGAGATTCCTGTAGATAAAATGGTTTTAGTTAATATTTGTACATGACATTGTTTTATCATTTGTGAATAAATGCTATTTGTTTCCGGACATTAAACACATTATATATATTTGCAGGGTTGTATTTTACTTTACCTCCTATTTAGTATTGATATTTAACCAAGTACATGTATTTTACTTTTATTTTTGTTTCACCTGCTGTAATCAGAGCTGACACTTATGGAATCACTTCTCTATCGGCCATCTGTCTTTCCAGCTGTCTGTTTGTCTTTCTGTGACACCGTTTTCATCACGCTTTTTTGCTCACCTGAGTAAAGCTCAGGGTGAGCTTTGTAATACTTATGTCTGGCGTTCACTGTTGTTCGCTGTCCTTTGTTTGTAATAGTTGTCAACAATTTTAGTGATCATACCCTAGAGGCCATACTTTTTTATCTATCTTTCTCAAACTTGTTCAGTTTGTATATATCCATCAAATCTCGGATGAGTTTTGATTATGGTTGAAAGCGGAAAAATAGATCAAAAGTTATCTATCCTTGATGTGTTGAAAGTGCCATATGTAGCAGTGTTTACACTCTAGCAACTACATTTGTCAATGGAATTTGGTTATACCTGCACACAATGTATATAAATAATTTAGTTCTTGAATGAATGCAACTATTGTTGAAATCTTTATTATGTCAAGAACTTTCTGCCCTTGATTTACTTAGAAGTGCTAGAAAATGCTTTATTTCGGTATTGTTTACCCTCTAAAATCTACAATTTTTAATGGATTTTGATAAAACTTTGTAAAACCATATATGGTTATAAGTTCTTCAATGAGTTCAATTATGGTTGAACTCTGTTGAATTGGTCAAGAGTTATCCGCCTATAATGCCATATTTAACAACGTTTATACTCTAGCAACTAGTTTTCATTTTAAGATTTTGATTATACTTGCACACAATGTATATGTTACAGTGATAAGGTAGCAGGAAATTGATGAAATGTCCCTTTTTTATCAAATATTTAGATTTGTAATATCATGAGATTTCTTTTAGTTTAAAACATCATGCTTTCTTGAAATATCATGGTCTAATGAACGTTCATACAAAGTTTCTCGCACATGTGAATAAAAATAAGTGAACAGTGAGCATATAAGCAAGGACAATTAAAAAACCAAGACATAATCTGTCTTGTTAATAAGGTAAACAAACCATTTCATAGCTGGTACTTGCCTTTAAACTTAATGAACTAAACAAGGTAAGATTTATCACTTAAACCAAAAGTAAATACCAAATATTTATAGAAATTCAACGGAAAGCTTCAAAATTACGCGTTTTCCCTGGGAGATTTAGGGTTTTCGTGAAATCCCTGATTTTTCAGTGATTTCACGTAATCCCTGATTACACGTCATCCCTGTAACATATATAAGTTCTTGTAGAAGAGCAATTGTTTTTTTGAAACCAGGTAATTGTGTCAAGGATTGTCTGCCCTTGATTTACTCAGATATGCTGGTAAAAGGCTTAATTTTAGCATTGTTTACACTTTAGTGTCTACAAAAATTACTTGACTTTGATAAAACTATGTAAAACTATATATGACCTTAAGTTCTCGAACAGCTTTGATTATGGTTGAAATCGGACCAACATGTCAAGAGTTATTTGCCACTATAGTTGCACATAATGTATATAAATATAAGTTCTTGAAGGTGTGTAAATTCAATTATTGTTGGAATCGGGTCATTCTGCCTTTGCTGTACTGAGAAATACTAGAATATTTCATATTCCAATATTGTTTACACTCTCACCAGTGTCTACAAATTTGAATGGACTTTTGATCATGTGTGAAACTGAAAGATAAAACTTACAGGTTCCATTAGAACAGTCGAAAGATATTGGGGCGATATCTTGTTTATATGGCTATAATGGCTAATTCCTTTCCATTCTCATATACGCTAGATTTGGTTGTGACAACCAAACAGAAGGGTTTTTTTATTAGAAAGGAAAAATGCATACAAGCTCAGACACATACAAGTTGTATAGTCTCTAAATTAGTTCAGTTAGAAGCTATCTATTTCTGTTTGGCAAAAAGGCCATACTATTTTTAAAGCAATTAGAACATGATATCTCAATGCTGTTTCAAACTCTAATAAGGACAGAATATTGTTTAACATAGTTTTCCTTTGTATTCAAGGGAGACTACTATACAAGTTAATTTCACAAACTGTAAGTTTTGTGTGCCTTGGAATAAACCATAAACTACAGTCAAGTGACATAAATAAGTTCCCACCTGGGAAATATGTTTTTGATGAATTTGAGTTGTTTCAGGTAAACAGAAACCTGTTGATTAACTTAAAGTCACTAAAGGTATATATGTTACAGTCAACCTGTGTAATCGGCCATTACGCGTAATGGCTAGTCAATCTGTGAAATGACTTTTTCACATGATTATAGACAATGATATTTTTTAAAAGTTCAAAGATTTCCTGCACAAAACACCATATTTATTTCACACCTTATTTAAATCCAATTGTGAAATGATTACTAAGACATTGAACGCTGTAAATAGGAAAGAATTGAATAATTTTCAATTAAAGCTACAGGCTATATTTTGTTTTATTTTTATTTTTAAAAATAATTTTGACAAACTGGTGAGTGTGTGGTGTTTTGTGCATGAACTTTTTGACCTTTGAAAAATATCATTGTATAATTATCATAAATTGTAACATTAAAGGGTTATGTGAAAAAGTCATTTCACAGATTGACTAGCCATTACGCGTAATGACTGATTACACAAATTCATGACAAGTGTTCTTAATAATGTTGCCATGGCAACGTGAACATCACATGGCGTCAAGACATGCTATCATTTAAAAGAGAAATCATTAATGATTATTATAATTTGGAATTGTTCAGCTAAATAAGGTCTTTGTAAAATTTCAGATATGTAATAATGAAACTTAAGTTGTTTAAAATGCCATCTCCATAAACATAGAAAGCAATGGTAAGTTTCATTACCCTTTCCATTATTTTAAAATTCTTGCCAAGAAACCGAAGTGTTTATAACATTAGCTTACATACGTACAACCTCTCTATTACGACCACGAAACTGCGTGAGCTATTAGGTGTTTGAGACAGGTGACTGCTTAAAGCAAGGTGACAGTAAAACAGAAAGTTCTCAAAGGAGTTTTCTGTTTTACTGTCACCTTGCTTTAAGCTTTCGCCTGTCCTCTTTACAATGTTTTAGCATTCGTTTTAGTCGTCCTAATAGAGAGGGTTTAAACTCTAATAAAAAAAGAATAAAGAAATGCATACTACAAACATGTTGAACATGATTTTAGGGTTGTTATTTGTTGTGCTCTCTTGGTATTTTCAAACAGATATTTTACTTGTACTATGCAACACCATATAACACCATATACAATAATCTTAAACAATACTCGGCACTTCATTCTTTCATCCTTTAAACGTCAAATGAAAATTTTCAAATTTAGTTTAACATTTTTTGAATTAATATTTAGGCGCTCTTTTGCAATATACGAAATGGCAAACAATGTAAACCCAGGTCAGAGGATTCATGCACGGACCCTCTGGTCTGAGTCTAAATTGTTTGCATATAGCAAGTGCATCCTTTATAGGTACACTATGTGCTAATGACTAATATACTCGTCGCTAGGGGACAATGGGTTAAATACCTCATAAATTAGCTATCGTCATCTAACTTGCGTTTGATGGCCATTTCATTGTTGTCTTCAATCTGGAAGTTAACCAATACTACAACTACGCAAACTACAGATGTTCAAGCAATATAACTTATTCAAATCGAATGGTTAGGCTTACGTATGGGCTTACAAATCTACGTAAGTGCTATTACTGTATTCAATTTAACCGATATGCAGCGCATTTATAAGCACACTATGGCAATAGTTCACTTTTCCAATGACAAGAAGGTATGCAACGGACTCAGGTATAAAACAAAACAGAAGCGTATTTATAAATAAAATATATACATGTATCTATACCTTTTACGGCAACGAGACTTGCTTTACTAGTATACTATGTTTGAGACACAAACGCATAAAAGTTAATAAGATTAGTACTCATACAACTGTGTCCCATCATGCATGAGCTACACACTTTGAACAGAAAGTATGCGTTGACGTAGTATTGTACATAATGGCACAACTCCCGCACAAGTACGTGTTAATACACTTTCTTCAATATCGAATTGGTACAAGATGATATATACAATGTTCTAACATGACACGCGTTTTGGTCACTATAAGAATAGAACAAGCTCATCGTAGTATACCTAAGACGTTTTACAACGATCTTCTCTACCCCACTCCTCCCGCGGTTCTATGCCATGACGTGACCTCATGCATTTATACGTTATGTTTTTGAAATCTCTTACGTTATTCATATAGCCCGTAAAGACCATATACTTTTAATCCGTCATGTTACTGTTATTACCCCATTCTTCTGTCTTGTTTCATGTAATGTTTGTTCTATGCCAGATTGTGGATCGATAAATGTAAATTTGCTGTTGGGTGTTAGGTTCTTGTAATGCCGCGGAAAAAGTTATTCGGTCGAAAAACTGCATCCGCTGAGGAAATAAGTATGGAACATTTGATTTCCTTTCTAATGAATTTCCTTAAATCTGGTCATGTTAGATTCGAAATAATCTATGTTGTGAACGGTAGAACATAGATTATTTCTTAATTTGAAAATGACATGAAGACAAATATAGAATTATGTACATTTTACCCAGAGCATGGGAACTTTATAAGATAAACTTAGACATCCTATATAAGTTTTCTTGTTGGTAAAGTATTTCGTTGTTATTTTCTACAATTGATCTTACGCTAGCAGCGTTAAGGAAAGTGTTTCTTTTCCGTTGAAACGATTTGAGACGCAATTGCAACTTTGCACTAAAATGTACAAAATTGTAGTTTCTCTTGTTTAAAAAAAAATAAAAAAATAAACCATTAATTTTTATCTGAGTGTCAAACGTTTTCGGAGCCTGGTCATACGTCGGATTACATCTGGCTCCCAACTGTTTGCAATGAAACTACTTGTTTTAGCCCTCACGTGTTTATTGTCAGTCAAGGGCAAGACGACCACTTTCAATGTACACGTTTTGAACGCATCATAGGAAACTATATAGGAAAGTTTATATCATTTTCAGATACCGCATACATCGGTGGTAAACAGTGATTGTTGGTGATATATGCTCTCTTTGACAATAACATGTTGCTGTTATTACATACGAAATTGTTCATATAAAAAGTTTCAGCTTTACTTTCTCATTGTTTTACCTTACGAGTAAGCAGCCACCTATCTTAAAAAAAATATAAATAAACATTCTCCTTAGTGGTCGCAGATCTAGTAGATAATGTTTTCGGTATAATGTAGTAAACTATTTCTCACATACCCAACTGTATGAACAGGGCAATTTCGTGAAGCAATATACCATGGCATACCATGATATAATGACACCTTAATTCTCGTGACAATCTATCTGATGACCTAATTCCATATCATTGACAATTTACCCTTTGAACCCTAGTCCCGCTTATAGACGTCCTTTTCAAACAGTGCACATGTGAATAGTACACTTGTCCTATGCAAACAGTGAAGACCCAGATCAGAGGGCTCCGAAAGGAGCCCTCTGATCTGGGTCTTCACTGTTTGTCATAATACCAAACATTGACAAAAACAACCCTTAAAAGTCAGAAATGGACTAGACTAAAATGGAAACTGGAATTGTCTATTTAAAGTTTCAGGGAGGAAAGAGTTAATACACCCATAACATTTCGTCTGTTGTACTGTCGTCTGCCTCAAAATTGTTGTCTGCATATCTTGTAAGTTTCAAGTTGTTTGTCATGGTAATGGAAGAGATCTTATTACGAGTGTCAAATAATGTGTATCCCTGCTAAGATTGTGACTTACTCGGCGTTTAATCTGGATCCAAACGGTTTTCCAATTGCAATAAAGCCACGCTAAGCAGAAGAAGGATTAACAGACACATAATGTTTTATGATGCCACAAATTCCGTCTGTTCAAAAAATGAACGGCTAAAATGTAATTAGCTAATCACATTTAGCCTCATAATAACTGTCCAGATTTTTATTTCATTTTTTATGAACCTTTTGCTCGCTGCTGGTGATAACGGTTGCAAACAGTTTGAATCAAGGTGAGACGCTGAGTAACTCGGTCTTTCATCTGGATTCAAACTGTTTGACATTCGGCCCATTATAGAGGTGTATTCTCTGAAAGAAATTGCAGATATATCAACTCTTAGAACTGTTGCAGACGAGAATTCCACAGCATGGTTCAAGTTAACCCTTTCATGATCAAATTATTCGGGAGATTTTTACCCCTTCACCGCTTTATTGTCGACTGCTTCAGTAATGTTGTCTGCACGACACGTTTCAAAGTTAGATTTGAGGTTGTTTGCCTTAATAAATATTGTCAAACAGTTTTGGTCCTTATCAGACGCCGCGTTACCCGGCGACTAATCAGGACCCAAACTGTTTGCAAACGCGCTTTAAGGCGTCATTGAGAGTGAAAAGGTTAAGGACCTTTTGATTTGCCATATTGCCAAGTTACTGCCAATGTGCCAGTTTTCATTGTAAAACAGGTCATATCTACCCACACATAACTCACGAGTCGTGGTGTGATTGGTACCCATTTGTGCCTAGCGTCCTATAAAGGGAATATAGGCAAACAGTGAAGACTCTGATCAGACGCCGCATTTTGCGGCGTCTGATCAGAGTCTACACTCTTTGGTGATAGAAATATCAATATAAAACAAAATGAAAATGAAAAGTTAGACCAGGCACCCCTTGTATACAAATTGGACTAATCCCTTATATAAGCATGAAAGAATCCACTGGACGTGCACACATGGGTTAAGAACCTGATTTTACCCTAAATGCTAAGTCACGACATTGGAACATAATTTGTGGCGGACTTATTATTATTTTTTTTTTTAAATAATAATTTTGAAAGTGTTGGGACAAATTTCATGAAAAAAGTATTATTGAATATAAACAATGGTGTTCACAAAGATGCTTAGAGCAGAACGATAATTCCTAACGAGGTTAAAGTAAAGCAAAGATCTGTTAGGGATTATCCTTTACTTACACTTAACTACCAATAAAGCCCTAGTGACGAGTATACTCATCCTTTACAAATATAGTCGAAACTCGATACTTCGAATTCGCGCTAGTTCGAACAAACCCATATTTCAAAGTTAAAACGTGGCGTAGCCACGTTTTAACTATGAAGTACGGATATTTTCGACTTCATCGAGATCGAGTTCTCGAAATTAGATTTATGAAATACTGATAAGGTCGATTTAAGAGAGCTCGAAGTAGCGAATTTCAACTGTACAGTACATATGAAGAGTACACTTGTCTTATGTTAATGGTGCAGATTCAGATCCTAAAGGAGCCCGCTGGTCGGTGTATGCACTATATGCCATTTTGCAATAATTTTGTCTTGTAAAAGACAACTCTGAATCATCCAAAAGGATTAGACATTATAATAAAACCATTTGAAATTTCAGGTTTGAATAAGTTGAGTGTGTTTTAACACTGAAACTGATTATTGCAAAACACAGGCAATGCAAAAGAAATTATCTAGATGTTTCTCCTTTAAGCTTCCACCTATGACAACGATATATATCAAATTTGGAATGACCGCTTTACACTATTGTTAATATAACAGAAATAATATAAATGCACTTACAAAGTGAGAAAAGACAAATAACTACATTTACAATAAAGTAAAGACACCCTACTTGTAATTCTTTCAATATAATTACTAAGATTATAAGATTTGTTAATATTAGTTTATAAAATCAATTATAAAATGAGTCAAATATTTAAAATATTAATGGCATTATTAACAACAGTATTTAAAAGTCACTGTGTAGATAGGTTTGACTGTGCCCAATATATTATACAATTAGGCAGCGACTAGATGACACCAAGATAACACAATCTGAAAGTTTGGGTATAGATACTACTGTTATGATTAATGGATGTTGGTTTTCAAGCTGGCGACACTTCAACATCAAATAACTCATCTCAATGGCGATCGCATGTTACCCCTTACTTTGATATCATCAGTATGCAGCAAAATTGTCATCTGCAAAACAATATTGTTTGTCTTTAACACTACCTTACCCCGAATACAATGATAATTTGCAAACAGTTAGGGTCCTGATCAGACGCCGATATACGATATACTTTTAAGTAAATTTACCTAAATTTTTAAAGTTGACAAATAAATACAGACGACAATTATTTTCAGTATAGATGACGTCATGACAGCGCAGGGGTTAATATTTTAACTAAAATACACCCCTTAGAACGACAAATTTTAGACTCTGATTAGACGCCCACAACGTCCTTGTTTGATTTGAATGTCATCTGTAGGCAAATGGCAGTCAAGTCGCGCTAACCATGATATAGGGCAACGACCCGCTCCGGGTTGTAACATCATGGCGGCACTTGGATAATAATAACTCTTTTATTATTGATGAATGTTGTCATGTGATCGGAACAACCTCACCCAAGGGACGCGATTCCCAGGTCCCCAACAAAAGGTCATTACAATACGTTTGCTTATAACTACATCCATAAATATGATTAGAAAATATATATATTACATGTAACAACCAGTTAGCCGGGAATGCAGTTTGCTTTTTAAGACTCATGCTTTCTTTGATCGTAAGTAAATGGTGAAGCAACAACAACAAAGCTTGAACGTTTATCAATTTAATTCGATAACAAACATATGTAGTCGAAACTCTATACATCGAACTCACATAAATCGACCTTATCAGTATTTCACAAGTCTAATTTCATTTCAAGAACTCGATCTCGCTTAAATCGAACACACCAGTATTTCAAAGTTAAAACGTGGCTAAGCCACGTTTTAACTTTGAAATATGGGTATGTTCGAACTAGCGCGATTTCGAAGTATCGAGTTTCCACTGCAGTTATTTAATCTCTTCTTGCCAATACCGACTGCACAGATATTTTCAAACAGTATATAGATATGCAGATAACTCATTCACATATGAAATCTTGAAATGGCCAATCCCAAGTTCCAATTAAGTCTAGTATATTTATGACTTTTTAGAGTTGTTTTATTTTTAAATATGTATTGCAAAATGACAACCCTGCGCAGACCATGACCAGAGGAACCCTCTGATCTGGGATTACACAGTTTGCATAGGACAAGAGTACTCCCCATAGATACACTGTTTGTAAAGGACAAGTGAAGGCGTCGCTAGGACTGGATGGTTTCAGCCGCCCAGTAACTCAGCGTCTGAAAGCATCTATGATATTGGACAGTCATATCAATCTTGATGTGTGACAAAACGCCTTGAATCTTGATTTGCGTATCGAGCGCTTTTGAAAGCATGACTCCTGTGTGAAAAGAGCGCTATATAAATCTGGTATAATAATATCTTGTGGGAAATCTATACATGATGATGGTTTTGCAGTGAATTTGTTAAAAATGTATAAAAGGACCTACTCTGGGACCAGTAGGGTCTACCGTGCACCCCTCTCCCCTAGACTTTTTTCGTTGGTACCAAAATGTGCAGAAGAGTCTTCTGAATCAGAATCGCGAATGTACTAAAAATAAACTCTTTTAGGCTATGTATATTTTAACCATTCCCATGCCCCCCCCCCCCATTTTAGTTAAATATGATGACAAAATCCTCGGAAAACAAAATATCTTACTTAGGGACCAAACAATTAACTCAAAGTAATTTATTTTAATTGTTTCCATGGCGAAACCCACATTTTGCGTTACACTGGCCAATTCCAGAAAAATCGGCCGTATCACAGTAAGTTTTGGTCCTAAACACATACATCTTGCACCAAATTAAAGATAATACATATTGTGACTTTATTTTCTACTTATACCTTGAAATTACCTGATTTGCATACTCATGAATATTAATGAGCACATTAAAGTAGTAGAAAACATATAGAAATAACTTAAATGTTTCACTTTTTAGCATTAATATATCAGTTAACAACTTCAAATGGAGTTTTAATGAAGACAAAGTCCTCAGATAATAAAGTATTTAACTTTGCAGTTTGGAAAACAAAATGCTCGTTATTTTGACGTAAGCCAGTTTATGAAATCAGTCCTGATGTGTTGTAGAGATGATGGTTTTGCCACAGAGCGATTCCAAGTGAGAAGCAATAACAACCCGCCCCCTTTGCACACAGAGTTTTTTGTTCCTAGATCAAACACCGACCTAAATGAGCTCTCGTTTGTTTGTCGCCGATGTGATATTAACCCATTCACTACCATGACGTCATCAGCTTTTAACAATTGTCGTCTGCTTTTATTTATCAAAGTTAAACTTTAGGTTAAATGACTAAATTAATATCGTAATGAGTGTCAAACAGTTCGGATATTGGTCAGACTGCGCGTTTACGCGGTGTCTGATCAGAATCAAAACTGTTTGCAAAATGTCCATTGTATTCGGGATAAGACAATGAAAGGGGTTAATTGCAATAACACATGATGGCGGTAATTTCAAAGCTAGCGACATTAACCATTAATTGTTCACTTAAATCTCATTACTACAGCAACACAGCAGAAAGTTTGGTTTCGAATACTATGACACGTGGTTACTTGAGGCAGAGTGAATGTAAAGCATAAAGCTCCTAAAGACACTTTCTGCTTTACCATCATTCTGCTTTAGCTTTAACTTTCATCCTGTTCTTTTGTTTAGTAGTGGTTACGCTGTATTCCAGACTAGTCGCTCCGTAATGCAGCTTCTGATCTGAATCCAAACTGTAAATTCAGGTTTACTTCTTTAAAAATATCAAAATCTTTATTGATTATTTGATGTAGACGTCAATTTCAAATAGGCGATAATGCGACAGGATAAGGGTTAGCCAGTTTGATTCATTGTTGTTAACCTTTCGGATATGGATTAGACGCCATGTTATTTAATGATTTATCAAGATATAGATTGCATGACGCTCTCATCAATATTCTATCCCGTAAA
Organism: Gari tellinella; assembly: GCA_922989275.2. Taxonomy (NCBI): domain Eukaryota; kingdom Metazoa; phylum Mollusca; class Bivalvia; order Cardiida; family Psammobiidae; genus Gari; species Gari tellinella. The sequence goes on from OV277856.1 coordinate 80,087,286, forward strand.
ATGATAAACACGCACTTTGATAAAGACAACTGGCAATTCTGGAACTACATGGATTACATTAGGATAAGGGGTAAACGCATTCAACCCTAGTGACGAGTTTATTCGTCATTTACAAGCATTGTACCTGTGATGATGCAAACTGATCATGGTCTACACTGTTTGTCATTTTAAATACTGTAGTATATTGTTAAAAACAACCCGAAATGGTCAAATATGGACTAGACTTAATTGGACATTGGCATTGTCCACTTAAAGTTACAGGGGTGAATGAGTTAACGCCTTCAGTGTCAGACTATTGTCTGCATCAACATTGTTGTCTGTATTATATATCAATGTTAGTTTAGGAATGTGACTGAAGACACATTAATACGAGCATCAAACAGTTGGAACTCTGTTGAGATTCCTAGTCGTCCAGCATTTAAAATTTGGATCATAACTGTTTGGCAATGAATGGATTTAAGGTGGTAGATCTATAAAAAGTAAGTCACAATGACGTATGTTTCGTTTGAAGTGCAACTGTACCAGAATACTCATAGCAAAGTATAAAAACAATGAAACATATTATACCGTATACCTCCAGTTAAACACACTATATCTACTAAACGCCCCCTCCAAATATCTATTCTAACACACCTCGTGTACAATCCCTGTATAAATAAATAAGGAACGTATCTGCGTACGCCAAAAAATGTAGCGCCATTGCGTCCGTGCAAATTGTGGTTAAATTGAAGTGTTAGAATCGAAATGATAAATTGATACCAGTGTTTTATCGTGCAATAGAACACGGGATTTATTTACTACACATCTCAACTCATACCCGTGTTTTATTGCACGATAAAACACTGGAATGAATCTATTAGCTCTTAAATAAAAAAATAACCCCAAAACAATGAATTTAACTTAAACTGTTGAACTCTTTTAACGAGAGTTTACGTCCGGTACATTTGTCCACAGGTGCCAGTATCATGAGAGACAAACAAAAGTCGACCCCTCCCCCCGTTATAATATTCAAATTTTAAAATCCCAATTCTCATTGAAAATGGTCTCTTTATTTACGAGATATGCCACAAACTGTTCTGCTATGCAGTGCAGCCAGCACTACGTATTCGAGGTAGCTATGAAAGTCCTCAGACTGCTTATCAGGCACTTTTTTTTTTACTGCCGTCTGTTTAATAATTAATCTTTCGAATTATTAATGTTTATCAACAGATATAAACAATACCAAACAACGTAGATCGTGATGGGACAGCATAATTTGCTGCGTCTCATCAGAGTCTACACTTTCATATGAAGCGTATGCTATAATATGCACAGGGACCCGACACGATTGATTTTTGAGAGAAAAAAATGGCAAAAGGTATATATAGAGACAAGGGGTACAACTGATCGTCAGTATATTCTCACCCTATCTCGACAAAACTGGGCATATCATGAATAATAATTGATGAAACGACACCTATTTTGCATTTCTGTCTAGCTAATATAATACCCTTCCATAAAAACATAACATAAAGCCAACTGTAAGCATGTATTTTCAACAGAAACTGCGTCTACTCACTGAAATCACCCATTTTCGGAAAACGGGACAGGTGTTCGTTCACAGCCGACACAGCAGTGACCAGTACTGTACGCTTGTTTAGGCGGTTATATTTAGCATGACAGTCATACAGTACCATATATTTACGTTTTTGACACCGATCAAAGCTGATTTCTTCTAAAATCATTGCAATACCAACAACAAAGTACAGGGACCCGACACGATTGACTTTTGAGAAAAAAATGTCCAAAGGTATGTATAGTCTTAAGGGTCTCGATATACCTTCTGACATTTTTTTTCTCTCAAAAATAAATCACGTCGGGTCCCTGTGGTCAAAAACGTAAATATATGGAATTGTAGGACTGACATGCTCGATATAACCGCCTAAACAAGCATACAGTAGTGAGCAATGCTGTGTCGGCTGTGAACGAACACCTGTCCCGTTTTCCGAAAATGGGTGATTTCAGTGAGTAGACGCCGTTACTGTTGAAAGTATATGCCTACCGTTGGTTTTGTGTTATGTTTTTATGGAAGGGTATTATATTAGCTAAACAGAAATGCAAAAAGGTTGTCGTTTCATCAATTATTATTCATGAAACGCCCGGTTTTGTAGAGAAAATGTGAGAATATACTGACGATCAGTTGTACCCCTTGTCTCTATATATACCTTTTGAAAAAAAAATTATGTAAAAAATCAATCGTGTCGGGTCCCTGTGATAATATGCCGTATGGACACACACCGCACTGTCAGTAGACCAGTAGACCACCCTTGTAGTTCTATAATGAAATCTTCGAGCACGCACATAGGGAGAGTTAAATGCAATATCAAGACATAAATGGATTAACCCATTCACTGCCATGACATCATTAATTAAAAAAAAACCAACACTATCGTCTGCTTTTATTTCTCAAACTTAAATTTTAGGTATTTTGACTTAAGAAATGTTGAAATGAGTGGCAAACAGTTTGGACCCTGATCAGACGCCGCGGTACGCGGCGTCTGATCAAGATCCAAACTGTTTGCAAGTAAATATTGTACTCGGGCTTAAGGCAGTGAATGGGTTAATACATGTATATAGTATAAACCAAAGACATGTAAGAAGGAGATTTTATTGGTATATGTACAGTGTTCCCTTCCTACAACGGACCTCACAACAACGACTCCCTCATTACAACGACTCTTGCCACAGTTCCCTAAACAGAACAATTATGTCAAACGCTTTTATGGTGCACAAGTGTTTCTGCTTAAAATTGTTGTCTGCTATTTTTCCTCAAGGTTACATATAAGTGGACATTTTGACAGAAGAAATATAATGACGATTGACAAACATCTTGAATTCAGATCAGACGCCGCGTTACGTCTTGTCTGGATACAAGCTGTTTGCAAATGTAAGCCAAACTTTACTTTTCCCTCCCTATAACGTTTCCATCCGAACAACACACAATCTGTGTCTCCCAATGGATATGTTTGTCGAGAAGGAGTACTGTATTTTAACTCCGGTGTCAGTTCGAGTATATGGGAGAAAAGTGTGCCATAATATTGCCAATATATGTATCACAATGTTGTGAGAGCTAATGTCTACCAATAAAGTTAATCCTTATTTTGCGGGGAAACGAGTTTAAATGTAGATATATACATGATTTACAAACCGTGTTGACTCAGATCAGAGAGCTTCTAAAGGAGCCTGGCAATCAGCCTCTGCACTGTTTGTCAATTTCAGTGAATTTGAAAATAACCCGTCTGAAGTCCATGTAAACTACTCATACTTTAGATTATGGATGAATCGATTCCAACAATCAGTATAGTAAGGGCTAAAAAAGGGGCATTTTTCATAAAACTTCGTACGATAAATGTTGTCGTAAGTCAGATTAGAAAAATCTCATATTCCTATCTTGTGACATCTCTGTGGCATCGTCTTGAAAAGACGATTCCATAGAGATGCCACAAGACATGATTAGATAGAGAAATCAGAAGTTAAATGTATTTTAAAGTTTTGACTTACGGTCGTTTTTGTCGTACGAAGTTTTATGAAACGAGCCCAAGCTATCCAACATCAACTCTTTATATTACTTTCAACCTGGTTTAAGTGGTCAACTCTCTTCAATACTAGAAATATACCATTGATTAAAGGGTTTAAAATATCTGTGGTATCTCTTTTGATATATAATTTCACTGGTCTAGATCTTTCCTACTTGTTAATACGTCGTTTTATTTGCGCTTTATATTGCCTATATCTATTGAATATTCATATGTAAATAACAAATCGTGAACAGTATGACACTAATGCATTATTATTTTCAGTTTGATCTTTAAATTTCTCTAAGTAAACAGAGTAGTCCCTGTGTAGAGCTCCTGCAGGTTCTGTCTTTTCTGGATCCACTCTGTTTGCAAAGGTTTAAAAATACTGATTTTGTTCCCTTCTCACATAATGCGTGTTGTATATACATGTATGTTAATTTTGTTTGTGGACCATATTGAAAATTGGTTTGTTTGTTACCAAATATGTAATCCACATGAAATAAAGTCGTTATTATTATTATTTTTTTTTTTTTATTATAACTTATATTTACCATTTTACCCCCTATGCCGTCTGTTATGGTCCATTAATTTAAAACAGTTTGAACCCACGTAACCCAGCCTCTTATTTGGATCCAAACTGCTCAAAACTAACACATAAATGTTTTTTAATGTGTAAAACCGTTTAAAATTCCAAATTTCATAAGTTAAGTTTGACAAGTTTTATTCATAATAGTTTCATTAGGCTGAAAGACCCATGAGGAAAATACATCAACAAATACGCACATGAGTAGGTTCTATGAATATGAGCCATGTCATGACAAAACCAGCCTTTTTGCATTGTAAACAGTGTAGATCAAGGCCAGCCGGCGTGTCAAAGACGCAGTGGCTGGTCTTGATCGACACTGTTTGACAACCACATGCATCTAAAGCATTATACGCAGCTATATATTATAAACGGAATTTGGCAGTGAGTACCAAACTCAGATGCAGAGCTTAGGATTGAAACGGTGCTTGTACAATGTTGCAATTCAATGAGGCAGGTTTTGTCATGGTAAGGCTCAAATGTATTATGTATTCACCCCGACTTTGATTGAAGAGTGGAAAATACGTAGCATATCACTGTGAATGTCAAAGTGCAAAAAAACATAACAAACATCAAGCACAAATGCTGCCAACAAACACTGACTATATTATATACTAGTAATGGGAATTTACAGTGAAAGTAATGTTAAGCGAATACTCATATATAAAGTATAGGGTTATACAGTCACACAGGTATTAAGTGATTGCTCAAAGGCGATATATATTCAAAACTTATGACATGGCTTAATGTTGGACAAGACCCAAACATGAACCTTCTACATTATCTATTTCTTGCATTAACTCTTTCCTTCCCAAGTTTTATCGTCTGCTTCAACCCTATTACCGCCAAAGTGTCGTCTGCAATTGTAGTGTCGTCTGCACTATTTTTTAAAGTTATATTTAGGACTGTTTTGACTGAAAAAGGTCGATACGAGTGTCAAAAAGTTTGAATCCTGATCAGACGCCGCGTTATGATCAGGATACAAGCCGTTTAGAAGGTTGCATTTTGGTGCCATTGGCAGGGAAAGAGTTACCTTGCTGTAAAATCGCCGTGTGTCTTCATTCAGTGATCGCTAAATACATGTTTGACTGTACGTGACAACTTAATACAGCGAGGATAAAAGCACTTTCTGTTTTATTTCTGTCCTGCACTAAAAGTATTAATCTTCAAAAACTCCGCCCATAATAACGCCGCCTTTTCACGTCTTAACTCATTTATCTCGTTAATGCATTGTATGTGTATATTCCTTCTTGATGGGGAACCATAAGAAACATTACGCGCCGTCTGATCAGAATCCAAACTGTTTGCAAGCGCGCCTTTAGACGTCATTGACAGTCAAAGGGTTAAAGAAAACACGTTCACAGTAGACACTTCTTTTCGTTCAGTTTTGCCATAATCGCATCATTGAATGAATCTAATCTCAAATATCTACACTCTCTCAATTCGTGGAACACACGAGTAATTTTCTTCACTTCCCTATCAACGTCTTCGGCAGTCCAATTTTGTGGACGGGATGACCTTGAGTTCTGATTCCACATGACCCCACTGCCAACGAACGGACCGCCGTACACGAAGTCGTAATCTGACTTGTCACTGTCATCGCTGCCCGCCTCGTCTGACCCGGAATCGCTCTCCTCTCTACGAGCTTCATTAGAAGCTGCCGGCAAGCGACAGGGTGACAACCTTATGCGTTGACGGAGTTTCCTTTGTCGCCTAAATTTACGGTCCAGAATTTGTAGTTTGATTTCTTTCGCAGGAATGTCGATATCCTTGAGAAGTTCTCTCAGCTCTATTGGGCGTCGTTTGGCGAGATTATCCAAACTATGGGTCCGAAACAGTCCGCCTGTAGGAACGTGGATCTTCTTCATCTTTACTTTCTTCAATTCCACCTGGTGATGACACACCCCAAGCCTTGACAATGACGTGAAAGACGTCCTGGACGCAGATTGTAACCTTTTGTTGTGAACAAAACATCTACATTTAATTTCAGGAGATGGGGGTCTTCGCGGAAACCGGGTTGCGTTGTCTCTTCCAATTTTGTTTTTATTTGCTCTCCGCTTTGGTTTGAGCGGCACTTCGATGATAAACTCCAAAGGCCTTCCACATTTTGGAATGCTATTTCTTCGCTTAACCAATCGACGAGGTAGGATGATACTTTTACAAGCACGATTAGCGTCACTCAAGGAGACTTTCTTTACTTCAGCTGCGAATTTGGATGCATTCATCTTCCAAACTTTGGGTGCGTGAGTTGTGTTGTCCCTTTTCTCCTCGACATCAGACCCAGATTCGCTTTCCTCCTCTTCCGATTCCTGTCCAGAATCGATGTTCAGTTTTTCCAGTTCAAATACAAGTTTATTTCCGATTTCACTCATAAACTGGTCCTTTAAGGTAGGTTTTGGTGTGGGTTCTCTTTCTTGTTCTTCCTCCTCCGGTTCAACCTCTTTTACTTGCTTCATTGCCAAACGCTTAGCTACCATGGCAGCGATCCGTTGTTGTCGTTTTTTGATAACATTCTTCTTTCGTTTTCTAATATTTTTTAGAATTCTCTGAAACTGTGCAACAATATAGACAGCATTCGCAACTTGGAGAAATTTTCGTTTCCCCTTCAGTTTCTTTAGGCGCTCTTTATTGCGGAGGTTTAGGCGAATTGCGCGTATTTCCTGGTCAGTTAACGGTACTTCTGATGCTATCTCTGCGACTTCCGGTACCACATAAGTTTCCTCAGGCATGAACGTCTTGTACCGTTTCAACTGGCGCTGGCGTTTCTTTCTCATCTTATGCTTCGTTTTTCTTTGTATCAACTGGTTTTCTTTCAAAACGATTTCAATATCTGACTGAGAGGAATCCTCCTCGGACTGTGGTTCGTCTTCCTCAAATATCGCCCCAGTGGACATATTACTAATTCTCCGGCCCTTTTTATTTCTTTGACGAGCTTCAGCTGTCGCCGTAGAAAATCCGCCACATTGTATGCTAGTATCATCTTCTAGAAATCCATTGTCTGACTCGCTCATGTCACTGTCAGATTCTGGCTCTGGACTATAAAAGATATCTAATCGCAAACCGCAAGAATTTGGACGCGGTTTCTGATTAACACTTTTAGATTTCGACTGTTTCATCACGTAGTTTTTGAACCAATTTCTCTCAAGATTTTTCCCATACTCATGTCTAAGCTTATAACCATTTGTGATGTTTTTAACATGTTCGCTTGCGAGTTGTTGTTTTAATGCTTCGCTCGAGCTTTTCCCGGCTATATTCAACTTAAAAGCTGGTTCTTCCATTCCGGCACCTTGTGATGTATCTTTTGATATCTGTTCTTGCATAACGGCCCTAAACTGCTCACTGATCGCTTCCGTCGTTCGTCCAACAGAATCTCTCCTATCAATACCATTTGCGAAAGACTTATCATAAAACTTTGCAGTGTTCTTCTGTTTTTCATCCTGTTTGTCATCCGCCCGAAATAAACGCATAAAGCTGCTTTTCCGCCTTGTCGGCAAGGTACCTCTTAGACGATAGGCTTTCATTTCTTCCTCCGGTGTTAGTTCTTCCTTTCCGACTCTAAGATAGCTTGTAGAATCAACAGTAAGTGCAGGCAATATTACGTCACTTCCGTCGTCGTCTGAAGGCTGACTTCTCCCGGAAAAGTGTACTAATGAAGATGGTCGCCTCTGTGTTCTGCTGAAAGTATTGGTATGTATGTTCACTTGTATATTTTTAGCTAGCTCCATAGATTTTTGTTTAAGCGGAGGCAGTTTCGGTGTTGACGTTCGCACGTAATCGCTTAAAAAAGCGTCATTCTGCAGTCTTGCTTCAGTCGGTACGATCTCATTCCGCATGATGGCGCCAGTGACATGGGACAGGGACAATTTACGTTCTTCTGCCGGCATAGACAGTACAACCTTAAGTCGATTCACATTGCGTTCATGTAGCTGTTTCGAAGTTTTCGTCACGTTTACCTGGACTTTGTTTCTTCCTGATCTTCCCTCCCCATACAAATCTGTAACTTCCCTGTTGTTTAAGCCGTAACATCTATACACTCTGCCGTCCTCAGCTATCCGATTTGCAGGGAAATTTAACTGCCCAGGCACTGGTGACGCTAGTCTGTTATAATATTCTCTATCTAGATTTCCTTTCCGCACTTTAGTCAACAATGGAGAGTTGGTTGTTAAATCCAGATTTGAAGCATGTTTCTTGAACTGCGTTTTCTTTCCAGTATACGGCCACATCGTAAGTTTTACATGTATCACTGTGTCTTCGCTGATTTAAGTATTTGTATTTGGAGTTTGTTGTTCTTCATTCGCAGTTCGTTCAATAATACCATACTAAATGAATCAGTAGGATTTCGACCTTGTTGTGCTCGCCTTTCAACTAGTTTGGTCGTTTATATATGGCGCCTCTCAACAGCAGTGAGACTGCTCTTTCTATTGTTTGGCTCAATGAATGAAAATCTGTAGTAAACAATTTTCTAACCCTTCCATGATCAAATTTATCGTGCGGGTTTTACCCCCTCACCGCCATATTGTCGTCTGCTTCAATGTTGTTGTCTGCAATATCTTTTCTTAGTTAGATTTAAGGCAGTACAACTGACGTTATTTCAAAACAAGTGGCAAACAGTTTTGATCCTGATCAGACGCCGCGTGACGCGGTGTCTGATCAGGATCAAAACTGTTTGCAAATACGCTGTATGACGTCATTGAGAGTGAAAGGGTAACCCTTACCATACTGACTTTTTAAAGGGGCTCATCCGGATTCTGACAAATGATTTGTTTGCATGATTTCCACAGGGATATATTACCAAACTATTTAAGAGTATTACAAATAGTGATGACCCTGATCCGAAAACTCTTCAGAAGAACTCTGATCTGGGTCTACATTGTTTTCTAGGATGTATAAATCTGGTTCCAGACACTACACGGGTTAATATAACGGACTTTGGTTCAAACATAGGATAGCCTCGAAAACTGCGCTGGTCTTCATAAACAACTGTTATAGACATGCATTGTAGGAAGGAGAGGCAATCTTTGTCATTGCTTTATTTGAGAAAAATGTAAAACAAAAAGTGTCGTTAGCAATATATCTTGGATAGACAGCCGGTTCAGTTTAAATTCCCGATCTCAGCATGTGTTTTTTGTCCGTTGATAAGAGATAAACATGCCGATGTATATAAGATTACTGTGTACAAAGTATTATAATAGCATGTTCATATATAACAATATATTTTATAAAAGTGGCAGTTTAACGCAAAACAAAAGTAGAAAATCTACACTTAAAATTTCCCCATCATTCTTCAAATACAAGGTATTTTGTATTCAGAAGTACGCTATTCGTCCATGTACTTTCCTTTTAATGGGTAAAACTTTCTTCTTTACGTTGGCCATTCTTTGACAACTCAAATCTTTAGAACGCAATGTAATTATTGCCGTCTGCAATATTTGCCGTCAACAACCATTCTCAGAGTTTATTTGTTTCAACTTTTCTGGAACTTATTTATTATCGGTGTTTTAAACAGTTTAGATCCAGATAAAACATCTAAATTCAAAGTGTTTTGTTGTTATTGTTGTAATACATGTAGTTATTACACATTAATCATGGTTACTATACATGTAGTACAGCTATCTTATCTGTGGTAGATTTTAGCCCCTTCACTGTCATGGCGTCATCTGCTTTGAACAATTGTCGCCTGCCTACGTTTCTTAAAATAAAATATTAGGTATTTTTACTTATGAAATGTTGTTTTGCAGTGTCAAACAGTTTGGATCCTGGTCAGACGCGGCGTCTGATCAGGACCCAAACAGTTTGTAAACTTGTACATAAACATTGTACTCGGGGTAAAGCAGTGAAGTGGTTAGACAAAAAACAAGCGCAATGCAATAACATGTTGAAATAACAACTGAATGGGTTGTTTCAGAATGTTGAAATAAGATTCTTTTTTTTTTTTTTTTAAAAGTTGGTGAATACTTTCGATATCATTTGCAAACTGTTTGGAGCCTGATAAAACCCCGAGTGGCCCCGCATCTGATCAGGCCCTAATCTGTTTACAAAGGGCACTTGCATTTTTTGTCGGTCAATGGCGTTATAATACAAACTAACACACACAAGTAATACAAGCAGATGTATTTATTATAAGAGGGAATGTATAGCCAAATTCACAGGAAAATTGAAGACCGTGAGATATGTTTTTATGACTGGGGTTTGTCACAGATTGAGCTGACAAATAGAACTCATTTTGCTGAAAGTTTGTGAAAAATAAAACGCTTTAAACTTTGTATATTAAATATCTACTTTAACCCATTTTCCTCGTGGCTTATCGTCAATTGTATAAAACAGAAAGCGGCTTTAACAATGTTAAATGTCAATCAGACATTTCTGTTGGGGATAGTTGTGCTTGAATCACTGTAAGAGGTTATTGGTAGGATCCAGGAAAGGCTCCTACCTATGAGGAATTACAAATGAATGCCTAACTCACTGATCACTGAAACTGCAACCTAGGTCCATGCTTATAAAGCGTTTGAGTTGAGTCTTAAATCATTCTCAAGCATTTTATTGGTCAGATTTAAGCCTAAGCTCAAATCTGACCAATCGAATGCTTGATAACGCACTCAGACTCAACTCAAACGCTTTATAAGCGCTGGGCCAGACATCTCCTGTTTCCCATTACGTATTGTCCATTTCTTCTATTGTTTTACAAAATATTGCAAAATTAGTAACCCTTATCCTGCTGTAATGTCGTCTGCTTTGAACTTGTCGTTTGCAAAATTTGGTTAATTCTGATCTATACTTTTAGGTAAGAAACTTAAAGACGAGTGCCATACAATTAAGATCCAGCTCAGACGCCGCGTTATGCGACGTCTGAGCTGGAACCAAGCTGTTTGCAAAGAACAGGGAAGTCGCAATCAGCAAGCAAAGTGTTAATGTGTAGATCCAGACCAGAAATATCCTTAAGGAGCTCTCTGATCAGGATCTGCACCATTTATCTGAGGAACGACACATGGGCTAGTAGTAGAGGGCATCTAGCGTCAAAAATCGAAATAAAGGAAAAAAAATGCACAGAATTGATTTTTGTGTTTTCATATGGACCAATATGTACCGAATGACAGAAAAAAAGTCTAGGAAAATCAAACGATGCGAAATATGATTTTTGGGGTAAAATGGCTAAAATAATAGGTGAAAGCACTAATTTTTGGGATTTCCAAACTGCGATCGTAGAAATCAATATAAAAGCTTGAAATCTACAGGCTAGACAAATATTAATGTCAGCTCTGGAATGGTACTTGTTAAGATAAATAAAATTTTCAAAAAGCTGATTTTTGGGGTGAAATTGTCAAAATATTAAACCAAAATCACAAATTTGAGGATTTCAAACAGACCCTGACATCTCATAGCAAATAAAGGAAATGTTGCACAGAGTTGATTTATATGTTATTATTTGCCTAAATATGTACCAAATAACAGACAAAAAGTCTAGGAAAATCAAACGATGCGAAATATGGTTTGGGGGTAAAATGGTTGAAATAATAACTGAAATCGCTAATTTTTGGGATTTCCCTTCTGTGATCGAGGATATTGATATAAAATCTCGAAATCTACAGGCTAGACAATTATTCATGTCAGTTGTTGAATGGTACTTGTTAAGATAAATAAAATTTTCAAAAAAATGATTTTGAGGTGAAATTGTCAAAATATTAAACCAAAATCACAAATTTTGAGGATTTCAAACAGACCCTGACATCTAAAAGCAAGTAAAGGAAATGATGCACAGAGTTGATTTATACGTTATTATCTGCTTAAATATGTACCAAATAACAGACAAAAAGTCTAGGAAAATCAAACAATGCAAACTGTTTTTTGAGTAAAATGGTTGAAATAATAACTGAAATCGCTAATTTTTGGGATTTCCCTTTCTGTGATGGAGAATATCGATATAAAAGCTCGAAATCTACAGGCTATACAAATACTCGTGTAAACTGTGGATTGGTACATGTTAAGATAAATAAAAAATTTAAAAAGCTGATTTTTAGGGTGAAATTGTCAAAATATCAAACAAAAAACACAAATTTTGAGGATTTCAAACAGACCCTGACATCTAAAAGCAAATAAAGGAAATGATGCACAGAGTTGATTTATATGTTATTATTTGCTTAAATATGTACCCAAATAACAGACAAAAAGTCTAGGAAAATAAACGATGCAAAATATGGTTTTGGGTAAAATGGTTTAAATAATAACTAAAATCACTAATTTTTGGGATTTCCCTTCTGTGATCGAGGATACCAATATAAAATCTCGAAATCTACAGGCTGCACAAATATTCATGTCTACAGTTGAATGGCCCTAGTTAAGATAAATACAACTTTAATTTTTGACAGATTTTGAGATTGAAATCAAACTAATGGAAAAGATGCACAGAATTGATTTATCAGTAATGATATGTTTCAATATATACCAAATAACAGACAAATAATGTAGGAAAATCAAAGAATCCGAAATATGATTTTTGGGTAAAATGGTTGAAATATTAACTGAAAAGCTAATTTTTGGGATTTCCTTTCTGTGACCATGGATATCACTATAAAAAATCCAAATATCCAGGCTAGACACATATTCATGTCTACTTTAGAATGGTCTTTGTTAAGATAAATAAAGGTTTCAAAAAACTGTTTTTTGGGGGTAAAATTATCAAAATATTAAACCAAAATCACCAATTCTTGTTTGTAAAACAATCTAGGAAAATCCAACAAAGCCAAATATAAATTTTGGGGTATACTGATCAAAACAATTAATGTAAATGCATGTTTTTGGAAATTCCACACTACCAGGCCTTAGACAGGAATATAGAAGCTACACATTTACAGGTAAGATACATATTACTGTGCACTGTAGCCTTGTACTATTAAGGATGAATTAAGCTTTAAAATGAAAACCCTTATCTTTTCACTTCACTACGGTGACCTTAGATATGAAACCAAACGTTCAAAGTCTATAACTTACACACATACACTATTTTAATGTAGCTTAGTTAAAGTAAAGACAAATCAACCGGTAAAACATTTAAACAGACACATGTTTTTAATGTATTGTGACTTTAAATATGATTAAAAAAGCTCCAAATCCATTTAAAAGGCAACAGGCACCATGAAATAAAGCATATAGCACTAGTACAAATAAATTATGATTTCTAAAATTAATAAATTTTGGTGATAAGATGATAAGTTAAACGAAAACAGTTTTTCACTGAGGATTTTTACAGTGGCATTGGATGTGACCATCGAGGCACTACATTGTATTTGTTAGCATAGTTATATAAGTTTCAATGAAGTAATATACATGTATAACTTATAATAGTTAAACAAAAAGACAATATCTTCAGTATAATGTTAGAGCAATATAACATGAATGTAAAACTTAAAAATATAGTTAAGACAAATATATAAATGGAAACTTTTTATAAGTAAGGATAACTACCATTTTGAAATTCATTACTATAGTCAAACAACTAGGTCTGACGTGTCAAAGGGTGGCCGAGTCCATTTATAAGTTGTTTGACTATATGCATGTGGATATGACCAGTAAAACTTCAAATGCACAAATAAGTTATATATTCTTTCCAAAACAACAGCTTACTAAAGATGATAACTACAAAGTTTGAAAATAACTTTTTGAGGAAAACATTAAAAAATATACATAAAACAGCAAATTTTTAATTTCTGTATATGGGGGAGGATATGAATTAATAATAAAAACTCCAAATCAATAGGCTTGACACAGTCCTTTTAAATGAGATATGTAACTAGTTTATCCAAAATCACACATAACAATTTATAAATATATAGGGTTTTGGAAAAATACACCCACTCCACCAATAAAAAAAATCAAAACATAAGTTATATATTATATATAATAAATAACAATTTTCTGCCATTTTGGATTTTCTGCGCAAAACTGGTTGGTACTGATGTTGGTTGGAAACTAATAGACATGAGCTATCCTGTACTTTGAGCTGTAATAATGGAATCTGACAACTGTATGACATATCAGCAAATCATAGTATACGCACATTAGGCATACATCGTACATGTAATTTATGTAATTAATTGATCTAACAGTGCTTGCTATATATATGAAATAACTGATAGTGTATATATCACCAGGTCAATAACATTCAATATTCGGTTTGTGGTATTTATTGTCTACTATCAGTGCACACTCTGTTTGACAAGCGGCATTTTAAATGCTGCCTCTAAGCTAGTACACTGGTTTAATTGTCAAAATGCTGTAATTTAACCCTTATTGTGTGCGATGCGAATATATAGGTTGTTACTTAACCCCTAATTGTATGCGGAACAAGAATATATATCATTTGAGGACCCAAATCAGAGTGAGTATAGCCTACAGTACAAAGTATAATGTGTCTTACCTGTAAATTTGAAGCTTTTACATTTATATCTAAAGCCATGTTGAGGAAATTCCAAAAATTCGAATTTAAACTAATTTAAGTCATATTTGGCTTTGTTGGAGTTTCCTTTATTTTGCTGTTATTTAATACATATTGAAACATACTAAAACGTATAAATAAATTCTCAATACTTTTCCCTTTATTTGCTTATAAGGCTTTATTTGGAGTTTTCAGGTCAGGAGATCTCTGCTAAAATCTCGAAAATTGGTGTTTTTTTGTTTAATTATTATAACAACTTTACTGCATAAATCAGTTTTTTGACAGTTTATTCATCTTTATCAGTACCATTCCACAGCGCAATTGAATATTTGTTTAACCTGTAGATTTGGAGCTTTTATTTTAATAGCCACCATCACAGTAGTTAAATCCCGAAAAAGCTCATTTACATTTCATTTTTCAACGATTTTACCCCAAAACACCATATTTGGTATTGTCTGATTTTGCTAGATGATTTTTCTATTAGTTTGTACATATTAAAGCATATGATAACACATAAATCACTTTTGATTTTGATGGCAGGGATTGTCTACGAAAATCCCCAAAATTGGTGATTTTGGTTTAATATTTTGACAATTTAACCCAAAAAACCAGTTTTTTTTTAAGTTTTATTTATCCTTACTAGTACCATTACACAGTAAAAATGATTTTTTGTCTAAACTGCATATTTGGTGTATTTATATTGATATCCACGTTCACAGTAGGGAAATCCCAAAAATTCGCGTTTTCATTTATTATTTCAACAATTTTACCCAAAATTTCATTTTTCAAAGTTTTAGCTATCCTTAATAGTACTATTTCACAATAGAGATGTATAAGTATATAGCCTGTAAATTTTGAGCTTTTATAATGATAACCAACGACACAGTACTGAAATCCCTAAAATTGGCGTTTTCATTTATTATTTCAACAATTTTGCCTCAAAAAACATATTTCGCATAGTTTGATTTTCCTAGATTTTTCTTCGGTTATTTGGTACATGCCCTACCATATGAAAACACAAAAACTATTTCTGTGCATCTTTTCCTTTATTTTGATGTTTGACACCAGGGAAGCTCTACTAAAATCTCCAAATATTGGGGTTTTGTTTAATATTTTCATGATTTTCACCCAAAAAGAACCATTTTTTGAAAGTTTTATATATCCTAATTAGTACTATTCCACAGTGGATATAACTGCCAGTCTAATTTGTAGATTTGAAGCCTTTATGTTAATACCCAGGGTCACAGTATGGAAATTCCAAAAATTATCATTTTCGTTTATCAATTCAATCATTTTACCCCAAAAAATCATATTTCGCATCGTTTGATTTTCCTAGACTTTTTTTCTGTCATTCGGTACATATTGGAGCATATGAAAACACAAAAATCATTTCTGTGCATTTTTTTTCCCCAAAATTTTTAAATGCCCTCTACTATAGACTTACTTTTAGTCTGAAAATTGTATATTTGGTGCTAAAGGTGTAAATCAGTTAAAATATGTTCGTCTCGGCACTTTATTTCTCAAATAAGAGTAAAGGCATTTTGACTGAAGAAACATCGATATTGGTGTGAAACACTTTGAAGTCTGATCAGAGGCATTGTTACCCGGTGTCGTTCAGACCGGGATCCAAACTGTTCGAAACTTCAAGAGTACACAGGTAAATGCAGTGAAGATCTTATTCCCATAACTGCCATGACGTCATCGATTTGAAACAATTATGGTCTACTTTTCTTTTTCAAATTAAACTTTTAGGTACTTTGACTGAAGTTATATTTAAATGACTTTCCAAACTGTTCGCAAATAAATGTTATAGATCTACCCGGTATAAGGCAGTAAATTGATTAACTAATAAGGAAAGACAGTTTTGACAACCTGTTATAAACTGCTGGAATTTCAATTGGTAGTCAAATAAAACAAATATGTAGAATAGCGTGAACAACACAACCATAGTTCGTCCATACCCATGAACCTTTGGGTAGGTAGCCATTGAACACGTGGATCTTAATCCTTCAATTGCTATTAGCGTAAACTGATTTGTTTTTAAAACGATGTAGACCCAGACCATATAGCATCTATAAGAGCTTTCTGATCTGGTTATCTACGTTTTTATAGGATATCTCTTGCACGAATCTGTCCTTTTTTATTTTATTTGTCAATGTAATAATCAGATTATAAATATTCATTGTATGTTGAGGTTTATGCATGAATAATCAGCAGAAGATATATTAACCCTTTCACTCTCAATGACGTCATAAAGCGCATTTGCAAACAGTTTTGATCCTGATCAGACGCCACGTAACGTGGCGTCCTATCAGGATCGAAACTGTTTGCCACTTGTTTTGAAATTACGTCAGTCATACTGCCTTAAATCTAACTTTTAAACGTTATTGCAGACATCAATATTGAAGCAGAAGACACTATGGCGATAAAGGGGTAAAAACCTGTCGTGAAATTTGACCATGAAAGGGTAAATACATGTTTGCAATAAGGCAGAGAGGTTCTTGCAGCATTGAGGCATCGGTGAGTGGATTTAGCAAACGTTGGTACAATAGATGTCTAAGCATTGGCGTAAAGCTGACATGGCCGGAAGTGAACGAATGCTTAAAGCACACCACAAGAACGCAGTTTTCTACAAAAGTTTGGAGAATAAGAAATTGTCTTACGATATGAGATGTACGAAAAACTTGGGTAAATTGCAGCAGGATATATACGAAGTGTATTTTAATGAATACTTACCACTGAAAGGAGAGGTTAATAAGATAAAACACAGATTACCCCAGTTACAGGAGAATATGTCTCCACGAACCCGTCTAGAAACGATACCAGGGCGAGGAAAGAAGACCATTCTACCGGAAATAACATCGATGTCGTCATTAAATAGGGAACAATCTTGTATAGTGACAGACACTCCGAGATATTTAGAGTCATTACGAGAAAGGGCTGCTGCTAGAAAACGACAAGAACAGGAGGAGAGTACTAGACGTAGACTTGTACATCAAACAAACAAAGAAGGAACTGATATTAGAAACGTTTCACAGCTACAAAGTCGTTGTTCTGGCTGGCCTGACTCTGTCTCGGAATGTAGTGAGAGTCCACCGATTGACGATAAGAGGCTTCAGATACTGAAGACCGCCATTGCTCTGACGTCACAACCGGTAAAACAACCGGAACCGAGGAAGCCAAGGCGGCTGCGAAAAAGTTTTCTTGTTCAGCTGAGACGGCAAAGCAAGCAGGTGTGGGAAACCGAGGTATTACAGAGAGTATTTGCTGGGAAAAGGCAGAAATCAATGGATAGTCCAAGAAGTAGTGGGGTGACGGCAAACCTCAGCTGGAGGCCGTCTTTTTCTAAAAATAAAATTTTAAATGGCGACGAGGAGGAAGACAGCGATGGAATGACTTTTCATTTTGCAGACCGCGTGTCACGTGACAGCATAGCGTCACAGAGGAGCGATACAAGCAGGTGCTCTCAGCGGAGAGATGTACCATTACATGATATAGAAGAGGATCTATATAATCCCGAGTCAAGTCCAGATCTATTCTCTGTTATCAGTGAGCATACCGGAAGTTATTATTCCGACTCTTCATATACTTCGGGTAGTGATTATAGCTACTATACTTCAGAAACTGATGCTGAATATGTCTAATTCTTTCCTTCATAGTCCCGAAAGTTCACGCCGTAATTAACTTCAAAGAGATGCATTTTACACAGTCCTGCCAGGTGCTTGTATTGATCAGATTAGAGAAAGGCAGAAAACTCCGCCAGAGTACATGTATTCAGTATTTCTGCTTTACTTTAGCCTGTTTAAAGCAGCTATCTATCGTAAGCATTGAAAACGTACTTTGGAGGAAATGGTTATAACAAAAATAGTGATCAACGAATACCTGGGCTTAATTTCTTCAAACGTATTTTAGAAACCATTATTTGAAGACATTTAAAATTGATACCTCCTTAGATAGCGGACATCTCATCTTACCGATACTTATGCTAAATTACAAAATTCAAGATCGCCATCTATAAACTCACGTTTCTTTGGCAGTTTGGAATCAGTCAGTTCCTCCGAGTTACTTGGTAACTGATCTGGGTCAAAAGTTGCAAAGCATCTCATTCTGAGTTCGTTCTCAAGCTTTTGATTGGTCAGATTTGAGCCTAGGCTCAAATCTGACCAAGCGAATGCTTTAGAACAATTTCAGACTCAAATCAAACTCTTCATAACCTTGAAGCCTGGATCAAATATTTTGCATTTTTGCCAAGTAGCGCTAGCGTAATCAGTTTGGAGCCTAGCATAATGACTTTAGTTCAAATGCGCTTATTTAAGAAATAATAACTTCATACCAGTGATTATCGTGCAAGAAAACACGGGTAGGAGTTGTGATGCGTAGTAATTAAATCACGAGGCCGTATGCCGGTTGATTAAATTACCTGCATCTCAATTTTTACCAGTGTTATATTGCATGATATTATACTGGTATGAATATATTATGTCGATTCTAACACCTCAATTTAACCACAATTTGCAACAGCGCTACTTTTTTGGTGCACGAATGTCATGATTATTATGTCACGTTAAGCTATCACATCGCGTACGTGTTTTATAAAGAATTTAAACATACATGTAGTTACGCTCCTTCTTCGTTTATATGCGCGAGGTGTGTTAGGATGAACATTAATATACATATAGTCTTCCCCACTATCTTACTTTTTATTTGTATTAGTGGAATTACTGTCAATCTGCATATTTTCACTTTGAAACAAAAGGGAAATTCATCAAGGGGAAGGTCGTAACTAATGTTGGTAGACATTGTGGCCCAAACCTTTTGCTCTTAAATTTGTATGTTGTTAAACTTGAATTTTAACTTGTAATATATCGTTGTACAAAACTATGATAATGAAATATGTTTAAACTCAGTTTACTTTTAAGCCTTCTTTCGCAACCACCTGTCTTTAACTCTGTCAACACTATGGATCTGTTTGAAATATACTCATAACATTTGCAATTAGTGTAGACTGTAGACACAACTCCAATAGGAACCATCTGATCTGGATCTACACTGTTTGCTAATTTAGACCAGTATTTATTAAAATATGTAGAATTCCAAGTAGACTAGTTTATGTTTTTGTAACTTTTTCATTGCCAAATTATCGCCTGCTTGAAAATTGTCGTCTCCTTTTTTCTCTAAATTTTACATTCTTGGAATATTGACTCAAGAAATATTGAAATGATTTTTAAACAGTTTGGATCCTGATTAGATGCCACGGGACAAGGTCTCTGATCTGGATCCAAAATATTTTGCAAATAAAGACAATTACGTCATTTGCAGTGAAACAGTTAAAATACTGTGAATCACCACCCGTCTCTAATGTTGAAAGAACTTGTGGCCCGAGTTCAGTCCAATTATGAATATGGAATAAAATATGTTTAAACCAAAAACAGGCGAGGAAATGTCTAAGATTAATAATGTGTAGGTGAAGACATTACACTGAAACTGACAAATCGAAGTACACGTGTGGTTCAATGCCTTTATTTTCACTATCTTTACAAACACTTAAACATTTAACCCTTTCACCGCCAGAATCGCCTAAAGTCGAATTTGCAAACAGTTTTGATCCTGATCAGACGCCGCGTTACGCGGCGTCTGATAAGGATCAAAACTGTTTGACACCCGTTTCGATATGTCTTATGTCATACTCTCTTAATTCTAACTTTGAAATGATATTTCAGACTATAATATTGAAGCAGACGACACAATAACGGTGTAGGGGTAAAAAACTCAAAAATAATTTGGCGGTGAAAGGGTTAAATAAAACCAAACTATCAGTTAAATACATTGAAATACTAACTTAGCATAACAAGTTGACATTCAACCATATTTCTTTTTATATAACTCTGCCAACACAAATATTAATCAAAATTTCAATTCAGAGCGATGAGTCTTATGCAAACCAGTTTGGATACTGGTTAGACACTGCGTCACATGGTGTCTGATCTGGATACAAACTCGATGCATGTTATAGTGTTGTTGAGCTTGACACTGAATGGGTTAATTATTCTAACAGCGGCTAATGAAGAAGCAAGAGATCCAGTGAACATATAAGACAGGCCAGCAATTTAAGACTTTCTTCCCTTTCCTACACAGTGTCAGAGCTGCCGTTTCTCCGCAGTTTCTGAATTCTTCGGATATCTGCTCTTATTTTTTAAAATTGGGAATTTTATGCGTTTTATACTCAGGAAACATTGATATATAGGTGTCAAACAGTTTAGATCCAGACCAGATGTCGCGTAACACGGCGTCTGATCTAGATCTAACCTGTTGGATAATTATATTAGTGTTATAGAGCATCAAAGCGAAAGGGTTTATCGCGATTGAAAATTTGGAAATCTTAGGGTTTTTAAGAGCAACGTATGGCAACCCTGCAGTGTCAATCTCGTAAAAACAATCAACCCTGTGTTGAGCAATCATTAAATTGAAAAACGAGCAGTAGCCTGTAATGCGCGACAGGCACATGCTTATTGCAGAATATAATAAAAACCCATTGTGGAGATTTCTACTTTGCATTTGTCTTGCATTAAGGATCAATCTGCCGTTACACACATCGCCATGTTTCTCCATTTATCGGGTCAAATTACAATGCTGTAGGCTTACCTTGTATACATTCTAAAGTAAGAAAAACATCGTATTGAAATGAAAAAAGCCACACGTAGATCTAGTACAGTAAATCCCCTCTGTATAGCAATCAGTAGATTGTGTAAATTATCTTGTGCTTAAGACAGGTAGCTGCCTAATGCACGGTGAAAGTAAAACAGAAAACTCCTTTATGAGCATTTTCTTTTATTTTCACATTGCTTTACGTTGTTACCTGTCTTTTATATATTCAATTAGCCTAATTTAAAATGCTCGTAATAGAGATGGTTTACTGCACCGTTGTGTCTATCTCTATGGTAATGACAATTATTGACAGTGTAACCCAAATGTTTCAAAATCTAAGACTGTCATAATAGTCAATATTTGTTTCAGGCTACATAAGAACTACAACAGACAAAGTCTTTATTTGTAAGATATATAGACGTAACAAATCTTAATCTTTTCATTACCGGAGTCGCATAAAGTCGCCTTTGCTGTTTGACATTCGTATCAATGGTTTTTTAAGTCATACTACGTTAAATCTAATTTTGAAACAATCTTCCAGACATCAATATTGAAGCTCACGACAAAATAACGATGTAGGGGGGATAAAAAAACTCACGATTAATAAGGCGTCGAGGGGTTTAATAATATTTCCATAACAATTAATTAAATGCCTTCACTACAAAGCCCGACGACATAGGATCTTGCAAACTGTTTGGATCCAGATCAGGCGCACAAGAACGCAGCATCTGACCAAATTCTTAACCTTTTATTTTATCACAAATACTTTTTTACTTCAGTCAAAATATCTAAACTTTTTTTTGAGAAATATAAGCAGACAATATTCTTGCAGTGAATGTGTGAGAAGTAAACTGTTAAAAACATGGAAAGTGACATATCAACAAACATGTCACTAAAACTGGTGCTGTCTGAATGTATGGCCTAACCTTTGCTACAGTGGAGAAAACGTTATTCTTTCCAAACGAAACGCAAACGCAAAACACTTAAATGTAGAAAATAACAACTTTTTGACATTTTTCGCTATCTATTTTTATCTCGGTGGCAAACAGTTTTGAGCCTGATCAGACGCCGGGTTATCCGGCGTCTGACCTGGCTCCAAACTGTTTGCAAAGGAAATAATAGTTTTAGCGTGAACGCGTTCATTGGGAAAGAATAACGTTTTCTCCACTGTACCATCGACTGCTTTAACCTATTACAGCCTTCTATACGCATATTTTCAAGACCGTTCAAACCAAACAAAAACGTACAAACATATAAATTCAAGAACGAAATATACTTAATTTTTAAGAGTTAATTTAAATGGGGTTTTTTTTGTTTTTTTTTTAAGTAGTACGTTATTATAAACAGTAGAATCTCGATAACTCCAACTCGATTAAATCGAACTAACCAATATTTCAAAGTTAAATGTGGTTTAACTACATTATGGATAAATTTGACTTCCAAAATACAAATCGAGCTCCGAAATATTGGTTCTAATTAGGAGAGAGCTATTTCCCGGGGTTCCACTGTTTTTGCGAAACTGTTTCCAAAAATGAACTTCAATCGAATTTGTCTTTAGTGACACCTCTAAAAGAGTAGTCGATTTTAGATATATTTCAGCATAACATGTAACAATTATGGTGTGCCCGGGTAAGACAGGTGATCAATACAAATTTTAAAGAAAGAAGGCTTCTTATGAACTTTTGATTGGTATTTTTCTGTGTTACGCTCCTATCCTTGTTTTGATCGATAATTTCATTCTTAACTCTTTCATCACCGGCACTTTAAATGTACAACCCTTATTTCAAATTAGATCCAGACCATTTTAAACTATCAAGAGTTGTTTTGGTAATGTATTGTAAAATGGCAAACAGTGTAGACCCTGATCAGAGGGCTTCTAAGAGAATCCTCTGTTCTTTGTATATACTGTTTGCATATGACAAATTGACAAGTGTTCTCACCATATATTTACTGTTGGTAAGTGACATGTACTCGTTGGTAGGGTTAAATGTGTTAAGAGTGATAGCTAATCGCAAAATATATGTTGAGTACAGTATTAGGTTGTCGACTGAAATGCTTTACAAATGACATTTGTATTTACAAATCTAAGTGCACTGCCACGACAGTAAAGTAAAAGCTCACCTTTTGGTATCGCTCCTATTGCCCTTTCCGATAAGTGATTTATCTGCCCTTGAATACTCTTCATACGCGCATGCGCAGATAACCGCATCTCACTTCCGGGGACTAAATATCTGTAGACATATTGCGCAACGTTATCGGCTACGATGGAAAATACCACGAAGAAAAAGTACAAATCAGTAAAGTACTGTTGTATCTGTACGGGTGCCTTCCGCGGACAAGTTATTGATGGACGACAGATTTCTCTTCACCGATTCCCGAAGAACAACCAGGTGAAGAGAATCTGGATCCAACGATGTAAGACAGTGATGCATAAATGGACCGAGCACAAACGTTTGTGGAGTGAACATTTTATAAACTTCTGTCACTGTGGACCAACGCCAGGGTACTAGCTCCCATCCCTTTTCCCAACCGAGGGTGGTACAACAAAAGAGTTTCCCACTTAGGTAGGTAATTCGATTTCTTAACCGTTCGTGTGTGCCCCTAGCTGCAGTACTGTACCTCTAACTCTAGACCAAGGTCTACTAATAATACAGTTACGATATCGCAACTAGTGTGCCCCGTGTGCATAGTATCCTCTTCATTCAATGTGATTAATTTGTGTTGTAATATTTGTGAATGGTGTAAATCAAAAGATAGAGTAGATCTACTTAGCTAATCTAGCTATCTAATTCAAATAAATTTGAAATCATTTGCATTAAGATTTTGTGGGTGGGTAAAGTGCTGTGTTGTTGATTTTTGTCTGCCTGTCAGTTTCACAGTATATGAAAGGTCAAATAATATTTCAAAAAGGGGCAGTATATGTGTAAATAGAGTCACAAAGATTTAGGTGGTTTAAATAATAAAGGGGTTTTAATTATGCTTTTCGGTGGATTACTATAGGAAATAGCAGTGGATAATCACTTGACAATTTCACTTTTTTCAAGCAGTGGGATTATCGTGGCGCATGTTTCTTTTATGAATTTTCCCCGTAGGCCTCCCCATGAATAGTAGTCAATCGTGTCCTATCGGTTCATTCCGGCAGCCTGAATTGTCGCGAACCACTAAACAAAAGAACACGAATCCAGGATAGGAGTAAAGAGGTGATTCCAATGACGTCAAATCAATCAATCGGTGACGTCATTGACAAGAAACTGTCACGATAATGTGTTCGATAGAAACTTGGGGCTCCACATGGGTTAAATCATGTACTTTCACTATCACTTGTCAAACAATTTCGTTTAAAAGTGGCTTTAAAGCATAAATTAATTATTAATAGAATAACTGTATTTTTTCAGTATAAGATCGAATTTAATTCATTTCGTGAACATCAGACTGTTATATTTTTACTCGTGAAAATGTAACGTCTGAAGTTCACCAGGGCTCCAGATAAGAGGGAGTAAACTGAACAAATCCAACATTTTCTCACTTATATCAGAACCAAATCCTATGGTGTTACTACTCATTAGAATCGTCTCTTCGAGACGATTCTAATGAGTAGTGACACCATAGGGTTTTAAGCAGAAATAAAGGTTTTAGTTTTTGAAATACTCCCTTTATCTGGGGCTCTGGTATTATACGATGTCCCTCCACTGTATGACATTAGTAACCCATTGAACCTAAGCCTAGTTTTTGAAATACCCCCCTTATCTGGAGCCCTGGTTCACTCAATACTTAAGAGAGTTTGAATAAAATTACCAAAAATTAGGTTATATTAAATTATTTAATGAAAACTTTGTTTATTGTTCTAAGTCACTTATATTAATGATGAGAGATTTGTGTAAGTGGCCCGCTGCCTAAGTCGGTAGAGCACTTGCCTTGTAAGCAAGGGGTCCACCGGATTTGAGTCCAGGTCTGGCAGCATATTTTAATCAACATGTTACTTTTGGCGCCCAACGTAAATAATCCGTAGCATAATATGTAACTCACAGAGTGTAGAAATATAATTAAAAGCAACTGGTGGGGTGTTCCTCATTTAAGAATTCTAGTCTAATTCTTGTGTGGAGGGGATGTGTGTAGCCGGGGTTGAGTTAATGAATAAATGGTTAGAGATTTGTGTAAGCAGCCTGGTGGTTCAGTCGGTAGAGCATTTGCCCTGTAAGCAAGGGTCTCGGTTTCAAGTCCTGGTCTGGCTGCATATTTTTCTCATCATTTGGTTTTCTGTCACTTTAAAGGGATCTGCTCATTTAATATGTAATGGCATTTTTTCCCCAGAGACTTGATGAAAATCTTCAAGAAGCACACAATGCTACTGATGAGGTCGTAGAGGTTGAGTCAGAACACACCACACTGGATATCTGCAACAATGATGTTGACCAGACAGAGCAGTCCCATTTCAGTATTTCCTCTGAATGCCACTACCTTGATGTCTCCCTCCACCTTCATGATTACTGTAACAGACCATCCATTCCAGATATTGGGGAAACAAGGTATGTAATAAAAACTGGGGTTTTAGTCTCTAATTTATTCCTCCACTATAGAGAATAGTTCAAATTGATACAGGCATTAACATGTGTCATGGGAAATATTTTGTACATTTTAGCAGAAGGTTACTGGTAGATTAAAGCAGGCTAAAAGTAAAGCAAAATGCACCTACTTTAAGTAAGTGGTCACCTCGTTGTAAAACTAGAAACTTGTGTTAAGGGGGTAGGTGCACCTTTGGAAAGTAATTACCAAATTCTTCAAACTTTGCATACAGACAGTAAAATTAGTTTCTATGACAAAACTGGTGAAAAAAGTGGGGGGTACCGGACCTTTCTTTTTCACAATTTGAGATATTTCAAGCATACCCCCCTAAAATTGAAGCTTCATAAAAACTCCTACTTTTTTGTACTACTGTTTTTCCCGTCGCAGACGGGTCTGTTTTGTCTATTGACCCAATTTGACCGCAACTGTATGAAACAATTTAACCAATCAGGAATGATCAGAAATCCTGGTCAACGACCACGTGCTTGAAATGCAGTACTCTTATCGGCCAATGTGCCAAAATGGCCTAGACTGGCGTTCTGTTATTTTTTCACATCTATCTTGCGAGTGTAAACCTGGCAAAACAATGAGATGCAGTCTAAATTATTGCGCTGCGTTACTATGTCCTCATTTCTAAATTTAGCGTGGATAAGCTCTAAATTTAGCATGTGGGAAAGTCTGTTTACGAAAGATGTTAAGTCAGAATCAGCGTATACACTTGCATGTCTCTGGTTATGCTGTATCCCACAAAAAACTTTTAACCTGCGACGGAGTATCTTTTTTAAAGATATTTCTTGTTCAATCTTTATTTAAACAATCTATTTGTACAAAAAGTATCCTAATTTATATTACCATAGTAAGAATAAACCCTGAAAAAAATGTTTTTTCAAGATCCAAATAAAAATGTTTGATTTCACCTGAAAGGAGTAAAATTTACCCCACCCACTTTTTTATAATGGGAGAATAATGCACAGTGAAAATTGCCCTACAAATTGTAGCAAACTAATTACCAAATTTTTTATTTGTTGTTTTTAGCCTTGCAAACATAAAGTTTTAGTGAAATAGCAAATAAAAACACAGGGTCCCGGATCTTTTAAAAAAGATATAGATCATTTTATCTAAAAAATCCATTTTTTCTCATTTTTTCACTTTTTGGTGTATTTTTACCAAAAATAATTTTTTTCAAAAAAAGTTCATTTTATCTATTGAGTTATCTATAATTTATAATAAAACTGTACTACCATGAAAATTTCATGCTTTTATTCTGAGAAATTGAAATGAAATCGGATGTAACAAAATGCAACCTACCTATGAAAACAGTGTATGCTGTAAACTACGAATAGGACATAAAACTTAAAAAGTCCCTTCCGGAACGAAAATCCAATTTTTTTCCCGGGAAAATAATATTTTATTACTGTATGCATTCACCGAAAATGAGTTCTTAACATTTTTTTGAAAATGAGTTCGTAAAATTTTTCGGAAATTTCATAATGCTCAAAAAGACAGGCCGACATCCTTAAATCAGGCTGAATGTAAAGCTGAATGCTCCTTTAGTCCTTTAGGAGCATTCTGAATATTCAGCCTGCTTTAAGCTATCATTTCCTAAGATATAGAAATATTTATTATAAGACTTTTTTATGACTGGTTAAAGTGGATCTTAACATTTCAGATGCATGGATACCCAGACAGAATGTGACCTGAGGAATGCTGCAATTCAGACAGATGTGAGCTCTGTACCTCACACCAGAGACTTTAGTGGACAGACCGTCAAACACACCAGAGATATAGGTTTGCAATGTAACCTCCCAGTGCTAACATTTAATGATATCAAGCATGATGATGAATTAGTCAGCTTCTACACTGGTATGCCAAGTAAAGAGGTGTTTGAGGCAGTTTTTGACGAACTTAAAGAGGAAGCTGAAGCAAGAACATCAAGAAAAAGAGGAAATTACAAGCCATCATCTGGGGGAAGACCTCGGAATCTTAGTCTTGTGAATGAATTTTTCATGGTGCTGATGCGTCTTCGTCTTGGTCTACTGCATTAAACAGCAACCCTTATCCGGTCACGATTAATGTCTGCTTTGAAATTGTCTTCTGCAAGCATAGTAAAAAAAACTAAAATCAGGATTTTTTGAATTCTAAAATTGAAAAAACCTAAACAAGTGTCCAACAGTTTGGGTCCAGATCACACGTCTCATGATTTAGCTTCTGATCTGTTTCCAAACTGTTGGCAAATATGCATTTAAGTTGCAATCAGCAGGATATGGGTTAGTTTGCCTCTGGGTGAGTGGTTGTTTATAGTTTTTACTACTATGGGTTTTATTTGCATCTTAATCCATTCAAATTTGTAGTATAGCATGTAAACAATTTTGGAATACAACCTCATAATTCTAGTATAGTAGAGTACATCAAGGGCAGATAACTATAGAACCTAAACAATACTGAAATGAAGCCTTTTCTAGCATTTCAAAGTATATCCAGGGCAGATAACTATTGCCGCAATCATTAGATTTCAACAATAATTGCACTCCTTTGAGAACTTATAGCTGTATACTTTGTGTGCAAGTATAAACAAAATTTATTTGAGCTGAAAAAACTTCAAATAACTCATTTAGAAGCTTTCTGTTTAAATTAACTTTTGTCTTGCTCTAAGCGTCCACCTGTGTTTCATACATTCAAATTGTCTTTTTAGTGGTGCTAATAAGAGGATTTACTGTCATAATTCCATTTAATAAAATAAAACAGAGCCAATTTGATTAGTATCTATTAAAAACTATTTAAATCTTTTAAATTTCCTCCATACATGTACATGCACATGTTTGACCCATTACCCCATAGCCCTATTACTATTTTTGATGACATGTGACTACTTAAAGCATGCTGAAAGTAAAGCAGGATGCGCACTTAAACGCATTCTGCTTTATTTTCAGCCTGTTTAAACCATCTTCTACGAGAATTTAGAAAAAAGTTTTTATGATACACATTCATAAGTGTAAAAGTTGGGTTCCAGTATCTTGAGTGGAGGAATAAATCAGTCGTAAAAGGCGTATTTATTGGGTAATGGGTAAAAAAATAAAGAATTGTGATTAAAGATGAAATTGTTGAAATATATTCATCTTTGTACGTTGTTTATTACTACACACCCTCATATATATCTTTAATAAACCTTTCCTGCATATCTTTTTTTCAGTAACTGAAGACAGATGGTTACTTAAAGTTAAAGAATGCTGAAATTTCAGTCTGCTTTAACTTAAGCTACCATCTCATTCTGCTATGACAATAGGAAATCCTTCTTACAGTGCATATGCATTAGAAGCATTACTATGAGTGGAATTTTTTTATGCCCCCGCACGACTTAGTGGGGGCATATTGTGTTTGGTCTGTCTGTTTGTCTGTATACAACTTTAACCTTGGCCATAAAAAATTTGGGTCATGTCCGACAAAGGTCAAGGTCATATTATGTCAAATGACTAAGAAGTGAATAGGAAGGGAGATAACCCATCCTAACTGGCCATAAGTCTTTGAATAAAAAAGCATTCAAGTGTGCAAAAATACATACATCTGTCATCATGTAAAAAAACCAGGTGAAGAAACTGAACATTCAAAAGTTCACAAAGCTGGGCATTTCACTTTAAGGAAATTATCCTGCAGTACTGGACTATTATGGTGGTACAGTAAAACCTCGCTATTACAACCATTAAAACAAATATTAATTGATTGTATGATAGATATGTCACAGCTTACAGCAATGTGACAGAAGGCTCCTAAAGGATTCACTGTCACATTGCTTTAAGCGGTCACCTATCGTAAACACCCTAATATTTGACATAATTTAGTGGTCGTAATAGAGAGGTTAATTTTAACTTGTATTTACATTTAATATCAAATACTCTATAGCATAGATACAAAAGAATATAAAAGTCTAACTGGGATTTGAACCCAGACCTCCTCAGTGATTAACCGAGGCGCTCTGACCAATTGATAGGGCTGTGTATTGCCTGGCTGCTTGCAATACAATACGTATTGCAATACGGTGTAAGCAATACGCAATACGTATTGCAATACGGATATGCAAAGCCATACAGTAAGATTGGAATACAAATTCCAGTTGCAATACTGATTAAAATGTTGAATACTTAAATAAAGATGGTTTTGTTTTCTTTTTATTTTATTAAATACCTTAATGGTGAAATATATCCATTATTTTTTAAGAAGAACTTAATTTTATTGCAGCGTTTGACACTAACTCTGAGTTTGACCGATCAGCAATGATCCCATAGGGATCCCTGGTTTTGAAACTATGCTTCTTTACAACAGATCAGGGTTCACTCCCAAATTTCATTGTAATTGAAGGAAGGAGAATGGAGGAAGAGAAATTATAACTATAAATTTTATAAAGGTTTTATACTGTGACAGTTTTTCTGAAGGGATCGACTTTGCTGAATTCAACACACTATAACTAGTGTTTGATATATCTCACTTCAAAAATCAAATCTCAATATAAGAATCACTATGTAGATCTAGATCTAATAGCATTAGATCTAGTTCTTATCATTTATCAATGAAAGTAAATTGTCTTATTTTTCTTTTTTAATATTAAACTAAAATATGTATTTATATAATCCCCAACTGTCATACTTCCCTCCCTTTCAGTATTTACAGTTTATATGTGGGGGTAACGTGACTTGGAAGTAGTAACCATTTCTTTTCAAAATCCGCCGGTAAAATCCGCGAAAACTGATGACAATTTGTAATGTCTACCATATAACACAAAAGCTTGACAGAATTGATTAAAAAACGATCTTGATAGCACGTGCTAATATGTTTTTCTGAAGTTGTTCACCGAGATTTCGAAAAATCTATATTATCTTTCAAATAACTCTATCGGCGCAACTTACGATTTTACGATCGAAACTAGGTTGGCAACGCCCATATTTAGTTGACGCACGCGCGTGTCATACTTTTATGACAACAGCAAACACAACTATTATTAGGCCAGAAATATACATCAACAACCAATTTTGTACCTTGATTGGCAGATCGGATGTAGTTTGCATAATCACGCGAGATTCTCACGTTCAAAACGTAATTTCAATAATGTGTAACAGAAACTTTCTACACATCCTAATGCGACACGTTATTCCAAGTAAACACGCTCGACCTTCGAATTCGTGTACTTCATCGGAAGGGGATATATAGGAGATATTTATTAAAGACCGCATTAACCAAGTAACAGTTTGTTTCAAGTGCATTATCTTTTAATGAATTGTGCTTTTAAAACGCCTTCACGACTCGGACTTGAATGTTTTAAAAACACCAATGCCGATGCAAAGCATCTACAGAATTTGTAAACAGATTCGCACCTGCCGATTCTAGTAATGAACAGGAATGGTGACGTATTTGCGATAGCATGCATCGGCAAAGGCAGATAAACTTTATTTGTGTCATAAAGAGATTGTTTTATAGCTAAAAGTTGTTTTAAACACAATGTGGTTAAACTGGCGATACAGTGCGGTACGGAGCCTTCAGGTACAATACGCGTATTGTTTCAAGAGCGTATTGCAATATACCGATATACCGGTATACCGTTACACCACTACCAATTGAGCTATCAGACTGTTCAGGCCTCAGGTATCATACCATTGGTATTTGATAATGTAAAGTATGAAATGTTTTCTAGAAAATATCACAAAGTGATATTTATATCAAGAAAAAAAAACTGGCAAAACTGGGATGGATTCTGAACTTAATACTACTCAAAACAAGAGCAGACAGGGTTGTGTAAGCACCAATCAACTGGAACTATGGCTCTTCAATCTCTAGTACTCACTGCTGTATGGCAGTAGCAACCCAGGCTGCTGCTGCAGGCTGATAGGGCCAAGAGTGGGGGGGGGGGGGGGGGTCATTTAAAAGAGAATAATAAATAAAACCATGGTCAGTCAGTATACGATTACGAAATAGTCATATTTCTATTCGGGTCATGGAATTGATAGAGAGAGTTTGGTCTTATCGAATTATTCTTAATAAAGTTTTATCTACCTCAACTTTATGCGATTGATGCCGTTGGGTTTCGGCAATGGTGTCTAGAGCCGATTTGTCCTTCAAATCCACCTTTATCGCCCTCTTACACGCTCAATCAACTTGCTTTTCCTTCCTGACACGTTTAATTTCCTACTTGCCAAGTAACGCTTCAGTTGATCTTCTTTAAACACGTCAAGTTCTTTGTTATTATTACACGCTACAGTGATTTCAGCATCAACGTCCGCCATATTGGAAAATTTAGTCCCCAGTCGTCAATAATGGAGTAATCTCCCTTGCTAATCAAGGGAGTTAACTGAGTTATCGGAAAGGGCAATATTCTGCCACTCGGGCAGAACATGTGAGGTTGACCGAAACGTTAGAGATTAGCCTTGAGAGTCTAGCAAAGCTTAAAACACGCCTGAACTCTTTGAATGCTAGGTAAACAATTATCGTCTGCGTTATAAAACACATTTTTCTAAATTCTTTTAAAGCAGGACAATAGTGCCAAATAGGTTGGTTCCTTAAGATATACAACAGTTCGCGGCGTCTCATCAGGATCCATACATTTTGCAAAAGTTATGATTGGTTCGCCGCTAGCGTGTTTAAAGTTAAGATTTGCATCAATGGGTGCTACCTCCTGAAAACATTACCATTTGGAACACTAAACAGATTTTCTTAAAGTTCTGAGGAATTAGCATCACAAAGGTTGTTACTAAAATAACTGAATTATTCGGCATCCTATTTGATCCTTACACAGTAGATTTAAGACAAATGTTTTCTAAACTTGTTATAGGTCCAATGCAGATCAAAACAAATAAATACCATATCTTACCATTGCTGACAATACTTTATAATTTTACATCGCTAATCAATGGGCGTTTTAAAAGTGTTTCTTTCAACTATCATATATTGATGTGCGTGTATAAAACATGCCAAAATCATAATGTTTTGTCTTTTGAAACTTTACTGTTAAAAGTGTTAACAATACCAAACAAGTAAAAAACGATGCCTCACTCTACACAGCATGATCACCTACTGTGTCCATTTCATTCGCGAGTGAGGCATTCGAGTTGTGCAGACTTCTCGTGATCACCGCTACTTTACCGACAGAATGTTTGCTCTCACTGTCAGCCATGCTCGGCTTTGACGTCATCGAAGTCATGTGACTTTCGTCTTCCGCCTTGTGGTGGCTTCTTTCGAGACACAAAACCGACAGCCGATAAACAAGCAGCATGACAAGAAGGGCATTTTTAGCCGTAAAGAAAATTATACTGTAGTTTAAAAATCCTTTAGCGATCATAGTATACAGCCTCACAGACAGGAACGGACCGTCTTGCAACAAGAAGTTAATGCAGATGCTCCAGACTTCTGTTTTGAAGAAGCTTTTGACACACGATACCTGCTCCTCTTCATCAATTTCTTTGACACCAGATGCTAATGCCACTCTCCGCTTTTTTGGGCTGTGAGTTGCAGTGAGAACAAATGTGAACTGTAACATACTCAGCGTCCACACGGCCAAAATGCTATAAGTTAGCTCAGCACTTTGACGAATGGTTTTTTCTTCTGACAGAGCAAAGAATTCAGTAATGTCGGAAGCTATACCAATAAATACAAACAGTAACTGCGACAGTTCATTGCGGGTTATCTCCCCTCTCGGTAAGATCCATCTTGATAGAATCATAAGATAGAGGAACAGTTGTTCCATCACTGTCACCAAGGTTTGTATGTCAACATCTGTCGGCATGTCAATCTGAAATATGTAATGAAAGCAAGCATTATGTGCCTTGAATGTAACCATCGGTATACAAAACCTTCAACCTGAGATTGAAATATGCAATGAAAGCAAGCATTATGTGCCTCAAATGTAACCATCTGTATACAAAACCTTTAATCTGATATTTCTTTAATGCAAAACTTTAGGCACAAAGTTATGTAAATTTTCACATCAACCTTGGGCAATTTATACAGTATACCATTAAGACAATTGATGTGTCATGGGGATTTATCCATATATGATATAACCCAAATCGTCTGAGAATTGGGAATAAAGAATAATATGTAGGCGTTTGTTTGGCACTGTTCTGGCAGAAGGTAGGAGTCACGCCAAATTATTAGATACATCTACAACATATTAGAAAAACTAGACTAGACAATTTGGTAGGGGCTAGAATCAAAGACAATGGAAAAGTTACTAAATATCCATTCATGTTGGTGAAATTCATTTTTTCCTATCTCGTGGTACTTTGTCATTATCTGTTTGAAATTTATGACACTATCGTGTCATTCTGATTTAGTTAAAGTTTTTTTTTCCAAAACGCCCTCTTTGGAAAAGTCCACATCGTCAAGCATATACGCACTCTATGACAGATGGAAGCTTAAATCAAAATGAAAGTAAAGTAGAGGGTTCCTACGGGGCTAGCTTCTAGTGAAGGGTTTTGGCATTGGTGGAAATACTTTATTTGCACGTGTTTTAATTACGTGATCGGCGCCATATGACAATTTGCATGTGTCGCGGTGCCTTAAAACCCAACTTAACCAATCAATCAATCAATAATTACGTGCACTTGCAGCCAAAATAATTATTTTAGATCTTACCCCTTCGATTTTGCCAAACATCGACGTGGCGGAGAGGTTGAAGTTTTCGTGGAACATGTCCGTCTTTTTTAACTCGAGAACCCATATGCCTGGTATGGTACTGCACAGGTACGCCAGGAAACAAGGGCAAAACCTACAATAATAGACAGAACCCATATACCGGGTATGGTACTGCACAGGTACGCCAGGAAACAAGGGCAAAACCTACAATAATAGACAGAACCCATATACCTGGTATGGTACTACACAGGTACGCCAGGAAAGAAGGGCAACACCTACAATAATAGACAGAACCCATATACCTGGTATGGTACTGCACAGGTACGCCAGGAAACAAGGACAAAACCTACAATAATAGACAGAACCCATAAACCTGGTATGGTATTGCACAGGTACGCCAGGAAACAAGGGCAAAACCTACAATGATAGACAGAACCCATATACCTGGTATGGTACTGCACAGGTACGCCAGGAAACAAGGGCAACACCTACAATAATAGACAGAACCCATATACCTGGTATGGTACTGCACAGGTACGCCAGGAAACAAGGGCAAAACCTACAATAATAGACAGAACCCATATACCTGGTATGGTACTGCACAGGTACGCCAGGAAACAAGGGCAACACCTACAATAATAGACAGAACCCATATACCTGGTATGGTACTGCACAGGTACGCCAGGAAACAAGGGCAAACCCTACAATAATAGACAGAACCCATATACCTGGTATGGTATTGCACAGATACGCCAGTAAACAAGGACGAAACCTACAATAATAGACAGAACCCATATGCCTGGTATGGTACTGCACAGGTACGCCAGGAAACAAGGAAAAACCTATAATAATAGACAGAACCCATAAAGTTGGTTTGGTACTGCACAGGTACGCCAGGAAACAAGGGCAAAACCTACAATAATAGACAGAACCCATATGCCTGGTATGGTACTGCACAGGTACGCCAGGAAACAAGGACAAACCCTACAATAATAGACAGAACCCATATACCTGGTATGGTACTGCACAGGTACGCCAGGAAACAAGGACAAAACCTACAATAATAGACAGAACCCATATGCCTGGTATGGTACTACACAGGTACGCCAGGAAACAAGGACAAAACCTACAATAATAGACAGAACCCATATACCTGGTATGGTACTGCACAGGTACGCCAGGAAACAAGGGCAAAACCTACAATAATAGACAGAACCCATAAACCTGGTATGGTACAGCACATGTAGGCCAGGAAACAAGGGCAAAACATACAATAATAGACAGAACCCATATGCCTGGTATGGTACTACACAGGTACGCCAGGAAACAAGGACAAAACCTACAATAATAGACAGAACCCATATACCTGGTATGGTACTGCACAGGTACGCCAGGAAACAAGGGCAACTCCTACAATAATAGACATAACCCATATACCTGGTACGGTACTGTACAGTTAGGCCAGGAAAGAAGGGCAAAACCTACACTAATAGACAGAACCCATATACCGGGTACGGTACTGCACAGGTACGCCAGGAAACAAGGACAAAACCTACAATAATAGACAGAACCCATATACCTGGTATGGTACTGCACAGGTACGCCAGGAAACAAGGACAAAACCTACAATAATAGACAGAACCCATATGCCTGGTATGGTACTGCACAGGTACGCCAGGAAACAAGGGCAAAACCTACAATAATAGACAGAACCCATAAACCTGGTATGGTACTGCACAGGTACGCCAGGAAACAAGGGCAAAACCTACAATAATAGACAGAACCCATATGACTGGTATGGTACTGTACAGGTACGCCAGGAAACAAGGACAACACCTACAATAATAGACAGAACCCATATACCGGGTACGGTACTACACAGGTAGGCCAGGAAACAAGGGCAAATAAATACGAAAGAAGACTCAAGCAGGAAACGCAACACAAACAATACACCCATCTCTAAAGCAGAACACACACACAGCCATACCATAACAAACACACACACACACACACCCATACACACACACACACACACACACGCAATCCCACAATCCAAACAGAAAACAATACGCAAAACAAACACAAAGCAAAGTGAACATAGGAGCCCGCCTTGGTACGGTCAGCAGCAATCAATAATTAATTATAAATTAACCATTAACAACCACTGGGGGGTTAAAACCTACAATAATAGACAGAACCTATATACCGGGTACGGTACTGCACAGGTACGCCAGGAAACAAGGGCAAAACCTACAATAATAGACAGAACCCATATACCGGGTATGGTACTACACAGGTAGGCCAGGAAACAAGGGCAAAACCTACAATAATAGACAGAACCCATATACCGGGTACGGTACTGCACAGGTACGCCAGGAAACAAGGGCAACACCTACAATAATAGACAGAACCCATATGCCGGGTATGGTACTACACAGGTACGCCAGGAAACAAGGACAAAACCTACAACAATAGACGGATAACAGCTGATCAAACTTCGTCCTGTTTCTTTTTAACCCACTACCCCATAAATACCCGTTTTTACGCCTCTAAGTTATTTCTCCTTTGAAGAAAATAGTTCCTTTTTGTACAATCATGAATAAATTCTATATATCAATAAAAAATAGTTTCTATATTCTAGCAGATGGTAGCTTAAAGCAGGCTGAAAGTCAAGCAGAATGTGACCTATCTTTAAAACTAGAAACAGGCTATGGGGTAATGGGTTAATATAGCCAACATTATTCTATCCTGTTCAAACCAAACTAAACGCAAAACAATTACATACAGAAAATGAGAACTATTGCCCATTTATTTTAATTTGAGTGACACAGTTTGGAACCTGATCAGACGTCGAGTTATCCGGCGTCTGATTTGGTTCAAAACAGCTTGCAATGGAAGTTACATGTATAATGACACTGCTTACGAATCATTATAAATTAATAAATCATTTGAAATAAAACTTTTAAGAACAAATAAATACATGTACATGTATTGGTAATTTAAAAAGATAGTTCGTCTCCTGGTGTATATAAAATTAAGCAAATAGCAGCGTTATCGAAACATGCGACGTGAATAATAGCTGTATTATATTTGAATTGTGTAGATAGTGTAGACCCATGCTGTTTGAACAGATTCTTACTGATTACAGAGACAATAGAAACATAAATGTCGTCTCTAGAAATGGAATACAATACAGAAACTGATTGAACGTATCGTGACAACATGGTGCCTTATCTTGACTGGTTTATACTCGTATACACCCCCAGATAAAGTTTATTCTAAAAAAACCAACAAAACCCCCCAAAAACAAAACAACAAAACTTTAATCTATTGCAAACAGTGTGGAGCAAGAACTGGGGCCCGTTTCATAAAACTTCGTACGACAAAACGATCGTAAGTCAAAACTTTCAAAAACATTTAATTTCTAATTTCTCCATCTGATCCTGTCTTGTGACATCTCTTTGGAATCGTCTCTTCAAGACGATTCCAAAAAGATGCCACAAGACAAGATTAGAAAGATAAATAAATAATAATTAAGACTTTTATAATCTGACCTACGACAACATTTGTCGCACGAAACTTTATGAAACGGGCCCAATAAGCCAAGGAACTCGTGCACTGGTCAGACTCTTGACTGTTTGTTGTTAATAGTAGGAGTGGTAAACATTTCTTTTAGAAATGTACCTTTCTACATGTTATTGTATTGCGACTGTATTAGGTTGGTCTAAACGGTGGAAATACTTTTACACTGATTGTTAAGAAAGGGAAAATCTGGAAATGTTCTTAGTAATATTTCTTTTTAGGTAAATTTATTTAATATTATGGGTAAAATATACAGTTAAGCATCTATATAGCGAACACTTATTCAAGGTAAGTAATTTGTTTTTAAGGCAAGTGTGTGCTTGAAGCAAGGTGAAAGTAAAACAGAATGTTCTTGAAGGAGCTTTCTGTATTACTTTACCTTTCTATAACATGTCACCTGTCTTTCATTTCTATTAGTGTTCGTATTAGAGAGGTTTGAATGTATAGTACTAACCCTTTTAACCCTACATCCCTCTGTAGAGATTACTGATTACATATGCAAACAGTGTAGACCTTGATCAAAGGGCTCCTATAGGAGCCCTTTGATCAGGGTCTACACGGTTTGACGTTTTCATTGCTTTTTGTTGTCACATCAAAAATGCGACATTTGTCTGGTTCAAAATGTATGTACTAGAAGAGTGCAAAGGGATAACAAATACCAACAAGAGATATTTAGGGTTGAAAGGGCTAAGTCCCAAACATCCTCACTGACTTACCACTTCCATTCCTGAGCTTTGTTCTGTACAATTGTGACAGCTGCTTCTAGTAGCATAGCGAGAGTAGGCGTGGCGAGAATCCAGTACTCCGTTCTCTTAGTCATAGTAGTGGCTAACCACACCACCAGGAGACTGTGGGTCAATAGTACCACCCTCACCAACACAGCCGTTACCAAGTCAACACAAAACATTGTCAGTGAATTTCAATTAATTCTTTATCCCAAAACAAATATATATGAAATAATGTAAAATATAGGAAAGTGAATTAAAAAATACAGATAATAATTTTTGAACCGTTTAAGTATATATAAGGTAGTTGTAGTTCGTAATGTCACACTTCAAAACAGAACTAACAGTGATTATATAAATATGATTCAATATAATCAAGAATTATATTCCTCCGAAAGCTGGACAACAAATGGCAATATTTTACACGTCCTCACCATAGAGTCCAGCCGCACTATTAGGATATATTTGTTGGCCAAGCACATCTCTATATAGTATATACGTAAGTCTCCCAAACAATAACAATTAGCAGATTTGTGTCATGATGATATTTGTTTTAAAAGTACCATACCATTTACATGTCTCATTAATTAGATTGTATATTCGAGCTCGTATTTCGGAAATGGTCCTGATAAGCACCTCCCATTTTGCTATAGTAAGGTTTGTTTCATCTCCTTAATGGCATGGCGGTGATGTAGATTTGTCCGCGTGTTAAGCACACACAATGCTGCTCCTAGTTGCTGTTATACGCCGCGTCATCAGCACAGCTTCATTTGGCAATCTATTGATTAGGTTGATAGAAAAGAGATGGATAGGTTATTACCAAACCATACCCCACTGGCACTTTCTTTTAATTAGTTTAATATAACGTATATTTTTCAACTCATTGTCGGCTAGTGTACTCAAATCAATCTTTCAACAAACTCGTCGTAAGCAAACTCAGCATCGTATCCCACCTACTTAACCATTTCCCCCCCCCCCCCCCCCCCCCATAGAAGCGACTTTTAGCGTATCTAATTTACTCGTCCGCTGAAGAAAATAGTTCCCGTCTATACCCTCATGAATAATTACCTGAACAAATATTTTATATACTAGCAGATGGTAGTTTAAAGCAGGCTGAAAGTAAAACAGAATGTGCCTTAAGGCACATTCTGCTTTACTTTCAACCTGCTTTAAGTGATCACCTATATTTAATGTCATAAACGGGTTATTGGGTAAAGGGTTAAAACACTGATACATGTTTCCCCCTTAACAAACGTAAACACAATGCAAAAAATGTATACAATGAAAGCTTATTTTAAAAAAATATATATATTCTTTTTTTTTAATTTGAGAGACAACCGTTTAGAACCAGATCAGACGCCAAATAGCACGGCGTTTGACCAAACTCCAAATGGCTTTAAATGTTTACAATAAATCGTCACCATTTTTTTATATTAATAATCAGTTATTTTCATAGCACTTTGCGATTATTTTCATTACCTAAAACCGGGAAATGACATTCTCGACAGAGTTCCGTTTATTGCGCTTAGTTCAATCTTGTTACTTTTCTAAGCAACGATGTAGGCAGTACTCGACAATTAAGCTAAGTTATAGAGTAGTTTATATCTTTATTTGAGTCTCATCATGATTTCAACATATAATACATATCACATAATTTCCCTTTTCACAAAATCATGCCGTTCATAAAATAATTATAAGAGACTATATGTTTGATATTATTATCAGAATCCATTTCATTAACAATACTCATTAAAAGCTATCTGCTACAGCTTTCATTTACATATTCTAAGATATATACAGCCTCTATCAATGATACGACCTAAAAAGAGTATATATTAAAGGAACACTAAGAAGGATGAAAAGCTTCAAGGAAATAAAAACAAATAAACAAACGGACTAATAGGACATTTAAATAAATACATTAAAGAAACAGGTTTATCCCATATAAGATACGAGATAAAAATTAT
Source organism: Gari tellinella (assembly GCA_922989275.2). Taxonomy (NCBI): domain Eukaryota; kingdom Metazoa; phylum Mollusca; class Bivalvia; order Cardiida; family Psammobiidae; genus Gari; species Gari tellinella. Next base: position 80,127,953 of record OV277856.1, read on the forward strand.
TGATAGAGACTGTATACATAAAGTACAACAAAACAAAAAAAACTGCGTATGAATTAAACCGTATAGTATTGACATTATTGTATAATGACCATAAAACATCATGTTAAAATATTACAGCTAACTACTTACAAAGATAATAACTTCGACGACGAAGAATAATAGAGTATGGGCTGTCAACCCTCTCACTGCCTTACCCCGAGTACGGTGGTTATTTGCAAACAGTTTGGATCCTGATCAGACGCCGCGTGACACGGCGTCTGGTCAGGATCCAAACTGTTTGACACTCATTTCAATATTTCTTAAATCAATATACATACAACTTAACTCTTTCCTCCCTAAAACTTTAAATGGAAAATTCTTGTTTCCATTTTAGTCTAGTCCATTTCTGACTTTTAAGGGTTGTTTTTGTCAATGTTTGGCATTATGACAAACAGTGAAGACCCTGATCAGAGGGCTCCTTTCGGAGCCCTCTGATCTGGGTCTTCACTGTTTGCACAGGACAAATGTACTATTCACATATACACTGTTTGAAAAGAACGCCTATAAGCGGGACTAGGGTTCAAAGGGTTAAATTTGAGAAATAAAAGCAGAAGACAATTGTTTAAAATTGATGACGTCACGGCAACTAAAGTCTACTTTGCAAACAGTTTTGTTCCTGCATGGTCAGATTTCGGGTAACATATCGTGTGATCAGAACCCAAGTTGTTTGACACACATATCGATATTTCATCGGTCAAACAGCTTTCAAAAACATTAAACACATTCAACCCTAGCGACGAGTATACTCGTCATTTACAAACAGTGTACCTGTGAGGATTATACTTGTCCTATGTATACAGTGTAGATCCTGATCAGAGGACCCCTTAAGGAGCCCTCTGATCAGGGTCTACACTGTTTGTCATTTTGAAATATATTGTTAAAATCAACCCTAAATAGTCAAATATGTACTTTACTTATTTTGAAATTGGAATTGTCCATTAAAAATTTCAGGGGTGAATGAGTTAAGCAACAGTTGTATTTTTTTGTTGTTGTTTTTTTTTTTTTTTTTTTTTTTTTTTTTTAAACTGGTATTATGGCAGTATTATCCATAAGGTTTGACCTGTCGGTCATCACTTTCCGTCAACTTTCGTTGGCACCATCGGAAGTTTCCGTATACTTTATTTATAGATCAATGAAAACTTCAGGTAGTATACTTCAGTCGATGATCTAACGCCACTGTTGCAATAGCTTAGTGGATAGCGTCATTGACTCGTAGTGCTAGGGTCGTTGGTTCGATTCAAGGCACTGTTTTGTAAACGTCAGCTTCAGGTTTTTTTTTTCGATAATTATATATTTTACTTAAAATAAAACAGTTAACGTTTGGGTAAAGAAAAACTTGCTGCTTAACGAAATACAGAAGTAACAAAGAGTGCTTTTTGCCAGAGAGAGCTTTGCATAACGTAATGTTGCTACAATGGAAAAAACGTTTTACGCTAAACTATTATTTCCATAGCAAACAGTTTGGAGCCAGATCAGACGCCTGGTAACCCGGCGTCTGATCAAGCTCCAAACTGTTTGCCACTCAGACTAATATGAATAGCAAACATTGTCGAAAATTGTCATGTTCTATGATTTATTGTTTTGCGTTTGCGTTTCGTTTGCGTTTAAACGGGAGAGAATAACATTGTCTCCACTGTATACGCACTTCTCTATCCAAGTTTCTTAAGGCAAGTTCACTGCACTTTATTTTATACAATTGCATGAATATCATGGTTTGTATGTGTCCACCATAAAAAAGTTATAAAAAAGACACATTAAGAAATATTACAAAATTAACTCTATCGGGTATCGAACCTATAGCCCTTACGTTGGTAGCGCAGATACATAACCACTGAGCCATTACCGACTGCAGATATCTTTATCAGATAATATAATCAAATTCGCGTCGTTCTTGAATGGTTTATTTACAATACACTGTTTTGTTGTTTCCGGAAGATAAAGATAGCTTACGGAAAAAGACGGAATATTCAACAACCGACAGTTCAAACCTTATCGACAATAGGGCTACCATAAGTTGCTCATAACAATCCTAAGATTTCCAAACATTCAAGCACGATTTTAGGAATAGTATATTTAATATTTTCGCTGCCAGACTCTATGACATTAAAATAATTATGCAAACAGTTTGGATCCAGATTAGACGCCGCGTTACGCTGCATCTGATCTGGATTTAAACTGTTGACACCCATATCAATGTTTCCAAAATAAAAGGTGCATACAATTCCAAGTTTTAGAAGCGAGAGAAGAAATCCGGAAAAAATCTGTAGGTCCGGAGAAATTAAGAAACATCAGAAGATTTCGGACAAGTCCATGTGGTGAGAGATCGGTTAAGCTGAAGAGTAAATAATTTGGCCGTTAAAATTCAACCCAGGTGTTTTTAACTCATTAACCAATAAATACGCCTTTTTACGCCTTTGATTTATTCATACACTAAGGAAAATAGTTCCACATTATACAGTCATAAATATGTATCATTACAACATTGTCTATATTCTAGCAGATGGTAGCTAAAAGCACTCTGAAAGTAAAACAGAATGTGCTTTAAAGCACATTCTGCTTTACTTTCAACCTGCTTTATGTGGTAACATATCTTCAATAATAGAAACAGGCTATTGGTTAATAGGTTAACTTGCAGTATTCATGTTCTGTGAGGAACATTATAACAGGCAATGCAATTAAAGAGACTGTTAATTGCTTCGAAGTTCGAGTCTAGAATATAAGTTCTTATAGGTCATTTAGAAATGAGAAATGCCAATTTCTAAGTTTTATTATAAACCATTGTACAACAGCATATTAAATAACAAAAACTTAATGCATGCACTAAACACTTTCATCGCCGAGTGCGAATAAAGTATACTTTGCAAACAGTTTGGATTCTGATCAGACACCGCGTTACGCGGTGTCTGATCAGAATCCAAACTTTTTGACACTCGTACATATATTTCTTCGGTTAAACGGCTTTGAGTATTGCATGTAAATGACGGCAACACTATACAGTGGAGAATCTATTATTCTTTCCCGTCTAAACGCAAACGTACGCAAACGCAAAACACTAAAACGTAGAAAAGTACAACTTTTGGACAATTCTGATATTTCATGTTTATCTTGGTGGCAAACAGTTTGGAGCCTGATCAGACGCCGGGTTACCCGGCGTCTGATCTGGCTCCAAACTGTTTGCACTGCAAATAATAGTTTTAGCGTAAACGCGTTTATTGGGAAAGAATAACAGATTCTCCACTGTAACACAGATGATACAGTGGCGGTAAGGTGTTTAGATTGGGCGATTCAATCTGGCGTTGAAAGGGTTAATTAATGATTCAAACTGAAAACTAAAACACGACTTTATCAGAACAATAAATACATGCACATAATCACCCGTCATTTTGCTAAGTTAGTATGATTAATTTTTAATTTGCGACACAATTGGAAAGGAATAATGGTTGAGTCAAACTAAATAGCGATATTCTAAAATCGCACTTATATATGACATTCGACCATGGGTGAGACCAATAACCCCATAGCATGTTTCTAGATTTGCAGATAGGCAAGCCCTAAATAGGTTCAAAGTAAAGAAGAATGTTGATTAAGGCGTATTCTTTAAAGCGCATTCTGCTTTCTTCCATTCTGCTTTAAGCTACCATCTGCTAGGATATGGAAATTATTTGTTAGATCTATTGTGCATAATCATGGCTAAATGTAGTGGAACTATTGTTTTTTGAGGAGGAATAAATTAAAGGCGTATTCATGTAAAATTAGCTAAAGCTTTCATCACCAAGTCATCGCCGGTTTTTGGGGGTAAAATTCATCTATTGGGTATTTAAATGGAGAAATATTTTGTAAATGTTTGGATCCACATCAGACGCCTGTCAAATGTCATTCTTGTAAAAGTTTGAGACGAACGTATGAATTAATCCAACAGAACGTTATCACGCATGTTAGTACCTCTTGGTTTAGATTAACCCAGACTACAACTGTTTAAAGCATATGCTATCATAGCAGTGAATGTGGTATTCTAACACACCTCGCCCACACCCCTATATAAGCGAAGAAGGACCGTCTCAGTGTACGAATTTTCAGCAGAACACTCATGCGCTAAACGTTCTAACGTGACGTCATTTGGCTTCGAAAATGCGTACGCCAAGAAATGTAGCGCCGTTGCTTCGGTGCAAATTAAGGTTAAATTATGTGTGAGAACGAAATAATAAATTAATACCAGTGTTTTATCTAACAATCGAACACGGGTAGTCGTTGAGATTCTTGTAATTAAACCACTCGGCCTAAAGGCCTCGTGATTAAATTACTACGCATCTCAACTCCTACCAGTGTTCGATTGCACGATAAAACACTGGTATGAATTTATTATTTATTGAATAGTAACATATACGAATGAATACTTTGAAATACGGATCTGTTTGACTTAAGCGATTTAGAGATATGTAAGTTCGACTGTACAGTGTAATAAAAGCAATTACTTCCAAATTTGGGATAGTTACAGTAGTAATAGATTGTGTTCCATTTTTTACGATTTTACGCTATATTATTTACAAGATTCAATATTTTTGTTTTCAAGTGTGTCTTATTACATCAATATAATCATAATAACATAGTCACATGTCAAGAACTTTAAAACAATCATCACTTGCATTTTGTACTTTATAGTACATGTAACATACATGTATATCAATTCATGTTGTATCGAACAAAAAGAGGTTGAACTCTAAACAGTTAAATTCGTTTCAATCTCTGTAGGTTTTTACACAGAGTTGATGTTCTAATTACAATAGAGATACTTAAATAGTATTTAATATTTACAGTTTACCCTCTCGTAAGTCCAAAGTTCTGTTTGACATAGAGTATCGGTGCCAGTGGCTATTGTATTTACCTATTTGTAATTGCTGTTGTCTGCGCTCATAACATAGTACACACACAGCTTGAAATACGCGGCGTCTGATCTAGATTTAATCGGTTTGTAAATGTAAAGTAATTTCCCTCCCTTTAACACCTTCCTCCAAATAACATACATTATTTGTCTCCCATTTGGGGTTGTTGTAGAGAGGTAGCACTGTACCACAAAACAACGATGCTCTTAGTGAGGGTTTCCATTTAAAGACCATCTATCGCGTATAACCAGCGAACGTCTACCAGGTTACTATTTTATCTGAATACTGTAACACAAGCATTCCTATGTATTATCTAACATTGTTTCAGCAATTGTTGCACTTGTTTGAGAATACATTAATTATATCATTAACAGTAAAACCACTCTAAGCGACATTCAAAATCACGTTTCGTTGACGCCCTTTAAGACAGGGGGCAGCTTAAAGAAGCTTTTTACATTAATTTTGCCCAGCACAGCCTTTAGAAGCCATCTGTCTTAGAATGTTGAAAGTCTTCTTCATTTGTGTCTCCATCAAGAAAGATTGTACTGTCAATTTTATACTACGCTATCACTATTTCAAGTAGTATGGACCATATCCTTAAATTCAGGTGAGTGTTTCATGCAAGAAGTGTATAATGAATAACTATACTACCTGTATTTAAGGTAACCCAATAGTTTTTCAGCAAATAGTTGCTTTATACAAGACTGACTTTACCTGTACATTATTTTACTCGTATACACCATTGTCATAGACATATCGGCAAGTCTCATGCTTTTATTTCATCTACAAAGGAGGAATTCAAACTTTGATTGCTCTGCTTGATTGCCAAACAGTTCTGCGAGCGTTTAGATGCCAGTGTATCTGTGCTCTGTCTATTCTCGGTGCCTACCTGTGATTGCTTGTGTCTACGTTCAATACACAGTACCGTCAACCGGTACGTTACGAGCATAACCAGCAGGCCATTCTTGGCCGTGAAAAACACGATGCTGTATGTGAGCACCTTCATGGCTATCATCGTGTACAAGCGAATAGATAGAAACGGCCCGTCTTGAAGAAGGAAATTGACACAGATACTCCACACTTCAGTGGTGAAAATATACTTGATGCACCCTACTACCCCACCTTCGTCTGTCTCTACATGCCCCTTTTCTGGGTCGTTCAGTACGAGCTGTGTCTGTGGCGTGTGTGTCGAAGTCAGAACGAACGTAAACTGCAGCAGACTGCATGTCCAAACGCATAGGATAGCGTAGGTAAGAGGTGTGCTTTGGCGGACCTTTTCTTCCTCGAACAGCGCGAACAACTCTGTGATGTCCGAGGCAATCCCAATAAAAACAAACAAAAGTTGTGATAGTTCGTCCCGAGTTATCTCTCCTCTTGGTAGGAACCATCTGCCCAGAATCATAAGGTAGAGGAACAACTGTTCCATGATGACGACTAGTGTGTCTGTTTCTATGTCCATAGGTATTTCCAACTACAAAACAAAAACTTTAAAAGTAAACTTTTTGAAGTAATTTTTTGTCTGCGGCAAGTGTTAACTGCTAATGTTCTAAAGTTAGAACTTTCTAAATTTTCTTTTCAAGATAGAGTCAGCGTGTCAAAAGTTAGCGTCCTGATGGGACGCAGCTTTATTCACTATGGATCAAAACTGTTTGAATAGGCAATCACGTGTTGGTCGCTAACGTGCAAAGAGTTAATACAATTTCTTAAGTTTTAAAGCGTAAACTTCAAGCAACGGCTCTCATTAACGCTTTTGTCGTCAACATTTTACATCCAATTTGGATTTGGATCAGACGCCACGTTACGCGGCCTCTGATAAGGATCGAAACTGTTTGACACTCGTATCAGCACTTCTTTATACACACTAGCTTAAATGTCACTTTTTGAGAATGGGTAAAAACTTCGCAATTAATTTGGCGTTATTAGGGTTAAAGACGGAAGTGTTTGAAAACTTTGTATCATAGTTGGCAATATAAAAATGACAATGAAGCTACTGGGCCCTAGTGATGCGTATAAGCGTAAGTGTACACTTGTCCTAAGCTAGTCCTAGTGTAGACAAACTCCGTCTGGCTCCTACAAGACTCTTCTGTTCACGATATGCACTCTTTGTAATTTAGCAAGATATTGTCAAAAGAACCTTAAATCGAAAAACAATAGAATAGACTTAAATAGAAACTGGAATAGTCCACTTTTCAGGGGTCAATAAAAATAAATGGATTCAAGGTTTTGAAGACAGTTTCATGTAACCTCTCTATAACGACCATTAAAACGAAGGTTAATTGATTGTATAAAAGACAGGTGACAGCTGCAAGCAAGATGACAGTAAAACAGAAAGCTCCTGAAGAAGCTTTCTGTTTTACTGTCACCTTACTTTAAGCAGTCACCTTTCATTAACACATAATAATTAACACAATTTAGTGGTCGTGATAGAGACGTTTCATTGTATATAGTTTTGTCTTACTCCTTCAATATTGGCGAGGGCATTAGCAGTTTTAATGGCTGTCGTGTTGATGGCAAGCAACGTTTCTTGGTACATCTGCATTCTGTTCAGCTCCAAGATCCAGATACCCGGAATAGTGCTGCACAAATAGGTGAAGAAACACGGACAGAACCTGCAACACAAAACACAAAGGCATGCACAGTCGGCAACACAGTAGTATTTCCTGCAAATCTCATTCACCAATGACACATTTAATAGACATTTCCAATTTTCTATTAAATGTAGTCCATTTTTTGACTACTTAGGTTTAATTTTAACAATATAACTTGAAAAATTACAGACAGTACAGACCTTTATCAGATGACTCATATAGGAGGCTTATGATCAGGGTCTACACTGTTCGCCTAGGGAAGGTGAAATTTTCACAAGTTAACTATTTGTTTATAATGAGTATATTTGTCGTTAATGTCGTTAAAAATCCTCACGTACCCTGGGAAAAAACTGCATAACAAACAGTGTACCATTCTTGACATAAATAGAGCTGTTTACATAAACTTTGAAAAACGTAATACAAACTTACTATCTCCATGCATTTCAACATTTCCAATATCGGTATAGCCCACACACACTATTATTTACCTTGGTTGTTATTTCAAATATCTTCAAAAAGTCTGATGACAAAATGGGGATTTAAAGAAATTTGTAATTATTAACAAAGCTTTCAACAAAAAACATTCAGTGACAGTAGGTTAATAAAATTATTCGTATCTTTATTGATTGGCATTTTTGAAAATTGTTTCAGTTTTATTTGCACAGAAAAGTACACATTCAGAAACTGCAAACAAAAATGATATCAACTCGAAAAATTGTCATCAATGGCCATTTTGTTTGATCATGGCTGATGTATAACATACATATATTACTTTTTTTTTTTTCAGGCCTTGTCAGTAAGGACCTCATTTATTGTCCCCGTCATAGGTGCGTCGGGGTCGGGGAGCCATCCGCCGACACACCTTACAAAAACATATAATAACATTGTGGCTGACAAAGCTCCAAAAGTTACATTTTCATACAAAAAGAAAAAAAAGTATTTGAAGCCAGGTAATGGTATACTAATAAGTTTTTTTTTTTTTGTGATTTTAAAACAGAAAGTTATTTTGCAATGAATAGATTATGCTTATTACTAGTGTTGTTTTATCCATATACACCCACATCTTCGTACATACTAACAATTACATTTATGTGCAGACGTTTTGAAAATAGAAAAATAAATAAAAATCTAGGTCTTTGTCAGAATACTAAAATGCTCCCATTGTTTATGAAAAATATCTTCAGTACTATTTTGAATTGCAATAGACTTAAGTAAATTGTATTTAAAAGATATATAGTTCCTTAGACCTTGCGCCGTAGGTTGATATTTTTTGTATTTGCATTGAAAAATATACATTTTAAAAAAGATGATAATTAAATTCTTTACATTATCAGAGGTTTTTCTAAAACCAAAGAGCATTGTTTCCATGTTGAGATTTTGGAAAACGTTATGAATGGACATCAGTATGTTATTTATAAGTGCTTGGCTGATGGTGCACTTCCAAAACAACTGATCGACAGTTTCTATGTCTTTGTTACAGAACGTACATAACGGGCTATCAGCATACTTGATTTTAAATAGATAAGAGTTAGTGCCCAGTATTCTATGTATTACTCTAACCTGAAACCAAATGTATATCTTTATCATTTGTTACTGAAAAGGGCATATGAAATATTTGTTTCCAATCATCGTTGCAAATGTTCTTTCCTAATATTTTACACCATGTTTGAATACAAGTCGGGTTATCAGTGTTTGTATTTAAACATTCGTACATTGCTTTAGATCCTCTAGAATCTTTAAAAAGTATTTTTAAATAAGGCGGGAAAGCCGGTTTAATTACAGGTTTTAAGTTTCTCTTTCGTATTTGTAACTGTTCAAGCCCCTTTTCAGTTGCAAGTTTAATTCCATTATATATTAAAGAGTTGGTAGATAGTTTATATTTATTATTAAAATCGTCAAAGTTCATGATAAAACCATATTCATTTACTAAATCTCCAATACAGTGTATTCCTACCTTAAACCATGATTTCAAGAAAACACTTTTCCCTCCTACTAAAATCATATGGTTATAAAATAATGGATAATCCTGAATATGGTTTTTATCTACAATGTGATTATTGAATAATTTTGAAAATACATATATTACTGATGATAGTTTCAAACTGAAATACACAGATATGTAATGAAAACACACAGGAGATTAATAGTGGAAATTATGAGAAAAAACACTTTTTAATATAGTAGGATTTGAATTTGTTTATGTAAGTACAGAGAACTGGTCTCATTGACTAATACTGTAAAGAGACTGAAACTGGATTTGGCCTAAACCCTATTTTGTAAATGATGTCATGAAACACATGAATATTATACAGGCTTATTTGAAGATTATCTATACATATGACCTTTAAATTTCATTTAACAATCTCAAAAAAGCTTTTTCAACAGCCGTGGAATCGATGACCCAAAAACCTTCAAAAACAGACGAAAGTTGTATGCAAATGATAAAATGATAATGACAGAGTTAGACGGGTTCTGACGCAAAAATGGCAGTAAATGGAGAATCTTAAACGGAATTCATCTTTATGTTAGCCGAAGAGTTTATTGAAACGGATAAGTAATGAGAACAAATTTGATATTCTATTTATCACATAAGCATTTTAAAAACCTATGTATTAATTAAACTCGTAGTTTTTAGGACATCCGCCTTATATATTTTCCGCCTAAACGTGGCGTTATTCATGGCAACGTCATCACAGTTAAAGTAAGTCGATGTCCTGCTTTTTCAGGGATACTATAGATACCATAGCGTTTATCTTTATATAGCGTTCATGGACAAACTATCAAAGAATATTGAATGGCTTTATTACACTGCAAAAGGCGGTTTTATGCGATGGAAAGGTTATATTATAATAAAATTAGAAAATAGTGCAGCTACCCTATGAGATGACGCATTTTGTGGCGTCTTTTCGGCATATATAAAGTATTATATCGTGTGCCTTTGTCATTTTAAGTGTCATCTATGTCATAAACAGGTTAAGAAACTGAATAATTCTTCAAATGATACAAGACATGTTGATTGACATGGGATATATAGTAACCTACGTATTCATTTAGTTTTACACATCCATGAAAAAATGGCATAGTTTTTCGGCGAATACGTTGACCACCACTGGTCCCCAAACCTTCAGTTCCTCTGTCCGTTTTTAGAAAGTTTGATAAATTCTTTGCGGCCAGAACGGCTAGCACCCGTTAACGATGAAAAGCTGCTTAATTCGGCGTCTGGTCCTAGTCAAATCCTTTAGACACATATATTAAGTTATTTTTAAATAAGAGATAAATTTGCAAAAAAAACAACCTACTAGATTTGAAAATAAAATGCAGACAACAATGTTGAATCAGGCGATAGTTTGGTCCGATAAGGGTTAATCCCTTCACTTTCATGACGTCATCAATTTTAAAAAAAAATGTCGTCTGCTTTTAAGTTTTAGGTATTTTTACTTAAGACAAATTAAAATCAGTGTCTAACAATTTGGATCATGCTCAGACGCCGCGTTACGCGGTGTCTGATCAGTAGCCAAACTGTTTGCAAATAACTATTGTACTCATGGTAAGGCAGTGAAGGGGTTAAGACCATCTCTTAGTGAAAGTAAATACGCGGGTACTTTACACCTTGTATTATTGCTAGATGGTAGCCAGTGTTGTCTGGGTATCTCTGATAGGAAGGGCTTATATTAACTGTTATCTTCAGCACCTACACCAGTGCTTTATTTACATCTGTCAATATCGCTATCACTCATTACCTGTACCAAACACTTAATAAATGTAATCAGGACAGTCTGGATCGATACGTGTCTGTAACACATTTAACCTAGCGACGAGTTTAGTCGTCATTAACAAACAAGTGTATCTGTGAAGAGTACACTTGTCATATGCAAACAATGAGGACCAGGTCAAGAGGGTTCTGTCCAGGGTCTGTACTTTTTGTCAGTTTGCAATATATTCTTGAAAGTATTCATTTAGTAGGTAGATCCATATGTATATAATGTTCAGAATCAGTTAGATTTTTGAGAAAGCTGACGGCAGTCACAGAAACTGTCAAGTATGTAAAAACAAATCTCTCAGTGTTATAAGAACATTATATACATTTGCAATATTTTGTTCAAATCATCAAAAACTGGTCCAAAATGTACTAGACATAATTGGAAGTTGGAATTGTCCATTAAAAGTGTACGGAGTGAATAGGTTAATTTCGGAGTAAATCCACCTTTTAACTTTGAATTACGGGTTTGTTCCACTTAAGCTAGTGTGGAATATCAAAGTTCGACTGTATATCTAAAACCTGGTTTAACCGACACACTGCTTTATCCGACATCATCAGCTAGTACCGAAGGATGTCGGATAAGGCAGGATATACTGACGTAACGTCAAAAGCTCATGACCCACAGCGTTACACATGACGTTGAAATACAGTTCTACTAGATCTACCAGGCTAGTGAACTAGGTCGCCTATACATGTATATGTACCATCTATCGTTGTTTTTTTCACTGATGACGTTTATATACAAATAATGGTGACGTCTATTATGACATCACTTTCTCCATTAAAAATCAATATTGGCTATATTGGTACGGTTTGGTTTTCCCCACGACCAGAGGTAGGTACACCTGTCAAAGTTGATGTGTTTAAGGAGTGGAAAATGAAAAGACTGTCGAGACTTTGAAGAAATAAAAGAGGAAAGCAAAATTTGGTATGTAGACTGTGAGCAATTGTGCATACAGCAAATGAGTCCATCTTTTTAGAGTACAAGTTGACAATCAGTGCAGACTCAGATCAGCATCTGTATGAAAATGCGGCGTCTTACCAAGGTCTGCAATGTTTACTATTCATGGGTACGCACCATTTTTCTGGACCCATGCAGACCAATATCAGTTGCGGCATTATCAGTGGTAAAGTATTTATGTTTACACTGTTTGCTACGTTTTATGATTCCAAATTCACTCGAAGTTGGGTCTAGAGAGCTACATGTAGTCAATAAAAAAAAACCTGTAGTTATTTATATTCTATACACGCGTTTTTTCGGATGTTCATTATGCGGTTGTGCTTATGTAGAGACACGGTGATGTTCTTTTCTTTTACAAATATACCAGTTTGTTTCTTTTTCAATTTACATTGAAGTTTCGTTTTTATATCTGCAAAGTCCCCTTTAGATATAAACAAACAAAAACAAACCCGAAAAATGTTTAAACGTTATCTATCTATTCGAACGTCAAAGTTACACATAAACTAGCGTCTGGGACATTTCTTAGGGACAATTTGTTTGGTAAATTACAAAATTAGTAAATTGAAAAGTACAATAATTTATATATCAAAATAATCGCAAGAAAAAGTGTATTTTTCCTATCTGACTATTTTTTGGCTAAAACTCATTATTATTTTAATAAAACAGCGCTATTTTTTCGGAATAAGTAAATATGACGTTGATTTCTTACTTTGGGACATTTGAATGGACAATCCATTTCACGGATAACAGAAATATCTGAAGCGCTTTTGGTAAAACGACACCATATTTCAAAACAGGACAAAAAGTGTATTTTGCCAACAAAAATTATTGAACTAATATAAATTCTTTATATGTCAGATATTTGATAAAAAACAGTGCAGACAATTTTTTTGGCGCATGGGACAAATTCTCTTACTTTAAATTTCTCTCCATTTTGTCTTCCATTAATGTAGAATTTTCAAACAATTTTGTTCATTATATCTGGAAATGATGTTCCGTCAACACTGCAGACGAGATAAGTGCAATTTCCCACGTTTTAACGGAACACACAAGTTTCGTCACAAACAGCTGCATGCAAATGTAACATTGGATTTTTTACTGATCATTACTAGTAATAACGACTCTATTTAATCGCCCTTTGTTTATTTCTAAAATATGAATGCATCATGGCATTCAGCAATCTTGGACGTTCATTTTGATATATAACACTAGTACTGTTCTAAATCTGTACATGCTTTGAAAGGCAAAATGAACGGTCATGTGAGCATATTTCAAAGGGGGCACGAGCTTTTGACGTTACGTCACTGTGTCAGTATAGTCGGACATACAGAAGAGCATCGATGACTCGAGCTTGCCTTAAAGTCGAATTTATACAGTAGAACCTCTCTATTACGACCACTAAAAGAAGACTCATTATCTGTATTAAAAGACAGGTGGCAGCTTAAAGCAATGTGAACGTGAAACAGAAAGCTCCTGTAGGAGCTTTCTGTTTCACTTTCACATTGCTTTAAGCCGTCACCTGTCTTAAGCGACTAATATTTGACAAAATATAGTGGTCGTAATAGAGAGGTTCTACTGTATATGAATTTTCCACAAATTAATTTCAGCAACGATAAATCGCTAAATTATGTCGAACTTATCGATATTTCAAAGTAAAAACTTTTTCTCATTTTTTTTAAAAAAATTTTGAAATAAACAAATTCGAAATACCATATGCAGGTAAGACTGCATTCATAGCGTATTAACTTAAACTTCCGAAAGTTAGTGTATCTGCAGTTTCCTCATATCAGATGTGTTAAACAGAAAGTTTTCAAAATCTGGACTGAAATTGTTTGCAACAGTTATAAAAAAAGGATAAAATTATTAGCCCGCTATGTTGCAGGAGGTTAACTATTTTAACACCATAGATCTATTTAAGATATACTCATTACATTTGCAAATAGTGTGGACCCTGATAAGAGGCTTTCTATAGGTGCCCTCTCATCTGGATCTACACTACTTACTAATTTAGAACAGTATTTATTAAGCTACCCAGAATTCCAAGTAGACTGGTTCATTTTTGGAAACTAAATTGACTAACATGGGAACCTAATAACCCACAATAGTTACTTAGTGTTGAAGGAGTTTAGCATTTTCGTTTGCAAACGTTGATTAATACTCTAAATTATATAACCAGTGTTACAAACAGTGTGGACCCTGCTAAACTGGATCGGTAATCCATTTATGCTTAGGCCTTGTCCAAATATAACACATACCTTCTCGTAGCATGGTGACGAGTATAAGTTGTTTTAACATCGTTAGGTAGACGTACTATCGAAAGTAAAATACCAAATAAGAAAAAACGTAGTTCAGAATTTACATAATCTATCACACCTGATCCCACAGATTTGTTAGGTGACAATATTAAAACCCAAGATCGATTTCAGATTTATCATTAGGAGACAATAAAACAATTTATACAGTATTTAAAAAACTACAGTCAAACCACTTAAAAAGTGAACCATTCCGGTCCAATCAGAAGGGTTGATTGAGAGAGTTTTCCGGATTATACATATTAACTCATTCATCCATGACACTGTTAATGAACACTTATTGTAGATTCCAATTTATGGCTATTTAGGGTTGTATTGTAAATGGCGAACCGTACAAACCCTGATCACAGGGCTCCTCTAGAATAACTCTTATCTAGGTCTACACTGTTTGCATAGGACACAAGTACTCATCATGTATGTTAATGACGAGTATACTCGTCGATAAAGTTAAATGCGTTAAGCAGTGATTAAAAAAAATTGAACAGTAAGATGCGTAAGGCATGTGGAAACTTTAAATATACTCATTACATTTGCAAACAGTATATACCCAGATCAGAGGGATCATACAGGGACAAGTGTAGCTAAATTCATTTGTGTACGTAGTATTACTAGAGGGATGGGGTCCCGGGCATGGACCCCCGGGACACTTTTTTTCCTAGAAGGTCTCTTCTGGTATGTTCTGAGGGCGTTTCGCACACTCAAAACAGGTCAGATACATACTTACATACATCTATGTAAACCAGGGCTGCCATAAGATGACATGAAAAATCCTAAGATTTCCAAATTTGCATGTTTCAAGTGTGATTTTACGAATTTTACCTTTACCCCATAGCCTGTTTCTAGTTTTGTTGACATACAACTACTTAAAGCAGGCTTTAAGTAAAGCAGAATGCGCCTTAACCCTTTCCCCCATAGTAGTGACTTTTAGCGTATTTGATTTATTCCTCCGCTAAAGAAAAAATATTTGGGGCCCTACCGCATTACAGAGTTATCCCAATTTTCATCACGAGTTAACTCCCCTGATAAGGAAAAGGTTGTTTCCGGTTTAGTTACGGTGTCGATAACGGTCATAAACGATTCGGAAAAGAATAGATCGAATGCGGTTTATTAGTTTGATACCTATATCTATATGCAGTCAAGCTCCCGTTTATCCCTATGTATTTTAATGTATTAATTTTGTTTAATGTCAAATGCGACGGTTATTTATTTCATCGTTTTTAGCAAACAGAAAGTAGCACTGATCATACTTTTTCTATATAACAAAGAAGCTGACTTTTAACATACTTAACAGACACGGGTTTTCACCTCGGTAAAAGAACGTTAACATGGATTAAAAGTACATCCGGATCAGATGGTTACTATATAGGAACAGTCTCTATAATCAATGACTGTCCTCTCTGGTTCTTAAATGACATTATAGGTCTATAAATGCTGCCTATTACAGGTGAAAAAGGGGATATTTATTAAGACATTACTGGTATTAAACATAAACTTTGTATTATTCAGTTATTAATAATGACATGAATATTCATTAGGCAAAGGGTTAAACTGATCTTTTAAAATATGTTGAATGGTAAACAGCTTCTTCAAAAATGTATATTTTGTTTGTTCATTATATACCATCAGATTTTAGTTGACAGAAATTTCATAGAAATAGTTCAGCCTGTCATGCTCATAGCGCACATGGATTTCACCTCTCAAGGCTTCTGCCCAGGGGCCATAAAGCGCAAAGCATCATCACAACTAACAACAGGAAGTAACCAATTAGCTAGAAATCGAATTGTATACTGACCCCCCACTGGGGTGCAGCTGCTGTCCCATACATGTAAGAGTCATCTCTGCTATGACAAGCCATAAAACGGAAGCTTAAGTCTTGGGTACACAGGCTGGAATCAAAACACACCAAACTATTATTTTTTTTATATATAGGATCCACATTGTTATTCATGTGGGGAATAAATTTTAATCTCCTATACCATGCACTCCTTCATGTGCAAAAGCTTAACCCATTACCCCCATCATTATGCCTTTTACTCCTTTAATGAATTCCACCTTCATAAGCAACTAAATCCTCTTCATGCACTAAGCAATCATAATTATGAAACATAGGTGATATTTTATGTCGTAGTGGGTGGTGCCTTAAAGCAGGATTAAAGTAAAGCAGGGTGCACCTTAAGGCGCATTATGTTTTACTTTCAATAATAATAACCTGCTTTAAGAGGTGACCTATATTCAATACTTAACACAGGCTGTGGAGTAATTGGTTTAGGTAATGGGTAAACCCATTACCCAATCGCCTGTTCCTACCTGGAAAGACAGGTGTCCATTAAAGGTAGATTGAAAAGTACATGCTACTTTACTTTCAGCTTGCTTTAAGCTACCATCTGCTAGGATATTCAATGTTTTTAATGTTGCACATTCATGCTAATAAAAACTTTGAATTAGAACTCTTTCCTTCAATGGAGGCATAAACCAAAGGCGTATTTAAAGGGTTAATAGGAAATACATACCGTTTTAACAACATAAATACCCCTCTCTTATCATTAAATGTGTACTCTATTGAAAACTCAATGTTGAAAGTAAAGCATGTAATCCATCGTTTTAGTAGATTAAAACTTTATTTCTGTTGATCTTTTACCAGTTCACTAATTATAATATGCTTAAAACACTATCATTTATAAAAAAAAAGATGCAGCATATATATTAACAGGCTGATCAGGGGTAGAACTGTTTCACACTCATATATGTTTTAAGTCAAAATTGATATCATGTTCTAAACTTTTATCAAGAAAGTAGGCAGTATTTTTTTTTTAAATATTAACCCTTATCATTGATCATTCCTACGGTATTTTTCCTTATTTAATCAGCTAAAGTAATAAATTAATGATAGGTATTCATAGCGGGTAGGGTTTATGGTTGATTAACAGCAACCAGAATGTGTGCTATGACACATCCATGTAACGGGGTTTAACCCTTTACCCAATAGATGGTATAGGTTTGAAGATAGGTGACCCCTTAAGGCAGGTTAAGGCACATTCTGCTTTAAGCTATCATCTGCTGGGAGGTATAACATATTTATTGAGGTGCAGATTGATGACTTATTTTAATAAACATATGAATAAATGATATGCATAGAACGGTATATCTATGGAAGTTTTTGTAAGTTTTATTGTAGGTAAAGTAAATGCATGTCTTAATTCTATTTTTGAACAATATGAGAGATTGCGCTTTCAATAATGTATAGCCAGGTTCTACTGTATATAATATAAGCTCTACACTAACAAGCAGACGATCTCCTCAAATTCGTGTTTGAGGATAAAGGATTTTCGATATTATTTGTACTTCACTATTGAACCGGAAACAACCGCTCATTCAGGGGCGCTACTCTTATCACACTTTCCATGCGGGGAAACTCTGTATATCGGTAGGGCCCCATTTATACCATCATGAACACTTACCATCTAAATATTTTTCTATATTATAGCAGTTGGTAGTTTAAGCAGGCTGAAAGTAAAGCAGAATGCGCCTTAAGGCGCATTTCTGCTTTACTTTCAACCAGCTTTAAGAGATCACTTGTCTTCAAAGGTATAAACAGGTTATTGGGTAAAGGGTTAAGGCGTATTCTGCTTTACTTTCAGCCTGCTTTTAGCTACTATAAACTGGGGAAAAAAATCCGAAGATTTAGGAAAAGTCCGGAGAAATAGCAGCCCTGGTAAAGATCTAGGTATTCTTTACTTATATTGGCAAAATTATGAGGGCGTGGGCCCCAACTGTTACTACGAGCCTTCAAGGGAACCTTATAACCCACACTAGTTACTTAGTGTTGAAAGTTAATGCAGGGCAAAAGTAGTACAGTAAGCTCATGCAAAAGAAATTTGTTAATATATATCTGCTATATATATGCAAAGGTCGTTTCTGCCATTATATTACACTACATTTCAACAGGAAATAATAACGTATTGTTACTGTACATGAGAAAGGTTCCAATGCAACTTTCTTTCTGTTTAGTTATTGAAGGAAATGTTTTTTCTTTCCCTTTTAAACGATTTTATTTAAATATATACATTAAACAGTTAAGAGCCTGGTCAGACGCCTAGTGACCCTGATTTACTCCACCTCTGACAAGGCTTTGAAAAAGGACAAACTCTTTGCAATTGACACCATTTACGTCTTGAAATATCTGGAAGCTCATTGCAGACACCAATTATAAACATGTAGATTCTGTCAATGACACCAAAATGTGCAAATATTTTGAATTCTGATCAGACGCCGCGAAACGCGGCATCTGATAAGGATCCAAACTGTTTGACACTCGTTCCGAAATTCCGTCAGTAATACTGCTTTAAATTTAGCTTTAAACAATATTGCAAACATCAATATTGAAGTAGACGACATTATGGCGGTGAAGGGGTAAAAACATCATGATAAATTTAGCAATTAAAGAGTTAGGGTTCAATTTACGGTTTTCAGATCTAAACCTTTTCACCATAGAAGCGCCTGTAAGCACTTACACATTTTCCACATGAAAGTGCCATTACATGATTCTATCATGTTCTGATAAACATTCGGTAATAATTTTTCATGAAGTCCTTTACATTGCTACTTAAAGAAGGGCGAAAAAAGAAAAACCACCCTACAGGAGCTTTGTGTTTTATATTCAGTCTGCTTTTAAATCTAATGTCTTAAACATTTCAACAAAATTAATAACGGGGAAACGAGTAAAGGAGATTTAAAGGTTAGTTTGCGAGGGTTCTTACCATTTCCACTCCTGTCCTTCGTTAAACACCATGGTACCCAACATCTCCACCAGCATACCGAATACTGCCAGGGTAAGGAGCCAGTAGGCATTGGTCTGTGTCATTGTGGTGGCCAGCCAGATCACCAACAGACTGTGCACCACTAGCACCATCCTTACACTCACAGCCTTAGGAATGTCAAACGCCATCCTCGTAGTTTAGGTTTCAATGTGTTATAGCTCTATGTTGCACCTGTACTAAGGTTTGCCTTTTTTCTAATAACTTGTGTCTATGTCTTCATGGGTTCAACCGTTTAAGTAAGTAATTTAAACGATATCCTCAAAATTTTCGTCTAGAATTTGTAATATCTTTATTTCACTTAAAGTATGTCCCTTTGCTATCGGTTTTTTTATCAAGATTTTATATTTTGTACCGTATACAAAATTATGAGCAAGTATTGCAACTATTTTATCACATGTTAAGCCGATGGAAAATGCCAACCTCTCCGCATGTATCACAGAAAAAAAGTGTCCCGCCCTTGTTCGTTCACTCGCGCACACAACTGGTGTTTATATATAAATATATCCTTGTTATAGCTGTTTATGTCATAATTTGGAGTATAATATACTCATTTATGACTTCGTACTGAGGTTATTTTCCTTCAACTCGTCGTCTCCAGATCAGCGATCATAGTGTAGGGTACCATGTTCCGCGGGTACAAACAGATTGTCAGTACTGACGTCACGTGAGAGACATTCCCCATTGCCCGTGTTATAACCTTATCTGGAGCTTCGAGTATAAACAGGTTAACAGGTTCATACAAACGCGATTTTTCCTTCGGTTATAGTATAACCTTTCCTCCACAGAAGCGCCTAAAGCGAATTCTCCTACTCATCCACATAAGCACAGCAAATGGACATTCTTGTTGCTGTTGTATACAGATGACAACTTATTCTAAACACCTTGCATAAAGTCCGACTTGTCTTTAACAAAATTTAACTCCATTCTCGGCCATGACATTATCTGCTTTACGCAATTGTCGCATATCTATTTCTGATATTTAACATTTACATTCATTTTGACTTAAGAAAAAATGAACTGAGTGTCAAACATTTTGTATTCTTATTAGACGTGGCGTTATACGGCGTCTGATCAGGATTCAAACTGTTTGCAAATAACAATCATAATCGTTGTAAGGCAGTTCATAGAAGGGATGATATAGGTAATAAATTCCATCCAAATATATACATCACATTCACCGTTATCCTTATAGATAACCCTTTCACAATATTACCTATTCCATATAAAATGAATCTCATATGTCTGTCTTGTTCTGCTTTGCATTCGGTCTACTTAAATAAGTACCTAACCGTCTTTAAGTGTTGAAATCAGATGTAATTGTCAGTTTTAACGCGTTCATCGTCATGCTATCGCCTGGCTTATTACTTTGATACCCTACTATACTATTGTTTCACCTGCCATAGTACACTCGACCCCGGCTTCATGTTGCTTTTCGAAAAAAGACAATATACCATTGTAAAGAAGACGTAAAGTTGAATAAAGCATTTCTATATATTGGATATGTTATAGAATTTCAATTAAATTGAGCTGCTGGTTCATGCCATTTTCAACACTATACTGTCGGAATACAAATAAAAATATTTACATTCAACCTGTAAAGTCCTTATGTAATCCTATTATAAAATATGCAGTCATCTGCCGATGAACCTACACTTCGAATCTGGATTTAACCAGTTCGGATTTCCCCCGTGCTATCCGTGGACTTCTTCAAATAGACTACATCGGGCACTTAACACTAAGCTCCCATTGGTCGACGGTAATATGACACTAGCGGAGTGATACAGACCCATAGATCGTTGCCATCGCGTTGCTATGTGTGTAAATGGGTTCAGAAAACAACCGCGACCTGTAATTTTAGAATGTGCTTTGGCAATAGATATTCAAGTTGCACTGTTATTTGTTTGCCTTGTAAGTCATTTCCATTCACAGAGAGAAAGTTTACTGGAAAAAATCCTGAATTGTTAATACAGTTACAGTACATGTAGTTAGAAACTGGAATGGCTATTACATCGACATTACATCTATCAAACCTCTTTGACCGGTATATGATAAATTCTTATACAGAAAAACAAATCTGGCCAATAAACACATTAAATTGACAAGACAGAAAATATAAATATAAATATAAGGAATAAACAACATCTCTTTGCCGCTCATGACGGTATGACTACATTAGCTTCGGGGGGTAAATTTATCGAAAACGTCCTTCGGGCGTTTACGGAATTTACCCCCTGCGAAGCTAATGTAGTCATACCGTCATGAACGTCAAAAATATGTTGTTTATTCCTATAATATTCCTCAGTTGAATATATTTTTAAATTCCATTTGGGCGACTCGCTCATGATTGGTTCATGACTTGTTTATTTCTGCCATGCCCAGGTACAAAACTGAACAATATGCGATATATTTTTCATTTTCTCGCTGAAATAGAGCCCTTTCATTGGCTGGCAATCTAGGGCAAACGGTTATTACTTTTGTTTTACATAAAGCATGTTTTAAGAAAATGTCATCTATTCCTGTTCTATCTAGATCTACCATGTAACCCGCGTTTTAGTTAAGCCATTACATCAGTGTGTTGACGCTCATAATAAATGCCTTACTTTGTCGGTTAATTGTATTCATAATCAATGTCCCATTTTTAAGTGCAGTATACCCTTATATACAGCCAACTTTATAGTAACCCCATTCATTGCCTTACCCCTAGTACAACGATTTTAATTTAGACACAGGTGTCCGCTTTAAGTTATGCAGGACAAGTGCAATGTAGAAAGCTCCTATAGGAGCTCTATGTATAAGTTTTGTCTTTATCAAATATATGTTAATGCCTATAGTTCACAAAATACTTTTTTAGTAGATAATATCAAACAGTATATACCCTGTTGAGTCACCGCAAATTGTAACATATGGGACCTGCGTTCGATTTAGGAATCCGTAAGTCCTTCGCTTGAGACTATTTACCAGGGACCCGTTTCATAAAACTTCTTACGACAAATGTTGTCGTAAGTCAAATCTTTGAAATATATTTGATTTCTGATTTCTATATCTTATCCTGTCTTGTCACAAGACAGGATTAGATGGAGAAATAAATAATAATTAAGACTTTTATAATCTGACTTACGACAACATTTGTCGTACGAAGTTTTATGAAACGCGCCCCAGGTCCCTGTTTATTGGCCTGTCATCCCGATATGAACATGTTTTAAACCCATTCATTTTATGACGTCATCAACTTTAAACAATTGTTGTCTGCTTTTATTTCTCAAATTGAAAGTTTAGGTATTTTTACTTAATGAGTGATAAACAGTTTGGATTCTGATCAGACGTCGCGCAACGCGGTCTCTGATTAGAATCCCAACTGTTTGCTAATAACTAATGTACTCAGGGTGAGGCAATGAAGGGGTTTAGGGACGTAAAACCATAAACCCGCACACCCTTTATCAGAGCATCTATGCTTCTACAATCAAGGTCGTTTAACACGTGGTTGACTGTATTGTAATTTCTCAGTACTTACGCTCGAAACAGTGTACTAATTATTGCTTTCATTTTCAGTGAGATAATGCTCCCATTACATGGTATAATTAGTGAGCCATAAGTCAAGCGTGGGAATAAACGCTTCTGTACATATACTCCAGCGCGGATTCAGGTTCCCAGTGGGAGTCCTCGTTGAGTCAAAACTTGTTTTGTCATGTGTACATGTAGTCAGGTTTTATTGATACGAGGGATGTTTCATAATTAATGCAACTTGATCAATTACTTCGGTATCATGAGTGCAACATGCATGTGTGATATATCATCAGAAAGGACAATAATTATCTCACCTTTACAATGGTATAATGCACAGTAAGATCATGTTACTAGAAAAGTCACCACACACACCTTGAGAAATGACCCCAAGTCAAGGGCACTGGGCAGTTTTTGAGAATGTTTATACTATAATTACTATAGCGGTTTTATTATTTGAAATAATTTTATGAAACTTTCGGTCATGTAAAATCAGACAATTATGCACATGCTACGCTGTTTGAAATTACATTATTTTATAAAAATGACACAAATATAGCTAATATTTAACTCGCACTGAAAATATCATAAAAAATACACTACTGTTATGTTCAAAAGTATTTGTTGAAAGCAAACACACATTTTGTTATATCAAACCAGGCTATATTTGAAGCAATTGAAGTCGATGCTCATGTTTTAAAATCAAAGTATAGATATACGGATTCAGAAAAATTTCATAGCGTTCGAAAACTCATGTCAACTTTTTGCATTAGCTAAATGAGAAATTTTATTTTTCAAAAAATTAAATTTAAAACAGCCGTCCCTTATAATTGTAATGAAATCTTATTCACATTAAAGTACACACACATAAACTGATATATTTCAAAAACAAAGTTTAAATATTGAAGTTTTCAAACATTCAATAAATGAATATAAAATCTCTGAAACGTGCTATGTTCTAGTGCCCTTGAGAAGGGGTCATTCGGGTTAACATTGTGATTTATCTAGTAATGTGATCTAATCGTGCATTATACCATCGTGTAGGTGAGATATTGCCCTTTCCAACGATATATCACACATACATATTACATTTATTATATTGAAGTTATTGATGAAGTTGCATTAATTGGGAAACACCCCTCGTATGTCAGTTAAGAAATAATCTTCGCTCCATGGTATGCTATGGCCTCATACACCACGTTTTGGAGTTTAACCTCGAGGGCCGAAGGTCCGGGTGGTTAATTTGCAGCGCGTCAGAACGACAAATCGTGGTACATGTATATGAGGTCATAGAATACCATGGAAGAAGATTACTTCCATTCTGACATTACAAATAAAGATCTAACCGGGTCTACACTGTTCGGTTTTCAGTATTAAAGGGGAACAATCGCCTCTGGCTATTTTTATTAGGTACCTATAGAAGGAACGCATTACTCCCCTTCTATGACTGTTTCCATTACATCATATCTAAAAGTTTTGAATATTTATTCTTAACCCCCGATTTAAACAAATTTAACATTTAAATACATTGAATAAAGTATGTATCACTTAAATATGTCAAGTACTTTACAAACTATCGGCAAAACGTTTTAAAATTTGCGTATCTTTATTTCAATCTAGCGTTCCTGAAATAGAATTTACAGTAGGGTGGACACAGGAACAGCTGTTGTAACCGGACTATTTTCACACTGTTGTATATCATTTTCACATCGTGATATATCTTACTAGATAATATATCACGGTAAATGTGTTCTTTGTTTATAGAGACAAATTCACGTGTCATGTTAGAATCGTGAATAACGCACGAGCAAGAGGACAAATTATCTTTAGTCTTCGTCGGTTGGAACTAGTGTCTACTATATAGCTCAACCTATTAGTAATGATTTTAATGGCTGTCAATAAAATCCATATACAGCATTTGAATGAGCTATCAAGCTACACAGTGTATCCTATCAACTGTTTTCACTACAATATCTACATGGCTACAATGGTAGCAATGGATATTTGTTTACTTTCAGCGCGTTCAGTCTCGTCACGTGACACATTGCAGCGGCTTATATCTATATATTAAGTAATTGTCACTTTAGGTTTGTTAACTTTTTTTAACCGTCCGTTTTAGTGATTTAGGTCCGTTTTAAACATTTCTAATATCGTTATAACCCATAATAATGTCCAACAGTATTTTTAATCTTGGTTATATTTGATATATGTTTAAATTTTCTGATTGCAAAAAAAGACTTTATCCCTTTCACTCTAAAGGACGCCAAAGTGCGCGTTTGCAAACAGTTTGGCGCGTAACGCGGCGTCTGATCAGGACCCAAACTGTTTGACACTCGTTTCAAAATTTCGTCATTCATATTGTCTTTTATCTAACTTTGAAACAATATTGCAGACAACAATATTGAAGCAGACGACAATATGGCGGCGAAGAGGTAAAAAACTCACGATTAATTTGGCAGTGAAAGAATTAAGATGAACCCTCATCTAACTCACACAAACTTAGAGCAGAGATTGGTTGTCGATTGAAAGGCTTGCATTAACTAGTTATTACCCTGATCATACCAGATACACCCGTACTTCACTATTAAGTGAGCTCTGAAAAAACATGTCAACTTGGAACTCAAAACAGAGGTTGGAAGCCGGCTGAAAGGCTCACTACTACAAGTCAGACGTCGGACAACCCCACAGTACCTTACAGTTCATTTTAAACTGAGTCCTTATATGAAACATGTAACCTCAAAACAGAGACTGGGTCCAAGGTTGTAAAGCTTTTCAGTTGCGTCTAAAGTCATTCGCAAGCATTTGATTGGTCAGATTTGAGCCTAGGCTCAAATCTGACCAATCAAATGCTTGAGAACACACTCAGATTCAGCTCAAACGCTTTATAACTTTGGACCCTGGTGTCCGTCTGAAAGACTCACTGTTGCTCAACCCATATTTTAAGATTCTGTTTTATTTATTTCTATCTATGTAATGCAGAAAAACAAAAATATTGAGAGTTCCGTCCCGAAAGGAATTTTCTGCATTGCGGTCGCACTGATTTAAACTGTCACATGAATTAAAAAGTTAAAAAGGAGGAATATTTCCCACTTTAGGTTTGGGTTTTCTCACTGAAAACTTTTCACAAAACAATTAGCGTACTTCAATTTTTTAACAGGTATACTTGAATTGTTGCTTCCAAGGTAATTCATTGTCTTATATGTTGAAAAAAAAACCCACCAACCATGTTAATAAATGAAAGTTGAACCAGATATTTTGTTTGAATTGTATATACTGGTGAAAAAATAACAACAATAAAGAGAACTCTTTTTCACATAATTATGTTATATATGTAGATATATGCATCATCAAATATAACCATATCTGCTACCTTTACCTCTATAACAAATGAACAACTTCAACAACTTATATATTTAAGCATTCGATCGCTGAATTTCAATTGTTAATTCTTGGTAAAATAGAATTTTAGACATTACAATTTTCAATGGCATGGACCTTATTAAATGAAAAGTGTTGGTTTGTGGTAAACATATCAATACCGTTGTTAATCGGTGTGAATTATTTCGTCGATTCATCAGAGAAAAATGTCGACTTATTCCAGAACTCTCTTCCTATAACGGTCCCCCCAACAACGATTCCCTCCTTACAACAACGATTGCCGCTCTCCCACTAAACTAGACAATTATGTCCAACTTTTTCGCGGCTGCAATGACGTCTGATTAAAATTGTCGTCTGCTGTTTTTCTCAAAGTTGCATAATGGACATTTTGACAGAAAAGAACCGAGTGACCAACAGCTTGAATCCAGATCAGACGCCGCGTTACGCGGCGTCTGATCTGGATTCAAGCTGTGTGCAAATGTAAGCCTATTTCCCTCTCTATAATGACTCCCTCCGAACAACGCACACACTGTTTGTCTCCCAATGTGTGTCGTTGTAGAAAAAGGAGCGCTGTATTGATTAATCGGGTCATGGGTTGTTTCCCGCAATATAAGAGTAAACTCTGTGTACCTGTTTAACCCCAATACTGTCCTACCCCGAGAACAATGGTGAATTTTCAAACAGTTTGGATTCTAATTAGACACAGCGTAACGCGGCGACTGATCAAGATCGAAACTGTTTGGCACTCAATGTTATAAATATTTCATAAGTAAAAATACATAAAATTTAAATTTGAGAAATAAAAACAAACGACAATTGTTCAAAGCTGATGGCGTCATGTCAGTTAAGGTGTAAGACGGATTTATGCTGTTGTGCATAAAGTATGTCACGGGTCAGACGGACCGTCACTCAGCAGTACTGCTATGTGCCGCTAACAATAAATAATTTATTTGATGTGCATATTTACCATGAATAACCGGTTTATGCCTGTACTTATCAGGAGATAAGCAGGAGTAAACTGAACAAATTCAACAATTTCTTTCTTATTTCAGTACCAAACCCTATGGTGTTACCGTCTATTCGAGATGATTCTAATGAAAAGTGACACCATAGTGTTTAAAACAGAAATAAAGATTTTAGTTTTCGAAAAATAGCCACGCCCTCGGGCTTATCATTTTAACTTAGGAAAACCTTTAAAAAATCTTCTTATCTGAAACCGCAAGGCCAAAGATCATTTATATTTGACATGTAGCTTTGCCGAATTGACCTCTACCAAGATTGTTCAAATTATGACCCACAGGTTAAAATTGACCTCGCCTCGGGGCTTATCAGTTTTACATAGCCTTATATAGAAAGGCCAAATTCTTAATATTTGACATAAAATAGCTTTGCATAGTGGTCCTCTAACAATATTCTTCAAATTATAACACCCGGACAAAAAATGGCCTCGCCCTCGGGCTTATCAGTTTTTCATAGGAAAACCTTTAAAACTCTTCTTCCATGAAGCCGTAATGCCCAGATCATTATATTTGACATGTATCTTTGCATTATGGTCCTCTACCAAGATTGTTCAAATTATTAACCCGGGTCAAAATAAGCCCCGCCCCGGGGCATATCAGTTTAGCATAGACTTATATAGGAAAACCTTTAAACATCTTCTCTGATACTGTAAGGTCCAGATCTTTAATATTTGACATAAAACTTTGCTTTGTGGTCCTCTACTAAGATTGTTAAAATTATTACTCTCGGGCCTATTAGGTTTTGATAGGATCACCTTTAAAAACCTACTCCTCTGAAACCGTAAAGCCCAAGTCAATAATATTTGACCTGGAGTTTTGCCTTATAATTTAGTCCCAAGATTGTTCAAATTATGACTTTCGGGTCAAAAATGGCCCCACCCGGGGATTATGTATCGGCGAATTTTACATAGACTTATATAGGAAAATATATAGGAAAACCTTTAAAAATCTTCTTCTCTGAAACTGTAAGACTCAGATCTTTATCATTTGACAGGTCGCTTTGCCTTGTGGACCTCTACAAAGATTGTTCAAACTATGACCCTCGGGCCAAAAATGGCCCTGCAATCGGGCTTATCAGTTTTTCCATAGGAAAACTTTTAAAAACCTTCTTCTCTGAACCTTAAAGCCCAAATCATTAATATTTTGATATGTAGCTTTGCCTAATTATTTGCTATACCAAGATAGTTCCAATAAAGACTGCTGGGTCAAAATGGCCCCACCCAGGGGTTTATCTGGTTTATATAGACTATATAGGAAAACCTTTAAAAATATGATTCTCTTAAACTGCAAGGCCAAGACATTTAATATTTACGAATAAATTTTGCGTTGTGATCTTCTACAAAGAATTTTCAAATTGTAAGCCCGGGCCAAATTTTGCCTCGCCCCGGGGATTGTCAGTTTTTGGTAGAAAAACCTTTAAAATCTTTTCTTAAACCGTAAGGCCCAGACCATTAATATATGACATGTAGCTTCACACTGTGGTCCTCGACCGTGATTGTTTGAATGTTGACACCGCGGTCATATCTATATCAAAATGTTGTCTTGATCAGTCAGCTTCTATGGTACAATGTCCTCAGGTGAGCGAAATGTTGGCCTCTGGTCCTCTTGTTTGAATATATAAGGCGATCGTTTATACAATTTATGACAGGGTATAGAAGGCCGAATCACAGTTGAACGTGTGTTAAGGTAGCGTGTGAGTTTTAGTACTGCAAGCAGAGTTTTCTAAAAAAAAATCATGATTTATATTTTATTCGCCCATTTTATAGCTGAGTGATTAAAGTGGTACACTTCCCACCATAATATGTCACTTTTTAAAAACATATTTTATTTTTTTACGATTTTATAAGACCAATTAAAAAAACTTTAAAACAGCGATTTCAAAGCCGTCTTAATTATCATCGTATTCATAAGGGCCAAAAATAAATAAATCTCATCAACATATCTAGGGATCCGTGTCTCAGATTCTTAGAATACCCCTTCGAACTATTATTAAGTAACATCAAAGTTTTTTACCGTTTAACGTCGACTTCTATTACGTAACGCAAATGCTGTGAACAGTTGAAGCAACATATCAAAATTCTGAGACACTGAACTCTCGAGAAGTACCGCTTATTTGTAAATAAGGGTTGCGGAAAACGTCAATTAACTGATAAGCGTGTCATTTAGACTGTCTGGCACTGTGCGAATACCCCTGGTGTTCAACTTTTGTCCTTTTTTCAACCAATAAGAAGACACATATTTCGTAAGCGATTTTGTTTAGCTCCAGCCCTAATAAAATACCTATCACATATCAATCATGATTTTTAACATTGGGAAACCTATAAATCACGCAACAGCAATTGAGAACGCCTCTATCTGGTCACGTAGCTGGACCGGCTTGACCACGGGTAGCTAAATGAGGTGTGATTTATTGATCAAATCGCCGTGTAATGCGTGTCGTTTGGTGTTGAAGATTTTGTTAATTTGCAGAACAGAATGTCATCTATTAGAATCAGCAAAAAAATTAAAAACACAAATTTTGCAGTTTTATAGGTATAAAGACACCTTAAGCGGTCACTTGTTCTTGAAGCATGAATTTTCAGACAGGTGACTACGACATACATGGCAAAAAGAAAACAAAACACTATATACAGTGATCCCTCCCTACAACAGTCCTTCAAATAATGCTTCCCTCCTTACAACAACGATTGGCGCTGTACCAAAGCAAGACAATTATGTCTAAAGTTTTCAATACTGCCATTTCGTCAGCTTAAATTTGTCGTCTACTGTTTTTCTTCAAAGTTACATATAAGTGGACATTGTAAGAACTAAAATGACGAGTGACAAACAACTTGAACCCAGATCAGACGCAATGTAACGCAGCGTTTGCTCTGGATTCAAGCTGTTTGCAAATTTAAGCCAAGTCTTAATGTTCCCTCCCTATAAAAACTCCCTTCGAACAACACAAACCGTATGTGTCTCCCAGCGGGTGCTGTTGTAGAGAGGGGACACTGTTGCAGCTTTTTGTTTTACTTTGTCATGTTCAACCTCTACTCATTGCTGGACATTTCTCTTCTTTTGGGTGGTTACTTGACAAACCTTTGAACGTAAACCATAGGTCAGGGTCGATGCTTATAAGACGTTTGAGTTGAGTCTTAAATTATTCTCAAGCGTTTGATTGGTCAGATTTGACCAATTAAATGCTTGAAAACGAACTCAGACTCAACTCAAACGCTTAATAAGCGCTGGGCTAGATCGGAAATTGTCTACATCAGTAATGTACAAAAGTCTACGAAATGCGGATATATGATTTTACTGACCGAATAGAATAAAAGACGGATTTGGTTCCGATCTGACGCTAATTCATTCGGCTTTTGATCTTAATCAAACATGTTTGATTATTTCTGCATATAAAGTAGCGCTAGACAATATTAGAATTATGTGTATTGACTTATTCTAATGTTATTACATGTTTAGACATATTCTTCCTCTTTATTTACAGACACACTGGCTGTTCTTACCTGTTACACATCTTTCATTGACTCTATTGTAGCTGTAGCCATGCTTACACTGACATTTGTTAGAGACACACTGGCTGTTCTTACCTGTTGCACATCTTTCATTGACTCTATTGTAGCTGTAGCGCGGCTGACACTGACATTTGTTAGAGACACACTGGCTGTTCTTACCTGTTACACATCTTTCATTGAGTCTATTGTAGCTGTAGCCAGGCTTACATTGGTATTTATTATGGACACACTGGCTGTTCTTACCTGTTACACATCTTTCATTGAGTCTATTGTAGATGTAGCCCGGCTAACACTGACATTTGTTTGAGACACACTGGCTGTTATTTACTGTAACACATCTTTCATTGAGTCTATTGTAGCTGTAGCCCGGCTTACACTGACACATGTTAGAGACACACTGACTGTTCTTACCTGTTACACATCTTTCATTGACTCTATTGTAGCTGTAGCCAGGCTTACACTGACATTTGCTTGAGACACACTGGCTGTTATTTACTGTAACACATCTTTCATTGAGTCTATTGTAGCTGTAGCCCGGCTTACACTGACACATGTTAGAGACACACTGACTGTTCTTACCTGTTACACATCTTTCATTGACTCTATTGTAGCTATAGCCATGCTGACACTGACATTTGTTAGAGACACACTGGCTGTTCTTACCCGTTACACAGCTTTCATTGACTCTATTGTAGCTGTAGCCAGGCTTACACTGACATTTTCTTGAGACACACTGGCTGTTCTTACCTGTTACACATCTTTCATTGACTCTATTGTAGCTGTAGCCATGCTTACACTGACATTTGTTAGAGACACACTGGCTGTTCTTACCTGTTGCACATCTTTCATTGACTCTATTGTAGCTGTAGCGCGGCTGACACTGACATTTGTTAGAGACACACTGGCTGTTCTTACCTGTTACACATCTTTTATTGAGTCTATTGTAGCTGTAGCCAGGCTTACATTGGTATTTATTATGGACACACTGGCTGTTCTTACCTGTTACACATCTTTCATTGAGTCTATTGTAGATGTAGCCCGGCTAACACTGACATTTGTTTGAGACACACTGGCTGTTATTTACTGTAACACATCTTTCATTGAGTCTATTGTAGCTGTAGCCCGGCTTACACTGACACATGTTAGAGACACACTGACTGTTCTTACCTGTTACACATCTTTCATTGACTCTATTGTAGCTGTAGCCAGGCTTACACTGACATTTGCTTGAGACACACTGGTTGTTCTTACCTGTTACACATCTTTCATTGACTCTATTGTAGCTGTAGCCATGTTTACACTGACATTTGTTAGAGACACACTGACTGTTCTTACCTGTTGCACATCTTTCATTGACTCTATTGTAGCTGTAGCCAGGCTTACACTGACATTTGTTAGAGACACACTGGCTGTTCTTACCTGTTACACATCTTTCATTGACTCTATTGTAGCTGTAGCCAGGCTTAAATTGACATTTGTTAGAGACACACTGGCTGTTCTTACCTGTTACACATCTTTCATTGACTCTATTGTAGCTGTAGCCAGGCTTACACTGACATTTGTTAGAGACACACTGGCTGTTCTTACCTGTTACACATCTTTCATTGACTCTATTGTAGCTGTAGCCAGGCTTACACTGACATTTGTTAGAGACACACTAACTGTTCTTACCTGTTACACATCTTTCATTGACTCTATTGTAGCTGTAGCCCGGCTTACACTGACATTTGTTAGAGACACACTGGCTGTTCTTACCTGTTACACATCTTTCATTGAGTCTACTGTAGCTGTAGCCAGGCTTACATTGGCATTTATTATGGACACACTGGCTGTTCTTACCTGTTACACATCTTTCATTGAGTCTATTGTAGCTGTAGCCCGGCTAACACTGACATTTGTTTGAGACACACTGGCTGTTATTTACTGTAACACATCTTTCATTGAGTCTATTGTAGCTGTAGCCCGGCTTACACTGACACATGTTAGAGACACACTGACTGTTCTTACCTGTTACACATCTTTCATTGACTCTATTGTAGCTATAGCCATGCTGACACTGACATTTGTTAGAGACACACTGGCTGTTCTTACCCGTTACACAGCTTTCATTGACTCTATTGTAGCTGTAGCCAGGCTTACACTGACATTTGTTTGAGACACACTGGCTGTTCTTACCTGTTACACATCTTTCATTGACTCTATTGTAGCTGTAGCCAGGCTTACACTGACATTTGTTAGAAACACACCGACTGTTTCTACCTGTTACACATCTTTAATTGACTCTATTGTAGGCGTAGCCAGGCTTACACTGACATTTTCTTGAGACACACTGGCTGTTCTTACCTGTTACACATCTTTCATTGACTCTATTGTAGCCGTAGCCAGGCTTACACTGACATTTGTTAGAGACACACTGGCTGTTCTTACCTGTTACACATTTTTCATTGTCTCTATTGTAGCTGTAGCCATGCTTACACTTACATTTGTTTGAGAAACACTGACTGTTCTTATCTGTTACACATCTTCTATTGACTCTATTGTACCTGTAGCCATGCTTACACTGACATTTGTTAGAGACACACTGACTGTTCTTACCTGTTACACATCTTCTATTGACTCTATTGTAGCTGTAGCCAGGCTTACATTGACATTTGTTTGAGACACACTGAATGTTCTTACCTATTATACAGCGTTCATTGACTCTATTGTAGCTGTAGCCAGGCTTACACTGACGTTTTTAGAGGCGCACTGATTGTTCTTACCTGTTACACATCTTTCATTGAGTCTATTGTAGATGTAGCCCGGCTTACACTGACATTTGTTAGAGACACACTGACTGTTTTTACCTGTTACACAGCTTTCATTGACTCTATTGTAGCTATAGCCAGGCTTACACTGACATTTGTTAGAGACAAACTTGTTGCTCTTACCTGTTACACAGCTTTCATTGACGCTATTGTAGCTGTAGCCAGGCTTACACTGACATTTGTTTGAGACACACTGACTGTTCTTAACTGTGCACTCGTTGGATACAATGCAGGCATTGTTGACAAATGTACGACTAGAGCTCTGAAATACATGGGACACGGTTAAAGGTAATGTTAAAGTTACATGCGTACAACTATCAGGACTGGGAAACATAAAGTCAGAGTTTCGAATCACAGCTTTCTTTGACTCTGTTGTAGTTATAGCCAGGCTTACACTGAAATTAAAATTTTGTTAGGGACACACTGACTGTTCTTAACCCTGCTTGGTTTGGAAATCAGCGCAGTTATTGTTCACAATTGTACGACAAGTGCTCTGGGGCCCGCTTTACTAAACTACTTACGCATATTTTTTGCGTAAGTCAATATCGTTTAACTCTTATTTTTCGATCATAAACCATGTCGAACAATATTCGTCATCGGACATTTTTTACCTGGCCGCTACATGAAATAAAGAACGGTTTGCAAACAGCAAATAGCCAGATCTGGCTATTTGCTGTTTGTAGCAAGTGATAATAAAAAAAATAATTTTAAATTTTTAAATTTTGACTTACGCAAAAAAATTGCGTAAAAATTGCGTAAGTTGTTTAGTAAAACGGGCCTCTGAAGAACATGAGAAACAGTTAACGTTCATGTTTTCAGGTATGACTTTGTGGGGTAGTTTTCTTTGTTTAGTTTTCCTTTTATTATAAGCCCCTACCGGCAAAACTATATGTTTTGTCCCGGCCCGTCTGTCCGTCCGCCGGTCATTCTGTCTACACGTAATGCCTTTGGTAAAAGTTTTAGTTGAAGTTTTGTATTGGCTCAGCAATAATCTAGTTGTTCTGATTCTGATTGGAACTTCTTAGTATATACGAAGTGGCTTCGTTCGTCATCATAAATGATGACTTCGTTAAGAGGGTGTGTGTTACATCCCAAACATGTGTACTATAAATAGCATAGCCACGCGGCGAATGACATATGCGATACCTAGCTTCTGCGCTAGGGAGTAGACGTTTTGGCTCATAGGTTATGGTATTGGACTGTCACGCCAGCGCCCCGGGTTCAATCCCTGCCCGGGGATTCTCAATATCCAATGTGGATTTTTCTGCTATGCTTCGTTACGGGGGTGTCTCGTAAAAATACTGTAAAATGCGAGTATAACAAGAAACATTTAGTTATTTTGTAAAATTCCAGAGTTTGTAGAAGAATATTATTTCTCTGCAAATTGACAATTGCAATTCAGTCTTGTTCCCATTTTTGTACGAGGAGACCCTTTGACCTGGGTCTACACGATTATCGTTAGATACATTTAATTTGTTTGTTACCTGTATATATAACTGCACCAAATGTACCGAGAAAGCAAATAAATAAAAAAACTACTTTCCTAATTTATCATAATAAACCATTTTCCTCAAAGAAATACTTCATCAAGTCCTTAAAGAAATGTTGTACCGCATATCTTTAAGGTCCTTATAAGGCAGTCAATGTAAAGTGAACTAGAAAGTGTCCTTACTGTGCTTAACCCTGCGTATTTGAACTTCAACTGACAATCTGTAGTCAACGATAAGTAGCGTTCCGAATTCAAGTCGCAAACTTTGCTGGCCTCGTCGTATTTGACTGTAAGACATCTGTAGTCAGTGCTACACCAGTAAGCGCATTCTGTAATGGAACGAACGGTGTCAAGGGTGTTTATAACGTGTCCGTATGTGAAGTTACAGCCACTGACGACATCAAACTCCTCGCCTCAAAATTCTGCCAAGGCCCTCGAGAACGTGATGGACCACATGACAACCGTCAACGGTACCATTTCTGCAAACAATATGAAAGACATGCGCATGTTTAAACAAATCAGTTAATTTCGTATTGTACAATAGTTCATCATGTACCTAGATATACCGTTAAGACGAATGTTCATTAGTACATGTATACCAATTTAATTTGCATTTACTTTGGGTGAAGTTTTTCAACTTCCTTCATTAAAAATGTTCACATAGTACGAAGGGCATTTTTATGTAGTGGTAACTGAACAATAACTTCAATATAATAAGTGCAAAATGCATGTGTGTTATATCATTTTAAAGAGCAATTATTTGCGAAAACGATGGTATAATGCACGATAAGATCACATAAGTCGATAAGTCTCAACATGAACCTAAATGACCCTTTCTTCAGGACAATCAAACAAAGCACTTGTCAGACATTATTTTTAGCCATGATAACGTATTAAAAAATATTAAAAAATGTGTTTGTTGAAACATACCAGTTAATCTCTCTATTTTAATGTAAATAAAATGTCATTACCATTGTAAGGGTTGTCTGTCTTAGATACACTTTTTACAAAAACAACATTTCTTTTTTTGCTTATGAAAAAACCCGACATGTGTTTTCGAACGCTTGTTGTCCTACAATTAGACAGTCACACATTAAGATTATTAAACACTTAGATGATTAACCCCTTCGCTGCCTTACCCCGAGCACAACAGTTTTTTGCAAACAGTTTGGATCCTGATCAGGAGCCGCGATACGCGGCGTCTGATCAGGATCCAAACTGTTTGTCATTCATTTCAATATTTCTTCAGTCAAAATAGCAAAAAACAAATTTAACAAATAAAAGCAGAAAACAATTGTTGAAAATTGATGACGTCACGGCAGTGAAGGGGTTAATACACAAGTCAACCTTGTATGCCACAGGTATTTAAGTAATGAACTGATTTTTTTCAGCGTTCAAGCGAAATGAAGACAGAAAATTATCGACAAATACCATGAATCGCGCTAGCAATATATTTGCTGTAATTTCTAACATTAAATAAACATTTTGTTAGTACGCATGTATGTTTAATCCATATTAGAGGTAGATAACACGAATACTGTGTACCCTATAAGGAACAGCCATGACCGATTTACTGAAGTTGTGTACATTCCAAAGCAGAAAAATAAGTCCCATAGTTTACATTCTAGGTCAACAACTTGACAGTTTGGCGCGAAAAATGTCGATGTAAGACGTCATTGGAAGTGACGTCATTTTAAAGTATGATAAATATATCGTTTTTTGTCATAAAGAAACGCAGATAGCCGCTGTTTATAAGGTATGTCCATTTTCTTGCAATTTATATTATAAATAAAGAAGAATATTAGTCGGGAATCATGGTTTCCACTAATAGGAAGGCAAAGAACGGTTAAGAACAAACTTTGAAAATCCCGCCAAATGTTTGCTTCCCAAGTTCCAAGGATTAATTCGCGAATGAAAACTGCATAAGCTCCGCATCCCCTTCAAAAAATTTCTAAAATCCCCGCCCTCTCGAAAAGCGGTGGTTATACGAAATGATCACCGTTTTTGTCTATGGAATTGAATGGGGCGATTGTAAATATATCTTACATAAGATTAACTGGTCAGCCGTTGCTATGTATATGCATATATCTGGAGTGGGACATTCTGCATTTTATGATGTAAGTTGGAAAATAAACAGCAGACAGTGTTACGAAACCGTCTGGCTGCTGTCTGGGGTTTCCTGTAAATAATTAGAAAATATCAGTCTTGGGGGCAGTTTGGATTCAGGTTTTCGGCCAGTAAGCATGTGATCAAAAAGAAAATGGCGGTATCGGCGTTTTCTGTGAGTAACAGACGAAACTAAAATACATTTTGGACATGGGATGCAGGCATTTCTACAAATACTAAGATTGAACAAATAGTTAGTGCATATACTTATGTTATGTTGAATCAGCACATTGTCTACACTGTATGTTCAGGACTTAAATAAACAACCAGAAAAGTTAGCAATATCTTCATTTACCGACCTATACGCTGGACGTTCAATAAGGGACATTAAACCCTTTAGTACAAGCTACAAACTTTTTCTAGATCGGTATATCTACATGTTGATTTTAAAACATAAAAATCTACATCAATGACTTCAAATTATAGCTTGGTTTAATATAAAATGAGTATTTTTAAAGTTTTTCATTAATTTTTCTATTTATTAATATTATCTATTTTTTATTTTATTATATAATTCTTATTTTATAAAATATTATCATTTAAAACTGTGAAGGGTGTGCATAATTGTCTGATTTTATTTGACAGAAAGTTTCATAATCCTATTCATAGTAATAAAGCCGCAATAATAATTATAGTATCAAAGTTTGTAAAAAAATTACCTCAACAATACACAAAAAGGTCTAGTGTCGTGGTGTAGGGGTCATGTAAAAAATGTGTTTATTGAAACATACCAGTTTATGTCTAATTTAATGTAAATAAAATGTCATTACCATTGTAAGGGTTGTCTGTCTAAGATATAGTTTTTACAAAAAACAACATTTCTTATTTTGCTTATGAAAAAACTCGACATATGTTTTCGAACGGTTGTTGACAGCCACAAGGCACATTAAGATTATTAAACACTTAGACAATTAACCCCTTCGCTGCCTTACCCCGAGCACAACAGTTTTTTTGCAAACAGTTTGGATCCTGATCAGGCGCCGCGTTACGCGGTGTCTGATCAGGATCCAAACTGTTTGTCATTCATTTCAATATTTCTTCAGTCAAAATAGCAAAAATTGAAATTTAACAAATAAAAGCAGACGAAAATTGTTGAAAATTAATGACGTCACGGCAGTGAAGGGGTTAATACACAATTCAAGCTTGTATGCCACAGGTATATCTAACATAAGATTAACTGTTCAGCCGTTGTTATGTATATGCATATATCGGGAGTGTGCCATTCTGCATTTTATGATGTAAGTTGGAAAATAAACAGCAGACAGTGTTACGAAACCGTCTGGCTGCTGTCTGGGGTTTCCTATAAATAATTAGAAAATATCAGTCTTGGGGGCAGTTTGGATTCAGGTTTTCGGCCAGCAAGCATGTGATCTAAAAAGAAAATGGCGGCATCTGCGTGGTCTGTGAGTTACAGACGAAAGTTAAATACATTTTGGACATTGGATGCAGGCATTTCTACAAATACTAAGATTGAACAAATAGTTAGTGCATATACTTATGTTATGTTGAATCAGCACATTGTCTACACTGTATATTCAGGACTTAAATAAACAACCAAAAAAGTTAGTAATGTCTTCATTTACCGACCTATACGCTGGAAGTTCAATAAGGGACATTTAACCCTTTAGTAACTTTTTCTAGATCGGTATATCTGCATGTTGATTTTAAATCATAACAATCTACATCAATGACTTCAAATTATAACTTGGTTTAATATAAAAATGAGTATTTTTAGAGTTTTTCATTAATTTTTCTATTTATTAATATTATTTATTTCATCTATTTTTTATTTTATTATGTAATTCTTATTTTATAAAATAGTATCATTTAAAACTGCGAAGGGTGTGCATAATTGTCGAATTTTATTTGACAGAAAGTTTCATAAAAATCTTAATAAGGGGAGATCCTTTGAAATCACAGAAAACAAAGCAAATACTGAAATTTGCAGACTCGGTTTAATTGATTCTGTTCATGAGCAATACTGAAATATGCAACAGTGCTCACGCCCCCTAGCACCGGCTTAAGCGGAATTCAACTTTCAACTGTAAATGCGCTGAAATCAATGATTCCAAAGGACCAGAAAGTATAACAACACTGAGAATGAAGTACGGGGCGACTTTTTACAGCCGCCACACAAGTACTTAACATCTGCTGTTAACTTAACATCATCCTATTCAAAGTAATAAAGCCGCAATAATAATTATAGTATCAAAGTTTGTTCAAACAATTACCTCAACAATACACAAATAGGTCTAGTGTCGTGGAGTAGGGGTCATGTAAGTTCATGTTGTGACTTGTCGACTTTTGTGATCTTTATCGTGCGTTATATCATCGAGTCTGCAACGAATTGCTCTTTGAAATGATATATCACACATGCACTTTGCACTTATTATACTGTATTATACGTATTGAAGTTATTGATCAGTTTCCTATACTTAAAACAATGCCCCTCGTATATACAGTCTTAAATATACAAACAAAATAATTCATGGTCAATACAATAAGGTGCATCATTTCATATATTTAGTCAAATGCTTATTGAATTTGACTAAGAATATTGACATTTACTTATTAATATCAATGTCAAACCGTTTAAGTCCCGATCGGACGTCAAAACGCACAAAAACTTCTCAATATAGAAGTAATTGTTACACGTTTTGACGTTTGGCGTCTAATCAGACCCGAAACTGTCTAAAACTAAACTCTAAAACAACCCTGTCTATATTAAAAAAAATGACAAAACAACAATCGATATTATAGTATCTATCAGGAGGAGCAGTTTATTGTGAACAAATTAGTTTAACAGGTTGAAAGAAGCAAATGCAATCAGAAAAATGTCAAAATAAGTTGTATAACGAAGCCAATTTCTAACGCTTACCTGCTGTGGGTAGAGTCCCTTAGAGACTTGCAACTATCAACAGTGATCCCAGTCCCATGAACACTGAAAGTTACCTAATGACAGGAATGTCTTTTCGTCTACATGTGCCAGTTAAAATCAATTTTATCGTGTTTATGAAATGAATTATATATGGTGGTCATTGTACTACAGCATGTCGCCAAATACATAATTAAAAGTTTAAAATGAGGCAGTATGACTAAATAAATTTCAAAACTATTGTCAAATAGTAACATTCAAAGCCGGGTTTTCTCTTGTCAGTCTTCTATATGTTTGTATTGTCAAGTAGTTTAGATCTGGTCAGACGCCGTGTCACGCGGCGTCTGATCAGGATCCAAACTATTTGCAAAGACGTTTTAAGCGTCATTGAGAGCGAAAGGGTAAAAATCGTTATAACCAGCCTAACACAGTTACTGTCATAATGTCGATTGCTTAACCCGTAACTCTATAGATACCCATTTATATCCATAAACCTATAGTTTATTCCTCCACTGAAGAAATTAGTTTCAATTTATACAGTCATAAGTATGAAGTACGTGTATAAGAAATATTTTCTATTTTGTAGTAGATGCCAGCTTAAAGCAGGATGAACGCGAATCAGAATGCTCATTAAGGTGTGTTCTGCATTATTTTCATCCTACTTTAAGTTTTCACTTGTTTTCAAAACTTGAAGAAACAGACAACAATGTAAATTGTTCTCTTGCTCTGGAGTGTCCATACTAGCAAATAATCCATTAACTCCGTGGATATTTCGGCTTTATCACAAAGCCTTCATCGACACACTTATTGATACCCACTGACTTCATCTCAGTGTGTTGATGAAGGCTTTGTGATAAAGCCGAAACATCCAAGGTATGAAAACATTGCTCTGAGTTAACCCTTTGAACCCTAGTCCCGCATATAGGCGTCCTTTTCAAACAGTGTACATGCGAATAGTAAAATTGTCCTATGCAA
Source organism: Gari tellinella (assembly GCA_922989275.2). Taxonomy (NCBI): domain Eukaryota; kingdom Metazoa; phylum Mollusca; class Bivalvia; order Cardiida; family Psammobiidae; genus Gari; species Gari tellinella. The sequence goes on from OV277856.1 coordinate 80,169,029, forward strand.
ACAGTGAAGACCCAGATCAGAGGGCTCCGAAAGGAGCCCTCTGATCAGGGTCTTCACTGTTTGTCATAATGCCAAACATTGACAAAAACAACCCTAAAAAGTCAGAAATGGACTAGACTAAAATGGAAACTGGGATAGTCCATTTAAAGTTTCAGGGAGGAAAGAGTTAATGGATTATTTGCTAGTATTTGAAGAAACAGGCTATGGAGCAAATGTTAACTAGTGAAAGTATTCTTCCGCTGATTTTAATAAGGCTCTGACTAGCTTACGTTATCTCGTATACATCGCAGTCTTAAATTAAAGCAGATTGTTTCAGTGGGTTCCATTGAATGAATTGAATGCACGAATGAACGACTTTATTTTACGAGGGTAACCCACTTAGTCAGGAGACTAATCTACCACGAGGCCTCTCAAAGAAGCATTTCTTACAAATCATATAATTAACAACAATAACACAATCAATATGAACAATCAAAAACAATTAACGAGAACATAACACTCTCTACATAAACAAAAGTCATGCATTAGGCGTTCTCTGCAAATAGTGAACAGTACACTTGTCTTATGCAAACAGAGAAGACTCAAATCAGAGGGCTCCTAAAGGACTAAAAGGAGACCTCTGGCTAGGGTCTTCACTGTCTCATATAAGAATATATTGACAAAACAAACCCTAACTAGTATATGGTGTGCTAGGCTAAATTGGAAACTGGAATTGTCCATTTGAAGTTACAGGGGGTAAATTAAAGTCATTTAATCTATTATAATTTGAATTGAAAAACAGTGAAGACATATCCTTGAAAGAGTTCATCTGGTTGGTGAATTCAATGTGTAGGTATTATTTCATTTGACACAACCAAGATATAAATTACCTGACAGTTTCGGACATGTCTATGTCCTTCCTCATAGCACTGACTACTGGTCATATTCGGCTATTTCCGCCACTTCATGTTATCAGTGGAGGACCTATGAAAAATTAAATAAGGATCCCACAGCAATATACAAACGCCAGCTGATTGGAACACTGACAAGACTTAAACGGGAGAATAAGATAAGCGAGCAACAGTACAGGTATTTGTACCCCACTTCAGAAGTAATACCCCGTATGTATTGCACACCAAAGATTCATAAACCAGGTAACCCCTTGAGACCTATTGTGGATTATTGTGGTTCTATAGGATACAACACTTCTCGCTCCCTGGCAGATGTTTTAGGCCCATTGGTTGGAAACACAGAGCACCATGTCAAAAACTCTGAACATTTGTCAGATTCTCTTTCAACAGTGTTGATTCAGGAAGAGGAACATTTTGCCTCCCACGACGTAGTGTCACTATTTACGAACACACCTATTGATAAGGCCTTGTCAGTGATTGCAAACAGGTTAGAGAAAGACGTCACTTTGAAGAAACGCACAAACTTGATCGTGTCAGACATCATGGAGCTATGCCAATTCGTTCTTACCACAACTTATTTCCAATTCAGGGAGACTATTTATAGACAAAAGTTTGGAACCGCCATGGGCAGCCCTGTATCTCCCATTGTTAACCTTTTCATGGAACACCTAGAACAACAACCCATTGCCACATCCCCATTGTACTGTAGGCCTACACTATGGAAACGTTATGTCGACGATGTTCTAGAAAAGATACAAAAGGGGCAGCTACAAAATCTAACTGACCATCTCAACACAGTGGATGAAACGAACAGCATTAAGTTTACAGATGAAGAGGAAAAAGATGGCAGCATACCTTTCTTGGACACCTTGATTGTACGGAAAGAAGATGGCAGTGTCAAACTATTGGTGTACAGAAAAAGTACTCATACGGATCAGTACCTAAATTACCAGTCACACCACCCTCTCCACCCTCTCCACCACAAACTAGGTGTTGTAAGAACACTCATGAAGAGATGTTCCACTCTGGTATCAGAAGAACAAGACAGATTAGATGAGGAAAAACACATCAGAACGGCACTAGGAAAGTGAGGCTATCCCAAATGGACATTTGAAAAAGTAAAACACGTCATGGCCAACAAGAAAGACAAAACCAACAAGAGGAAGAGGGACGATCCCAGCAAAACATCAAGAGGCCTTGTGGTCCTCCCATATGTACAAGGTGTGTCTGAAGCTTTGGGAAGAACATTCAGGAAACATTGTGTTGCAACCTCCATGAAACCTCACAAATCTATTAGGTCCCTACTGGTACACCCTAAGGATAAAACCAAAGACAGAGACAAGTGCGAGGTAGTGTACAAAATAGAGTGTAAGAACTGTGACAAGGTTAAAATCGGAGAAACAGGTCGAAAATTGGAGACGAGAATTAAAGAACATAAGAAAGACGTTCAGCAGCACGAGAAATCTAACTGCACACGATCAGAAAGGAAAACTTCACTAACTTCATACAACAAAAGTGCAATCACAGACCATGTAGTACAGAATAATATAATCACATAATAGATTGGGAGGGGGCAAGTTCAGTAGAAAGGGAGTGACACAATTATCTCTGGTGTTTTAAATTGTGCGCGCAGTATTCGTTTATAGTTAATGGCTGTAAAGAAAACTCATTGATATTTTCAATATTTAATAACAATGGTATACCTCTGAACATGCAAATATATTAAAACATGTTAAAGCTAAACATCATACAACACCCAATCTGAACCCCTAATTATGTCGTTTAGACACTGTCAATAATAGTCTGTAATCCACACAGGATTACAGCCACTTAGGCTTAACTTTCCACACAGGAAAAACACCACACAAGTAGTCTATTACAAATGCCACTAAGGCGTATTAATGTCTATGCCACACAGGCTTGGTACTGGTAATGCCATTAAGGCGTATAAGTGTCTATATCTGAATATATATGCCACACAGGCTATGTCACATAACGATCCACACTCGTTTTACCATATTTTGTTTCTGTAAACATCTATCAATAGTCTTTATTATTTCCAAAGCTCTCTTACACACCACGATATATAAAACCGGCCAAACATTGACCATATCAACTTGGTCATATTAATTAAAACAAAAGGGAGTTAAAACCAAAGTATATGTCATCACACAAGTAAGTTATGTGTAGACAAATACAAAGCATATACTATGCTAGTAATATATAAATTCAGCTTCAAATAATAACTACTCAATATTCAATGTATTATATGAAAATATGTTTTATAACATCAGTCACTGTGTTTTATAACACATCCTAAAAGTTTGTTCCTAGCTCCTGGACTAAGTCCTAAGTGCTAATTTTATTACTCTGGTTCCTGGACTAACCACTCTCAATGCTCCGGTACTATTATATGGAAATGGTTAAAATAAATGTCACCATGGTAGGGTCTGTCACTATATAAATTTCAATTGGGATGTTCACGCCAAAATACTGCCAAGTAAGTACGCCTTAAAGGGACTCGCAACCGGATGGTGTACTTGTCAAAATAAAATAAAATACTCAAATAAAAGCAAATTTGTGGCATTATTTGGCTTCTGACATTAAAAAAATATGATCAGTCCAAAAAAAGTCTCAAGAATCGTCACCGAATCTTAGATTTTTAGATATTTTCCATCGTTTTTCTATACCGACTAGTAGACGGTATAGTTGTTGTTGTTGCTTCTCTACACGGGCTCAGACATAAACACGAGCCGAATTACGAAGTTGTATGCACTTTCGATTGCTACACATTGAAATATGATAAATCGATCCGAGATAATCAGATAGTTCCGTGGTCCATTGGTCTAAGCGGTTTCCCCTATTTTGCCTTCTGTCCGCCAATGCCGGGCCCCGGGTTCGAATCCCACCAGAGACCAATATTTTTTTTTATTGAAATACATTTTTTTTAAACAGAATTTCTTATCCTAAACTAATTCTTTACCATTTATATAAGCGTTTGACACATATTTACAATTTACTATTTTTAATGCACCATCTGGTTGCGAGTCGCTTTAAGTGTATGTTGCTGTCCCCAAATATGCCTTTAAACGGGACTTCCATGGGTAAAGGATGGTAGACTCAAGCTCATGCAGGGTATGAAATGGCAACTTGTTCAACCCAAAAACCATACAGGGAATCGCCTCTTCAATCTACAAATAAAATAGGGCTACTAACTACCGTGTAAAACTAACAACAAATAGCATGCAAAATCCACGCGAAATACAGAAATACAGCATAACTAACTACGTGTATGTGTATGGTCGGGACGGGAGGAAAGGAAAATTACATATTATATCTTCCAAACTCTACTGTACAAACGGCCACATTCCAACACTTCTGATCACTTTAAGTATCTAATATGTTCTGCCCTATGTACATGGAAATTCTTTCACACCTGAGCTAACCAGAGTCAATCACGCATTACGCTAGTGGACAGCCAATTTTCTATAAGTATATACACAAAGAACCAATGACCACTTCTCACAGTACAGTCTCACTCTGTTTCATACAGTGAAACCCTGTTACAACTAAAATACTTGACAATATCCCCCTACTCATGATGAAAAACTAAATTTTCACTCTATATACAACTATATAAGAACTAAAATAACTACCTACGCTGGTAACTGCATATGCTAATCAACTGATTCACCTAATCTGCTAAGGAAGTCTGCACCAATGTTTTCAGACCCCTTTATAGCAACTACTCGGAATCTGAATGGCTGCAAAGACAATGCCCATCTCATAATCCGAGGATTAGTCAACTTTGTCTGATTCAAATAAGCAAGGGAGCATGGTCTTTTTCTAGGATAAACTCATCTCTATACAAATACTGCTGACATTTCTGGACACCCAGACCAAAGCTAAACCCTCCTTTTCCATAACGGAGTACCTTTGCTCTCTTGGCAAAAGTTTCCGGCTGGCAAATGCTATTGGGCACTTTATCCCAGCTGTGTCTTGCATCAGCACCGCTCCAATACCACTGTCAGATGCATCTGTTCGCAAAACGAACTGTTTCTGAATGTCAGGAAGACACAAGATAGGGGATTGGGTGACATGTCTTATTAAGGTTCTAAATGTCATTTCTGCATCATTGGGCCATCTTACCGTATTTGGTGCACCCTTCTTTGTCATGTCAGTTAGGATAGCAGCAATTGTGCTGAAATGTGAAATGAACTTCCTGTAATATCCTACCAGACCTAGGAATGAACGAATCTGTTTATTGTTAGTTGGCCTTTTGCACTGTTGGATTGTTTTTACTTTTTCAGGGTTTGGTTTAATTTTACCTTGACCTACCACATGTCCAACAAAGCAAATACTTGGGTAACCAAAGAAACACCTCGATGGTCTTGCTCGCAAATTAGCTGCTCTGAGTCTCTCAAAAAGCTCTCGCAAACTTTGGATATGACCGGTCCAGTCTTTGGTATGATCAATAATGTCATCTAACAAGTTATCAACACTCTCCATACCTTTGAGGAGCTTTCTCATCATTTTACAGAATGTTTGTCTAGAATTTACAAGACCAAAAGGCATGCGCTTGAAAGCAAATAAACCTTCTGAACATATAAAAGCTGTATAGGGCATACACTCATCTTTGAGTTTAATTTGCCAGTAGCCCTTTGCAAGGTCAATTTTCGAAAGGTAATTGGCTTCTGACAGTCGAGCAAAGATTTCATCTTGATTTGCCATAGGTTCAGAATCAAACACTGTTACCGAATTTAACTTCCTGTAATCAATACAGACCCTATTGGACCCTTCGGACTTCTTCACTGTAACTACGGGAGATGCATAAGGCGATTCTGTTAGTTCTATGATACCCATCCTAAGCATTTGTTCAATATCTGACTTGAAAGAGTCTCTCAATGCATACGGCATAGGGTAAGGCCTGGATCTAACAGGTGTGGTAGAAGTTAACTTGATATCATGTTCTATCAGTTTTGTGTTACCAGGGATATCTGTAAAAAAATCACTTAACTCCTCAACCAAGTTACGTATCTGTGCCAATTTCTCTGGACACAATTCTGGATTGATATTCACATCCTTTGATGTCTCTTTAGCTTCTAATGTCGGTAAATCTATACATACCGGTTTCCCACTTACCAATTCTCTGTAATCTCTGTCCATGGTATCCGTGTCCTCATCTTCGGGTTTCTCATCTTCAACTACAGCAACGCTAACTACATCAAGCATACCTAACTGTTCATCGTTACCACTGCTTTCTAACTCACCTCCTGCTACTTTGTCCTCACCTGTCTTCTCGTCTCCTCTTTCAACATACTTTCGAAGTAGGTTTGCGTGGTACACTTTCTCTTTCCCTTTCACTTTGGCCTTATAGTCTAGATTGCCTAACTTCTTAGCAACCTCAAACGGCCCCCGTAGTTGCATCAATAACTTGTTTGCACTAGTAGGCAAGAGTACAAGTACCTTATCTCCAGCTTCTAGAGATTTCTGTTTCTTTCCTACGTTTGCATACTTTATGTACCTCGGACTGTTCTTCTCTAACTCTTTCCTTGCTAACTCTAATGTCTCTTCTATTCTATTCCTAAGATCCACAACATACTGATACCTGATCTTGACTTCACTTTCTGCTATTTCTTTGTTCAAAAGCTCTTTCAAAATTGTAGGTGGACCCCTAACAGTACGACCGAATAGAAGTTTAAACGGGGAGAATCCTAAACTCGCCTGAGGTGCTTCCCTGTAGGCAAATAGTAAAGGTGATATACACCTGTCCCAATGTCTCGGCTTTTCAGAACACATCTTCTTAATCATGCTCTTCAAAGTACCATTGAATTTCTCTACTAAACCATTACAAGATGGGTTGTAAGGGGTAGTGGTTAGTTGACGGATGGAGAGTAACGTACCAACCTCTTTCATTAGATGGAACGTAAACTGTTTCCCCATATCCGACAAAATCTCATTAGGAACACCTACCCTACTGAAAATGTCTACTAAGGCTTCAGCTACTGTCTCTGTTTGAATATTCTTGAGAGCCACATCCTCAGGGTAACGAGTTGCATAGTCAACTTAAGTTAAAATGAAACGATTTCCCCTCTCTAAAGGAGGATTAATCGGACCTACCAGGTCTACTGCAGCCCTGTCAAAATGGATTTTCTATGAGGGGCATATCACCTATCGATACCTTCTGTGCTTTCCCTTTAGGGAATGTTTTCTTACACATGTCGCATGAACGACAGTACCCTTTAACGTCGGCTAAGACTCCAGACCACCAAAACTGAGTCAAGATTTTGTCAGTTGTTTTCCTAATACCCAGGTGGCCTCCCATAATTGAGTCATGAGCTAATTGTAGCACCTTCTCGCGAAGGTTCTGGGGTACACAGAGTTGTTTAAATTACCATTCTCGATATTGTCACTCTGGAAATGTCTGAAGAGTAAGTCCTTGTTTATAACAAAAGAACTCTTAGCACCTGACTTACTAACATGTTCTACCTTGTCTTTTACTCGCTCTCCACACCACTTCTGCAGGCTTAAATCATCTTCTTGTTCAGCCTTCATTTCGTCAATACCTACCTCATCTATACTATCAGCTACCTTGAGCTTTCGTATTTTACCTTCTCGCTCTCTCTGTGCCCGTGTCTGTACTGCATTCAATTGCTCTTTTACCTGCTCACCTTCTCCATCTGCACATGAGTTTTGTTTTTCCCATTTGGGATCTATGTCACCAGGATCTCTAACACTCTTTATATTACCTAGAATAACATCGTAAATTGGATGTTCAGTACAAAGGGCTCTTACTGAACCTGTAAAGTAAGGACTATCAACAGTAAGAGTTGCAATGGGGAATCTTCTGACAGTTCCATCTATCAATACACACTTTTGATTTTCCCCTGTCAACCATTCTTACTTAACCATGTCCCTCCGTACCACTACACTGGAACATCCAGTATCACGCAACACGTTCACCTTTACATTGTACAAATAACCCCCTGTGACTGGCATGTTCTCATGAAAGGCTTTCTTTCTAACACATGAACCAGATACAAGAGGTGACTCTTGGTTTCTATCAAGGACTAAAGGGTTTTCTGGGGGCTGGGTACTTTCCTGTACAAAATAACCTATATTTCCTTTGTCATCATCTGATTTATCGTCATTTGCACCTGTATTGTGCCACATACCACCTCTATTTGGACCACCTCTATAACCGCCTCTACCAACAAAGTTACTCCTATTCATGTAACGCCCCCTTCTAACGACATAACCCTGACCATTTGTTTCCGACATCCCTATCTTACTATCGTATGACTCTACTTTGGTCTCCATGGCACCTACTTTAGCAGACCCCCGACCTGACCCTGAAAACTTTTGGGGACATTCTCTAGCTAAGTGTGCACTGGACCTGCATATATAACACTGTCTAATTTTATCAGATTTGTCTTGAGACCAATTAGGCTTTTGCTCAACACTGTATGTATGTGTTGGTCTAGATTGTGGGGTTGGCCTACTTTGAGAAGTTACTGACCCATGAGCCTCAATGTACTGATCTGCGAACGTTGCCATTTCAGCAACAGTCTTAACCACCCTTTCCTTTAGAAAGACTTGTAAACTTTTGCTTGATGACTGTATAAACTGCTCTCTAAGAATAAGGTCTTTAAAACCATCAAATGTGTAAACAACCTTTGCTAAATCCACCCATCTATTAACATACTCCGCCATTCTCACTACAAATTGCTGAGCAGTTTAACCCACCTCTATCTTACAGTTTCTGAACTTCAACCGAAACCCTTCCTCAGTCAGTTGAAACCTTTTAAGCAGCGACTCTTTTAGTACATCATATAAAAGAGAATCGTCAGCTGACAATCTTGAATAAACATCAAGAGCGTTGCCCTGTAACAGTGCACTAAGATTTGTAGCCCACTGCTCCTTAGGCCAAGCAGCATTCTCAGCGAATCTCTCAAAGCGCTTCAAATAAGCATCAATACTGTCTTTATTTTCAACAAAATGAGGGAGCTTTGGAATTTTTGCTTTAATCTCTGGTTTGGCAACCTTTGTAAGAGAACTAAATTTAAGCTTTTCCATTTCTAACGCTAACTCGTTCTCTTTCTGTGCATGCTCAATTGCAAAACGTTGCATATTTCTCTGTTCTAACCTTTCCTCTCTCTGTCTCTCTTTCTTCTCTTCTTTCTCACTCTCTTCACGAACAAAGCTTACCAAATCTGCTCCATTTAACTCCATTTTTTCCCCAATGGCAACAAACTTATCCTTGTAATATGCCAATGTGTAACACAAAAATATATTACAGAAGTATACCAAGGAGTCTCCTTTAAAGAAAACTAATAACAGCTGGTTACAGCCTCGATCGTCAATTCATTTAATGAAAAAACGTTCCCGGACGAGCCCCCATTTGTCAAAATTATCTCTGGTGTTTCAAATTGTGCGCCCAGTATTTGTTTATAGCTAACGACTGTAAAGAAAACTCATTGATATTTTCAATATTTAATAACAATGGTATACCTCTGAACATGCAAATATATTAAAACATGTTAAAGCTAAACATCATACAACACTCAATCTGAACCCCTAATTATGTCGTTTAGACACTGTCAGTAATAGTCTGTAATCCACACAGGATAATGCCACTTAGGCTTAACTTTCCACACAGGAAAAACACCCCACAGGTAGTCTATAACAAATACCACTAAGGCGTATTAATGTCCATGCCACACAGGCTGGGTACTGGTAATGCCACTAAGGCGTATAAGTGTCTATATCTGAATATATATGCCACACAGGCTATGTCACATAACACACTCGTTTTACCATATTATGTTTCTGTAAATACCTATCAATAGTCTTTATTATTTCGAAAGCTCTCTTACACACCACGGTATATAAAACCGACCAAACATTGACCATATCAACTTGGTCATATTACTTAAAAAAAAGGGAGTTAAAACCAAAGTATATGTCATCACACAAGTAAGTTATGTGTAGACAAATACAAAGCATATACTATGCTAGTAATATTTAAATTCAGCTTCACATAATAACTACTCAATATTCAATGTATCATATGAAAATGTGGTTTATAACATCAGTCACTGTGTTTTATAACACACCCTAAAAGCTTGTTTCTAGCTCCTGGACTAAGTCCTAAGTGCTAATTTTATTACTCTGGTTCCTGGACTAACCACTCTCAATGCTCCGGTACTATTATATGGAAATTCTGTCACTTTATAAATTTCATATGGGATGTTCACGCCAAAATACTGCCAAGTAAGTACGCCTTAAGTGTATGTTGCTGTCCCCAAATATGCCTTTAAACGGGACTTCTATGGGTAAAGGATGGTAGACTAAAGCTCATGCAGGGTATGAAATGGCAACTTTCTCAACCCAAAAACCATACAGGGAATCGCCTCTTTAATCTACAAATAAAAGAGGGCTACTAACTACCGTGTAAAACTAACAACAAATAGCATGCAAAATCCACGCGAAATACATAACTAACTACGTGTATGTGTATGGTCGGGACGGGAGGAAAGGACAATTACATATATCTTCCAAACTCTACTGTACAAACGGCCACATTCCAACACTTCTGATCACTTCAAGTATCTAATATGTTCTGCCCTATGTACATGGAAATTCTTTCACACCTGAGCTAACCAGAGTCAATCATGCATTACGCTAGTGGACAGCCAATTTTCTATAGGTATGTACACAAAGAACCAATGACCACTTCTCACAGTACAGTCTCACTCTGTTTCATACAGTGAAACTCTGTTACAACTAAAATACTTGACAGGGAGGGTGACACTCGGACAAGACAAGTGAAAGAAGCGATACGTATCAAGCGTCAATCGTCGACTATGAACAGGGACGAGGGGGCCTACAAACTGTCACGAGCCTATGACCCTGTTTTCGCCGCTCACGTGTGCAGTGGAGGAAATAGCCGAAGATGACCAGTAGTCAGTGCTCTGAGGATCAACATAGACATGTCCGAAACTGTCAGGTAAATTAATATCTTGGTTGTGACAAAGGAAATAATACCTACTACACAGTGAAGACATAGTTGAGAGAGCAAGTGCATGACCTCTTTAATTATCCGTGACAACCCACTTTGATATTTTGATATATTTTATACTGATTTAAATATTGACCTGTCCGATTTGCTAGTTTACTCCCGTTAAAAACCAGCGAAGACACACAGCACCGTGTTGTGTCAAACAGTTTGTATCCAAACCAGACCTCAATTTATTCGATGTCTGTTATCGATCCATACTTTGCAATATTGTTTTATTCATAACTGAGTTAAATCAGAATGAGTTTATAAGCTAGAACTTGCAAAAAGTATGTGCAAACCTATGGCCAGTAAGGGTCCATGCTTATTAAACCCCTGAATCGAGTCCCAGACCGCCCCAAAGCACTTGATTGGCCAGAGTTGGGTAACATATGAGTGTTTCCAGCCGAAGAAAGGGAACGATTATCGCCGAATATACAAGTGATAATTAGATAGGTCAACAGTACAACTTTTGAATCGTTCGATAAACATGTTTTAGTAGTTTCAGATTGTTTTACTCCCGAAATAATGTGTTTGAAAGTTTGACGAATCATGAACACTAGCGGACTTTCAAGAGTTTACTGCCGTGACATCATCAGCTTTAAACCATTGTTTGTATATCTCAAGACCATTTTCTTTTGTCTGTAGACATAATTATATAAAAAAAGATTTTCAAATACAGTCGAACTTTGATATCTCGAACTCGGTTAAATCGACATATCCGTATTTCAAAGTTAAAACTTGTCTAAGCCACGTTTTAACTTTGAAATATGGGTATGTTCGACTTAACCGACAATGAAATAATACAGTTCATTTGTCGAACTATCGGATCGTTAGAGCTAAACGAGACGAGATATCAAATATTAGCTGAGGTATTGTTTTACTAATTTTAACGTTCACTACTGCTCATATCAGTAATGCACTTTTAGATTATTTCTATTGAGACCAATACAATACTGTTATTGAAATAGGAATGCTCTGCAGTTTAACTCATTGTGCCCTAGAGACGCATATATGCGTCCTCTACCAAAAGTGTACATGTGAAAAGTACACATGTCTAATGCAAACAGTGAAGTCCCTGATTAGAGGGCTCCTATAGGAGCCCTCTAATCAGGGACTTCACTGTAAGTCATTTTGTAATATATTATAAATAACAAACCTAAATAGTTTAAAATGGACCAGCCTTTATTGTAAACTGGAATAGTCCATTGGATGTCTCAGGGGAAAATGAGTTAGCTGAATAAATACTGTTTCAAAATATTGAAAAACTACAAAAATCCAATGAAACAAACAAAAACAAAACATGTATGTACATGTATTACCTATCAATAGTGTTAACGCTTACTAAATATAGATCTACTTACATGTATACTTTATTGTAAGGTGTTATGGTAGATGCATGGATCCCCCACCTCACAACATCTATGACGGGGGAAATAAATGGGTTACATTGTATTTAAAGACCACTGGGTCTTCCTCCACCTGCAATTAGCTGACTGAAATACTGTTAAAAGCGAAATCAATTCATAACAAACAAATCAAATGTATGGTTACCCGAGACTGATTTAGAAATTTCAAGAGTTAATGGGAACACGAGAATTGCAAAAAAGCTTAAAATCTTAACCCCTTCATTGCCATGACGTCATAAGTTTTAAACAAGTGTCGTCTGCTTTTATTTCTAAATTTAAAGATTTAGTTATTTTTACTTATGAAATATTGAAATGAGTGTAAAACAGTTTGTATCCTGATCAGACGCCGCGTTACGCGGCGTCTGATCAGGATCCAAACGGTTTTCAAATTACTAGTGTACTCGGGGTAAGGCAGTGAAGGGGTTAACGTCACATATTTGATATCTAAGGTATCGTTTCCCTTCACCAGTATTTTCAGAAAGGCGTTTTTTTTTATTTAAAATGATGATTTACCCAAACGTGATTTTGAGTTTTCAAATGATTTGCTGTATGGTGTGTCTACAAAGTCAAACAAACCGAACCAAATTACGAGCATTGGTTTGTGGTATATTTACATTCAACGTTTAACTTCTAAATATTTATATGGAAGTGAAGCTTAGAAAACGTTTGGTAGTAGATCTACATTGATAAAACTGCGTGAGGCAATCATACCCCTTAATAATGGATGTAAATGTCATATACTAGTACAATTTAAATTAATTCCATTGTTCAAAACCCTTCCAACGTCGCCTTTTCCTGGGTACAATAGTTACTGGAAACAGTTTGTATCCAGATCAGATATCGTGTCAACCTGAGCCTGTTCAGGATCCAAACTTTTTGACGCTCATTGTGATTTAAAGTTTAGACAATTTACCTAAAATTTAGACTTGAGAAATAGATTCAAAAGAGAATTATCTAACCCTTTCATGATCAAATTTAACGTTAGTTTTTTACCCCTTCTTCGCCATATTGTCGTCTGCTTCAATAGTGTTGTCTGCGATATCGTTTCAAAGTTAGATTTAAGGCGGTATATACTGATACGCGGCGTCTGATCAGGATCAAAACTGTGTGTAAATACACTTTATGACGTCACTGGGAGTGAAAGATAAATAACGTTATGTTTGAATGACCTGTCAAAGAGACCATATTCGTATGTTGATATAGACTCAACCTTATATTCAGACACATGGAAAACAGTAGGCTGTGTAATTATAGACCTGAATAATGAATGTAGATGTCAAATATGGTGTAAATGGATCCTTCTTGTTCCTAGTTAACCATAATGTTTGAATGACTCTTTAAAAGAGTCCATGTTCGTATGTGGATATAAACTCAATCTGATATTCAGACATACGGAAAAAAGTAGGTTAGGTAATTAAAGACCTAAAAAATGAATGTAGATGTCATATATGGAGTAAATGGATCCTACTTGTTCCTAATAGCTTCTCTGTTGCCTTACAAGTCCTGAGTGCAAAAGTTATTTTTCAAACAGTTTTTATCCTGGTCAGACGTTGAGGTACTGTGTCTAATCAGGATCCACATTGTTTACACTCATAACGATTTTACTTTTAGATGGATGGATTTTTAAGGCACTGCGACACAAAAAAGGTCATTTAGCGCTGATGAATGATGGGGGCTGGTAAGATGAGATGATGATGATTTCAGGATGATGATTTTGGCTAATCCTATTCGTGTGACCTGCCTTGCTTTCAGTTATTGGCAGACAGAGGGGATATTCTCGGTCTAATAAACAGAAAAGATTCCCTATGACAATTTAGCTCCAGAATTGCGGTAATGTAGGAAGGTCTCTGGAAATTTACTTTTAGTCAATTTACCACAATGTAAACAGAAAGTACTAAAACAGACGATAAATGTTTAACCCATTACCCCTTAGCATGTTTCTAGTTTTTAAGATAAGTGACTTCTTAAAGCAGCTTGAAAATAAAGCAGAATTCGCTTTGGGCGCGTTCTGCTTTACTTTCAGTCTGTTTTAAGCTAACCCCTGTTAAGATATAGAAATAAAATTCTAATGGGGCATATTTATGACTGTATAAAGTAGAACTATTTTCTTTAGTGGAACAATAAATTAAAGGCGTAAAAATGCGTATTTAAGGGGTAATGGTTTAAAACAGATGATGTAATGGCAGTAAATGGTTGATAGTCGTTTTAGATAACTTTGAAATCGAGCTAATATTAGTGTTTTGGGTAGAGTTACAGACACATTCAATTTCAGATATATGATCAAACGTGGGGAAATTATACCCTTGAATAATGAATGTAGATGTCATGTTGTTCTAAATCCTGATTCTGTTGACTTCTCCTGCGCACAAGAACGAGTTTATATTAGTCGAACTTCGATATCTCGAACTCGTTTAATTCGAACTATCCGATAGTTCGACATATGAACTGTATTATTTCATGCTCGGTTAAGTCGAACATACCCATATTTCAAAGTTAAAACGTGGCCTAGCCACGTTTTAACTTTGAAATACGGGTATGTTCGACAAAACCGACTTCGAGATATCGAAGTTCGACTTACATGGATATAGTTATACCGTACTAGGGGACAACATCTCATTTTCCCATGATATTTATGCTTTATTCGCAGTGTAACTACATCAGATATTAATGAAATATGTATTTGTTCCAGGTTAAAATCGATTCGTCATTTTTTCTACTCTTCTTTTATTTCACGTTTCCATTCTCTGCCGTCATCACATTCAACCTACCGTTAACACCTTCACTGCACTGGTGTGATCAAGTTTAAACAAAAGTCATCTGCTTTTGTTTCTCAAATTTAAATTTCCGGTATTTTTACTTAAGAAATGTGAAATTGAGAGTCAGACAGTATGGAGCCTGATTAGACGCCGCGTGACGCGGCGTCTAATCAGGACCCACACTGTTTGCACATATCCAGTATTCTCAAGGTTCCGCAGTGAAGCGATTAACCGTGCACACGCAACCAAGGTAATTGTGATACAAACAGTTTGAAACTATTGAATGCGGATCGGGACGTGCCAAATGTTCAATGCTGTTTTTTTGTCAGATGCTAAATGCCAATTCCTAATTTGCCACTTGCCATATGTCAATAAGCCACTTTGCTAAATGACAATTTCATTTTCATAAGAGTGCTTGTACCGATGTCCGGTAAATTTAGAGATAGGTTTAAGGTATATCTGGCTTCATCCAACAATATGTTTTGTATTCTTTATGAATGATATTGTTAAATATTTTGATAACATGCATATTAACCAGTAAGTTATATGGGTAGAAAACGTCTTGATTGCATATACTTATTGATTGTTTGTCTTTTGCTGCATTCCATAGTTAATGGGATATTGCTTTCACGTTTGTGTTTTGTATAACTCTTTCACTGCCAACGGCGCCAAAATGCGAAACCTGAATTATTGCATTGCAAAGAGAAAACATGTGTATTCTATGTTCCATGTACCGTGCCTTCAGATTTCTCTCCGTCTCCCCGATGTAATCCTTGTCACATTTGTGTTTGTCCTTTCCTTCACACTTTATGTGATAAATGGGTCCACAGACATCCAATTTATCCAACTTGTCTTTTGGATCGACTAATAACTGTCTCAGAGTTGTGTAGGGTCTGAAGCACACATTGACCTTATGCTTGTTGAACACTTTTTTCAAGGTCTCAACTTTTCCTTTTAAGTAGGGTAATACTATACTACTCTTGGTTTCCCTCTTTCCTGTTGACTGCTTGTTGGTCTTATCCTTTTGGGCTTTCAGCTTGTTGGTAACTTTGTTGATCGCCCATCTAGGATACTGACACGTACTCAAAGCCTTTTTCACATGTCTTATTTCCGCCTCTAAGTCATTATATTCTGTTATAACTGTTTCTGTTCTCTTGTGTAAAGCTCGAATATCACCTAGCGTGTGCTCGTCCGGGTGTGCCGAGTCCCAGTTGAGTCACAACTTTTTCACCATGTTACATTTGGCGCACGAAGTAAACAACCCACAGAATTAATATGTAACAAAATTATGAGTGTACAAATATAATAAAAAGAAACTGGCGGAGTGTTCTTGAAATAAAAAATCGGGACGAATTATTTACATATGGGTGTTTGTAGCTGGTTTGAGTTTATAGTGAAATAGTGAGAGATTTGTGTAAGCAGTCTGGTACCTCAGTCGGGGAAGCAATCGCCTCAAAAACCAGGATTGCAATGAAGTACGAGTCCCTGTCTGACTGTTTATTTTTCTCACCATATATGTTTTGTCAAAAAGTGTTGTAACCCTAGTTATGGGCAAATGAACAAAACAATGAAAAGGCATGGACTTATGGGACTGTTTTATGAAGAACAATATTGGTATAGAAAACTCCTCAAGCTTTACTGTTGTCTTGCATTAAACATAGCTGCAGCATACCTTGCAAAACTGCAATTAAATCTCGCCCTATATATGAGGAGACATGTTGGGGTTATGCTTTCTGTTCGTCTCTCTGTATGTTAAAAATCTTGTGAATATTGTTCCATATTTGTGCGCCAAAAACTTTATTTTTCATTATTGGAATTTGCTTGGGATTATCTTAGGACGTTTAATTAAACAGAATGGTACAGCTGGAAGCAGGTGTTCTTTTATCACACCTACAGTCTTCCAGCGCTTTCAGCGCTTTGATTATACTCTCACATAAGATGCAATCACACTGAGTGGTGTCTGTCTTAGTGTCTGTCTATCCAAAATTGTGTCCGCTTTGAAATTCTACATGCACGAATGGATTTTACAACAGTTTGGAAGAAATGTTCCACACATTAAGTCAATATCTCGCAATTAAGACCCGGGCTCATATCTCACAGATCAATGTCAGACTTTGGTGTCATGGTCAAACAGCAGAACATTTTGTCGTCTTTCGGTTCTATAACTCCATCATGCATTTGGTTCTAACTCCATAATGCATCAATGGATATTAAGTATAGCACAACATTTTTAGCTCGCCTGTTCGAAGAACAGCAGAGCTAATGTCGTACCCCCGGCGTGAGTGAGCTTGAGCGTGAGCGTGACCAAGGTTAACGTTTTTTAGACGGGTTGTTTTAAAGCTTAATATTTGTGCTAGGGTAATGCAATTTTGTATGGAGGTTCATTTGGGGTTAAATATTGATGATATGATTTTGGAATTTAAAAATGATTTTAATTTATGTCTATTTTCGACATGTTTTGGACTTAGGTTTTTCGACTACAAATTAGCAGGTTAAAGTTTTTTGGACAGGTTGTTTTAAAAGTTAACACTTGACCTAGCGGGCTGAAATTTTGTATGGAGATTCATTTGGTGTCAAACATTGATTTTATAAGTTGGAATTTAAAAATTATTTAATTTATTTCATTGTTTAACATGTTTTGGACTTAGGTTATCCCAGGTTAAAGTTTTTTGGACGGGTTGTTATAAAGCTTAATATTTGTGCTAGGGTGCTAAATTTTGTATGGAGGTTCATTTGGGGTTAAACATTGATGTGATGCAGTTACACCTTAAAAATGATTCTAATTTATTTCAATTTTTAACATATTTTGGACTTAAGTATTTTGCTGCAAAACCCCAGGTTAAAGTTTTTGGGACGGGTTGTTTTTAAATTTAATACTTGTATAAGAGTGCTGAAATTTTGTATGGAGGTTCATTTGGTGTCAAACATTGATTTTATAAGTTGGAATTTAAAAATGATTTAATCTATTTCCATTTTATAACATGTTTGAACTTAGCTTACCCCAGGTTAAAGTTTTTTGGACGGATTGTTTTAAAGCTTAATATTTGTGCTAGGGTGCTGAAATTTTGTATGGAGATGTATTTGGAGTTAAACATTGATGTTATGAAGTTGAAAATCAAAAATAATTTTAATTTATTTCAATTTTTAACATGTTTTGGACTTAGGTCTTTTTTCTACAGATCGCATGGTTTAATTTTTTTTGGACGGGTTGTTTTAAAGTTGAACATAATATTATGTATTAGGGTGCTGGAATTTTGTATGGAACTTCATTTTGGAACAAACATTGATGTTATAAAGTTGGAATTAAAAATGATTTAATTTATTTCAATTTTTTACATGTTTTGAATTTAGTTGTTATGACCTCAAATCACCAGGTTTTAGTTTTTTGGACGGGTTGTTATTTATTAATCTTTCAAAACTGAAAATTGATTTGTTATCGATACAAGATGTTTTTAGACTTAAATTTTAAATCAGGCGAGCATCAGGTGACTTTGACATCCATTTCTGGTTAGTATTCTCATAGAGAAAACAATGTCCTGCACACGATCCAGGTATGTAGTAGCTCTAACATCAGGATCACAATTTGGGGTCAAAGGTAAAAAAGGGGAACAGTTTGTCGTGTTTGGGCTCTAACTCCGTCATTAATTTGTGGATTTTAAAATACCTTTGCAGGAACTTTCTTCTAGAAAAACAAAGTGTTGTGAACAAAACTAAGTACTTTATCTCTGTGATCTAGGTCACACTTTGGTGTTTAATGTCAACATTTTGTCATCTCTGGGTTCTATAACTCCATCATGCATTTGGTTTTAACTCCATCATGCATAAATGGATACTTAGTATAGCACAATAGTGTTGATATCCTCCTAGAGAAAACAATGTCCTGCACAAGATCCAGGTATGTAGTAGATCTAACATCAGGGTCACAAATTGGGGTCAAAGGTAAAAAAGGGGAACAGTTTGTCGTGTATGGGCGCTAAACAAGAGCATCGCATAGGGGATGCCAACACTCGGGATTTGGAAAAAAAACAGATGAGTTAAAAAGCCTTAAGAGTATTAATATTTTGTCAACATCCCTCCTGCCCTTGACCGTTCCTTAACAATCATGCGTTCCATATCTGTTTATTATGGGTTTTTTTAGATGTTGTCAGGATTTAGAGAACAAAATGACACAAAATTATTACACGTGCAAAATGTACCCCGTGCACCAAGTGCAACAAGAATTGTCAGAGAGACAACAAAGCTCGCCATCGGCACCTTAAGAAACTTAAAAGCACACTCAAGGTCACAGAGGTCAACCTTTTTGCCTGCATGGACAGGTCTTGTCCATAAACACTGGCAAATCAAATATGAAAATAACACCTCAAGGGACATAGGAATCAATAAGCATTTTTGAAACCTAAACGCAAATTTCGAATCCTAAAACCTTTTGCGACCTTAGTTCAAGGTCAAGGACACTGGACTAATTTGTTTTGCATGTATGGAAAGGTCTTGTCCATATACACATGCATGCCAAATATGAAAGAAATACATGTATCTCAATGAAATTTTGAGAAACCTAAACGCAGATTTTTGAAACCTAAACGCGTGTACTAAGTTCAAGGTCATGGTCAGAGGGCTCAAACATTTTACATGCAAGGAAAGATCTTGTCCATAAACACATGCAAACTGAATATGAAAGAAATATCTCAATGGACATAGGAGTTATAAAAATTTTGAGAAACCTTAACGCAGATTTCGAAACCTAAACGCAGGTCCTACGTTAAAGGTCAAAGTCACAGGGGTCCAAATTTTTCTGTGCATGAAAAGGTCTTGTCCATATACACACACATACCAACTATGGAAGCAATACCTCAAGGGACATAGAAGTTAAAGGCATTTTTCGAAATCTAAACACAAATTTCGAAACCTAAACGTAGGCTCTAAGTTCAAGGTCACAGAGGTCCAAATTGTTCAGTGCATGGAAAGGTCTTGTCCATACACACACACATACCAAGTATGAAAGCAATACCTCAAGGGACATAGAAGTTATAGACATTTTCTTGAAATTGTTTAAGCCGTTCATGACGACGCCGACGACGACGACGACTACACCGGGGTATTGCAATAGCTCGTCATGTACTTCGTACAGGCGAGCTAAAAAGTCGAAAATATGCAAAATGGCTACTGCTTACAAATTCATGCTTCAATGACTTACCTTTTCAGTGATTTAAATAGCAATATTAGACAGTTTACTACATACAAAGAATTAGGCCCCTGTCATTTACCCTTTCTGAGATATTTTTGTTTCAAATATGACCAATTAGAAGTTGACGGCAGCGTACAGTCCTATATAGAGTGTTATTTCAATATTTAACGAGTTATGACCTTTTCCACTACTACTAGCCCTTTCACTGTTACTTTAAATGAATGACATTGCTCTGTTTTTTATCAATGAATTTGATTATAAGTTAAAATTACTTTTATTCATTACAAACCACATAGAATGACACAATGTCCAGAATTTTGTCACACATGAAATTATTGCAATAACTATGAAGTATGTCCCTTTATTGTACTTCAATGCTTATAGGTTGAGGTTTTTTTTTCAACAAACTTAAGTAACTTATCTTTAAGTATCACATATATGCCTCAATCAATTCGAAACTTTACTGAAAGAGTTCATCATCTTCAGCGACAAGTTCCATAATTATAAGTGTAATTCCCCTTTCTACATTTTACTGTCAATGTTTCCTTCAATCCATGTTCTTAATATGTGTTTGTTCTAAATGGATTAGATGGTTACAGTTGATCTTGTTCATTTAATTGTCCACATAAAATGACACAAGACCTATAGATCTGTCAAAGTTGTCTCTGATCCTGACCCTTTTCACATACCGGTAAAATTTATATAGAATTCTACTAAATTATTGCTGTAATGAGTCCATGTTTGAATTGATATTCACAAAACTGTATGCAAACTTTTTTCATTTTATTATCTACGGTGTACAATTATAAATCAGTTTTCAAAAGACTTAAATCGTCAAACTAAGAGTTGGCAAGTCAATGTCATAAGCTTAATAACTACATTCCCATAGTCTAGTCTAGGAATAAGTCGCATAGATTTTGGACTAAGCATCTGTTGAAAACAATCACACCATTTCGACAGTTTTTCAGCGGAGCTGAATGGTTTCTATTTTAACACATTTTCCAACATTTCAACCACTCATATTTGATCAGATGTTGAAAACTGAATTGTATGAATGGATAGTAGGCTATTAAACTGTAGCCAGACTGGTCTAATTGTGAGACACAGTGCAGATTGTTTACAATTCTGAGCTGATGACATCATGCTTTTATTTTAAGAGTATGACAATTTGTCTTTTTATAGATAGACAGTGGTAGCTCTAAGATGTTTGGTTATGGTTTACTACCAATTTATTTTAATTGTTAACTATTTGTACACATTTAACATACATTGATAACAATATAATAATAGTCCTCCAGTGAGTTAAACACAATTGTGTTGTTTCATCATTTATTTACAAAAGCGAGATGGTAGAACTTGTACAGCAGACTGCTGTTACAAAATTACTACAGTATCTGTATGAGGGTAAAATTATTATTTTGCATTTCTGTACGTAATAGATTTTTAGTCAGAGTTATGCTATATCCTTGAATGTGTATTTTTGGTTTGTAAATCTGAATAAGGGGAGATCCTTTGAAAGCACAGAAAACAAAGCAAATACTGAAAATTGCAAACTCGGTTTAATTGAGTCTGTTCATGAGCAATACTGAAATATGCAACAGTGCTCACGCCCCCTAGCACCAGCTTAAGCGGAATTCAACTTTCAACTGTAAATGCGCTGAAATCAATGATTCCAAAGGACCAGAAAGTATAACAAAACTGAGAATGAAGTACGGGGCGACTTTTTACAGCCGTCACACAAGCACTTAACATCTGCTGTTGTGAATTATATAAATCTGAATAAGGGGATAAATCCAAGATATTACAATTATTTGAAACCCCCCAATTTCATACAATTTTGCACAGCCATCTACAGCATGACCTAATTCCACCACCCATTCCGCTGAATATCTTTTTTAAAGATATTCCTTGTTTCTGATTTTGAAGAAGCTGGGTCAGGTGATTCTGTTTATGGAAAAAATAAATGTACTTAGGCCTTGTGTCCAGATTAAATACTATAAAGTATTAAATACGTAGTTAAGCATGCTGTCTTCAGGCACTCTTGTTGAAAACAGCGAAAACCAAGATTTCTGCACTGATTGCTTAAATGGCATTAGTCTGCATTCCTTCAATATGAATCATGGAGTTGATTAAAGAAAAAATTCAGCCCCAAAATTTATATCTTAAACACAGTGTCAGAAGCATACGGTACATTTACTTTGAATGAACTGTAGAAAAAAACATGTACTTTCTTTTTTTACTGACTGCAGATAGCTATATCACTGATGATAAAAAAAAGTCATGAAACATGTAGTTTAAGTTGTCTTTACTTTTGTAAATAAAAGTTTATATTTCAATCAGCAGTGTCTGATTCGTAATATAGTAATTACATTCTATTTTAAAGTACCTGAAATACTAGTATTGTATAATATATAGAAAAAACTGAAGGCTAAAAAAATGTAATGAGGAATGTTTGGTGGAACCTGCTGTATGCAGAGGTGACACACAGGGATTATTTTTCCGGCGTCTCTCCGTCTTTTCGTCAATCTGCCTGTTTGTCACACTTTTTACGTCATGCATCTTTGCTCCCATCTATTGTTTGATTGTTTTCAGATGAAAAATGTTATTAATAGAAATAACTTGATGAGCAGAAGTATCATTCACAAGGTTCATAACTCTTGCATCATTAATGCGAGATTTATTGCCCTTTTCCGCATTATATTTTCTGGCAGAAAACTTCAGTTATACTGAAGCTTTTGAGATGGCATTTCGTGAATAGAAAGAGCTTGATAAGTACAAGTAATAATAATAACAATAATAATAACGACTTTATTTACTGAGGCTACACATTTAGGCAAGCCCAATCTTCCATGTGGGCCTCAAGTGTCTTTCGCAAGGTTCATTACTCTACTTCAACAGTGTGAGAGTAATTATCCTTTTTGTATTTATTAGGGATGTCAACGAATACCAAAACGCTATCCGAATATTCGAAAGTTCAATCCGAATAGTATTCGGATATTCGGTTTTGAAAACCATACAAATCATCGTATGTTCGTAAGTTGCTTGAATAGTATAGAGGTAATTTAGATGATATCCCGTAAAGCTTCTCTCGCGGCATAATAGTGTTAAAGCATTCAGTCAAAGCAGACTTGAATCGATTTAAATTTTGATTTAGTTCCAACCAAGAAGAGGGATATGATCTATTTGGCGTTGATTTTTGCCGTGAGACCATTTTTGTTTCGAGTTACAGGGTACATGTTTACCTGCGAGTAAGCGTCACGGTGCCATGATCTGAGCCTTTTTGTAAAATTTTCAGCAATTC
This sequence comes from Gari tellinella, assembly GCA_922989275.2. Classification (NCBI taxonomy): domain Eukaryota; kingdom Metazoa; phylum Mollusca; class Bivalvia; order Cardiida; family Psammobiidae; genus Gari; species Gari tellinella. Next base: position 80,192,627 of record OV277856.1, read on the forward strand.
ACATAACAGGAATGGATCAGTTTATCAAGATTCAAGAGATTTTTAATGATTATTAAAAGCAAAGAAATGTACGACTTTGTTATCACTTATTAAGTTATTGTACTCAACCGTTCCTGAACCAAATTTTTTATCCAATTGTATTTTTAAAATGAATAGATACAGCGCTGAAAATGTTATCTGCGATCATCGTTTCTTTCGTCTGGGAAATGTATATCTTCTGTTGAACAATTACCAAACTATATAATTACTTTTAGCCAATGAAACGGTATTTCTTTTGGCTATCTATTCTGCTCGGTTAATCGTAAAGCTGATAAGTATACATGTCGCGCTTTACTGCTCTTGATTGACAGTTTCTGTATGAATAAACAATCGTAAGCAAATGCTTTTCACGCCGTAACAAACTGTCTATCAGTATGATACAATGATTGGATAATGAAAATATCAGTGTCTCATGTCAGTGTGATAAAATTACATAATCCCTGATAACAGTGTACTGTTTATTTGAAATTGCGTGAGATGATAGCCAATTAGCGGCGCCCCCTTTACCCGCTACATAATCGGGGTCCGTGAATTATACCCTGACGTAATGGAAGTTGCATACAAACACAAACACAGTGGGATCTTTAATCGCGTATTGTTTTCTTAAGCCTAGACGGGTAAGCAAACCGTTAATGATGACAATCACATGTGCTATAGGGGTCACGCAATTATCTTACCATTGACACTTGTTGTAAAAACAAACTTTTAACGCTAACCGGGGTGCGAAAACATCGATTTAAGTGGCAATGATTAATGAACGCGGAACAGTATCGAAACAATTTTGTTCTTCAAATTTTTATTTTTTTTAAAAACTCGATCCGAATAGTGATTTTCTATCCGAATATTCGGTGAACTATTCGAATATTCGGATATTCGAGTATTCGTTGACATCCCTAGTATTTATGTAAACAGCTTGCTTACAGCGGGTGACACATGTGTTCCAAGTAACACCCTTCTCATTATGCCCTGAAATGATTAATTGAAAATCATACATCTACTAAAGTCCCATGAACTTTTTGTCTGCGCATCTTCCATTTTCCCTCTCAAAAGAAAAATAATCACATATTTCCTACATTTTGGTTACAACCAAGCAGTATACAAGAAGGACAATCTATTAGTCTATCCATTTAAAATAGATACGCTAAAGTATAGCTAGTTGTATAACAATTGTACTTTTTATTAGAAACAAATGGCAAAACAAGTTTTACACTCACTTTTCGTAAAGGTTAAGAACTTAAAGACCCTTTTCACTGATAAGTATTCATAAAGTACCAAGATGGTTTTTTAGCTCAGGGTGAGCTATTGCAATCCTTGGATGTCCGGCGATCGGCGTGCGTTGTCCGTCGTGCGTCGTCAACAATTTTAGTTTTACATTCTATAGTCCACAATATTTATCCAATCTTACTCAAACTTGTTCAGATAACTCTCGACCTACTACTCTGATTTCAACCATAATCAAAATCATTCGAACTTTTTATGGTCACATACAATCTGAGCAAGTTAGAGAAAGATTGAATAAAAACTGTGGCCTCTAGAGTGTAAACACCCTTAAATATGGCATTTTCAGCAATTCAAATGTAGATTACTCCTGACCTATTCGTCGGATTTCAACCATAATCAAACTCATCCGAAATCTTATAGTAATATACAATCTCAGCAAGTTTGAGATAGATTGAATAAAAAATGTACATAAATATTATCCAGAAGAAATGATAGTAATTTACAGACATCGGTGCAAGTCCACATAGTGTAATGCTTAACCGTGTCATTTGTAAAAAATGCACGATCAGTATTACACGCCAGAAATAGTTTTCTTTCTCTGACAAAAGTCTTTTCAATAAGTTGTATGAGTATATCTTTTATTAAATTATGTGGTAAGATAGTATATAGTGTTGAAAAGTCATAAGTATTTATATTGCAAGCTTGGTATTTTCTATTTTCAAGCTTCGTCAAAATTTCATTCGAGTTTTTGATAGACCAAAACAGATTATGTCTAGAATTTTCGTGAGTCTTTGCACAATACCTTTGAACATGTTCTTTGATTTTGATTAAAGACGATGTCAAAAGTTTGAAAGCTTAGTAGTAGTACATGCACTTTAATTAGCAATAAAACAAGACTTATATGGAGTTTTGTGGAGTTTTGATATCCAGTACATTGTAGGAAGTTTGTGACATGTAATATTGACATCAGCTTTTAATTGTACACATGTATCAAGATGATCAGATACTACATTTCGTTCCGTTAAATTGGTTGATGTATAGGAATTGGTATTCACAAGTTCCTGGTTTAAAGTATCAACATAATGTAATCGTCATACAATTATCACATTATTGGATGCTTTGTCTGCAGGAACGAGTACATACTTGGAATGAAAGTCTGGTATGCCCTTCTTTAAGTGACGAATGGTCTTTATAGGTGAATATAGAAGATAAGAGTGAGGTTGGGCGCCCCTAAACCCAGGTTTAACCCCCAGTGGTTGTTAATAATTAATTAAGTTATAATTAATTATTGATTGATACTGACCGTACCAAGGCGGGCTCCTATGTTCACTTTGCTTTATGTTTGTCTTGCGTGTTGTTTTCTATTTAGTGGGTAGATGAAGGAATGGTATTGCGTGTGTGTGTGTGTTTGTTGTGGTATGACTGTGTGTGTGTGTGTTCTGCTTGAGAGGTGGGTGTATTGTTTGTGTTACGTTTCCTGCTTGAGTCTTTCGTATTTATTAGGTGGTAAAAGATGGTTATTGGATAAATAGAACGAAATCCGGGTGTCGATAATATCAAAAATTAATTCTTTCTATTTTGAAAGAGCGTCATTTTCAGCATGTTCTCTTCGGCACCAGTTGGTACTATAATTATTCAAAGCTTCCGAAATATGATTGCGGCAAGTATCGAAATCAATTAAGGCAGGTAATCTAAATTTAGGTCCCTTACTCAAAAGCGCTCTGATGCGTTTATCTTTAATGATATCAAAATTGCCTGTTATTATATGACCCACTGGAGCGTAACAAAATTTAGAAGAGGTACAGGCACATGTATCTGGTGTGTTTTCGAGAATTTTAAGATCAGAAACAAGTTTATTGTAGTTAAAAATTAACCCTCTTACAGATTTATTATACATGTACTTATAGCAAATAATAGGTGGTTCAAGATTTTTGAAATAATTTGGAATAGCATTCATCACATTTTTGTTTCGGAGAATACTTTGTAAATCTATAAAATCAACACCTTTATTTATAAAAGGGACCTTAATGAAATATCTTTTGTGATCGTTTAAAGAATCAATATGAGGTCTGAGAACATGCTGAGTATAACTTTATATTAAACCCGCAGTATAATACAGAGGATCTGTGCGTAAAAATATTCCATCAGCCTTGTCGTCAATGTCTCTTAAAGACGACAATGACAACGAAGACAGCCGAGATAGCATTTTATGTTTACCAGAAAGTAACAGCAGATTATGCAAATCTGTTATAGAAATCGACTGACGTGATTTACGTTTGATATTTCCATTTATACGAATACCATGCGATCTAGATTTACGGTTGCGTGTAGAATAAATTGAAAAAAATACCAATAGAAGGTTCTTTTGAAATATTGCCAGATTGGTATATATTATCATTCAAGCCTAAAGGAAAGGGTGTCTGTAAATTTTTAATCCATTTTAATTCCGTTATTAATCTAGCCTTACATTTGAAACTATTAGTAGCATTTTTATCATACGTAATATGTTCGACAAGTTGAATTGAAATACAATCTAATCCATGTCCAGATTTCCGAAAATGTTGATACAGAAAGTTCCTCAGTTTTTTGTTTCTACAAGTACGAAGATGTTCATTAAACCTAGTTTTGAGAGGACGACCGGTTTGCCCAACATACTGGACACCACAACCTGGTGCTTTTCAAGTTAACACGTATATAGTATGGTTAGTTCGTCAGTTGATATCTGAATCTATGACAAAACTAAATAACCTACCGTTTACTGTTGATTGTAGACTTGCAAGATAAATAGACTTGCAAGATAAATAATTGCAACACGCTCACCTCTTAGCATTGCACTTTTTAATAATAGGATGCACTCTACGTTTTTTGTTCAGTGGTCGTAATAAAACTGAATTATTGCGCTTAATAGAATATTTTAGAGGTGAAAGCACCACTTTTGGACATATTTCGTAACTAGTGACAAAATGTTTGGATCCAGCTCGGATTCCGTATTAAGCAGGGTTGGCAATCGATTGGTCAATAAGAGTATTGACCATCCGGGCGGTCAATACTGGTTTTAACCGGTCAATACTGGTTAATAGTGGTCATTACCGGTCAATACTGGTCAATAGAAATGACCACTTCAAACCAACTTTTAACCTATGTATCATACCCTTAACAATGTAAAATGTTGTTTAATATATACGCTTACATACAAACTATACTGTTAAGGATCTTTGTAAATGACAGCATGATATTTTGTTGGTGTTTTTTTTTTTCAAAGTTTTTCTTTAATGACCACAAGTGGTCTTTTGCCAGGTGGCCATTTGATGTGGTCAATTCAATCAGACTACTTATAAAATAAAGTACTAGTACCCCAACCTATCTCATTCATACATTATCATGGTGAGCATACTGGGAATAAATTCAATAATGATCATATTAATGATTTAATCTAAAGATTAAAATATTTGAATTAGATTTTGTAAATATTTGATAAAACCAGGACTACAAAGTGATTGATTGACATTACCGGCCTTGTCAATTGAAAATCTACCAGTAATGACCACCTAGGATCAGTTTGAGAGTTTACCAACCAAAAGGCTAGCTTTATAATCAATCAACCACTAAATACTTCAACTCAATCAGCTCTTCACTTACAACTCAACTGACAATTAAATTCAATCGAACACTCACAATTTCAATTGACCCGTATTGGCCACTTTGGGAATATATTACAGCAAATAATTAACCATTAAGGTCATATACCCATAGTCAATCAGCAATTAATGTTTAAGATTCATTGATGTCGATTATTTACAATCATGGGAAATTCATAAGTATTTGCAAGTTTGCAACACCTGTAAATTGCTGTCAAAACAGATTATCATGTGTTAGGTTGCCCCGTGTCAATACAGTGGGAGTGGCATAGATCTGAGTGTGACCAATCAAATGTCTTGATACAGGTAGATTATACACTGATAGGGGTATTGTATATTACACTGGCACTTTAATTTTACTCCTATTTGTGCCCTAAGGAAGCTATCAATGTGTCTGCTGAGAAGTATGGCTGCCTGACAGTTTATGGTTGCTCTGCACACTGGCTGAATCTGCTGGGATAGGATATAACTCCTGACCTGGTGATAAAGTTGTAGAAGTCAAAAAATACTTCAGGAATAACCACACACCTGATTCAATTTGTCAGGGTTGTTTTTCAATCAACCAGTGGTCGATTCAATTCACTGCAAGTGGTCATTTCAATCGACCACAAGCGGTCAGTTCAATCAATTAATGTGGTTAGTTCAATCGACCAGGGTGGTCTTACAGATTTGAAAAATCCACTTTGTGCTTCCTATACCCCCTATATACACTTCGAATAGTTTCCTGTGTATCTGCAATGCATCATTACACCTACAATTAAACCCTTTTAAAGCTTTAAAAGCAGTATTTTAACAAAAAAAAGTGTTTACCGGTATTGACCAGTATTGACCACTTCAGGGAGTATTGACCGGGGCGGTTTTAACCGGTTAAAACCGGGTGGTTAACACCGCCCCGGTTTTTACCGGCCAACCCTGGTATTAAGAGACATTTGATCAAACTGTTTACAAATGCGCAGTTTGGCTTCATTGATAATGAAATTGTTAATGTGTTTAAATGTTGCAACACAACTTCATTTTTCACCAAACTAAAGGTTCTGAACAAATTAAAACTAAAATTGATTCATGGTTACCAAGCAGCAGATGGCAGTTTTGTAAATTAAAAATAATTGTTTTTCTGTAATCAAAATGAGACATAATTTTCTGAGACGTAAATTCTAAGCAAATTGTAAAGTTCAACCTAGCCATATTTTGTTTATGATTTGGTCTTTAAATATTATTCAAAACACCAAATCTTCGAAATGCTCTGTTGAACAGGGCATGGTTGAACTAGTAGAATGGAATGGAATTGAGTCTTGGAGTGGAATGGTGGAATTGAGTCTTGGAATGGAATTTTAACTGTCTAGTTATCACTGATCGCTCTGGTCCCTACAGGCTCACCTAACCTTACCTCTCCTATCCCATTGCCTGGTGGACCATAGGGGCACTGCAGACGTCCTGGCATAGGGGCTAATGGGTAATAAATAACCTACCGTGACATTTCAATGTTAAGATAATAAATACCCAAAGATCTTCTGAATGCTATTTTGGGACTCTCTGGGCATTTTAAGAGACTTTAAATGTTATGTTTGTTCTTTAATGGCATTGACAATGTGATGCCATATACGAAATGTGTGTGTCTTAGAATATAGTGCCATAGGCAGGAAACATCCATCTATTTTTGTGCTGCCATAATTTTATGTAGATATAAAGTCCCAACGTATGCCAAGGCTGATCAGCCCACATTTTCAAAACTCGAATTTTTGCACCAAATTGACAAGGTTGGCTCGGGATGCGATACAAACCTACACACAAATTTGAAAAGTGTAATAACTGGACCAAAAATGAAAAGGTTTTAGACTATTTGGAAACAACTGTTTATAGACTCCACAATTACACTCTAAGATAACTCTCCACTCCAAGACTCCACTCCAAGACTCCAAAACTTCACTCCATATATTCAGCTATGGCAAGGTATGGTTGAATTTACGGAGTGTAGTTTTGGAGACTTGGAATGGAATGTTGGAATGGAGTCATGCAGTGTGGTTTTGGAGTGGTTTCGCTCTAAAATTTCATTCCAATACTCCATTCCATCATTCCACTCCAAGACTCTATTCCACCATTCCACTCCAAGACTCTATTCCACCATTCCACTCCAAGACTCCGTTCCATTCCATTCCACTAATTCAACCATGCCGTTGAACAGGGGCCCATTCAACTAGGGCCCAGCTGAAGCAACTCGTGACTACACAGTAATACCAGTAACATGTGTAAACTGAGTGTTGCTGTTTGATCATGATATTAATGGGTTGATGGTGGCCTCTAACCATAACCTGACCCACAGCAATATCAAAAAGGGGGGAGTAGTTTCTACTCAAATTCTCGGGAATGTCGCTAGACTGTACAGGTTATTAACCCTTTTGTTGTCAAAGCCGACAACACTAACATTGCAAACACGGCGTCTGATCATGATCCAGACTGTTTGACACCCATGACAATTGTCCGAAATCAAAAGCTATTACAATTTCAAAAGAAAATGAGGCCAAAAATATCATCAGACGATAGTATGGCAGCGACTGTGCTAGGTGGGTATTTTAGTCTTAACCCTTTCCCCCATACAAGCGCCTTTTAGCGAATATAATTTATTCCTCCGCTGAAGAAAATAGTTCCAATTTTATCAGTCATGAATATATATTACAGGAAATTTTTTCTATATTCTAGCACACGATAGCTTAAAGAAGGCTGAAAGTAAAGCAGAATGCGCCTAAAGGCGCATTCTGCTTTAATTTCAACCTGCTTTAAGAAGTCACCTATCTTCAATACTAGAAAGAGACTATCAGGTAAAGGGATAATGGCAGCGAAAAGGTTAATGAATATTTCAAACGATATCGCATAACAAGTAGTGGATTCTGCAAATTCACTGGTACATATATTGTTTTGATATGCTTATTCATATGGAATAAAGTGCAACCTGATAACGTCGAGCTCATGAGTTGCAAAAGTTGTACTCTGATAATTTCAGCTAGCTTACGTCGAACAAACTTGTATGGAATGTAACTTGCTAACTTTGAATAAAAGTATGTTTGATTTACATCATTCTCACCGGAAACATTATAGGGACAATTCGAGTTTCCAATTTAGCTCAGTTCATTGTTTACAATCTAGGGTTACGTTTTGCCAAGGTAATCTATTAGAATCATCCTGTGTCCGTCTTTGTCCGTCCGTTCGTCCGTCCATCCGTCGTCAACAACGTCAAAAAACGGCATCTCCTCCTATACTACTGGATGGATTTTTAGCAAACTTGGCAGAAATAATTCTTCAATAATACTCCTTCAAAGTAGTTAAAATATTCCAAGTCCATTGTATATCTTGGTCACAGGAGATAAAAATAGATCCTGTCATCTGAATAGAAGCGATGATCAAGATTATAGTTTTCGCAAATTGACCCAACAGATTTTGTTTACAAGATGTAGTTTTCGGTTAAAGGACTGACCCCGTTGGCTCACTATATTTCATTTGAACTTGGGCAGATAATTCTCCATCTACTGCGACTGTTCGGTAACGGTTAACCAGATATGAGTTCAAATCCATGTACGTACAATGATTCTACAAGGTACATTGTTAGTATGCTGGACGTGTATAGACCTCGAAGATAGTTGCGGTTTACGAGTAAATCAGTATCGTTGGTTGTACCGAGAAGTCGTTTGGTGAAGTTTGGAGATAGAAGTTTCATGCATGCAGCCCCAAAGTTCTGGAACACTCTACCATCAGACATCAGACATCAGAGATGCGAGCTCAGTTGCAGTCTTCAAAAACGTCTGAAAACACACTTCTTTAATATCTGTTATTAGAAGAAAGTAGGTTATCAATGACTGCTACCTCTTGGCTGTTTTTTCTTGCTGTGGATGATGAGGGTCTAAATGGCAGTTCTGGAGTTGTACCGTTGACCTTGTGCCTGTCTGGTTGGATCTTGCTGATAGGGACTGCCCAATCGCTTTGAAACCATTTGGGTGGGGTATGAAGTTAAATTCTTGGACAGTTTATCTTTATAAGTCATAGATTATACAATACTCAATCAAGCAACATGGAGAGTATTGTTTTACGATTTGCGAACTACTCTCCGACTCTACACTGAAACAAACAAAACAAACAACAAAAACAAAAACAAAAAACAACAACACCAATTTTAATCATGCCATTGATCTTTTAATTATTTGACTAATTTTAAAGTATAACGATTTTATAATATTGGTTATAATATTGAAAGAATGTCCATGTTTCCATGTAATTCCATAAGGTATCATGTTTATTGTGAATGTTGTTATTTGTTTTTTCTCGCTTTGTAGGTACATTTATTTAGTTTCATGTGAAGCGCTTTTGAATGCACAGCTCTTGTGTGAAAACACCGCTAAATAAATCGGGTATAACAATAATAATCCTTTCAATGAAAAATTAAAAAATCGTTTTGTCTGAAACCATAGTACACTGAGCTTAGATATTGACATAAAGCATTATCTACAATTGTTCAAAAATGCCCTTGTGGTAATAAAAAGGGACCTCGCCCCGGGGGTCCCAGTTAAATATATAGAGGTATATACTGAAATCTTCAAACATCTTCTCTGAAACTAATATTATTAAATCAGATGTCACCCCTCATCTATCAAAACCTGTCGACCCTTTCTTTGGCCCACTCCCGACACCAACATAGAGAGAGAAAGGTGGAGAGAGAGAGAGAGAGACAGACAGACAGACGACAGACAGACACATATAGAGAGACAGACGGACAGAGAGACAGAGAGACAGAAAGAGAGACAGAGAGAGAGAGATTACTAAACTGGAATAGTATACCTTACCTACGTATGCTCCTTCTTTATCTTTGTACAAGCTACCGGTCACTTTTATACGATAGTGCCCGGTAATAGTGACCGCTAAGAAATGTTGACGTCATATGATGCTGCTGCTGAGGAACCGCTCGTTGCTTGCTTGTTTACTTTTAGTGTCTCATCCGAATTAATCTATAAAGACTTGCGCCATGTTGGGGAAGCTGTAGGGCACACTTATGTCTCTCTGAATTTATTATAATTTTTTAATAATTTACAACAGAAAATTGTAAAATATAGTATTTTCGGTTTTTAACAGACAGCGTACATGTTTTAACTTTCAAATAATAAGAATAGAATAAAAAAAATACAATGTTTGATTAAAATAAATCAATAATGCTAAATTTGAGTTAAAGGGAGGTAAACAAAAAAACCAGCATATTTTCTTGTCTGAGATTTGTATGAAAAGAGGCTTCCCAGATTTTGTAGCGGGGGTTACTTGGGTGTGTACAGGTATCTGGTGGATAATCAATAAGTCCTAAACCGGGTGGCTCGGTAGCTCAAGTGGTTACAGTGCTGGCACGGTAAGCCAGATACACTGGGTTCGAGTCCCGGTCGGGTCACGTTTTTTTCACTCAGTCCTGTTACAGTTTCGTGCCGTGACCGCCGGTTGATTCCATGAGCGAAAATCTCTGGAAAAAAGGAGGAGTAATGTAGCAGGAGTTACTTGGGTGTGTACAGGTATCTGGTGGATAATCAATAAGTCCTAAACCGGGTGGCTCGGTAGCTCAAGTGGTTAGAGTGCTGGCACGGTAAGCCCAGAGACCCTGGGTTCGAGTCCCGGTCGGGCCACGATTTTTTCACTCAGTCCTGTTACGATTTATTAACCACTAATATTGGATAGTATTTACCTCACTATACCCACATACAAATGTTTTTCAATAGATCTATTGAACAGCCGCTTCTGGTTCAGTACTGGTAGTTATAAGCAGCACTGATAGTTAAAAGCAGTACTGGTAGTTAAAAGCAGTGCGTAATTAGCCTAAGAAGATAAAAAAAAAGTCAAGCCATGTTGTGATTATTATGAGTAGATCTAACTGTTGTTGTTTTCTGTTAGAATTAAATCTAGATCTACATTTGATTGTTTTAACTGTAATGATTTGTTCTATGAACATGTTGAATAAAATTGCAGTAGTTAAATTATCCCGATTGTTGATGTTGACGATACAATATTTCGTATAGATCTACATGTATGGTGCGCCGATTCCTTTCATAAACAAGATCTACGTGTCTTTATTAATTTTCAAACAAAACTTAACTCAAAACTCTTTAAATATTTTTAGAAAATTAAATATTATTTACGTTTGATACAATTGTTCTAGATTGGAAGTTGTTTTGTCATTATTTTTTTATAGCATTATCTCCAAAATTCATTAAGAAAAGTGAAAATATCTAGAATCTAGTAAGAGTGAATTAAAGGGAGGTAATAGCGGAACGTCATAAGATACTGCTGAAAACAGTTTTGATCCAAATCAGATGTGCGGTATACTATAAGAAATAGTGCAGCCCACTTCGGGCCTCCTTGCATTATAGTGACCTCCCAGTCAGCCCCAAAATAGTTTACGGCCCTCAGCCTTCGGCTTCGGGCCGTAAACTATTTTGGGGCTGACTGGTCGGTCACTATATTGCAAGAAGGCCCTCAGCGGGCTGTACTATTTCTTATGTGGTGAAGTTGAAAGTACTGAGCACTACTTCATGTCATGTCGCACATGTATACGACCATTTACGTACACCAATGCCACAAGCTGTCTACGCAATATGTACACCCACTACTTAATCGTTTCTGTATGGCGACGACAGTCTCACATTGCAGCAAAATGTTACACGTTTTGATACTGTTCAAACCTACATCACTAAAACAAAAAGCTTTTTGTAAGACTCGTGAACTTAAACTTACTCCTTTTGCTTGTCTACATGAGGTCTGTGAAGTTAGTTGTTAGTTGGTTATTCAGAAGTGTATTCGGGAATTCGGGAAAATGCAACACGCCGTACAGGCGAACATATACATCCAAACTAACACCCAGCCGTGAGTTGGTTATTCAGAAGTGTATTCGAAAAAACATTGCACTTTTGAATTCACAGCCAGCTGTGAGTTGGTTATTCAGAAGTGTATTCGGAAAAAACATTGCAATTTTGAATTCACAGCCAGCTGTGAGTTGGTTATTCAGAAGTGTATTCGAAACAAATTTGAATTCACAGCCAGCCGTGAGTTGGTTATTCAGAAGTGTATTCGAAAAAAAAATTGCACTTTTGAATTCACAGCCAGCCGTGAGTTGGTTATTCAGAAGTGTATTCGGAAAAAACATTGTAATTTTGAATTCACATCCAGTTGTTAGTTGGTTATTCAGAAGTGTATCCGAAAACAACATTGCACTTTTGAATTCACAACCAGCCGTGTGTTGTTTATTCAGAAGTGTATTCGAAAAATACATTGCACTTTTGAATTCACAGCCAGCTGTGAGTTGGTTATTCAGAAGTGTATTCGAAAAAATCATTCCACTTTTGAATTCACAGGCAGCCGTGAGTTGTTTATTCAGAAGTGTATTCGAACAATACATTGCACTTTGAATTCACAGCCAGCCGTGAGTTGGTTATTCAGAAGTGTATTCGAAAAAACATTGCAATTTTGAATTCACAGCCAGCTGTGAGTTGTTTATTCAGAAGTGTATTCGGAAAAAAATTGAATTCACAGCCAGCCGTGAGTTGGTTATTCAGAAGTGTATTCGAAAAATACCTTGCACTTTTGAATAAACATCCAGCCGTGAGTTGGCTATTCAGAAGTGTATTCGAAAAAAACATTGTAATTTTGAATTCACAGCCAGCTGTGAGTTGGTTATTCAGAAGTGTATTCGAAAAAACATCGCACTTTTGAATTCACAGCCAGCTGTGAGTTGGTTATTCAGAAGTGTATTCGAAAAAAAATTGAATTCACAGCCATCCGTGAGTTGGTTATTCAGAAGTGTATTCGAAAAATACCTTGCACTTTTGAATAAACATCCAGCCGTGAGTTGGTTATTCAGAAGTGTATTCGAAAAAAACATTGTAATTTTGAATTCACAGCCAGCTGTGAGTTGGTTATTCAGAAGTGTATTCGAAAAAACATCGCACTTTTGAATTCACAGCCAGCTGTGAGTTGGTTATTCAGAAGTGTATTCGAAAAAACATCGCACTTTTGAATTCACAGCCAGCTGTGAGTTGGTTATTCAGAAGTGTATTCGAAAAAAAATTGAATTCACAGCCATCCGTGAGTTGGTTATTCAGAAGTGTATTCGAAAAATACCTTGCACTTTTGAATAAACATCCAGCCGTGAGTTGGTTATTCAGAAGTGTATTCGAAAAAAACATTGTAATTTTGAATTCACAGCCAGCTGTGAGTTGGTTATTCAGAAGTGTATTCGAAAAAACATCGCACTTTTGAATTCACAGCCAGCTGTGAGTTGGTTATTCAGAAGTTTATACGAAAAAAACATTGCACTTTTGAATTCACAGCCAGCTGTGAGTTGGCTATTCAGAAGTGTATTCGAAAAAAACATTTCAAATTTGAATTCACAGCCAGCTGTGAGTTGGTTATTCAAAAGTGTATTCGAAAAATACATTGCACTTTTGAATTCACAGCCAGCCGTGAGTTGGTTATTCCGAAGTGCATTCGAAAAAAGCATTGCAATTTTGAATTCACAGCCAGCTGTGAGTTGGTTATTCAGAAGTGTATTCGAAAAAAGCATTGCACTTTTGAATTCACAGCCAGCCGTGAGTTGGTTATTCAGAAGTGTATTCGAAAATACATTGCACTTTTGAATTCACAGCCAGCTGTGAGTTGGTTATTCAGAAGTGTATTCGAAAAAAAACATCGCACTTTTGAATTCACAGCCAGCTGTGAGTTTGTTATTCAGAAGTGTATTCGAAAGAATCATTCTACTTTTGAATTCACAGCCAGCCGTGAGTTGTTTATTCAGAAGTTTATTCGAACAATACATTGCACTTTGAATTCACAGCCAGCCGTGAGTTGGTTATTCAGAAGTGTATTCGAAAAAACATTGCACTTTTGAATTCACAGCCAGCTGTGAGTTGTTTATTCAGAAGTGTATTCGGAAAAAACATTGTAATTTTGAATTCACAGCCAGCTGTGAGTTGGTTATTCAGAAGTGTATTCGAAAAAAAATTGAATTCACAGCCAGCCGTGAGTTGGTTATTCAGAAGTGTATTCGAAAAATACCTTGCACTTTTGAATAAACATCCAGCTGTGAGTTGGCTATTCAGAAGTGTATTCGAAAAAAAAAATTGTAATTTTGAATTCACAGCCAGCTGTGAGTTGGTTATTCAGAAGTGTATTCGAAAAATCATCGCACTTTTGTATCACAGCCAGCTGTGAGTTGGTTATTCAGAAGTTTATACGAAAAAAACATTGCACTTTTGAATTCACAGCCAGCTGTGAGTTGGCTATTCAGAAGTGTATTCGAAAAAAACATTGTAATTTTGAATTCACAGCCAGCTGTGAGTTGGTTATTCAGAAGTGTATTCGAAAAAACATCGCACTTTTGAATTCACAGCCAGCTGTGAGTTGTTTATTCAGAAGTGTATTCGGAAAAAAACATTGCAATTTTGAATTCACAGCCAGCTGTGAGTTGGATTTTCAGAAGTGTATTCGAAAAAAACATTGCATTTTTGAATTCACAGCCAGCCGTGAGTTGGTTATTCAGAAGTGTATTCGGAAAAAACATTGCAATTTTGAATTCACAGCCAGCTGTGAGTTGGTTATTCAGAAGTGTATTCGAAAACAACATTGCACTTTTGAATTCACTGCCAGCCGTGAGTTGTTTATTCAGAAGTGTATTCGAACAATACATTGCACTTTTTAATTCACAGCCAGCTGTGAGTTGGTCATTCAGAAGTGTATTCGAAAAAAACATTGCATTTTTGAATTCACAGCCAGCCGTGAGTTGGTTATTCAGAAGTGTATTCGGAAAAAACATTGCAATTTTGAATTCACAGCCAGCTGTGAGTTGGTTATTCAGAAGTGTATTCGAAAACAACATTGCACTTTTGAATTCACTGCCAGCCGTGAGTTGTTTATTCAGAAGTGTATTCGAACAATACATTGCACTTTTGAATTCACAGCCAGCTGTGAGTTGGTCATTCAGAAGTGTATTCGAAAAATACCTTGCACTTTTGAATTCACAGCCAGCTGTGAGTTGGTTATTCAGAAGTGTATTCGAAAAAAACAACATTGCACTTTTGATTGCAGGCACTCTGTAGCTTTAACGCAGTGGTATTCAGACCCGGTGGTAGTAGGCTAGTGGTAACATGCACGTTTGACTACGGTATTAGGATTTGTGAGTTCGATTCCCCGCCGGACCATTCCTGTACATCATATTATAATGTTTTTTTAACTGTCCTTTAGAAGTGTAAATTTTACATAGAAATTATGAATAAAACGTTTTTTTTATTATTGAGACAAAAACATTGTTATTTTGGTCGAGTTTGTATTGGTTATGGTATACACATGTATCATAAATCTGTGCAAATGAGTCTAAACTGCCGCTAAATAAAACTTGATAATGGTACGTTTGTATAGATCGTCTGGTATGGACATGTCTCTTCTGCTTTTTATCACATTTAGTTATTTTGCCTTTTGTTGATAAAACTTTCACATGAGTGGCACATGGTTCGGATCCTATTCAGATACGAAATGGCTCCGGTGTCAGATCAGGATCCAACATGTTCGCAAATGACAATATGGTCGGTTAATACGTTTAACGTACCCCAGTCAGGACCTCGTTCGGTTAGTTGTACTACTATATGGTATGCGTTAGCTTAACGGTGAGGCGTTACGGAGTCGTGAAAGATAGGCTGTTGAATAACTTGAAATAACCCTTCGGAAAAGTGTCCCTTATGTATTAGAAGTGTAAACTTTATATAGAAGTTATGAATAAAACTTTTTTATAACATAAGGAAAAAAGGGTTCTTTTTTGTCAGAGTTGGTATAGGTATACATGTATCATAAATTTATGCAAAATTCCATTTGTCTGCGTTGTTTTGTTGTGGAGATATTTGAAAATCATCGTGTTTTTTTTAACTGCAAACGACCTATAAATGAAATGAAATTCATAAGAAATACAATAAAGTAGAACATAATAATGTTGTAGACTGTTCAAACTTCATTTTGATATGAGTTTCAAACAGTTTGTCCGGCGTCCACTTAATTAATTATACCCACAGCAGGTGCGGACCCCGGATTCGTGATTGGGGAGGGAGGATGGGGGAGTAAAACCCAATGTAAGCCAGGGACCGCTAGAGCCTCTTGTGGGTCCAGCGCAACGCCTTGGCAGGGGGCTTAGGGAGTCGGGCGATTTTTAGATGCTTTGCAACCCTTTATGTAAGTTCCCCTGAGCTAAATCATTTGGCTAAATCGAGATGAAATATTATTAATTGGGTCATCATTAAATTTATTACACTGATATATTGTTTTTAAACCTTCAACAGTAACTGCTGGACGTTTTAATACATAACGAATTTCTGTTACTTATTTGCCAGAAAATGTTTTGAAAAAAAAGTTTATTCTTGGGGCCGCTAGGGTATACCTGGGGATTTCATGGAAATGCCCTTGTAAGGGGGTGGTGTTCAGGGATTTTCAATGAATTTGTAGCCCTTTAGATGAGGTCTCCTGACCTAAAACGTCTCGCGAAAACGATGTGCAGAAATTAACCCAAACATTGCAGCGTGTATATGAATCCCCAAGTGATTCCCAGTGATTGAGGTTGGCGGAGGAGGGGCGCCTGTCAGGGACGTAGCTAGACCAAATTATGTACGCACTCCTACTGGAGGGTCCCAGGGGCATACTCCCTCGGGAAAATCTTATTTCTAGATTTCCTCTTGTGCGGTCTGAGGACATTTCGCGCGTTAAAACAATTAAAATACTAACATATTTCAAGTAAATATTCGGCGGAAATTATAAAATTGTTTGCTCTAGGTTAATAATTTGACAATATTGCACTCCGTTTTTTATTGCATTCTTTGACATTTTATTTGTTCAAGTTTTAGGACAGTGTTTACGCAGATATGTTTTTGCGTACATGTAAGTAAATTTACGCGCCTGCCATGGCAGGGAGATGGTTCGATCACTTAGTACATGTAAGTGGACCACTCTTATCTGGGGAGGGGGTGCCGGGGGCATGCTTCCACGGGAAACTTTTATTCCAAGATGGTCTTTGGTGCGTCCCGAGAGAGCTTCGCGTGTTAAAAACCGGCAAAATACTAACACAAATCTATGAAAAATTATTGTTTACTTTAAAAGGGCATATTATTGAGGGGATGGTATGATAAACATCTTAAATCACTCGGTGACGTTGGATCAAGTTTTGTCCGCTTCGACCTTGATGGATCGGACATTTTCAGTTTTCAGTTTATATTTCAGCTTTACTATTGACTCAGCCACTTAAAGACATCTCCTGACGACCTTTCGATCATAACGCCATGCCAGACAATTTCCTTGCAAAAAGCATGGGTCTTGTGGACATGTCGGGAGCAAAGAACCATTAAAGCTTTTCATGTGGGACCAGACCTTTATATTTGATAGTTTGATTAGAAATACACATTGAAAAGCACTAGAGCATGAGTATAATCTGGGCCTCACCAGGTAAACTGAGATTGGTATAGCTTGTGCTACATGCTTTGACAGTTACAAATTCATACATATAGAACAATGGGGGATTCCATCAATGGACTGAGGAAATATATTTAAGGGCAACCTAATGTATTGTTTTGACAATGTACCAACTGCTAGGTGCATGCATAAGCATCTCGCTGTCAAGTGCTAACTTCTTAGATAGGTGACACAATTAGAGAACACGAAAGAAATGGGAGAAATCGAACGGTGTATTGGTGAAAATTAAACATATCGGCGACTACAGACTCTATAGAACTATAAAATCATTGATTAGCGTATTAAAATAACATACCTTTGTCCATTCTATAGGCGAACGGGTGGGGGCGTACGCCGACTACGCTCCCTTAAATTCGCCCCTGGACAAGTGACGCTTAATTAAAATTTCAAAGGATTAGGACTCCATTTAAAGACATTTCCTCAGTCCATTGATGGACTCTTCCCCCCATTGTTCTCACTAGGTGTGAAAATACAGGTAACGCAGTAGTAAAGTGTGCAAAACCAATGCCACTAATCTCAAATTGTCTAGAGAGGCCTTCACATACTCACACTCAAGGGTTTTTCAAAATAGTTTTACTGACCAAACTAACAAAATTAAGATACGGGCCTCACATGAAACGCTTGGATGAGTATATCCCTAGACAAGATAGCAGTAAGGACAAAACTCGCACATGGCTGCGTGATTTTATACTTGGTTTGGTGTTCAACACCTTCAACCGTGAAATAAAAGACAAGAGGGCCTGAAGGCCCTGCTATCGCTCACCTGTTATAATGAAGCCTGATAGCTTTACCTTTGAATTTCACCTGTTTTATTCTAAATACAAAGCTTTTTAAACTCTACTTCTCTGAAACAGTAATACCTAGATATTTTTTCTTTTTTTACATGTAGCTTTGCCTTATGGTCCTCTGCCAAATATGTTTTAATCATGGCCCTGGGGTAAAAAATGGCCCCACCCCTGGGTTATCAGTTTTACTTAGACTTATATAAAGGACAACCTTTAAAAATAATTTTCTTTGCAACCATAAGAACCAGACCTTTTACATTTGACATGAATCTTTGCGCTATTGTCATCTATCAAGATTGTTCAAATCAAGACACCCCCGTGTAAATAATGGCACGCCCCGGGGCTTATCATTTTACTGAGACTTGTATATGGAAAAAAATTATTCTCTAAAATTGTTGGATCCAGACCTTTTATATTTGCCTTATAGTCTTCTACCAAGATTGGTCAAATTATGACCCTGGGGTAAAAAATGGCTTCGCCCCGGGACTTCTCAGGGAGCACTTTTACAATTAGTCCGCCATCAAAAATGTCATTTTTATGGTCAGGTTAATGTTACAAGAAATGGCCAGATTAGTGTCACAATAAATGACCAGGGTAATGTCACAAGAGATGTCCAGTTAATTTCTACGAAAATACCAAAAAGATCTGCGGACAGATCGTAAAGTTTTAGAGGTTACCCTAACCAATGCTTTTGCTGGTGGATCAATTGTAAACCCTAGATCTATAAGTCTTTCTCAGTTTTGCATAGACTTATTTATAACGGAAAACCTTTAAAAATCTTCTCCTCTGAAAATGTAAAGCCCAGACCTTTGATATTTGGCATCTAGCTTTGCCTTAAGGTCCTCTATCAAGCGAGTTCAAATCATGACCCCTGTGTCAAAAATGGACCCACCCGGGACCTATCAGTTAAACATAGACTTACGGGAAAACCTTTAAAAAACAATTTCTTCTAAATCACTTGCCGAAATTCAATAATATTTTAAATATATATTATTTAGATGACTCTTTATTATGACTATCTATATCATTTCGGTATTTTACCTTTTTTGCAAAAATAGTAATAATGACCTTATGACGTATTCTGAGTTACTTCTTCATGCAACAGCTCACAAACATGCAATATCAAACTTCAGTTTGCATTGAATATAACACAATTGTCCTCAGGTGGGCGATTTGGGGCCTCGAGCGGCTCTTGTTTTTCATATTGCACGACGAAGAACCAGACAAACAAGGTACGTGAGATAGGTAGTCTACAGTCTACACAATTATGACATCACATAATCGTTCGGTTATATGACGTCATGTAATGGTGACGCTTATCGGAATGTAGAAATTTCCCACAGTCGTATGTAGAAATACAGTAACACATCTAAAAACTGGACACAAACACCACCTGTCCCAAAACAGGCCGTCGCCAAATGCGGCACAATGGTATTACAGAACGCTCATATCTAGTTCTCTGCAACACCACCGCAACCCACAAGGCAACCATATGTCGTGAGATCATTGTTTTCATACCCACAAGTGTCCGGATTTCATAGGCATCACTGTAATATCGACCAAGACACGTCCGAGCTTCAAATGAAGACGGAAGATCATTTTTATGCAAACAAACCGAACCACATCAGACCCTGAGTGTCTCAGCCCCTCTATAACTCTATAACGACACTGATATATAACATTATACGCCACATTTCAATTAAAATGTATTAAAATGGTAAGTGATACACAAGTTGTGCAGTTGCTTTGGATTTGTTATGGTTTTACGTAGAGAGACACAAGAAGCCATTTATGCACTGTTTTATTCAGAAATTGGCAAATTGGTAGAACCACCGAACTTCAGCAAGCCAGCTGAATGGCTTCTTCACATGAAAAATCCGATGTCCCCGACCGGGTTTCGAACTCACAGCGGTGAGGAGATAAGTGAGTGTCAGTATAGTGACTATAACCACTAGGCCACGGAGAAACACTAAAAGTAATATGGTGAGAAAAGTATGCAGTCAGGCCGGGAATCGAATCCGGGGCCCTTCGCTTACAGGGCGAGTGCTCTTTGGACTGAACCATCCGGACCTCTTGAAACACAAATCTCTCACAATTTAACTATAGACTAAACCGGCTACACGTACACCTTCTACACAAAGAACACTCCAAGATTTTCTGATTATTATTTCTTTACACTCTGCGAGTTACATATTAATATTGCGGGTTATTTACATTGGCGCCCAATATAACTTGGTGAGAAAAATATGCAGCCAGACCAGGACTAGAACCCACGACCCTAACTTACAGGGCGAGTGTTCCACCGACTGAGCCATCCGGTCGCTTATACAAGTCTGTCACCATTTTAAAAATATAACGCAAACCGGCTACATTGTAATTGTAATGCTTTGTACTACTATAGATTTTGCAAACACGTTTGCGTTTAATAAAACTAAAAGTAAAATTAACCTCTTCGCTGCTAGAGAGGAAATTGTGATTCCATTAGTTTGGATCCAGTTGGGACGCCAAGTAACGCAGTATCTCATCAGGATCTTATCTGTTCTAGATTCTGATTCACTATTTAACCATTATGCCATAGCCTATTTCTAGTAATGTAGATAAGTGACCACTTTAAGCAGGTTGAAAGTAAAGCAGATGAGCCTTCAGTGGAATGCTGCTTTGCTTTCCGCCTGCATTAAGCTACAGTTTGCTTGTATTAAGAAAGAATTTGTTACGGTAGATACTCATGACTTTATCAAAAGGAACTCTTTTCTCCAGTTGAAGAATAAATAAAAGTCGTAAAATGGCGCATTCATGAAGTAATGGGTTAAACTGTGTAAAACTTCCTCCAAAACAGTTCTGTTATGTGTGTGTACATTCGCTTTTACCCGTTAGTCTCCGTACTAAACTGTAGTAGCCCGATCTGAATCGTATTTCATCGTAGCAAACCATATAAATCACTGTCATTGGAGAACGGTGCTACGCATCCGTCCGTCTCACAGCTGGCTGTGAATTCAAAATTGCAATGTATTTTCGAATACACTTCTGAATAACCAACTCACGGATTGCTGTGAATTCAAAAGTGCAATGTATTTTTCGAATACCCTTCTGAATAACCAACTCACGGCTAGCTGTGAATTCAAAATTGCAATGTTTTTTTCGAATACACTTCTGAATAGCCAACTCACGGCTGTCTGTGAATTCAAAATTGCAATGTATATCCGAATACACTTCTGAATAACAAACTCACGGCTGGCTGTGAATTCAAAAGTGCAATGTTTTTTCCGAATACACTTCTGAATAACCAACTCACGGCTGGCTGTGAATTCAAAAGTGCAATGGTTTTTCGAATACACTTCTGAATAACCAACTCACCGCTGGCTGTGAATTCAAAATTACAATGTTTTTTTCGAATACACTTCTGAATAACCAACTCACAGCTGGCTGTGAATTCAAAAGTGCAATGTTTTTTTCGAATACACTTCTGAATAACCAACTCAAAGCTGGATGTGAATTCAAAATTACAATGTTTTTTTCGAATACACTTCTGAATAGCCAACTCACGGCTGTCTGTGAATTCAAAATTGCAATGTATATCCGAATACACTTCTAAATAACAAACTCACGGCTGGCTGTGAATTCAAAAGTGCAATGTTTTTTCCGAATACACTTCTGAATAACCAACTCACGGCTGGCTGTGAATTCAAAAGTGCAATGGTTTTTCGAATACACTTCTGAATAACCAACTCACCGCTGGCTGTGAATTCAAAATTACAATGTCTTTTTTCGAATACACTTCTGAATAACCAACTCACAGCTGGCTGTGAATTCAAAAGTGCAATGTTTTTTTCGAATACACTTCTGAATAACCAACTCAAAGCTGGATGTGAATTCAAAATTACAATGTTATTTTCGAATACACTTCTGAATAACCAACTCACAGCTGGCTGTGAATTCAAAAGTGCAAGGTATTTTTCGAATACACTTCTGAATAACCAACTCACAGCTGGCTGTGAATTCAAAAGTGCAATGTATTTTCGAATACACTGCTGAACAACCAACTCACAGCTGGCTGTGAATTCAAAAGTGCAATGTTGTTTTCGAATACACTTCTGAATAACCAACTCACAGCTGGCTGTGAATTCAAAAGTGCAATGTATTTTCGAATACTCTTCTGAATAACCAACTCACAGCTGGCTGTGAATTCAAAAGTGCAATGCTGTTTTCGAATACACTTCTGAATAACCAACTCACAGCTGGCTGTGAATTCAAAATTGCAATGCTTTTTTCGAATACACTTCTGAATAACCAACTCACGGCTGGCTGTGAATTCAAAAGTGCAATATATTTTTCGAATACACTTCTGAATAACCAACTCACAGCTGGCTGTGAATTCAAATTTGCAATTTTTTTTTCGAATACACTTCTGAATAGCCAACTCACAGCTGGCTGTGAATTCAAAAGTGCAATGTTTTTTTCGAATAAACTTCTGAATAACCAACTCACAGCTGGCTGTGAATTCAAAAAAGCAATGTTTTTTTCGAATACACTTTTGAATAACCAACTCACAGCTGGCTGTGAATTCAAAATTACAATGATTTTTTCGAATACATTTTTGGCCAACACACGGCTGGCTGTGAATTCAAAACCGCAATGTTTTTTACGAAAACACTTCTGAATAACCAACTCACAGCTGGCTGTGAATTCAAAAGTGCAAGGTATTTTTCGAATACACTTCTGAATAACCAACTCACGGCTGGCTGTGAATTCAAAAGTGCAATGTATTGTCGAATACACTGCTGAACAGCCAACTCACAGCTGGCTGTGAAATCAAAAGTGCAATGTTGTTTTCGAATACACTTCTGAATAACCAACTCACAGCTGACTGTGAATTCAAAAGTGCAATGTATTTTCGAATACTCTTCTGAATAACCAACTCACAGCTGGCTGTGAATTCAAAAGTGCAATGCTGTTTTCGAATACACTTCTGAATAACCAACTCACAGCTGGCTGTGAATTCAAAATTGCAATGCTTTTTTCGAATACACTTCTGAATAGCCAACTCACGGCTGGCTGTGAATTCAAAAGTGCAATGTATTTTTCGAGCACACTTCTGAATAACCAACTCACAGCTGGCTGTGAATTCAAATTTGCAATTTTTTTTTCGAATACACTTCTGAATAGCCGACTCACAGCTGGCTGTGAAATCAAAAGTGCAATGTTTTTTTCGAATAAACTTCTGAATAACCAACTCACAGCTGGCTGTGAATTCAAAAGTGCAATGTTTTTTTCGAATACACTTCTGAATAACCAACTCACAGCTGGCTGTGAATTCAAAATTACAATGTTTTTTTCGAATACATTTTTGGCCAAAACACGGCTGGCTGTGAATTAAAAACCGCAATGTTTTTTACGAATACACTTCTGAATAACCAACTCACAGCTGGCTGTGAATTCAAAATTGCAATGTTTTTTCCGAATACACTTCTGAATAACCAACTCACAGCTGGCTGTGAATTCAAATGTGCAATGTTTGTTTCGAATACACTTCTGAATAACCAACTCACGGCTGGCTGTGAATTCAAAAGTGAGATTTTTTTTCGAATACACTTCTGAATAACCAACTCACAGCTGGCTGTGAATTCAAAATTACAATGTTTTTTTACGAATACACTTCTGAATAGCCAACTCACGGCTGGATGTGAATTCAAAATTACAATGTTTTTTTCGAATACATTTTTGGCCAAAACACGGCTGGCTGTGAATTAAAAACCGCAATGTTTTTTACGAATACACTTCTGAATAACCAACTCACAGCTGGCTGTGAATTCAAAATTGCAATGTTTTTTCCGAATACACTTCTGAATAACCAACTCACAGCTGGCTGTGAATTCAAATGTGCAATGTTTGTTTCGAATACACTTCTGAATAACCAACTCACGGCTGGCTGTGAATTCAAAAGTGAGATTTTTTTTCGAATACACTTCTGAATAACCAACTCACAGCTGGCTGTGAATTCAAAATTACAATGTTTTTTTACGAATACACTTCTGAATAGCCAACTCACGGCTGGATGTTAATTCAAAAGTGCAAGGTAATTTTCGAATACACGTCTGAATAACCAACTCACGGCTGGCTGTGAATTCAATTTTTTTTCGAATACACTTCTGAATAACCAACTCACAGCTGGCTGTGAATTCAAAATTGCAATGTTTTTTCCGAATACACTTCTGAATAAACAACTCACAGCTGGCTGTGAATTCAAAATTGCAATGTTGTTTTCGAATACACTTCTGAATAACCAACTCACGGCTGGCTGTGAATTCAAAGTGCAATGTATTGTTCGAATAAACTTCTGAATAAACAACTCACGGCTGGCTGTGAATTCAAAAGTGGAATGTTTATTTCGAATACACTTCTGAATAACCAACTCACAGCTGGCTGTGAATTCAAAAGTGCAATTTTTGTCGAAAACACTTCTGAATAACCAACTCACAGCTGGCTGTGAATTCAAAAGTGCAATGTTCTTTTCGAATTCACTTCTGAAGTACCAACTCACGGCTGGCTGTGAATTCAAAATTGCAATGTACTTTCGAATACACTTCTGAATAACCAACTCAAGGCTAGCTGTGAATTCAAAAGTGCAATGTATTTTTCGAATACACTATTGAATAACCAATTCTTAGCTGGCTGTGAATTCAAATTTGCAATTTTTTTTTCGAATACACTTCGGAATAGGCAACTCACAGCTGGCTGTGAATTCAAAAGTGCAATGTTTTTTCGAATAAACTTCTGAATAACCAACTCACAGCTGGCTGTGAATTCAAAAGTGCGATGTTTTTTTCGAATACACTTCTGAATAACCAACTCACAGCTTGCTGTGAATTCAAAATTACAATTTTTTTTTTCGAATACACTTCTGAATAGCCAACTCACGGCTGGATGTCTATTCAAAAGTGCAAGGTATTTTTCGAATACACTTCTGATAACCAACTCACGGCAGGTTGTGAATTCAAATTTATTTCGAATACACTTCTGAATAACCAACTCACAGCTGGCTGTGAATTCAAAATTGCAATTTTTTTCCGAATACACTTCTGAATAACCAACTCACAGCTGGCTGTGAATTCAAAAGTGCAATGTATTTTCGAATACACTTCTGAATAACCATCTCACGGCTGGCTGTGATTTCAAAGTGCAATGTATTGTTCGAATAAACTTCTGAATAAACAACTCACGGCTGGCTGTGAATTCAAAAGTGCAATGTATTGTTCGAATACACTTCTGAATAAACAACTCACGGCTGACTGTGAATTCAAAAGTGCAATTTTTTTTCGAATACACTTCTGAATAACCAACTCACAGCTGGCTGTGAATTCAAAATTGCAATGTTTTTTCCGAATACACTTCTGAATAACCAACTCACGGCTGGCTGTGAATTCAAAAGTGCAATTTTTTTTCGAATACACTTCTGAATAACCAACTCACAGCTGGCTGTGAATTCAAAATTGCAATGTTTTTTCCGAATACATTTCTGAATAAACAACTCACAGCTGGCTGTGAATTCAAAAGTGCAATGTTTTTTCGAATACACTTCTGAATAGCCAACTCACGGCTGGCTGTGAATTCAAAGTGCAATGTATTGTTCGAATAAACTTCTGAATAAACAACTCACGGCTGGCTGTGAATTCAAAAGTGGAATGTTTTTTTCGAATACACTTCTGAATAACCAACTCACAGCTGGCTGTGAATTCAAAAGTGCAATGTTTTTTTCGAATACACTTCTGAATAACCAACTCACGGCTGGCTGTGAATTCAATTTTTTTTCGAATACACTTCTGAATAACCAACTCACAGCTGGCTGTGAATTCAAAATTGCAATGCTTTTTCCGAATACACTTCTTAATAAACAACTCACAGCTGGCTGTGAATTCAAAAGTGCAATGTTTTTTTCGAATACACTTCTGAATAACCAACTCACAGCTGGCTGTAAATTCAAAAGTGCGATTTTTTTTCGAATACACTTCTGAATAACCAACTCACAGCTGGCTGTGAATTCAAAATTACAATGTTTTTTTACGAATACACTTCTGAATAGCCAACTCACGGCTGGATGTTTATTCAAAAGTGCAAGGTATTTTTCGAATACACTTCTGAAAAATCAACTCACGGCTGGCTGTGAATTCAAATTTTTTTCGAATACACTTCTGAATAACCGACTCACAGCTGGCTGTGAATTCAAAATTGCAATGTTTTTTCCGAATACAATTCTGAATAAACAACTCACAGCTGGCTGTGAGTTCAAAAGTGCAATGTTGTTTTCGAATACACTTCTGAATAACCAACTCACAGCTGGCTGTGAATTCAAAATTGCAATGTTTTTTCCGAATACACTTCTGAATAACCAACTCACGGCTGGCTGTGAATTCAAAAGTGCAATGTTTTTTTCGAATACACTTCTGAATAACCAACTCACGGCTGGCTGTGAGTTCAAATTTTTTTTTCGAATACACTTCTGAATAACCAACTCACAGCTGGCTGTGAATTCAAAATTGCAATGTTTTTTCCAAATACACTTCTGAATACCCAGCTTCTGGCTGGCTGTGAATTCAAAAGTGCAATGTTTTTTCGAATACACTTCTGAATAACCAACTCACGGCTGGCTGTGAATTCAAAAGTGCAAAGTATTGTTCGAATACACTTCTGAATAACCAACTCACGGCTGGCTGTTAGTTTGGATGTATATGTACGCCTGTACGGCGTGTTGCATTTTCCCGAATTCCCGAATACACTTCTGAATAACCAACTAACAACTAACAGCTAACTTCACAGACCTGTCTACATGTATAATTATCTTTCCTTAGAAAGAACCCAAATCATACAGCTCACTCATAGATCTAGTAGTGTCAACTTATACTGATAAAAACTCCCTCAACCTCCTCATCATCTTCTCATGCTCAATTTTATCTAAATATTTAAGGAATAATTCGAATATTTATTGTATTCATGGAGGTACGAAAAAAAAACCTGGTCACACTGTATGAAACCGCATTCCTTATAATTTAATATCACTTCTGAATTTAAGAAAGTAGTTGAATAGAGAATCTAAGGCGAGTGTTCTTTTTTTAACGCTTTTAAAACGTAGGTTGTAGTCCCTCCGCCATATATATTTTCCGCCAAAACGCGTCGTTGTTATGTAGTAACGTCGACGTGACGTCAATGACGTCATTTGGCATCCTGCTTCATGCAGCACTTGTGAAGAGCAGTTGGACTAAGGGAAAGTAGTCCTGACAAGGCGTGGCCTGATTTTTATTATTTTCATGGAGTTATGAAACAAAAATTATAGCCAATCACAGCTAACCAAATGTAATGAAAACAAACAATATTAAATTATTTAAGGAATAATTCGAATATTTATTGTATTCATGGAGGTATGAAAAAAAACCTGGTCACACTGTATGAAACCGCGAAGCGGTTTCATACAAAAGTGTGACCAGGTTTTTTTTCATACCTGCATGAATACAATAAATATTCCGAATTATTCCTTATAATTTAATATCACTTCTGAATTTAAGAAAGTAGTTAAATACAGAATCTGACGCGAATGTTCCTTTTAACGCTTTTACAACGTAGGTTGTCCCTCCGCCATATATATTTTCCGCCAAAACGCAACGTTGTTATATAGTAACGTCGACGTCAATGGCGTCATTTGGCATCCTGCTTCATGCAGCGCTTGTGAAGAGCAGTTGGACTAAGGGAAAGTAGTCCTGACAAGGCGTGGCCTGATTTTATTTTTTTCATGGAGTTATGAAACAAAAATTACAGCGAATCACAGCTAACCAAATGTAATGAAAACAAACAATATTAAATTATTCACAGATAAACTTAACATTTTCCGTAATACTTATTGTAATGTTAAATGAATTATGTCACGATTGTAATCGATGTCCTCTGCATATGCTGCTTTAATTCCCATATGATTATCGTGATATGATTTCTGTTATGCCTAGGAGGAGAACTAAATAAGCTTTTGCTTCCGTTCCCATCCTAATGTATCTACATATTTATATTATTTACAAATGTTGATTGTACATATTATGAAATAGAATAGTTTTAACTAAATGGATCTAGCTTGGCAAGGCTATTTTGATGTCGTCGGCCTAATATCAGTTTCAGTTTCAGTTTTTATTTTCAGGTCAAACATGCTATGCATGTTCATCGCCATAAACACAATATAAACATAAGCGGTAGATCTACATTTTTTCATAGCAGTAAGAAGAGTATAACATTATATACATACAAAAAGATTGAATAAATTATATAAATAAATACATGCAGTTAATCTGATCAATATACACTAAGTTTGTATCAGTATATAAATGACATATAATTATGTTGTATCATCGTAGTAAACTAAGAGAAAGCGTTTAATACCTGTGGAAAATGTGATGTAGTGGCTAACCCACTCACACAGTACATTGTGTACATGTAACACCTGTAACAAGGGAGATAACTATCTAGTAGAGCCAAAGGGACATAATAAATAATCTTTGCTATTACGAGATCGCTTGTGTACATAATGCACATATACAAGAATGAACATGCGAAAAGGGAGAGAACTGAGAAGGTAGTACCAAGGGACATAATAAATAGTCTTTCCTATGGATACATGAATCAAGCAATTAGACATGTAAACGATTTCGCGATATGCATATAACAAGGGAAAAACTTTGTGGATTTTTTCCAGGGTTCCTTGTTACAAATGGCAATTTATGATAAGATCAAATTTTGGTGGAGCTTTGAAACAGGTATTTAACGCTTTCACTAGTAATAAAATTAACAAGTATTATTGCATTACTACTCACCGCACAATGCAGGTCAGAAACCACACAGAAAGCTCCTGGCGAGGCTTTCTGCGAAATTTCTGTCCTCACCTGTGCGTTTCTTGTTTTTAGACATAAGTGAATATAAAACTGTATTGTGATACAACTCACCGAACAATGCAGGTCAGAAACAACACAGAAAGAATTTCCACCCTAAATTGTGCAGATTTTGTCTTTCTATTTCGACAGTAAGTTGACCAATGCAGGTGAAAACCAACACAGGGAGCTTCTGCATGAACTCTCTGCGTTACTTCTATCCTGAATTGCGCCAGTATTTTAATTTAAGATTAACTTTGATAATTACTATTGCAACACTACTTATCGTACAATCCAATGTCAGAAACAACACAGAACGCTCGGAGCTTTCTGCCTTATATCTTTCCCGAAGTGTGCGATTTCTGTCATAAAATTTAAATAGATAAAACACATGTAGATGATTTAATTTTGAAACTTTTAATTATCGTACAATTCAGGTCAGAAACAACACAGAAAGCTCGGAGCTTTCTGTGTTATTTCTATCCCGGATTGGGCGATTTCTGACATAAGATTTAAGTGGATATAACACATGCAGATACTTAAATAATAAGTTGCACAATGCAGGTCAAAAATAACACAGGGAGCCTGTGCATGGACTCTCTGCGTCATCCCTATCCCGAGTTGCGCAATCAATATTTTTTTTAAACAAATACAAATAAATATTTTATTTTACAACTTATATACATTGTTACCTTGTTAAATGTACTATTAAAAAGGGTTTATATGAAGACTTATAATACATCATTAATTGATTCTCTTTTGACGTTTGCTAAATAAACATATCGAGCCAACTTAATAAGTGTGCCTCTCTGAGAAGACGTCATAAGAGATTTGAATTTCTGTAAAGTAGGCCAAGAACAGTAATAACTGTTTAAACATGTATTCCTAATGTCTCTGTAATATGGACATACTAACATAAAATGAAATTCAGATTCAATGGCACCTATATTACATCTAGTACATATTCTATCGATTCTATCGATGTTTCTATATCTTCCTTCTTCAATGGCAAGCCTATGAGCGGAGCATCTCAGTCTAGTTAAAGCAAATCTGTGTTTATTATTTTTTACGCATTGTAGGTATTTTTCAAATTCAAATGTCGTTTTAATGGCAGAATAAGTATCTAATTTTTGATGAATTTCTAATTTCTGCATACCAGTGCTGGAGATATTGGTCACGTATACGTTCAGCTACATTGTCAATCTGTAATTTTGATACAGTATCAACATTAAATAAAAAGTTAAAACCTGTTTCAGAAAGCAGATGCTTTAATTCTAAAGTCCACTGATTAATGTGTTGACCATTTTCATCTCTCATGTCATAAACCTTGTAAATTAGTGAATCTGGTGACTGCATTATTCTATACCAATATTTAATCATATCAATCTTTCTCAAAATTTGTAATGGAAATCTTCCTAGTTCACCGTAAATAGCTGCATTTGGTGTTTGTTGTCTTACACCAAGAATTTGTTTAAAAAATTTCAATTGATTTCTTTCAATATCTGGACCCTTATGAAACCCCCAAATTGGTGATCCATAGTTTAAAATCGGTAATATCATTGCCTCATACAATTTCAACTTTTCTGAAACGCTTAACTCGATATTTTCAAACAGGGAATTTAGTGAAAAAAGTGCTTTTCTGGCTTGATTTGCCAGAGTTTTTTGTGCTTTATAAAATTTACCATTAGCAGACATTGTTATTCCTAAATAAGTAAATTCTTGAACAACTTTAAGTTTTACTGTATTAAAAAGAATATCAAAATTCTCTCTGTAATTATTCCTTTTAAAAACCATCACAACTGTCTTATCCGTGTTAACATGAATATTCCATTTCGTACAATATTGTGATAGTTTAAATAACAGGTTCTGCAAACCTTCTTTAGTATACGAAAATAATACTGTGTCATCAGCAAACAATAGTAAATATAACTGTATTTCGTCAATAGTAATGGAATCCATTATGTCGTTTTGTAAGTGGGTATACATGTCGTTAATAAAGAAAATGAAAAGTATCGGGGAGAGTGGTTCCCCTTGTTTGACGCCCATGTAGCTTTCAAAATTGTCCGACAGTGAACCGTTAGCTCTTACACATAGCTTCACAGACTCGTAGATAGCTTGTAGCATTTTTATGATCTTTGAAGAAATTCCACAATTAATCAATTTATACCAAACTCCGTTCCGATAAACCAGATCGAACGCTTTTCTAAAGTCTATGAAAGCACAGTACAATTTCTTTTTCTCATGATTTATGATTTTATCTATAATAGATTGTAAAACAAAAACACAGTCAGTGGTACTTTTGTGCTGTCGGAAACCAAATTGAAAGTCACATAATACGCTATTATCCTCCGCCCACTTGCGAAGTCTTATGTCTAATAAAATGGAAAACAGTTTAGAGAAAATGCTAGTCAGGACTATTGCACGATAATTGTTAACATCATTCAAATTACCTTTCTTTGGCACAGGAACAATGATACCCCGTGCCCAACTGTCCGGGTACATACCGTTATCAAACATGTAATTAAATAGTTTACATAGTATCGGAGTTAACACAGATTTACACTCAATAAAAATTTCGGGTATAAGCTGGTCAACACCACCACTTTTACCCGGCTTCAAAGATGCAATAGCCTTATTAACCTCTTCCAAACTGAAACTATGATCTAGTTGATCTACATTAATATCAAAGTTATTTTGCATCAGTTCAGATTCAACGTCAACATCTTGAAATACATTGTCACCCGAAAACAAATGCTTAAAATGCTCATAAAAATCTGCTTTGGACAACTGATTAACAGTACGTTTCTTTTTAAATTTGCGAATTTCGGCCCAGAATTTTTTCGGGTGCGAGCTGGCTAAATTATGTAATGTTTCTTTTTGTTTCGTCTTAAACGAGGAATGTGCATGTCGCTTTACTTTACGGTATATACGACGCTTGTTTATAACTACCATGCTATTGGCCATTGTTCTACACCTTTTATATATTTTATTGGCTGATTTTAATTCACGCCGAGCCATTTCACATTCGTTATTAAACCAAGGACTTTGGAATTTACGTTTTTGTTTATTATTGGACGGCCTAATTACCTTGCTTTCGCCGCATATTTCAAAAGCTTTTGCATATAAAAGATCAGAAATTTGGTCTATGCCTGTATGTATACTTGTTTCGGAAACAATAATATCGTCTACTATTGATGAAATATTGAGTGATATTGAATTAATACTTTCTTGTAATAAATCTGCTCTACTACTGTCCCATACAAGCCGTTCATTTACATAGCATTGTGCCTTATCTGGTTGTTTTAATTTCTTAACAATTAAATTCAGCTGTATGGGTACATGTTGAGAACAAGTAAACAATTCATGAACAATAAAATTGTCAATACTGTTGAACATATTTCTAGACATTAAGACGTAATCAATTAAACTTCTGCCATTAGATGAAATATATGTATAATTGCCTATTCCTGCATCGTCACCAATTCTTCCATTTACAATTTTTATGTCAGTACTCAAGCATATATCTAATAACTTTTTACCCGAAGTATTTGTACAAGAATCGAGCGATGAGCGGGAAGGTAAAACTACATATTCAAAATTATCATCATCATCATCATCATCATAATCAACAACAACAACAAATTCATGATCATCATTACCAGCAACGTTATCATATATATCAATATAATCAATATAATCGCTACAATCAATCACCCCGCTAATAGCATCATCATCAACATCATCATTATCATCATCGTTATCATCATCGTTGTTATCATCATCGTTATCATCACCATCATCATCATCATCATCATCTATTGTTCTTATGTATCTACTCATGTGTGACGGAGAAACCATTATATCAGGTTTGTTCCCACATCGTGAATTTAGATCACCCATGATACAAATTTTGCCAATTTCTGAATATTTATGAATATCTCGTTCTAATTTCTCAAAAAATCCTATTTCGTGCATAATAAAATATACAGAGTTTGAGGGGGGAATGTAGATAAAACACACACACATATCTTCATTCCACCCAAAAACTGATTTACAAAATTTAACCCATATACATCCATTGCTATCACAATCTAAAATTTCAATACCATTTTGAAGGAAACTTTTATAAAACAAGCACACACCTCCGTGACCACGCTTACAAGTACTACCGTGCAAACTCTCACGCCGAGGAACAGACACACACTCATAACCATTTAGTACAAAATCATCACGCTCTGTTTGCCACGTTTCACTAAAGAAAAGTATATCAAAGTTATGTACAAAGTTAATAAAGTCATCATCAAGCAGACAGCCTTTTAGACCCTCTACATTCCACGAGAGTATACTTAGGTTATCTAAGTCATACCCTTCTATGCTGGCCTAATCTGTAGCTCCACTGCTGGGTTCATATAGTCTGTTGTTTACATACAACTTGTCACGGACCAACACTGCTTTTTTCCCATCTTCTCTGGCTTTAATCATGGCAGGGATCAATGATCGTCTTCGCTCTTGTACCTCAATCGGATATTGGTCACTAACGTTGTAGGGTGACGATCTTAGATTGTGCAGATTTCAATGAATTTTTTACACACATTTTAGAGCTTGTATCTTGAAATTTAACAACAATTAGCCTTATTTTACCACTCGCGATTGCACCGATACGATGAGCTCTGTCGATTTTAATCGTAGAACTTGGATCAGATATCTTAAGGACGTTCTCGCAAAACTCGTACACTTTCAGTTCGCAGTTCTCGATGTTCAGCTGGGTTTCACTATCAATACCTCTTATAGTCAGTTTTTAATTTTTTTACAGGAGAGACGGTTTTTTTGTCTTGCTATATCAAACATTGACAAAATCTCTATAAATTTGAAATTTATACTTGATATATCATTAATATTTCATTGACTGATTTTCGACTTAGCGCAAAGGATAATTGAGTAATTGTTGAATACGACTATTTGACATCACTTTAATACAAATTTATGAATATACGACTTTTTGCACCCTGTTGACTTATATAATATTGGATTCATATGCATTCTAGTATATGACAATATATTGAAAAGATCATAGAATAACTACAAGACCTAATGTTAGTTCATTATGCTTGATCTCTAACCCTAGGAAAAATCAAAATATCGTATATAGCTCAAACATCGTACTTTAAAAACATAACAGGAAATGGTATTTAAATGCTATATTACTAGACAAAATGAATAGTAGAAACCTACATTCAAACAATATTTATAATTCAATTGCTTCATATCGTTCAGAAGACTGAGAGACACTGACAAATCATAAAACTACCATTTTTTCTGACCAAGTACGGTACGATGTTTTGAAATTAAGACTTTGGCACCAACCAGTATACGACATTTCATCAGGTGACTGTTTACAGCCTTTCATTGGGATAGAAGTACGGCGTTTTGTCAGAATCTGCGTATAGGCGCAATCGTGCCAAAGATGTAAAAAAGTGATTTTCTGAAAATTGGCCTTATACGAGGTTTTGATATTAGACCGACGATATTTTATAGTGTTTCATATATTTCCAAAGTTATTGTCCGTATGCATGATACGTTCTCTAATCAAGATGTGTCCATGCATAAACTTTCACCTCATTAGAATACGCAAAATTTGGGTTATTCCTGGACAAGAACACATTATGAAAAAGGGGAATAACTCCAAAATATTGATGCAAGAGGTATGATCCTTGTGCATGATACTTTTTCATGTCAAGCTCTTTCTAAGTCTGAAATTTCACAAGCATTAGCAGGACTAGAGTTATCTAACAAAAATAATGTGTGACAGAAATCTAACAAAAGCTATATGCCCCTATTGACAAAAGTTCCTATGTTCTTATAAATAGGCATATAGCTCATTCTTTTTACTGACAGTTTCTTTCGTAGTAAATTGCGTCATCCTTTTGCACGAAATTACTCGGATCAGTGGCGGCTGTGTTACTGGACAAGTGGCAATTGTTTTCGAAGAGATCAAAGCTTCGACACAGAAAGGTGGTCTTCTCTGCGCATGCTCGCTTACAAACGTCATCGGTTTCCACGTCCCTCAGAACTTCCATGTCATCGCCCGCGTGTGAGTGGTCACGGTGTTGTGTAAACGTTGGGCCGTAAATATCGCATGCTAAAATAGTGAAACTGGCAATCAGCAAGAGAAACACATGGTGTCAAATTCATAAATATACAGTGGCGCTGCTATTACGACAGGGCTGCCATAATTTGACACGAAAAATCCTAAGATTTCCAAAATTGCATTTTTCAAGTGCGATTTTACGAATCGTACCTTTACCCCATAGCCTGTTTCTAGTTTTGTTGACATGTGACAACTTAAAGCAGGCTGTAAGTAAAGCCTGCTTTAAGCTACAATGTACTAGAAAAAAATCCGAAGATTTAGGAAAAAATCCGGAGAAATGCCAGCCCTGGTGGCGTTGCTATTACGACCAAGCAAAGAAACAAAAATGTGACTAATTGCAGAGATATGAATATGGGGACTGTAACTTATATTTATTAGTGTTAAACTGTCAACTGTTTTAAACATATGTGAGAGGCCATAATAATTTAACCGGGTAGCGGGAGTGTTAATTATTAGTTCTTTGGCATTATATTACGACACAGAGCGTTATTTTAGTATGTAGCTTTCACAATTACTTCTCTTGTTCAGTGATGGGAAATGAACAATAAATATCGAAAACGGATACGGTATTCGTTACAAATGGTTTGAGTCATGCCAAATTAATCGAATTAATTTTAACAGCATGCTTTTTATGTCAATCAAAGTTTGATTTAGATTACATATAATGTTTGAACAGTGAATGGGTCCGTACGCCAGTCCGACCGGCCTTTCATGTCTAGATTAGAGGCGTTCTCCAAATGTTGTTGTAGGTTTATGGCTTTTCCGTGTTAAAATTATAATTGTTATATGACTGGTATTTTGATAGGAGTGGAGCTAAGGAGAATGAAAACTGTGCCTTCTGATTGGTTGTGATAAAAAGTGCATCGGTCGAACACTAGGGGTATTCACAATCAGTCAGAAACAGTCAAAATGACACACACCAATCAGTTAATTGACATTTTCGGCACAGCCTTATTTGACAGAAGCGGCATTTTGAACATGCATAACTTTCCCAGTTTGGAGATTGTTTTCATGCGGTGTCAAAGAAGATGAAAGGATGTGATCTTCTCGAGAGCATTATGATAAGTAATCTCAAAACAAAGCGTTCCGTATTAGAATGTCGACTTTACGCGGTAAAACAACTTTGATGTTACATAACAACAGTTTGAAGCCCTACTTTAAAATTCTGAAACACAACCAGTACAGAAAAAAACCTTACCTGTTACACATCTTTCATTGACATTTGTAGCCGTAGCCAGGCTAACACTGACATTTGTTAGAGACCAACTGACTGTTCGTACCTGTTACACATCTTCCATTGACTCTGTTGTAGCTGTAGCCAGACTTACACTGACATTTGTTACAAACACACTGGCTGTTCTTACCTGTTACACATCTTCCATTGACTCTATTGTAGCTGTAGCCCGGCTTAAACTGGCATTTGTTTGAGACAAACTGACTGTTCTTACCTGTTACACATCTTCCATCGACTCTAGTGTAGCTGTAGCCAGGATTACACTGTCATTTGTTTGAGACACACTGACTGGTCTTACCTATTAAACATCTTCCATCGTCTTTATTGTAGCTGTAGCCAGGTTTACACCGACATTTGTTTGAGACACACTGGCTGTTCTTACTTGTTACAAAGCTTTCATTGACTCTATTGTTGCTGTAACCAGGTTTACACCGACATTTGTTAGAGACACTCTGTCTGCTCTTACCTGTTACACAGCTTACATTGACTCTATTGTGACTGTAGCAAGGTTTACACTGACATTTGTTAGGAACACATTAACTGTTCTTACCTGTTACACATCTTTCATTGACTCTCTAGTAGCTGTATCCATGTTTTACTGACATTTGTTCGAGACAAACTGACTGTTCGTACCTGTTACACAGATTTCATTGACTCTATTGTAGCTGTAGCCAGGCTTACACTGGCATTTGTTAGAGACATACTAGCTGTTCTTACCTGTTACACAGCTTTCATTGACTCTGTTGTAGCTGTAGCCAGACTTACACTGACATTTGTTAAAGACACACTGACTGTTCTTACCTGTTACACATCTTCCATTGACTCTATTGTAGCTGTAGCCCGGCTTAAACTGGCATTTGTTTGAGACAAACTGACTGTTCTTACCTGTTACACATCTTCCATCGACTCTATTGTAGCTGTAGCCAGGATTGCACTGTCATTTGTTTGAGACACACTGACTGGTCTTACCTGTTAAACATCTTCCATCGTCTTTATTGTAGCTGTAGCCAGGCTTACACTGTCATTTGTTTGAGACACACTGACTGTTCTTACCTGTTACACATCTTTCATTGACTCTATTGTAGCTGTAGCCAGGCTTACACTGACATTTGTTAGAGACACACTGACTGTTCTTACTTGTTACACAGCTTTAATTGAGTCTATTGTAGCTGTAGCCAGGCTTACATTGTCATTTGTTAGAGACACACTGGCTGTTCTTACTTGTTACACAGCTTTAATTGAGTCTATTGTAGCTGTAACCAGGTTTACACTGACATTCGTTAGAGACACACTGGCTGTTCTTACTTGTTACACAGCTTTAATTATGTCTATTGTAGCTGTAACCATGTTTACACTGACATTTGTTTACTTGTTATACTGTCATTTGATTGAGACACACTGACTTGTCTTACCTGTTAAACATCTTCCATCGTCTTTATTGTAGCTGTAGCCATGCTTACACTGACATTTGTTAGAGACACACTGACTGTTCTTACTTGTTACACAGCTTTAATTGAGTCTATTGTAGCTGTAGCCAGGCTTACATTGTCATTTGTTAGAGACACACTGGCTGTTCTTACTTGTTACACAGCTTTAATTGAGTCTATTGTAGCTGTTACCAGGTTTACACTGACATTCGTTAGAGACACACTGGCTGTTCTTACTTGTTACACAGCTTTAATTGAGTCTATTGTAGCTGTAACCAGGTTTACACTGACATTTGTTAGAGACACACTGGCTGTTCTTACTTGTTACACAGCTTTAATTGAGTATATTGTAGCTGTAGCCAGACTTACACTTCATTTGTTAGAGACACACTGACTGTTCTTACCTGTTACACAGCTTTCATTGACTCTATTGTAGCTGTAACAAGGTTAACACCGACATTTGTTTGAGACACACTGGCTGTTCTTACTTGTTATAAAGCTTTCATTGACTCTATTGTTGCTGTAACCAGGTTTACACCGACATTTGTTAGAGACACACTGGCTGTTCTTACCTGTTACACAGCTTTCATTGACTCTATTGTGACTGTAGCCAGGTTAACATTGACATTTGTTAGAGACACATTAACTGTTCTTACCTGTTACACATCTTTCATTGACTCTCTAGTAGCTGTATCCATGTTTTACTGACATTTGTTCGAGACAAACGGACTGTTCGTACCTGTTACACAGATTTCATTGACTCTATTGTAGCTGTAGCCAGGCTTACACTTGCATTTGTTAGAGACATACTAGCTGTTCTTACCTGTTACACAGCTTTCATTGACTATGTTGTAGCTGTAGCCAGACTTACACTGACATTTGTTACAGACACACTGGCTGTTCTTACCTGTTACACATCTTCCATTGACTCTATTGTAGCTGTAGCCCGGCTTAAACTGGCATTTGTTTGAGACAAACTGACTATTCTTACCTGTTACACATCTTCCATCGACTCTTTTGTAGCTGTAGCAAGGATTACACTCTCATTTGTTTGAGACACACTGACTGGTCTTACCTGTTAAACATCTTCCATCGTCTTTATTGTAGCTGTAGCCAGGCTTACACTGTCATTTGTTTGAGACACACTGACTGTTCTTACCTGTTACACATCCTTCATTGACTCTATTGTAGCTGTAGCCAGGCTTACACTGACATTTGTTAGAGACACACTGACTGTTCTTACTTGTTACACAGCTTTAATTGAGTCTATTGTAGCTGTTACCAGGTTTACACTGACATTCGTTAGAGACACACTGGCTGTTCTTACTTGTTACACAGCTTTAATTGACTCTATTGTAGCTGTAACCAGGTTTACACTGACATTTGTTAGAGACACACTGGCTGTTCTTACTTGTTACACAGCTTTAATTGACTCTATTGTACCTGTAGCCAGACTTACACTTCATTTGTTAGAGACACACTGACTGTTCTTACCTGTTACACAGCTTTCATTGACTCTTTTGTAGCTGTAACCAGGTTTACACCGACATTTGTTAGAGACACTCTGGCTGTTCTTACCTGTTACACAGCTTTCATTGACTCTATTGTGACTGTAGCCAGGTTTACACTGACATTTGTTAGAGACACATTAACTGTTCTTACCTGTTACACATCTTTCATTGACTCTCTAGTAGCTGTATCCATGCTTTTACTGACATTTGTTCGAGACAAACTGACTGTTCGTACCTGTTACACATCTTTCATTGACTCTATTGTAGCTGTAGCCAGGCTTACACTGACATTTGTTAGAGACATACTAGCTGTTCTTACCTGTTACACAGCTTTCATTGACTCTATTGTAGCTATAGCCAGGCTTACACTGACATTTGTTAGAGACATATTAACTGTTCTTACCTGTTACACATCTTCCATTGACTCTATTCTAGCTGTAGCCAGGCTTACATTGTCATTTGTTAGAGACACACTGGCTGTTCTTACTTGTTACACAGCTTTAATTGAGTCTATTGTAGCTGTTACCAGGTTTACACTGACATTCGTTAGAGACACACTGGCTGTTCTTACTTGTTACACAGCTTTAATTGAGTCTATTGTAGCTGTAACCAGGTTTACACTGACATTTGTTAGAGACACACTGGCTGTTCTTACTTGTTACACAGCTTTAATTGAGTATATTGTAGCTGTAGCCAGACTTACACTTCATTTGTTAGAGACACACTGACTGTTCTTACCTGTTACACAGCTTTCATTGACTCTATTGTAGCTGTAACAAGGTTAACACCGACATTTGTTTGAGACACACTGGCTGTTCTTACTTGTTACAAAGCTTTCATTGACTCTATTGTTGCTGTAACCAGGTTTACACCGACATTTGTTAGAGACACACTGGCTGTTCTTACCTGTTACACAGCTTTCATTGACTCTATTGTGACTGTAGCCAGGTTAACATTGACATTTGTTAGAGACACATTAACTGTTCTTACCTGTTACACATCTTTCATTGACTCTCTAGTAGCTGTATCCATGTTTTACTGACATTTGTTCGAGACAAACGGACTGTTCGTACCTGTTACACAGATTTCATTGACTCTATTGTAGCTGTAGCCAGGCTTACACTTGCATTTGTTAGAGACATACTAGCTGTTCTTACCTGTTACACAGCTTTCATTGACTATGTTGTAGCTGTAGCCAGACTTACACTGACATTTGTTACAGACACACTGGCTGTTCTTACCTGTTACACATCTTCCATTGACTCTATTGTAGCTGTAGCCCGGCTTAAACTGGCATTTGTTTGAGACAAACTGACTATTCTTACCTGTTACACATCTTCCATCGACTCTATTGTAGAATTAGCCAGGATTACACTCTCATTTGTTTGAGACACACTGACTGGTCTTACCTGTTAAACATCTTCCATCGTCTTTATTGTAGCTGTAGCCAGGCTTACACTGTCATTTGTTTGAGACACACTGACTGTTCTTACCTGTTACACATCCTTCATTGACTCTATTGTAGCTGTAGCCAGGCTTACACTGACATTTGTTAGAGACACACTGACTGTTCTTACTTGTTACACAGCTTTAATTGAGTCTATTGTAGCTGTTACCAGGTTTACACTGACATTCGTTAGAGACACACTGGCTGTTCTTACTTGTTACACAGCTTTAATTGACTCTATTGTAGCTGTAACCAGGTTTACACTGACATTTGTTAGAGACACACTGGCTGTTCTTACTTGTTACACAGCTTTAATTGACTCTATTGTACCTGTAGCCAGACTTACACTTCATTTGTTAGAGACACACTGACTGTTCTTACCTGTTACACAGCTTTCATTGACTCTATTGTAGCTGTAACCAGGTTTACACCGACATTTGTTAGAGACACTCTGGCTGTTCTTACCTGTTACACAGCTTTCATTGACTCTATTGTGACTGTAGCCAGGTTTACACTGACATTTATTAGAGACACATTAACTGTTCTTACCTGTTACACATCTTTCATTGACTCTCTAGTAGCTGTATCCATGCTTTTACTGACATTTGTTCGAGACAAACTGACTGTTCGTACCTGTTACACATCTTTCATTGACTCTATTGTAGCTGTAGCCAGGCTTACACTGACATTTGTTAGAGACATACTAGCTGTTCTTACCTGTTACACAGCTTTCATTGACTCTATTGTAGCTATAGCCAGGCTTACACTGACATTTGTTAGAGACATATTAACTGTTCTTACCTGTTACACATCTTCCATTGACTCTATTCTAGCTGTAGCCAGGCTTACATTGACATTTGTTAGAGACACTCTG
Organism: Gari tellinella; assembly: GCA_922989275.2. Classification (NCBI taxonomy): domain Eukaryota; kingdom Metazoa; phylum Mollusca; class Bivalvia; order Cardiida; family Psammobiidae; genus Gari; species Gari tellinella. Next base: position 80,234,365 of record OV277856.1, read on the forward strand.
GCTGTTCTTACCTGTTACACAGCTTTCATTGACTCTATTGTGACTGTAGCCAGGTTTACACTGACATTTGTTAGAGACACATTAACTGTTCTTACCTGTTACACATCTTTCATTGACTCTCTAGTAGCTGTATCCATGTTTTACTGACATTTGTTCGAGACAAACTGGCTGTTCTAACCTGTTACACATCTTTCATTGACTCTATTGTATCTGTAATCAGGCTTACATTGACATTTGTTAGAGACACTCTGGCTGTTCTTACCTGTTACACAGCTTTCATTGACTCTATTGTGACTGTAGCCAGGTTTACACTGACATTTGTTAGAGACACATTAACTGTTCTTACCTGTTACACAGCTTTCATTGACTCTTTTGTAGCTATAGCCAGGCTTACACTGACATTTGCTTGAGACACACTGGCTGTTCTTACCTGTTACACATCTTTCATTGACTCTATTGTAGCTGTAGCCCGGCTTACACTGACATTTGTTACAGACACACAGGCTGTTCTTACCTGTTACACATCTTCCATTGACTCTATTGTAGCTGTAGCCCGGCTTAAACTGGCATTTGTTTGAGACAAACTGGATGTTCTTACCTGTTACACATCTTCCATCGACTTTATTGTAGCTGTAGCCAGGCTTACACTGTCATTTGTTTGAGACACACTGACTGGTCTTACCTGTTAAACATCTTCCATCGTCTTTATTGTAGCTGTAACCAGGCTTAAACTGTCATGTGTTTGAGACACACTGACCCTTCTTACCTGTTACACATCTTTCATTGACTCTATTGTAGCTGTAGCCAGGCTTACACTGACATTTGTTAGAGACACACTGACGGTTCTTACTTGTTACACATCTTTCATTGACTCTATTGTAGCTGTAGCCAGGCTTACATTGACATTTGTTAGAGACACACTGGCTGTTCTTACTTGTTACACAGCTTTAATTGAGTCTATTGTAGCTGTTACCAGGTTTACACTGACATTCGTTAGAGACACACTGGCTGTTCTTACTTGTTACACAGGTTTAATTGACTCTATTGTAGATGTAGCCAGACTTACACTTCATTTGTAAGAGACACACTGACTGTTCTTACCTGTTACACAGCTTTCATTGACTCTATTGTAGCTGTAACCAGGTTTACACCGACATTTGTTAGAGACACTCTGGCTGTTCTTACCTGTTACACAGCTTTCATTGACTCTATTGTGACTGTAGCCAGGTTTACATTGACATTTGTTAGAGACACATTAACTGTTCTTACCTGTTACACATCTTTCATTGACTCTCTAGTAGCTGTATCCATGTTTTACTGACATTTGTTCGAGACAAACGGACTGTTCGTACCTGTTACACAGATTTCATTGACTCTATTGTAGCTGTAGCCAGGCTTACACTTGCATTTGTTAGAGACATACTAGCTGTTCTTACCTGTTACACAGCTTTCATTGACTATGTTGTAGCTGTAGCCAGACTTACACTGACATTTGTTACAGACACACTGGCTGTTCTTACCTGTTACACATCTTCCATTGACTCTATTGTAGCTGTAGCCCGGCTTAAACTGGCATTTGTTTGAGACAAACTGACTGTTCTCACCTGTTACACATCTTCCATCGACTCTATTGTAGCTGTAGCCAGGATTACACTCTCATTTGTTTGAGACACACTGACTGGTCTTACCTGTTAAACATCTTCCATCGTCTTTATTGTAGCTGTAGCCAGGCTTACACTGTCATTTGTTTGAGACACACTGACTGTTCTTACCTGTTACACATCCTTCATTGACTCTATTGTAGCTGTAGCCAGGCTTACACTGACATTTGTTAGAGACACACTGACTGTTCTTACTTGTTACACAGCTTTAATTGAGTCTATTGTAGCTGTTACCAGGTTTACACTGACATTCGTTAGAGACACACTGGCTGTTCTTACTTGTTACACAGCTTTAATTGACTCTATTGTAGCTGTAACCAGGTTTACACCGACATTTGTTAGAGACACTCTGGCTGTTCTTACCTGTTACACAGCTTTCATTGACTCTATTGTGACTGTAGCCAGGTTTACACTGACATTTGTTAGAGACACATTAACTGTTCTTACCTGTTACACATCTTTCATTGACTCTCTAGTAGCTGTATCCATGCTTTTACTGACATTTGTTCGAGACAAACTGACTGTTGGTACCTGTTACACATCTTTCATTGACTCTATTGTAGCTGTAGCCAGGCTTACACTGACATTTGTTAGAGACATATTAACTGTTCTTACCTGTTACACATCTTCCATTGACTCTATTCTAGCTGTAGCCAGGCTTACATTGACATTTGTTAGAGACACTCTGGCTGTTCTTACCTGTTACACAGCTTTCATTGACTCTATTGTGACTGTAGCCAGGTTTACACTGACATTTGTTAGAGACACATTAACTGTTCTTACCTGTTACACATCTTTCATTGACTCTCTAGTAGCTGTATCCATGTTTTACTGACATTTGTTCGAGACAAACTGGCTGTTCTTACCTGTTACACATCTTTCATTGACTCTATTGTATCTGTAGTCAGGCTTACATTGACATTTGTTAGAGACACTCTGGCTGTTCTTACCTGTTACACAGCTTTCATTGACTCTATTGTGACTGTAGCCAGGTTTACACTGACATTTGTTAGAGACACATTAACTGTTCTTACCTGTTACACAGCTTTCATTGACTCTTTTGTAGCTGTAGCCAGGCTTACACTGACATTTGCTTGAGACACACTGGCTGTTCTTACCTGTTACACATCTTTCATTGACTCTATTGTAGCTGTAGCCAGGCTTACACTGACATTTGTTAGAGACACACTGGCTGTTCTTACCTGTTACACAGCTTTCATTGACGCTATTGTAGCTGTAGCCAGGCTTAAACTGACATTTGTTAGAGACATACTAGCTGTTCTTACCTGTTACACAGCTTTCATTGACTCTGTTGTAGCTGTAGCCAGGCTTAAACTGACATTTGTTAGAGACATACTAGCTGTTCTTACCTGTTACACAGCTTTCATTGACTATGTTGTAGCTGTAGCCAGACTTACACTGACATTTGTTACAGACACACAGGCTGTTCTTACCTGTTACACGTCTTCCATTGACTCTATTGTAGCTGTAGCCCGGCTTAAACTGGCATTTGTTTGAGACAAACTGGATGTTCTTACCTGTTACACATCTTCCATCGACTATATTGTAGCTGTAGCCAGGCTTACACTGTCATTTGTTTGAGACACACTGACTGGTCTTACCTGTTAAACATCTTCCATCGTCTTTATTGTAGCTGTAACCAGGCTTAAACTGTCATGTGTTTGAGACACACTGACCCTTCTTACCTGTTACACATCTTTCATTGACTCTATTGTAGCTGTAGCCAGGCTTACACTGACATTTGTTAGAGACACACTGACTGTTCTTACTTGTTACACATCTTTCATTGACTCTATTGTAGATGTAGCCAGGCTTACATTGACATTTGTTAGAGACACACTGGCTGTTCTTACTTGTTACACAGCTTTAATTGAGTCTATTGTAGCTGTTACCAGGTTTACACTGACATTCGTTAGAGACACACTGGCTGTTCTTACTTGTTACACAGGTTTAGTTGACTCTATTGTAGATGTAGCCAGACTTACACTTCATTTGTAAGAGACACACTGACTGTTCTTACCTGTTACACAGCTTTCATTGACTCTATTGTAGCTGTAACCAGGTTTACACCGACATTTGTTAGAGACACTCTGGCTGTTCTTACCTGTTACACAGCTTTCATTGACTCTATTGTGACTGTAGCCAGGTTTACACTGACATTTGTTAGAGACACATTAACTGTTTTTACCTGTTACACATCTTTCATTGACTCTCTAGTAGCTGTATCCATGCTTTTACTGACATTTGTTCGAGACCAACTGACTGTTCGTACCTGTTACACATCTTTCATTGACTCTATTGTAGCTCTAGTCAGGCTTACACTGACATTTGTTAGAGACATACTAGCTGTTCTTACCTGTTACACAGCTTTCAATGACTCTATTGTAGCTGTAGCCAGGCTTACATTGACATTTGTTAGAGACACATTAACTGTTCTTACCTGTTACACATCTTCCATTGACTCTGTTGTAGCTGTAGCCAGACTTACACTGGCATTTGTTACAGACACACTGGCTGTTCTTACCTGTTACACAGCTTTCATTGACTCTATTGTAGCTGTAGTCTGGCTTACACTGACATGTGTTTGAGACACACTGACTGTTCTTACCTGTTACACAGCTTTCATTGACTCTATTGTAGCTGTAACCAGGTTTACACCGACATTTGTTTGAGACACACTGGCTGTTCTTACCTGTTACACATCTTTCATTGACTCTATTGTAGCTGTAGCAAGGCTTACACTGACATTTGTTAGAGACACACTGGCTGTTCTTACCTGTTACACAGCTTTCATTGACTCTATTGTAGCTGTAGCCAGGCTTACACTGACATTTGTTAGAGACACACTGACTGTTCTTACCTGTTACACAGCTTTCATTGACTCTTTTGTAGCTGTAGCCAGGCTTACACTGACATTTGCTTGAGACACACTGGCTGTTCTTACCTGTTACACATCTTTCATTGACTCCATTGTAGCTGTAGCCAGGCTTACACTGACATTTGTTAGATACACACTGGCTGTTCTTACCTGTTACACAGCTTTCATTGACGCTATTGTAGCTGTAGCCCGGCTTACAATGACAGTTGTTTGAGACACTGGCTGTTCTTACCTGTGACACAGATTTCATTGACTCTATTTAAGCTGTAGCCAGGCTTACACTGTCATTTGTTAGACACACTGGCTGTTCTTACCTGTTACACAGCTTTCACTGACTCTATTGTGACTGTAGCAAGGCTTACACTGACATTTGCTAGAGACACATTAACTGTTTGTACCTGTTACACATCTTCAATTGACTCTGTTGTAGCTGTAGCCAGACTTACACTGGCATTTGTTACAGACACACTGACTGTTCTTACCTGTTACACAGCTTTCATTGACTCTATTGTAGTTGTAGCCAGGCTTACACTGACATTTGTTAGAGACACACTGGCTGTTCTTACCTGTTACACAGCTTTCATTGACTCTTTTGTAGCTGAAGCCAGACTTACACTGACATTTGTTAGAGACACACTGGCTGTTCGTACCTGTTACACTGCTTTTATTGACGTTATTGTAGCTGTAGTCCGGCTTAAAATGACAGTTGTTTGAGACATACTGGCTGTTCTTACCTGTGACACAGATTTCATTGACTCTATTGAAGCTGTAGCCAGGCTTACACTGTCATTTGTTAGACACATTGGCTGTTCTTACCTGTTACACAGCTTTCATTGACTCTACTGTGACTGTAGCCAGGCTTACACTGATATTTGTTAGAGACACATTAACTGTTCTTACCTGTTACACATCTTCCATTGATTCTGTAGTAGCTGTAGCCATGCTTTTACTGACATTTGTTCGAGACACACTGGCTGTTCTTACCTGTTACACATCTTTCATTGACTCTATTGTATCTGTAGCCAGGCTTACATTGACATTTGTTAGAGACACACTGGCTGTTCGTACCTGTTATACAGCTTTCATTGACTCTATTGTAGCTGTAGCCAGGCTTACACTGACATTTGTTATAGACACACTGGCTGTTCTTACCTGTTACACAGCTTTCATTGACTCTATTGTAGCTGTAGCCAGGCTTACACTGATATTTGCTTGAGACACACTGGCTGTTCTTACCTGTTACACATCTTTCATTGACTCTATTGTAGCTGTAGCCAGGCTTACACTGACATTTGTTAGAGACACACTGACTGTTCTTACCTGTTACACAGCTTTCATTGACTCTTTTGTAGCTGTAGTCAGCCTTACACTGACATTTGCTTGAGACACACTGGCTGTTCTTACCTGTTACACATCTTTCATTGACTCTATTGTAGCTGTAGCCAGGCTTACACTGACATTTGTTAGATACACACTGGCTGTTCTTACCTGTTACACAGCTTTCATTGACGCTATTGTAGCTGTAGCCCGGCTTACAATGACAGTTGTATGAGACACACTGGCTGTTCTTACCTGTGACACAGATTTCATTGACTCTATTGAAGCTGTAGCCAGGCTTACACTGTCATTTGTTAGACACACTGGCTGTTCTTACCTGTTACACAGCTTTCATTGACTCTATTGTGACTGTAGCCAGGCTTACACTGACATTTGTTAGAGACACATTAACTGTTTGTACCTGTTACACATCTTCCATTGACTCTGTTGTAGCTGTAGCCAGACTTACACTGTCATTTGTTACAGACACACTGACTGTTCTTACCTGTTACACAGCTTTCATTGACTCTATTGTAGCTGTAGCCTGGCTTACACTGACATTTGTTTGAGACACACTGGCTGTTCTTACCTGTTACACATCTTTCATTGACTCTATTGTAGCTGTAGCCAGGCTTACACTGACATTTGTTTGAGACACACTGGCTGTTCTTAACCGTGCACTCTTTGGATAAAGTGCAGGCATTGTTGACAAATTTACGACAAGAGCTCTGAAATACATGAGAGGCAGTTAAATGTAGTGTTATAGTCATATGCGTACTACTGTCAGGACTGTGAAACATGAGGTCAGAGAATCGAATCCCGTTCCAAGGCTCGACCGCGAACTTTTTTATTTATTTATTTTTATTTTTTATAATGTTTACTTATTATTTACTATCAAGTTTAGTATAACTTTTCCGAAACGTCGAGCTATTGTCGGCACCCTGTCGCCTGTGTCGTTTCTTATTCTTGTGTTAATCTTTAGGTTTTTAGGTTAATCTTTTGTAAGACAACATTTCTCAATAACTATCTTAGGTTAGCATTTGAAACTAATAAGCTACATATCATGTATCAAAAAACAACACATAACGACGGACGACAACGGACGACGGACACATGGTGATTACAATAGCTCGCCCTATTGGCACTTACTGCATCTAAGCTAAATGGCCATAACCCCATTGCGATATATGTTACTTGACTTGCTTTTTAAAGATATATGACTGTTATGAATAATCATGTGGATTCCTCCGTTCATTGTAAGCCTCCGTGTGCAGTATGTACGGTAAACAACTTAACAAAATATGATAAAGTATACTCTTTGGCGGAAATAAAGAAGAAACTTGTTTATCTAGGCTTGGTTTAAATGGCTTATCTAGCCGTGTCCGTTATTTATGCCTCGTTATTTCTTTCCATTACAAGTGTACACTGCAATGTGTTGCAAGGTTTGTTTAAAATGTTGGGGATGTGGTATATAATTTTTTATTACCGGGATAGCGTGTAATCCGGGAATACGTGAAATCACTGACAAATCAGGGATTTCACGAAAACCCTAAATCCCCCAGGGAAAAGGCGTAAAGTTGAAGCTTTTCGTTTAATTTTTATAAATATTTGGCAGTTACGTTTGGTTGAAATAACGAATCTTACCTTGTTCATTAAGTTCAAAGGCAAGTAACATGCTATGAAATATTTTGATAACCTTATTAACTAGACAGATGTCTTGGTTTTTTAATTGTCCAGGCCCATATGGGTAATGTCTGCTCATTTTTTCTTGTGCGAGAAACTTTGTATGAACGTTCATTAGACCATGATATTTCAAGAAAGCATGATGTTTTAAACGAAAAGAATGTTCATGATAATACAAATCTATTTATTTGATAAAAAGGGACATTTCATCAATTCCATAAAACGCCAAGTGATTACGCGTATTCTATGAAAACGTCAGGGATTACGCGTAATCCCTGATTTCACGTTATCTCTATAACATAATTATATATGTTACAGGGATTAATTGTAATCAGGGATTACGCGTAACCCCTGAACAGTTTAGGGATTACGCGTAATCACTGGGCGTTTTAGGGAATTGATGAAATGTCCCTTTTTTCATCAAATTAAAAGACTTTTTTAACTTAATGAGCTAAACAAGGTAAGATTCATCACTTTAACCAAAAGTAACAGCCAAATATTTATAAAAAATCAAAGAAAAGCTTCAAAAATTACGCCTTTTCCCTGGGACATTTGTGGGTTTCATGAAATCCCTGATTTTTCAGGGATTTCACGTATTCCCTGATTACATTTAATCCCTGTAGCATATATATATATGTTTCACAGCTTAAGCCGTTTAAAAATAAAACAAAATGGACTAGACTTAATTGGAAACTAATCTCTTTTTTTTATATTTTTACATGGTGTACCAAGTGAGCTATTTATGGCCATAGTAGCCCTTGTTTAAGTTCAAGGAGGCAATAAATTAAGGAAAGTTTGACTCTGATTATACTGGTTTTGTCCCCCGTCATTGAGTGCAAAATGCTAAACGATCCGAGTTTCGGTATTTTGAATATTGAGTGTATATGAACCGGCGTTTATTGAGTGTCAAAACTGTTAAGCAAATATACAATTCAGTCAAAAACGCTTAGTAGAAATTTGAGAGATAGAACTTAAAAAACTTTTGGCCGACGGCAAAAACTTGTAAGCTATACCAAACAACAAACTTTCGATCACTTTTAAACGCATGTGTGAAGAGAGAAAATGCAGGTAAGAGAACGTCAACTAGTCTACATGTACTTTGTTTCTCCTAAACCATACATCACTCAATACTTCAGATTTTCAGAAAGTAAAACCAAGAAAATGCTACCAGTAGTCTAAAGCAAAACGGGATGACCTATAAACACTAGTATAAACAAACTCTCAACAAAAGTGGGTAACTTATATAACTCAGGATCTAAAGCTCAAATCTTATAGGAAAGATTTAAATCTGGTCGTGTTGAAGAAGTTGATGTAATAATATTATCAAAAATAGTTAATCAAAACATTTTGTACAATGTATTAACTAAAGAACTAATAAATGTTTAAGAAACTAAACAAACAAACACAAATGAATAATAAGTAGGATAGTTAACGTTTCAATTTTATTATTTATTTGTTTGTTAACGTCCGTTTCTGCCATCTATGTGCTAATTGGATGCGCCAGAGAGAGGGGTGGATACAGAGAGCCCGGTCGCGATACCCTATTTTTATTATCGAAAGAGTTCTCGGATTCTTTTAGATGCCAAGTGTAAAGCACTCAAACATCGGACCTCGGTTTATAAAGTCGCATCCAAAGGACTTGGTCCGGCGGGGGATCGAACTCATAACCCCTAACGTCGTAAGCGGGTGCTTTAATTTACCCCTCGACTACGTCCGCCGGTTTTGTTTTTTTTTTCAAACGAGAATATTAACATTCGCCCCATTCATTTTCATTGCAAATTTGACGTTAATTTCGTATAGACGCAAGTTCTGTAGGGGAGGGACTTGTAGATATATTTCGCAGATGAGGCGGGGCTTATGGATCATTTCTCCGCGAATCACAGCTTTATTTATACGGTTATGGCTGTTCCTTTCAGAATACACATTATTCGTTTTAGCCATCTCTAATATGGATTGAACATACATGCATACTAATACAATGTATATTTAATATTAGAATTACCGCATATTGTAAATATAAGAAATGAACTGAAGTTGTTTCGCGTTTAAGCGAAATAAACGACAGAAAATGATCGGAAAAGTTACCATAAATCGTTAGCGCCATTCATGATATTTGCCGATTATTGTCTGTCGTTTATTTCGGTTAAACGCCGAAATATTCAGTTCATTTCTTGAATGGTAAAGGCAAACAAGAAGAGCAGGGAGGGAATACATAAAAGCTCAAATAATGGACGGTACGAAAAACAGCAAGACTAAATCTGTTTGGAAATACAAAAATGTATATTAAATTATAACAAGAGTTGTCAGAGAGACAACAAAGCTCGCCGCCGGCACCTTTAGAAATTTAAAAGCACACTCAAGGTCAAAGAGGTCAACCTTTTTGCCTGCATGGAAAGGTCTTGTCCATATACACTGGCAAATCAAATATGAAAATAACACCTCAAGGGACATAGGAATTATAAGCATTTTTGAAACCTAAACGCAGATTTCGAAACCTAAAACCTTTCACGACCTTAGTTCAAGGTCAAGGACACTGGGCTAATTTTTTTGCATGCATGGAAAGGTCTTGTCCATATACACATGCATGCAAAATATGAAAGAAATATCTCAATGGATATATGAGTTAAAGAAACATTGAGAAACCTAAACGCAGACTTTGAAACTTAAACGCAGGTCCTAAGTTCAAGGTCAAGGTCAGAGGGCTCAAATATTTTGCATGCAAGGAAAGATCTTGTCCATATACACAAGCAAACTGAATATGAAAGGAATATTTCAATGGACATAGGAGTAATAAAAAATTTGAGAAACCAAAACACAGATTTCGAAAACTAAACATGGGCCCTTAGTTCAAGGTCAAGGTCACAGGGGTCTAAATTTTGCTGTGCCTGGAAAGGTCTTGTCCATATACACACTTAAACCAACAGTGAACTATGAAAGCAATACCTCAAGGGACATAGAAGTTAAAGGCATTTTTCAAAACCTAAACACAGGCCCTAAGTTCAAGGTCAAGGTCACAAGGGTCAAAATTTATCTGTGCATGGATAGGTCTTGTCAATATACACACACATACCAACTATGAAAGCAATACCTCAAAGGATATAGAAGTTAAAGGCATTTTTAGAAACCTAAACGCAGATTTCGAAACCTAAACACAGGCCCTAAGTTCAAGGTCAAGGTCACAGGGGTCAAACAAATTCTGTGCATTGGAAGGTCTTGTTCATATACACATACATACCATTTATGAAAGCAATACCTCAAGGGATATAGAAGTTAAAGGCATTTTTAGAAACCTAAACACAGATTTCGAAACGTAAACACAGGCCCTAAGTTCAAGGTCAAGGTCACAGGGGTCTAATTTTTTCTGTGCATGGAAAAGTCTTGTCCATATACACATATATACCAACTATGAAAGCAATACCTCAAAAAACATAGAAGTTAAAGGCATTTTTCGAAACCTAAACGCAGATTTCGAAACCTAAACGCAGGCCCTAAGTTCAAGGTCAAGGTCACAGGGGTCTTAATTTTTCTGAGCATGGATAGGTCTTGTCTATATACACACACATACCAACTATGGAAGCAATACCTCAAGGGACATAGAAGTTAAAGGCATTTTTAGAAACCTAAACGCAGATTTCGAAACCTAAACGCAGGCCCTAAGTTCAACGTCAAGGTCACAGGGGTCTAAATTGTTCTGTGCATGGAAAGGTCTTGTCTATATACACACACATACCAACTATGGAAGCAATACCTCAAGGGACATAGAAGTTAAAGGCATTTTTCGAAACCTAAACGCAGATTTCGAAACCTAAACGCAGGCCCTAAGTTCAAGGTCAAGGTCACAGGGGTCCAAAATTTTCTGTGCATGGAAAGGTCTTGTCCATATACACACACATACCAACTATGAAAGCAATACCTCAAGGGACATAGAAGTTAAAGGCATTTTTCGAAACCTAAACGCAGATTTCGAAACCTAAACGCAGGCCCTAAGTTCAAGGTCAAGGTCACAGGGGTCTAAATTTTTCTGTGCATGGAAAGGTCTTGTCCATATACACACACATACCAACTATGAAAGCAATACCTCAAGGGACATAGAAGTAATAGACATTTTCTTAAAATTGTTTACGCCGTTCACGACGACGCCGACGACGACAACGACGACGACTACACCGGGGGTATTGCAATAGCTCGTCATGTACTTCATACAGGCGAGCTAAAAACAATTATGATAATAATATACCATTATTGATATTTTCTCCGCGAATAAATCTTTCGAACTCGGACAGCGGACAATTGATGGAGTTTTCATAACGGATGTATGCCTTCCTATTAGCAGAAACCATTATTATCGACTAATATTTTTATTTATTGATGAGACACGTTTTAAGAAAATTCAAAACAGCATATGTTGTTTATTTTGACAAAAATAATCAATATAATTATTTATTCTAGTTAATGGACGACATTTCAAGAAAACGTCAAAGCGGCAAATTCGCGCCAAACTGTCAGATTGATGCAGTTTAATGTTTACAATGGAACTAATTGTGTTGCGTTCGAATGTACACATCTTCAGTTTCGCGAATATGGCTGCTCCTTCAGGGTACACATTTTTCGTGTTAGCAACCCCTTATATAGATTAAACATACATGCATACTAATAAAATGGTCATTTAATATTAGATATGGCAGCATTTAAGAAACGAACTGGTTTGTTCGGCGTTTAAGAGAAACAAACGACAAAGAATGATCGGCAAATTAACCACGAATCGCTAGCGCGATTCATGGAATTCGCTGATCATTTTCTTTCATTTACTTTGTCTAAACGCCGTAAAAAAACAGCTCATTTCTTAAATTACGAAATCTAAAACACATACGCCTTTTATCATAACGAACACTTACTCCGGTAAGTGGAGATCTGATCTGGGTGAAAATTATTATGTAGCTCAAACAGCGATCAAAATGATAACGGTATCAGGGCTCCAGATAAGAGGGAGTAAACTGCACAAATCCAACATTTTCTCACTTATTTGAAAATCAAATCCTATGATGTTACTACTCAAAGAGACGATTCTAATGAGTAGTGACACCATAGGGTTTAAAGCAGAAATAAAGATTTTAGTTTTTGAAATAGGCCTACCCCCCTTATCTGCAGCTCTGAGTATAAACGCTAGATACCAAAGGATATTTTCATATAAATTTAAAAACAACAAAACACGCGCCTTGCATAATTAGAATTATGTGTTATGCGGCTGACAATTCAAATACATGTATGATTAATTTCGTTTAGTATTATTATTAGATTCTCTTTTTTTATTATAATTCCTATTATTAATTAATTAGTATTATTGTATTAGTATTATTGTTAGAGCAATCTGTTATTACCTTTGTGCAATTCTTACAACATTCGTCATCATTATATTCATCATTATCATCATCATCATTATCGTCCTCACCATCATCGTCACATTGTGTCTAGTTTCAAGTACATATATACATGTACCTATCTAGCTATTAATACTTGCGAGTACATGTATTAGCGGCAGGTGATATACTGTAAAACCGGTTTTATTCGCGAGAATATAATTTTCGCGTTAATTCGCGATTGTCTCTAGTTTTGAAGATAGGTGACATTTTAAAGCAGGTTAAAGTAAAGCAGAATGTGCCTTAAGGCACTTTCTGCTTAACTTTCAGCCTGCTTTAAGCTACCACCTGCTAGAAATAGTGCATGATGTCGCGAATTGATACAAAATCGCATTTCGCGAAATATTCATGACGCGAAAAATACCTGTTTTACAGTAATAATTATCTTACTTTGCTCAACTCTGCATATCTGAGCTTCAACTGACAACCTGCTGCCACCGAGAAGTAGCGTTCCGAATTCAAGTCGCAAACTTTGTTGGCCATATCATATTTGACTGTAAGGCACCTGTAGTCTGTGCTACACCAGTAAGCGCATTCTGTCATAGAACTAACGGTGTTAAGAGTGTTTATAACGTGTCCGTATGTGATATTGCAGGCACTGATGACGTCAAACTCCTCCCCGCAAAACTCAGCAAATGTCCCGGAGAACGTGATGAACCACGTGACAACCGTCAACGGTAACATTTCTGCAAAATTTATTAAATACATGAGTTGATAGGAAATACAATAGAACTGAACAGGTCATCTTAGGTAAAAATCAAACAAACAACAATTATTATCAATAAGGTTTGACCTGACGGTCATCACTTTCCGTCAGCTTTCGTTGGTACAATCGGTGGTACAATCGGGATTTTCCGGATACTTTATTGATATATACCTTAGCCGATACCAAAAGTCACTGTGTTGCAATAGCTGAATGGATAGCGTTAATGACTCGTTGTGGAAGGGTCATGGGTTCGATTCTCGGTACTGTTTTGTAAACTTTGGCTGTAAATATTTTTTAAATAGTAAAAAATTAAAAGTTTAGTATGCCTTAAACGATACTAAAATAAATCAGTCAGCAATTTTTTTGAAAAACGGCCTGCTGCCTGATGCCTTTTGATGCTTGACGAAATACAAAAGTAACGCATAGTGCTTTCTGGGAGTGTTTTGCATAACGTGGTGTTCTTTGGACCAGTTTTCTAGCCAAGTTTTTCCTAGGCAAGTAGCACTGTACTCTATTTCATATACATGTACATGCAATTGCATGAATGTCATGGTTTGCATGCGTCTATCCGCATTTTTAAAAAAGATACATGTACATATTCAATAAATAATACAAAACTCTACCGGGGATCGAACCCAATACCCTTACCTTGGTAGCGCGGCGACCTTACCACTGAGCCATCACCGACTGTATTTATCTATAACCGATAACACTATTCCAGTTCGAGTCACCGTTGAATTGTCTATTCTCAATACACTGTAGTTGTTTTCGGAAGCTAACGAATAACTTACGGAAAAAGACGGAATATGCATGAACCGTCAGGTCAAACCTTATCGACAATACCTGTGTTGCCTATTACATGCCAAAAATATAGGGTCGGTAGGTCGGGAAATCTTTATTTTTAATACATAGATCATCAATAATACAATTATGTTTCTTATAGGGTATTTGATATCATTATATACGTATATAAAAATATATGAAATAATTTTATGATAATAATAATAATGAAAAATTTAAAATATTCGCTAAAGTTGTTGATGTTATTGATAGGTCATATTTCCAAAACTACTTTAAAAATATAAAGTGGTATCATTGCTGATCATTATTGGAGACGAAAACGGCAAAGAAGTGGCTTTATATATATGCTTTATTTCGGAAGTAAGGCAATCCGCCTATCACACCACATACAAGAAAAACATAATTAGCATACATGGTCACAGCAATCAGGATCTACACAGTAGATAAATACAAACATATAAATTATGAACTTAAATGTTCACAAAAGGCTCACAAAGGGAGATAACCCAGTAAGTGAAGAATATATTCTGTTATATGTGTTATCTCCCTTTAGCTATCCATATTTCGAATAAATCGATATTTACCACTAAATTGAAATCTTTAAATGTAAAGTACATACAGTTTTAAGCTTAAAGCTGACTGAAAGTAAGGCAGAATGCATCTTATTACAGGCGCATTCTGCCCTACTCTCGTCCCCTTTAAAGGGACTCGCAACCGGATGGTGTACTTGTCAAAATAAAATAAAATACTCAAATAAAAGCAAATTTGTGGCATTATTTGGCTTCTGACATTAAAAAGATATGATCAGTCCAAAAAAAGTCTCAAGAATCGTCACCGAATCTTAGATTTTTATATATTTTCCATCGTTTTTCTATACCGACTAGTAGACGGTATAGTTGTTGTTGTTGCTTCTCTACACGGGCTCAGACATAAACGCGAGCCGAATTGTGAAGTTGTATGCACTTTCGATCGCTACACATTGAAATACGTTAAATCGATCCGAGATAAAAGGATAGTTCCGTGGTCCATTGGTCTAAGCGGTTTCCCCTATTTTGTCTTCTGTCCGCCAATGCCGGGCCCCGGGTTCGAATCCCACCAGAGACCAATATTTTTTTTTATTGAAATACATTTTTTTTAAACAGAATTTCTTATCCTAAACTAATTCTTTACCATTTATATAAGCGTTTGACACATATTTACAAATTACTATTTTTAATGCACCATCTGGTTGCGAGTCGCTTTAAGTGATAACCTGTCTTTAAAGATTAGAAACAGGCTAAAATTCAGTAATTATTTATTAGTATATAAATTAAATTCTTTTTAGTGATTGTAGCTTAAAAGCTGATAAAAGCTTAAAGGCTGGCTGAAAGTAAATCAGAATGCACTGAAAGCTCATTCTACTTGGCTTTCAGCCCATTTCAAGCGCAAACTTGTTTTTAACACCAGGAACAGGCTAAATTACAGTAACTATTCCTTAGTATATACATCAAATATTAATACAGTAATAGAAGCATAGAGTTGACTGAAAGTAAATCAGAATGCACCCTAAAGCTCATTCTGTTTTACTTTCAATCGGATTCATGTTATACCCCGTTTTCAAGACTAGAAACGAGCTAAAATACAGTAACTGTTCTACAGGTAGTATATAAATCAAAGTTCATACAGTCATTGAAAGCTTAAGTAAAACAGAATGCGCCTTAAGGTGATTTACACTTTATTTTCATTCCGCCTAAAGTGGTAACCTGTTTCAAAGCCAGAAAATGGCTATCATCTAAATAATTATGATAACTATTTGTAACTTAAGGAGAAAAGGACAGTTGTTCTCTATAACACAGTGTATCAATTATGATAGTTAGTACTGTTCCTTATTTCAAATCTGAATAAGGGGAGATCCTTTGAAAGCACAGAAAACAAAGCAAATACTGAAAATTGCAGACTCGGTTTAATTGAGTCTGTTCATGAGCAATACTGAAATATGCAAAAGTGCTCACGCCCCCTAGCACCAGCTTAAGCAAGCGGAATTCAACTTTCAACTGTAAATGCGCTGAAATCAATTATTCCAAAGGACCAGAAAGTATAACAACACTGAGAATGAAGTACGGGGCGACTTTTTACAGCCGCCACACAAGCACAAACCCTTCATAGATAAACAAGGCTAAGTTTCTAAGGGCATTTTCATTTTCAGATTTTAAAAGTTCAATGAAATTTAACATATTTGGACGTTTCCAATAATACTGCTGAATGTACATTTTTCTCACATCAGAATATACAGGGTACTCCAGTGGAAATTGATATTCATCCTCTAAATAATTGCATTATATATGATAGATGATATTAACGGAGATCTGCATGTCGAGTGTGTCAATGGCTCATTTACTAATATATTTACAGATTAAGAGCAAATTTCACTTAGATATTTGCTTAATCCTTTTTAACAATCTATTTGAGCTCACCTGAGCCAAATGCTCAATGTGAGCTATTGTGATGGTCCTGTTTCCGTCGTTGTGCGCCGTGCGTTGTCCGTCGTGCGGTGTGCGTCGTCGTTAATAATTGCTTCTCCTCCTATACCGCTTGGCAGATTTCAACCAAATTTTATAGGAATGTTCCTTGGGTCAAGCTCTTTCAAATTTAATTTGTTCAAAGAATTAAAACAATGCAAATCTCTTGTTGCCTTGGCAGCCAAAATTAAAAAATAAGGAAATCTTAAAAAGCTTTTTGTAAAAATCTTCATGGGCCAGAGCTTAGATAGTTGGCATATAGCATCATCTATAGTTACTCTATCAAGTTAGTTCAAATTATGCCCATGGGGTCAAAATTGGCCCCGCCCAAGGGGGTCACAGTTTTACAAACAATTATCAATGTATAGTGAAACTTTCATACATCTCTTCCTCTGACAATATAGCCAGAGCTTTAATATTTTGCATGATGCAGTCCTAGATGTTCTTTACGAATACTGTTGAAATGGTCCCAGTCGGTTGCATATCTAGGTCAAAGGAGCTAAAATTATATTTTTCCATGAAAACTTTAAGAAACGTCTCGTCTGAAACTCTAGTACACAGAGCTTAGATAGTTAGCACTTAGCATCATAAAAAGATCCTCTATCAAATTTGTTCAAATTATGCCCCTGGGTCAAAATTGGTCCCGCCCAAGGGGTTCACCGTTTTACATAAAGTTATTTAGTGGACATTTCAAACGTATTCTCCTCTAAATCTAATCTGGCCAGAGCTTTGATATTTGATATGGTGACACTTCTATGTGTCCTTTACGAATATTGGTGATATGGTTTTCGTACGATGCATATCTAGGTCACATGAACTAAACATAATTCTTTTAAATGAAAACATTAAAACACAGTTTCGTCTGAAACTCTAGTACCCTAAACTCAGATATGTATCATATAGCATCATCTACAGGTCCTCCACCAAGAATTTTCAAATTACTGTAAAACAGGTATTTTTCGCGTCATGAATATTTCGCGTAATGCGATTTTGTATTAATTCGCGACATCATGCAATATTTCTAGCAGGTGGTGGTTGCTTAAAGCAGGCTGAAAGTAAAGCAGAATGTGCCTTAATGCACATTATGCTTTACTTTCAACCTGCTTTAAGAAGTCACCTATTTTCAAAACTAGAGACGCGAGGCACCACATTCGCGAATTAACGCGTAAATTATATTCCCGCGAATAAAACCGGTTTTACAGTATGTCCCTGGGGCGAAAATGATCTCGGCCCGGGGATCGCCGTTTGTTTTGATTAACATGTTTAACAATTATCCTATCGTAATTATCTCTACTTTTAAATTGTCGTCTACAAAAGATATTCAATTAAGTTCTTTACATTTAAAATTAAAGAAATTTAAAGACGAGGGTCAAACAGTGTGGAATTTGATCAGACGCTGCATTTGGCGGCCTCCTAATCGCAAATTGCGATAGTCTGATCAGGTTCACATCCCTCGTATTTTGGTTTCTTAAGCTAAAATGATTTTAGAAAAACAAATAAATAGATAAATAAATAAAATATAATAATGACAATTGTGCAGCAAACGATGATATTGTATTGTATCAGACACATGGTTAACCGCTAGAAAGATACATACACAACCCTTACCTGGTGTGGGCTGATGCTAGAACTTCGACTACCCGAACCAACGAACAAATTCATTTAAGGCCAAACATGCTTGCTTGGTTGCTCATTTCAATTGGTCTTGCAGTTCTGAATACTGTATAATGTAGGCTGTCAGCTTACAGTCGCTCTGTGTTGAGCGGGCCCCTTAGTGTTATTTGTGATGAGTTGCGGCCTGACTGGTAACGAGTTTTTCAATCGCAGACTTGTGATGAGTTTTCGATCGGCGTTAGCCGTCTTCAAATTCGCAAATGGTACATATAAGAAATTCTGAAAATAAGTATCTATTTCATATGGTTATTTTCTAGTTCTTGAAGCGCTGCTTAATGTCAGTGTTGGTTTTAAAATCCTTTTAACACTTAACCTGCTGGTCACACCTTGACTGGTATTGGCAAATACATGGAGTTTGAATCCAGAACAGAAGCTGCATGATGGGGCGTCTGATCTAGATACAAATAAATGTTGATAGTAAGCATCTGATTTCATATCGTTATTTAATGGTTCTTAGAACGTTGCTAATTTATAACCCTTTAACGCTTATCCTATCAATCGCAACTTGACTGGTATTTGCAAACAGTTTGAATCCAGATCAGGCGCCGCGTTACGCGGCGTCTGATCTGGATTCAAACTGTGTGACACTCGTCTTTAAGTTTCTTCAATTTACAAATGCAAAAATATTATTTTAACCACTTTACAGGAGAAAGTTTTAAGGCAGACTGTATCACGACAGGATAGGATGAAATATTTAAATTGTAAAATTGTTTGACACTAATGTCGTTGTTTTAGGAGTCAAAATTCCTGTAAAGGAACATTGAAAGCAAGCGAGGCTTTACTTTAAATTCAAGCAGAATGGATCCAGATCAGTCATCGAAAACCTCGAAAAAAATCTATTTGGCATTTTGTAATTATGAAGTTGTATTACATTGTACTTATTTTTGTAGACAACAAAACTTAAGCACCCGATATCGTATCGGGATAAGGATAGTGTATAGGGTTCATACAATATGCAGTATTTTGGACTTAATTTGCATAACCCGGGATCCTTTTTATAACGATCTTTACCACACTTATTTTCCTAAGATACAATAAATCTCTGCTTTACAGACCTATGTCAATAACAGTAAGAACCCATAATATGTCAAATACATGTGACGGCTTTAAGCAAATTGAAAGTAAAGCAGAAAGCTTCTTTAAGGAGCTTTCTGCTTAACTTTCATCCTACTTTAAGCTATATAACGCGCATTAAAACAGATTTGTATTAAAAGCAGTGTTTGGGTGGACGTGGCTAGCTTTACAGTTCTAACTTTACTGTTATAACTTTATGTGATACTGTTCCTGGCACTGTGGGCGTTTATGGAAGTTATTTCAACCCCTTCACAGCCGTGACGTCATCAATTTTAAACAATTATCGTCTGCTTTTATTTCTCATATTTAATTCTTAGGTATTTTGATTTCAATAATATTGAAATGAGTGTCAAACAGTTTGGATCCTGTGCGTCACGCGGCGTCTGTTCAGGATCCAAGCTGTTTGCAAATAACCATCGCACTCGGGGTAAGGCAATGAAAGGGTTAACACTAAGTACATGTATTGTTCCAGACTGTTTGTCTCTTTCAACTTCTCTGAAGCACTTTGTTCTAGCTTTATAGGCTATAAAAGAGTACATGTGTATGTTAAGTGCACTAAAATGTATATACTGTAATTATGTTTATGGAAATGATCTTAGAATGTCTTGTACTAAAGTATTAACACCATGAACTTTAGTAACGCGTGCATGCGTCCTTTTGTACACCTGTCATTATGCAAACAGTGAAGACCTAAATCAGATGGCTCCTAAAAGATCCCTCTGGTAAGGGTTTGCACTGTTTGTAATATTGTAGTTCACTGACAAAACAAACATAAATAGTAAAACATGGAAAAGACTAAATTTAAAGAGGGAATTGTCCCATTTAAGTTTCAGGGAGATAAAGGTTAAACATAATCGACTGCGAGATACCGATGATACTTGTCGTAATGTTGTCGTCTAGCTATTCACCGATCTTAAAGTCTCGTCACATGTTTCCATACAAATATTAGTTTAACCCTTTCCTCCCTGAAAGCTCAAATGGACCATTCTAGTTTTCAACTAAGTCTAGTCCATTTTTAACATTTTAGGTTTGATTTTCACAATATATGTCAAAATGACAAACAGTGCAGACCCTGACCAGAGGGTTCCTTATGGAGCCATCTGATCAGGGTCTACACTGTTTGCATAGGGCAAGTGTACTCCTCACAGGTACACTGTTTGCAAATGACGCAAATATACGTGACTAGGGCTCAAAAGGGATTTGTATCATAAATACATTTCCAAGAAGACAATAATAAGCAATACGTTCGGAATTCGAGCCCGCGTGGTGAAGACAAAACAAAGTTACAAAACTTAATGCTCTACCAGAACAGAACAGAAAACCTTTTATTTCCTTGCCCGGTTACACTTGGTAACAACAGGGCTCTATATAGCCCAGAATTTACATTTCATGGGTATGAACATATATAAATATCAGAGTCATGCACAATGTTATTTGAAGATGATCAACAATTATTGTCTACATACAGTATTGATTATTCTAAGATGATACTGTAAGGTAGACTGTCCGACAAAGGGGACAGCTTTCTATGTCGCAATACAGCAGTGTTAGATTTGTATCTCTCAGCCAATTAGCTGTAACTTTCCAAAATGTCCAGCTAACCTATTGAACCAGGGCTTCCATTTCTCTGGATTTTTCCTAAATCTCCGGATTTTTCCCCCAGTACAAAGTAGCTTAAAGCAGGCTGAAAGTAAAGCAGAATAAAGCAGAGGGTAAAGCAGAGGGAGCACTGTACATGTATTGTTCCAGACTGTTTGTCTCTTTCAACTTCTCTGAAGCACTTTGTTCTAGCTTTATTGGCTATAAAAGAGTACATGTGTATGTTAAGTGCACTAAAATGTACATGTATATAAATATGTTTATGGAAATGATCTTAGAATGTCTTGTACTAAATTATTTAACCATGAATTTTAGTAACGCGTGCATGCGTCCTTTTGTACACCTGTCATTATGCAAACAGTGAAGATCTAAATCAGATGGCTCCTATAAGATCCCTCTGATCAGGGCCTGTACTGTTTGTAATAGTGTAGTACACTGACAAAAACAAACCTAAATAGTAAAACATGGAAAAGACTAAATTTAAAGAGGGAATTGTCCCTTTGAAGTTTCAGGGAGGAAAAGGTTAAACATAATCGACTACGAGATACCGATGATACTTGTCGTAATGTTGTCGTCTAGCTATTCACCGATCTTAAAGTCTCGTCACATGTTTCCATACAAATATTAGTTTAACCCTTTCCTCCCTGAAAGCTCAAATGGACCATTCTAGTTTTCAACTAAGTCTAGTCCATTTTTAACTATTTTAGGTTTGATTTTCACAATATATGTCAAAATGACAAACAGTGCAGACCCTGATCAGAGGGTTCCTTATGGAGCCATCTGATCAGGGTCTACACTGTTTGCATAGGGCAAGTGTACTCCTCACAGGTATACTGTTTGCAAATATGCGTGACTAGGGCTCAAAAGTGATTTGTATCATAAATACATTTTAAAAATGACAATGAGAAGACAATGATAAGCAACACGGTCGGAATTAGAGCCCGTGTGGTGAAGATAAAACAAAGTTACAAAACTTAATGCTCTACCAGAACAGAACAGAACAGAACAGAAAACCCTTTTATTTCCTTGCCCGGTTACACTTGGTAACAACAGGACTCTATATAGCCCAGAATTTACATTTCATGGGTATGAACATATATAAATATCATAGTCATGCACAATATTATTTGAAGATGATCAACAATTATTGTCTACATACAGTTTTGACTATTCTAAGATGATATTGTAAGGTAGACTGTCCGACAAAGGGGACATCTTTCTATGTCGCAATACAGCAGTGTTTTATCTGTATCTCTCAGCCAATTAGCTGTAAATTTCCAAGATGTCCAGCTGACCTATTGAACCAGGGCTTCCATTTCTCCTGATTTTTCCTAAATCTCCGGATTTTTTACCAATACATAGTAGCTTAAAGCAGGCTGAAAGTAAAGCAGAATGCGCCCTAAGGCGCATTCTGCTTTACTTACAGTCTGCTTTAAGTAGTCGCATGTCAACAAAACAAGAAAAAGGCTAATTGGTAACTGTGCGATTTGTTAAATTGCACTTGAAAAATGCAAGTTTGGAAATCTTAGGATTTTTCATATCAACTTATGACAGCCCTGTTGAACCATCCGGTACATTGTTAACTGACTACAGTGAAGCTCACTTATGACGAACTTGGACAAGACGAAAAACTGCTTAATACAAAATAAGAGTATTTCCCCGACTGCTTCCTTCTTTATTTCAATGGACCCCTGCTTGCTTTTAAAAGATGAAATGGATTTAACGAGGTTTTTTTATAAGAAAAAATGATTTTAGGTCCCTACACTGGGTTTACCTGTAAAATGGATCTGTTACAAAATGCCAACCATTATCACAGTTTGAAAAGTGGCTTACAAAGTTTCCAGTTCAGTTGATTCTATTTCTTCTTCTATTTTTGACAATTTACAGCTGTTTTATTGGGATTTGTTTAATAATAAAGAGCAACTGATTTCATATGTTTCTATATCCTAGCAGATTATAGTTTAAAGAAAGCTGAAAGTAAAGCAGAATGCGCATTTTAGCTTGCTCTAAGCTACCGTCTGCTTGGATATAGGTAATATTTCTTAAGGTACATATTTATTACTGTATAAAATTTAACTATTTTCTTCAGAGGAGAAGTCGTAAAAATAACTGACATACAGTGCGCAGTCCTTAATCAGAGGGGCTATTCAAGAACCATCTGATGTGGTTCTACACTGTTTGTATAGGACACATGTACACTTCACTAGTAGACAATTTGTATAATTTATTAGTAACACACCACATGTGCATCGCTAGGCATTAATAATTGAAGCGACTTTGATTTATTGGGGTTTGAATGCAACACGTTGTTTACTAAGTGCTACTAAACTACATGTAGAAGTGAATGGTCCAGTGCAATCGTCACAAATGGCAGGAATCCAAACTGTCTACAATTATAGTTTGGATTTTTCAATACAATAAAACCTCTCTATTATGACCACTAAATTGATTTAATTATTAAGTGTTTACGACAAGTGACTGCTTAAAGCAAGGTGACAGTAAAACAGAAAGTTCCTTTAGGAGCTTTCTGTTTTACTGTCATCTTGCTTTAAGCTGGCACCTGTCTTTACACAATAAATAAGCTAACCTTTTAGTGGTCGTTATAGAGATGTTTTACTATATGTTGACGTAATAGGCTTTGTTTGAAAACTCATGAAGCTGCAGCTCCAGTGGAAACTTTCTATTTTAAGGCTGGTTTTAGAAAATATTTCAGAAGAAGTAAAATTAAACAAACAGTGCAAATCGTTTTGAAGTATTTTGAACGGAAAAAAAAATATTTTTTTTTTTTTTTACTATAGATCTACTTCTATTATAGAAGTATAGTAAAAAAAAAATTTTTTTTTTTTTTTTTTTTTTAATTAAAGGGACTCGCAACCGGATGGTGTACTTGTCAAAATAAAATAAAATACTCAAATAAAAGCAAATATGTGGCATTATTTGGCTTCTGACATTAAAAAAATATGATCAGTCCAAAAACAGTCTCAAGAATCTTCACCGAATCTTAGATTTTTAGATATTTTCCATCGTTTTTCTATACCGACTAGTAGACGGTATAGTTGTTGTTGTTGCTTCTCTACACGGGCTCAGACATAAACACGAGCCGAATTACGAAGTTGTATGCACTTTCGATGGCTACACATTGAAATACGTTAAATCGATCCGCGATAAACGGATAGTTTCCGTGGTCCATTGGTCTAAGCGGTTTCCCCTATTTTGCCTTCTGTCCGCCAATGCCGGGCCCCGGGTTCGAATCCCACCAGAGACCAATATTTTTTTTTATTGAAAAACATTTTTTTAAACAGAATTTCTTATCCTAAACCAATTCTTTACCTTTTATATAAGCGTTTGACACATATTTACAAATTACTATTTTCAATGCACCATCTGGTTGCGAGTCGCTTTAAGGGGGGAGGGGGTTCATAGATAATAAAGTATGTGTCAAGTACCTGTGCTAGTATGTACTGGTTTCCAGGATAGAAATGATTTACCAACCACTCCATAGCATGTTTCTATATACTATCAGACGGTAGCTTAAATCCTCATGATCAAATGTATGGTGAGATGTTTACCCCTTCACCGCCATATTTGCGTCTGCTTCAATACTGTTGTCTGCAATATCGTTTCTAAGTAAGATTTAAGGCTGACGTAATTTAAAAAAGGGGCAAACAGCTACGCAGCGTCTGATTAGGATCAAAACTGTTTGAAATTGCGCTTTATGACGTAATTGAGAGTGAAAGGGTTAAATCATGTTGAACGTAAAGCAGAATGTGGCATTGATATACTCTGTTTGACACCTGCATTCATCTGAAACATTGTATGTAGCAGTATTATCTACGGTATTTGGCGGTGTAGACTAACTCAGATGCAGAGCCTAGGATGATAAGGTTGCTCGGTCTGTACAATGTTGCAATGCGATAATGCAGGTTTTGTCATGACACGGCTCATATGGCTATTGCAGCGAACACTATCTTTGTGCTTGCTCGAAGATACCATGATAGGTATACATGTATATACGAGTAATCTGAAGACACTATGAACAATGTTTGTCCATGCAGCAGAACAGTTCATATAATTATGGAATAGGAAACAGTGCAGATCCTGATGAGACGCTGATGATACTGTTTGCGGCTGTTTTCTTTTTGGACGATGTGCATTAATAAATAATCAGCTATTGTTATAATAGTGTTTTCTATTTAATTCTCTGCAGGCTACATATGTGAATTCATTAGATCTATTACTGATGCTAACAGTTTGGATCAAGATGAAACGCCAAGCAACTCACCGGTCCAAACTGTCCGACATTCTTTTGATATTTCTAACCCTTCCATGGTCAAGGTCAACAACACCGACATTTGCAAACATCCTTGAAAGTGTTGGTAAATTCATAATAAAAAATATGTTTCACCAAAGCACAACACTTAAGCCTACTATATTTTATTTTATTGCTGACTGTGTCCTCCACTACTGTGGAAATCCTCAAAGACATGTGGCCAGAACGTAGGGGTGTTTGATGATGCTCGTTGGTGGCCTAAATTGACCTAAACATATCAAGCCTAGTATATGTGTATGTATTTGTGATACATACTCATGCATATATTGGGTTTTATATGTTTTGGTCATTTTAGATACATACTCATATTTTGTTGGTCATTTTAGGCCACAAACAAGCACCAACAAACACCTCCTACGTTCAGGCCCCCTGTGTCCTCAAAGCTACTGGCGACGTGACAACTTTTCACTTGCGGCTTTGGACCTCGGGACTCTCCGCCAATCTTCCGTCGATTGGCAAAAAGTGGGTCGTAGATCCCGGAAAGGAAGGTCCCCTGGTTCCCTGTTCAAAACAGACCATAAGTGTGGTCAGAACTTGTCACTGAAGAGGAAAAGGAAGAAAAACACATAAAAGACGCTTTAGAGAAGTGTTGTTACCCTGACTGGGTGATTCAGCGAGTAAAAAGGACATCACTAACAAAAAGAAAGACTCTAACAACAAGAACAAAAAGAAAAAGACAAGAAATGATAAGAAATCCAAAGGAATGATGGTTATCCCATACATTAAAGGTATTTTGGAAAGTATATTCCATCTAGCCGGTTTTTTAGGAAACACCAAGACTTAGTATCCACGTCTATGCGCACTTACAAGACATTGCACAACAATTTAGTGTACCCAAAAGGACAGAGAGTCCCGAGGTCCAAAGCCGCGAGTGGGAAATTGTCACGTCGCCAGTAACTTCATTTGAGTATTTCCACAGTAGTGGACGAAACAGTTAGAAATAAAAAAGTAAATGTTGTGCTTTGATGAAAAACATACATTTGCAAAAAAAAAAGTGTACCCTGATCAGAAATGACGACAGACAGAGAGAGAAGGAAGAAGAGACATAGAGAGACATAAACAGAGAGAGAGAGGAAATAGAGATAGACTCGCACACAGAAAGACAGAAGAGAGAGACAGAAACACACACAGACAAACAGACAGACAGAGACAAAGAGAGGGGCACAGAAAGCAATATACACATAGAACGAGACACAGAGCGAGAGACTGAGAGAAAGAACAAGATGAAAAACAGAGAGAGAGAGAGAACAGACAGACAGACAGAGACAGATATAGGAAGAGAGTGACAAATAAAGAAAGAGACAGGGACAGACAGACAGACAGACAGACAGACAGACAGGAACGACGGACGGACAGACCGACCGGCAAACCGACCGACATACAGAAAGGCAGATAGCATAGACAAACAGACAGAGTCAGGGAGAGACCCACACACATATAGACAGAGACAGACAGAGAGACGGACATAGAAAGAGAAAGACGCATGGATGCGGAAAATTAGACACAGAGAATGAGACGGGTTGACAGACATGTAGACATGTAGACAGACAGACATACTGACAGACAGAGAGACAGATAGACAGACCAACTGATCGACAAAGAGACAGACAGACAGACCAGCAGACAGACAGGCAGGCAGAGACAAACAGACAGAGACAGAGAGGGACCCACACACATATAGAGAGTCAAACACATAGACAGGGAGAGACACATATAGACAGAGACATGCAGAGACAGAGAGAGGGACACAGAAAGAGAAAGACACAAAGATGCAGAAGATGAGACACAGAGAATGAGACAGGTTGACAGACAGACATACAGACCAGCAGACAGACAGACAGGCAGACAGCAGAGACAAACAGACAGAGACACACACACATAGAGTCAAACACAGAGACAGGGAGAGAGACCTATAGACAGAGACAGAGAGAGGGACATAGAGCGAGAAAGACACAAATATGCAGAAAATGAGACATAGAGAATGAGACAGGGTGACCGACAGACATACGTATAGACAGACAGGCAAACAGACAGACAGACAAACAGACAGAAATAGACAGAAAGGAAGACAGACAGACATGCAGCCAGACTGACAGACAGCTAGAGAGGTAGTGCTTTAATAGTAGCTAGCACTGTTGAAGAACTGTATGAACCCTTTCCCTCAAAGAAGTACCTTTTAGCACGTTTGGTTTATTCCTCCACTGAATAAGATAGTTCCAATGTATACAGTCATGAACATGTACCATAAAAATATTTTTAAATTCTAACAGATGGTAGCTAAAAGCAGTCTGAAAGTGGAGCAGAATGTGCCTGAAACGCAGTCTGCTTCCATTTCAGCTTTTCTCGCGGAGATTTTGTGCAGCTGTACTCACAGGTACTTGACACATACTTTATTATCTATTAACCCCCCCCCCCCCCCCCCCCCCCTTTTTTTAAAAAAAAAATTTTTTTTTTTATTATACTTCTATAATAGAAGTATAATAAAAAAAAAAAAATTTTTTTTTTTTTTAAAAAAAAGGGGGGGGGGGGGGGGTTTAATAGATAATAAAGTATGTGTCAAGTACCTGTGGCTGTACTGTTACTTGACACATACATCTACCCAAAAAAAATTTTTTTAATAGACTTCTATCTAATAGAAGTAGATCTATAGATTTTTTTTTTTTTTTTTTTTTTTTTTTTTTGTTATAGATCTAGATATCTAGATGTATGTGTCAAGTACCTGTGTTCTATAGTTACGAAGTCCCGGTTGATTGCTGACCTTTTCAGGGGGAAGTCAACGCCGGTGTAATTGTTTTATTCATTCTCCTATATATTCAACACGCGTCACATCCGGCATAAGTTGAGAGAAGGTCAAAACAGAAACAGCGCATCAATTTTACTTTACTATGGGTCGAAAAAAGAAGAAGCAACTTAAGCCATGGTGCTGGTATCCTTTCTGTGTGTTCAATTTTATATGTATTTTATAAATAAGCATTGAGATAGTCAGAAAACTCACTAATAGCACCGTTTATGAAATCCAACATGGCGGTGGCGTTAGAACTTAGAAACATGTAGAATATCAAATAATAAAATATGACAAGCGTAACAGTATGCGTGTTATTATATCTTAACACTAAATTATGTCAATAAACGAAGCGGATGTGAATCATGTATTTTTTGCTATATAGTGTTTAAAGAGGTCCATGTGTTGTTTTAGAAACTGTGGTGAAAAATCTGAAAATATAGGCAAATGTTAGGCCCTCGAGCCTAACGTCTGGAATTTTGACTGAATGGTTACAACCCTTGCCTTCCAAGCAGGTCCTGTCACTATATTGGTGTTGTTGGCACACAGATTTTCTGCCCCATCTGGTGATGACTGTCCTTGTCCTATGCATTGATCGCCATCAGAAATGACCTGTGGTAGCCACCGTAAGTAGTAAAGAGAATAGGGGGAAACGTCTGCCCGATGTGGGACTTGAACCCACAACCACCTCAACACTAGTTTTGCACTCTACCGGCTGAGGTAATCAGGCGGTCTATCAATCCAACCTCTACAGCCACTACACTTCTCCCCTTCACTTTTCAGAGCTTTACAAGCTCTCACGAAGACCGAATGACTACCGTTGCATGGGCCATCACACTTCTGACACCATTAAAGTGAACGGGGGAAATGTCCACCTGAGGTGGGACTCGAAGTCACGAACACCTCAACACTAGTTCTGTGCTCTACCGACTGAGCTAACCGGGTGGTTTATCTATCTATCCCACCACTACAGTAGAAACGGATATAAATGATCTCTTAGAGGTGATAAAAGGACTTCAAATTTAAGATGAGGAATGTGGTTAAATATAGGCAGTGTTAGTCCCTCGAGCCTAACATCCAGACTTTTGGCTCAATGGTTACAATGCTTGTCTGTCTGGTCCTGAGTTCAGTCTGGCTGTCAGCCAGATTGAACATGTCTCGCCATAGAAAACCTGATCTGTTTTTATCTTGATTTTAACAAACCACTTTCTCTTATCTTTTATTACTTTTATCTTATTCTTATTAATATTCTCGACAGTTGACGCACGTCAAAGTCTAGGTCCCCACAAGGGATTCGACCTAAAGGCAGATAGATAGATAGATAGACCCGGGTTTGATTTCAGGGTCCAGTCTCTGCAAAACTGGTATATATTTTTTTGTAAGCTGCTGACCTTCTGGTTAACTCATTGAACTCAGGATAAAGATATGGACTTATCCTGCATTTTCTTGCTTATAAGACTCCTGGCAAAGCTGAACCATTACAGTTAGACCAGGCAATGAGGATGTAGAGCACTGGTTATCATTATTTTCTGTTAAACGTTATAATTACACTGTTTTTACTGATTCGGGCCAACAAATTTCGTCACGACAATTGTTGCACTTGGACAAAATTATGTGAGACATTTCTAATTTTGCCGCGAGAATATTGCGGAATCGCGGCCTCGGCAGAACACTGTTTTGCTTAAACATTGAAAAAATCAGTTCTTAATGATTGTATTGTTTTTGCTGCCATTTAAGTTGATTTCCTTGACAAAGATTCAGGTATTGCAACAGAGAGTTTGATGATGAAAAGATTCTTATACAACATCAGAAGGCAAAACATTTCAAATGTCACATATGTCATAAGAAGTTGTACACAGGGCCTGGATTATCCATTCACTGCATGCAGGTATATACTACATGTATTTAAGCAAATAAATATTAATGATTTTCCTTGTGAAATGAATTGCAAAAGTTTTTTCATTTTAAATGAAACAAATTTATTTCTATCAACAGTAAAATTACTAAAATGTGTACATGTACTTCAACCAAAGTGTTTTTGAAGGCCTAGCATGTCAACTCTTAAATCAAAAGAGAACCCATTACTCCATAGTATGTTTCTAGTTTTGAAGACTGGTGACCACTTAAAGCAGGTTGAATGTAAAGCAGAATGTGCCTTAGGGCACATTCTGCTTTACATTCAACTAGTGGTGTAACGGTATACCGGTATATCGGTATATTGCAATACGCTCTTGAAACAATACGCGTATTGTACCTGAAGGCTCCGTACCGCACTGTATCGCCAGTTTAACCACATTGTGTTTAAAACAACTTTTAGCTATAAAACAATCTCTTTATGACACAAATAAAGTTTATCTGCCTTTGCCGATGCATGCTATCGCAAATACGTCACCATTCCTGTCAATAACTAGAATCGGTAGGTGTAAATCCGTTTACAAATTCTGTAGACGCTTTGCATCGGCATTGGTGTTTTTAAAACATTCAAGTCCGAGTCGTGAAGGCGTTTTAAAAGCACAATTCATTAAAAGATAATGCACTTGAAACAAACTGTTACTTGGTTAATGCGGTCTTTAATAAATATCTCCTATATATCCCCTTCAGATGAAGTACACGAATTCGAAGGTCGAGCGTGTTTACTTGGAATAACGTGTCGCATTAGGATGTGTAGAAAGTTTCTGTTACACATTATTGAAATTACGTTTTGAACGTGAGAATCTCGCGTGATTATGCAAACTACATCCGATCTGCCAATCAAGGTACAACATTGGTTGTTGATGTAGATTTCTGGCCTAATAATAGTTGTGTTTGCTGTTGTCATGAAAGTATGACACGCGCGTGCGTCAACTAAATATGGGCGTTGCCAACCTAGTTTCGATCGTAAAATCGTAAGTTGCGTCGATAGAGTTATTTGAAAGATAATATAGATTTTTCGAAATCTCGGTGAACAACTTCAGAAAAACATATTAGCACGTGCTATCAAGATCGTTTTTTAATCAATTCTGTCAAGCTTTTGTGTTATATGGTAGACAGTACAAATTGTCATCAGTTTTCGCGGATTTTACCGGCGGATTTTGAAAAGAAATGCGGTTACTACTTCCAAGTCACGTTACCCCTACATATAAACTGTAAATACTGAAATGGAGGGAAGTATGACAGTTGGGGATTATATAAATACATATTTTAGTTTAATATTAAAAAAGAAAAATAAGACAATTTACTTTCATTGATAAATGATAAGAACTAGATCTAATGCTATTAGATCTAGATCTACATAGTGATTCTTATATTAAGATTTGATTTTTGAAGTGAGATATATCAAACACTAGTTATAGTGTGTTGAATTCAGCAAAGTCGATCCCTTCAGAAAAACTGTCACAGTATAAAACCTTTATAAAATTTATAGTTATAATTTCTCTTCCTCCATTCTCCTTCCTTCAATTACAATGAAATTTCGGAGTGAACCCTGATCTGTTGTAGAGAAGCATAGTTTCAAAACCAGGGATCCCTATGGGATCATTGCTGATCGGTCAAACTCAGAGTTAGTGTCAAACGCTGCAATAAAATTAAGTTCTTCTTAAAAATAATGGATATATTTCACCATTAAGGTATTTAATAAAATAAAAAGAAAACAAAACCATCTTTATTTAAGTATTCAACATTTTAATCAGTATTGCAACTGGAATTTGTATTCCAATCTTACTGTATGGCTTTGCATATCCGTATTGCAATATGTATTGCGTATTGCTTACACCGTATTGCAATACGTATTGTATTGCAAGCAGCCAGGCAATACACAGCCCTACATTCAACCTACTTTAAGGCCTTTGGCTACCGGAAGTCGGTCTTGCGGGCGAGCGGATATGCGTCTTGACGACACAGACTGTTTTCGTACGTGTTTATACTAGAAAATTTATATAAAGGAAATGTTGATACGAATTAGTATAATCCTTCATAGCGCAGTTAGTATAGTGGTTGACTAGCAATCAAAAGGTCATAGGTTCGAGACCCATCAATCCAAATATTTTTTTTAGTGTCCGATTTATTGACTTGTCAATCCATAACGCAGTAATCAAGAGACATGTTATGTTTAGTCTTCGTTGATTAGAACTAGTGATGTTTACGGTCCAAGTATATGTCCACTTACCTGTACGTTTTAGTTTAATGACTTACAATTCAATTAAATCGGTATACATGTAAACGATTTCATCGAACTACAAAGCCACACATTGAAGCGTATCAATACGCTAACCTTTTCAAGATCGATATTGCCCATTATAATTCAGTGCCCCAGATAAGCTGCGTATCGGCGTATTTTACGCATTAAAAATGGCCAGATACGCTTTGAAAATCAATTCAGTGCGTATCAGTTACGCAAGCCTTTTATACAATACGCTAAACATATTACCGTAGATGCGTACATTTACAATCTAAGCCGATTTCGCTAACGGCTTTTAGTTTCATTTTCTTCGAAAATCGTTACCTATCGGCTGATTTCCAACACCTTTTTGCGAGGGGCAATGCGGAAATAGCTGAAGTATTCCGATTGTTTGTTTTTGATAATTTTACCAATCCATTGCTAGACGCTTGCTGAGCTTTATCTCCATAAGCGTCTCGATAACTTGATCAATTAGACTATCTGTCACTTGTTTTCGCGGTTTCTGTTAAAACGTCGCACCGCGGTCGAAATCATGGTAAGCAAAACGTTCATTCTGGTTTTTAAACCCGTCTTTTTATTTTATTTTCAATCTGAATCGAAGACTTCCCCACCCAGTATAGTAAAGCTAGTGTTATTAATTGATTGTAGTTCAATCGGGGGTGAATAAATCAGAATCACGATCAGACTAGATTCAGAGTTAAACATTACATACAGCGTTCCTGTGCAAGATGAGACATTTTAGAGTTTTCCCCCTGGTTAGATATACGTGGAAATCAACGATAATGTGTAAACTGCACTAAATTAAAGTTTAACAATGTGTAGAAGGGAACCTGAATGCAGCAGCAAGGACCGATGAATGCTGGCAATTGAAAAAATAATTGTTAGATAACTGCTTGTATTAAACTGTTAGACTAGCTACAGTTACAATTGTTAAACACCAGTTACAAATCACAGTGTTTATGCAGCGACAGTGTATACCAAATAGTTAATATAAATCATTGGTTTATGTCTTCAGTTGATTTTTACAAGACCAGCACTACATGAAGACAGAAGTGTCAATACAATATTTCAGTATAGTTATGTCTTTTCTATATATAAACCAGCATACCTTTTAGATTACTGGATGTTAATTAATACTTAAAAATAACCACATTTTTCACTTTGAAACGGCTTATTTCAGCGACGCGAGTTACGAAAACCAGCAGGTACTCTATTATTTTTCATTTCACTCTATTAATTTGAAAGAGAGGAGTGAAGTACCCTAATTAACAATTTCTTATCTGGGGCACTGATAATTATGTTAAAACAATATAATAAACCTTGTATGCAAGTCCATGAATAAATAATAATGCATTTTAATGACAAAGTTTTAATTCTAAGGTAGGTAACTGTATCTAAACAACAAATATCCCACATTTTAATAAGAAAATATGTTATTACAACAAATCCTGACTGTAATATTTTCTAATTTTTTCAGACTGACTAGTTCATCAACCATATATTTGAATAAAATGAAAACAAATATACATTGAATGAGTCAGTTTTTTGTAATTCAATTTTTTAGCATTTTGCAAAATTTAAATAGCTGATAACATCTTTCTGAACACCTTTATTCAAAATGTTTTTAGCTTTTCTTGTAATGAATGTTGTGGACTACTTATTGGGTGAGAATTATAGTCATTAGCTTTATTCATTTTTAAGAAAAATAAAATCATCAAAATTCTAGGTTTTTGTCAGAAAAAAAACCTTAAAGACAAACTACACGATAAATTGTGCCTATATTTACACACATTGTTTCTTAGGCTATTATCATTCTTCATGAAAAGTTTCATAACAATCGTATGGAAACTATGCGCATATGCGAAGTACCTTAAGCTATAATCTGCTAGAAAACAGAAAATATTTCTTATGGTACATATTCATGACTATATAGTGGACATTTTTTCCTAAGTGGAGGGATAAATTGAAGGCGTAAAAAGGCATAGTTATGGGGTGCTTTCTGCACAACTAACTGTCCTGCATCAGCAGTTCTCTTTGTATAAAACTTATCTTCTGTTGAGTGGTAGCATAACATGGATTTCACTGTAGTACACTATTTTTAGTAAATTGTTTTTTATCAAAATCAAAACAGTGCTTCCTCTCTACAACAACACCAAGTGGGAAACTAAGATTGTGTGTGAAAAACTGATGTTCGGAGGGAATTATAATAATTATAGGGGGCGGGGGAAATTAATACCTTAGAATGCTGAACATGACTTGCCTTATGTGTGCAAACAGTTTGAACCCAGATCAGACGCCTGCATAACGCTGCATCTGATCTGAGTTTAAACTGTTTGTCAAAAGTTTGTCTTTATCTTTTGTCAAATATCCAATTGGTAACTTTGAGAAAAACAGCAGACAACAATTTAAAGCAGTTGATAAGGCAGCAGTGGAAGCATTAAGTATAATTGGCTTGTTTGTGAAACAGCTGTATGAGTTGTAAGGAAGCAATCATTGTTTGGAGGGCCGTTGTAGGGATGGAGTACTGTGTTCTTATTAATTACTACAGCTGTATAACATGCTGAAACTGTAGTTTGTCGTAGTTGAACATCTGATAAAGTACAAACTTTTTTCTGGAAAGTCCATGTCCATGACAATTTAATATTTGCCTCCATAAAAGCACTTTTAAGCGCTTTTAATTAATTCCTTCGTTGAAGAAAATAGTTCCAATTTATAGTCATGAATATATAAATATAAGAAGTACTTTCCCTATTCTAGCAGGTTGAAAGTAAAGCAGAAGGCGCTTTAAGTGGACTGACATCTGTTTTCCAAACTAGAAGCAGTCTATGGGGATACATGTTAATCATGCTTTGATCTGAATTTTTCCACAGGTTCACAAAGAAAAAGTCGATAAAGTGCCAAACTCTATACCTGGTCGAAATAATATAGAAATTGAGATCTATGGAATGGAAGGCATCCCAGAGCAGGATATCAGAGAACATGAACGCCAAAAACATAACAAAGGTACATGGTTTTCCCTCATTTGACACTACTTGATTGTTTAAACTTTAATACACGCCACTTAACAAGGCATAAACTGTAAGGTTTTCAGCAGATTTAGCTGATAGAAGTTTTATAATGGCTGTTTCAACTGATTGTTGAATAGGGCTGAAACGATTCAAAAAAATTCGATTCGATTTCGATTTTTTATAACACGATTCGATTATTTTCGATTCGATTCGATTTTACATTGCAATAAATGAATGTTCTAAGTAGATGACATCCTGCAATAACAGTTAATATTAAAAACAATATACATGAACATTCAGGGCCCAAAAGTTGGGGTTAAAGTTTGGAAAACTGCATGGAAGGGTTAATACATGTATATTTCTGACTTATATGATTTTGATCATAACAATACACCTTATTGATTATGTGGATGGTTTGCAGTATTGACATACCAATTTTTCTATGTTATGATCTTCTATGCGCAAACAGTGTAGACCATTGTCATCAACCATTTACAGCTGCCTGGTAACGGTCTACTCTGTTAGCAAGGTACAGAATGGTGTAAAGGAGTGGATAGTTATTCATCTTAAATGACAATGGTGATAATCGATACATCTGAATATTACTGTTCCTGATTTTCACTCACCGGTTTAAGCTGTCAGTCGCCTTTGCTTTCGAAATTTTTGGAGCGCTTGACATATCGCGGGAATTCACCATACATTCTTACACCTATTATCCGGGTGTTGAAACGTATGTCGGACTGTATATTCGGTATCAAAATAAATCACAATATTTTATAATTTAATTTTCTTACCTGAATTGCACATCTTTATTTTTTAAAGTAATGAGCGTATTAGGTTGTAGGTAATAAAATATTCAACGTTTACAGAATTATTAATTTATTTAAAATAGTCGAAGCAGTACCGAGATACGTAATGTGAACGAAGAATTACATCACAATTGAGGCAAGCAATTGCTCACGCATGCGTAGAATGACACAGGAAACCGGCAAAGTAAACAAAGACATACTCGTAACGGGTGAAAAGCCTGTGCGGGATCTCTAATCTTTCGAACTAATACTTTACCATAGATAATAGAGGTACATTTTAATTCGCTATTTTTTTATTACACAGAAGCGCAGCTGCACGTAATACTCATATGATGGTGTTGCAGTATGAAAAGATAGATAGATAGATAGTTCTTAGCGAGTTTTCTACATATAAATCGAATCGAAAATGACATTTCCTAAATCGAATTGAATCAGATCGAATCGAGGGCATAAAATCGCGGTTCAATCCAGATCGCGATTAATCGTTTCACCCTTATTGTTGAATACAGAAAATCTTATATTTCCTTCCTACAAATACCCACTGTGGTATCACAGGAGGACATGTTACAAATACACTTGAATAGGGTTAAGAACTGGTAGTGACTTAAAGCAATGAAAGTAAAGCCTTTAGCTATTCCTTCATATTGCTGAAAGGCAGAGCTAGCAGAATTATATATTGTACCAGATTTATATAGTGGTCTTTTTACACAGAAGTTGTGCGTTCAAAAGTGCTATCAGTTGGGTGTCAATGTGAAAAGCTTAGGTGGCTATTTAGGACAGTTAGTGCTAATGTTTCTCAATTTCTGTCAAAACTGTCTTGATACTCCGAATTAACTTAGTTCAAAATTTTCTGTATTTCTTCTGTTGGATTTTGATAACTCAATCTTGCTTTTAAAGTCAAACATAAATTCAAATTCAAATTTGGATGTTACTTAGCCATGTCTTAACTTTGATATATGGACTTAAGTGAGACTGCAGTAAATTCAAATTATGGAGATTGAAGTGTATGTGTTTTTCAGCTGCTCAACTAAAGTCAGATAGTGGAGATGAGGGTTCTGCTTCACCAGCCTCAACAGCCACTTCTAGCCAGTATAACACAATGGCTGCTGGTCAGGGGCCAGGCCCTATGGGATACATGGGACCAGTGCCACCTATGCCTCCTGGACCTATGGGTATGGGGCCCATGGGAATGAGACCTGGAATGGGACCAATGGGTGAGAATCTGCAAAATGTTTGTAACTAACCCATTACCTCATAGCTTGATTCTGGTAATAAAGATAGGTGACCCCTTAAAGCAGGTTGAAAGTAAAGCAGAATGAGGCAAAAAGCACATTCTGATTTACCTTCAGTCTGCTTTAAGCTACACTCTGGTAGGATATCGAAATACATGTTCATGACTATAAAGTTGGACTATGTTCTACATTGGAGGTATACAATAAAGGTGTAAAAAGGTAGGGTTATGGGAAAACATCCTTGTACACGTCTCTTTGTTAAAAGACATTTTATGGGTTTCATGTCTAGTGGGTCACTTCAATGGCCTAGATAGTTTGTTTTTATCTGTTTCTGTCTTGAGTTGTGATTTATCTTAACTTTTTTAAATTTGGCTATTTTGATGGATTAGTAATGGCAAAATTTTTGATGATAGTGAATATGAGAAAAAAATGGTATATTTACATATAAAAAGAATTGATATTTCAAAAATCAAAATGCATCTGAGTAAAGGTAAATGTATGGGATATATCATTCCTATAAAACTAATGCAAAGATGAATGGTCCGATATACTGTATGTAGTAAAACCTCTCTATGTTGACCACGTAATTGTGTTAATTATTAGGTGTTTACGATAGATGACTTCTATGAAAGGTAATGAAAATGAAAGATGACCGTAAAACAGAAAGCTCCTTTAGCAGCTTCCTGTTTAACTGTCACCTACTGTTACCGTACCTGCCTTTTATACAATCAATTAGCCTTCGTTTTAGTGGTTATAATAGAGAGGTTTACTGTATATCCGTTTTCTAGTAATTGACCATTGATAGGTCATAAGATGTTATGTTAATCTTATTTTATGTCAATTTTCAGGGCCTATGGGACCTATGGGGTAAGTGCTTTACAGAAAATGATATTGAATTCAAAATACAATCATTTCTCACATAGTATTCATAATTTTTAGCTCGCCTGTTCGTAGAACAGCAGAGCTAATGTCATACCCCCGGCGTGAGCGTGGCCAAGGTTAAAGTTTTTTGGACGGGTTGTTTAAAGCTTAATATTTGTGCTAGGGTGCTGAAATTTTGTATGGAGGTTCATTTGGGGGTAAACATTGATGTTATGAAATTGGAATTTAAAAATAATTTAAATTTATGTCAATTTTTAACATGTTTTGGACTTAGGTTTTTCGACTACAAATCACTAGGTTAAGTTTTCTGGGCGGGTTGTTTTAAAGCTTAATATTTGTGCTAGGGTGCTGAAAGTTTGTATGGAGGTTCATTTGAGGGTAAACATTGATGTTAGGAAATTGGAATTTAAAAATAATTTAAATTTTTGTAAATTTTCAACATGTTTTGGAATTAGGTTTTTCGACTACAAATCACCAGGTTAAAGTTTTTTGGACAGGTTGTTTTAAAGCTTAATATTTGTTCTAGGGTGCTGAAATTTTGTATAGATGTTCATTAGGGATAAACATTGATGTTATGAAGTTGGAATTTAAAAATAATATAAATTTATGTCAATTTTCAACATGTTTTGGACTTAGGTTTTTCGACTAAAAATCACAAGGTTAAAGTTTTTTGGACGGGTTGTTTTAAAGTTTAATACTTGTGCTAAGGTGCTGAAATTTTGTATGGAGGTTCATTTGGGGTTAAATATTGATGTTATGAAGTTGAAATTTAAAGATGATTTTAATAATTGTCAATTTCCAACATGTTTTGGACTTTGGTTTTTCGACTACAAATCACAAGGTTAAAGTTTTTTGGACGGGTTGTTTTAAAGCTTAATATTTGTGCTAGGGTGCTGAAATTTTGTATGGAGGTTCATTAGGAGTCAAATATTGATGTTATGAAGTTGAAATTTAAATATGACTTTAATATTTGTCAATTTTTGACATGTTTTGGACTTAGTTGTTTTGACTACAAATCACCAGGTTAAATGTTGCACGAGTTGTTTTAAAGTTTAATATATCTAGATTTAGACTCAACATTAATTTAATAATCTTTCTAAACTGAAAATTGATTTGCTTTCGATACAAGATGTTTGTTTAGACTTAAACTTTAAACAGGCGAGCATCAGGTGGCTTTGACACCCATTTCTGGTTTGCAATCCTTGAATGTCTGTCGTCAACAATTTTAGTGTTTACACTCTAGAGGCCACAATATTTATCCAATATTTCTCAAACTTGCTCAGATGGTATATTGCCATAAGAGCTCGGATGAGTTTGATTATGGTTGAAATCAGACAAATAGGTCATGAGTTATCTACCTTTCAATTGCTGAAAATGCCATATTTAACAGTGTTTACACTCTAGAGGCCACAGTATTTATCCAATCTTTCTAAAACTTGTCCAGATTGTATATTACCATAAGAGTTCGGAAGAGTTCAATTTTGGTTGAAATCAGGTAAATAGATCAAGTTATCTACCTTTGAATTGCTGAAAATGCCATATTTAACGGGGTTTACACTCTAGAGGCCACAGTATTTAACCAATCTTTCTAAAACTTGCCCAGATTGTATATGACAATAAGAGTTGGGATGAGTTTGATTTTGGTTGAATTCGGACAAATAGATCAAGAGTTATCTACCTTTGAATTGCCCAAAATGCCATATTTAACAGTGTTTACATTCTAGAGTTCGCAATTTTTATCCAATACATCTCAAACTTGCTCAGATTGTATATGACTATAAGAGTTCAGATGAGTTTGATTATGGTTGAAATCAGATTTATAGGTCGATAGTTATCTACCTTTGAATTGCTGAAAATTCCATATTTAACGACACTCTAGAGGCCACAAATTTTATCCAATCTTTCTTAAACTTACTCAGATTGTATATTACCATAAGACTTCAGATGAGTTTAATTATGGTTGTAATCTGATCAATAGGTCAAGAGTTATCTACCTTTGAATTGCTGAAAATGATATATTTAACAACTTGTTTACGCTCTAGAGGCCACAATATTTATCCCAGCTCTCTCAAACTTGCGCAGATTGTATATGACCATAAGAGTTCATAAAAAATGATTATGGTTGGAATCGGACCAATAGATCAAGAGATATCTACCTTTGAATTGCTGAAAATGCCATATTTTACAGCGTTTACACTCTTGCAACCACAGTTTTCAATGGATTTTGATTATACTTGTACACAAAGGACAGTGTTGTGCCTAGGTCCAAATTTTTGGGGGACACGGTGGCGCGCTGTCAAAATTTTTGGGGGACATTTGAAATTTTTGGGGGACACACTAAAAAACCTTTAAAACACGATATACCTACCTTTTAATTAGAATACTGTTTTTACAGCTTACGGTCTTTAACTGTCATGACTGTCTCTGTAAGACTGTACAGCTAGGGAAGATTCTCCGATCGGGAGACAGTCGCTGTATCTCGTATCGTAGAGTCGCTGTTTACACGACGGGCAATTTGATTTTTGTCTTTTTTAAACATGTTGAAGCGAGTGTCTTGGTTCAGATGATGTTGAAGGAGTATCCTCAACACTTTGTTTAAACGAAGCATCGTCTGCTAGTTGTCTATTTTAATCGGAAAGAAAATCCGTCAAGCGCATCGTTCCGACGCCATTATCACAAAGCGGAACCAGACTGGTTTACATACCGATTCTATATGCCGATATTCTTCACGTATAGTATACGCGCACAGTCTATTTTCAATACTAAGATTAATCTCCCTTTGTGATCTCTCTATTCTCCGGAATTGAGTCGGAATGGAGCAGAAACTAGTAGAAATTGCCGAAAATGCGATTTTTTACGGCGCGCCCATACGTCCGCGCAAGGCGAATTTTTAAGGGACAATCGAGAAAAAAAAGCGGGATTCCCGCAATGCCGCGGCCTAGGCACAACACTGAAAGGATGTAGCTATACATTCTCGAAGGAGTGCAATTATTGTTGAAATGTATTCATTGTGGCAATAGTTACCTGCCCTTGATATACTTTGAAATGCTAGAAAAAGGCTTCATTTCGATCAGTATTGTTCAGGCTCTAGTTATTTGCCTTTGATGTACTCTACTATACTACAGTAGGTCGACAAACTTGAAAGGATTTAGAATAAAACGGATGAAATTCAAAGGTAAAGCTATCGGACTTCATTACAAATGGTGAGCGATATCAGGGCCTTCAGGCCCTCTTGTTATTTTATGCTGTTGCATGACAAAGTCTAACGTATATATTTTTTGTCAATTTATGTGCGACTGTGTGTTTGTTGGCTTGTCTGTTTATAACTTGAACCTTTGCCGTCACTTTTCAACTACATGTAGTAGAGGCTTCATATTTGACACATGCTTTCAAGACAATTCCAAAGAGATGTCATGAAACAGGATTAGATGGAGGAATATATAATAATTGAGACTGTTATAATCTGACTTACGACAACATTTGTTGTACAAAGTTTTATGAAACGGGGCCCCTGAGCAACAGTTATATCTTCATACACCCTGAAAAGGGGTTGCTTAAAGCAGGCTGAAAAGTAATGCAGAAAGCTATAAAGCATTTTGCTGTGCTATCACTGTATTTTTAGCAAATGCATGCTTTGGCAATGAAAAAAAATTCTTACAAGATGCTATAAGACTTAAGTAGTGTTACACTTCGGTAATAATGATTTATTGTAAATATGTTGTTGTGTTTCAGTATGGGTCCAGGAATGGGTCCAATGCCTCCACGGCCATTCATGGGTGGTCCAGGTATGCCCGGAGCAGGAGGACCAACATCCATGCCTCCAATGTCAGGACCTCCAGTCCCTGCTAAACCTCTCTTTCCATCAGCTGCAGTGAGTCATTGTTCAAATACAGTAGAACCTCTCTATTACCACCACTAAATTGTGTCAAATATTAGTCATATAAGACAGGTGACTGCTCAAAGCAATGTGAAAGTTAAACAGAAGGCTCCTACAGGAGCTTTCTGTCTCTCTTTTACATTGCTTTAAGCTGTCACCTGTCTTTTATACAGACATTAAGCCTTCTTTTTAGTGGTCGTTATAGAGAGGTTTTACTGTACATACAACTTGTTATAACTTGACGTGACACAGATTTCTGTTTCCTGGTTCAATTTTTCAAAAACATTTTTGGAAAAAATGCATCGACTTTAGGATGTAAGGATGCTTCATTTTGGTGGAGAAAAAAAGATATGATTTCGCCTTCATTGTGGAAAATTTGGAAACTTTGATGTAACCCATTGAGCCCTAGCAACTAGTATCCTTCACTTTGTAAATAGCATTTCTGTGAAGAGTACACATGTCCTATGCAAACAGGGTAAAGCCAGATCAGATGACTCAAGCAGGAGCCCTCCAATCATGGTCTGCATTGTTTGTAATTTTGCATTATAGCATTAAAGTGTAAAAAAGTCATAAATAGTCAAAAAAGAACTTGACTTAATTAGGCACTGGAAATGACCTTTTAGAAGTTTCACAGATGAATGAGTTAAATGTTGATGAAATAAGATTGATTGTGTTTCAGTCATCTGGGAGTAACTCATCGTCCACGTCAACATCACTCTCTACTGCTGGTCCAGTAAAGCCCACATTCCCATCAGCTGCTGCCATCACCTCATCGCCGGCCCAGTCGTCACCCAATGCCACCATCACTGGAGCACCAGTTATCAAGAAACCAGAATCTAGTTCAGGTTTGACTTCTAAACTGATGCACCCTGATGAAGATATTTCGTTGGTAAGTTGTACATGTGTTTTGTTGATGTTTGTCTGTTGTTTTCTGAAGAAGAAATTATTGGTCTGAGAGTAACCAGGTAAGAGTTTGTGTAGAAAAATAAATAGTTTTAAAAACTGATAAAGAACGCCACTTGTTACTTTAATTCTGAAGGCTTTATTAACCAACTCAAATAGGATTTAGTATACAAGTATAGATTTAAGGTTAGGACTGAGTAAGTGAACAGCTATCTTATATCTTTTGCTGATAGAACCCTTTTAAATGGTTTGCTTGTTTTTTAATGCTAAATAATACTGTTTGCACTTTGCAACAATACCAAAATAGGATGAAAATATCAAAATAGGACTTCATGAGAATGTCAATTAGTTTGGATCAAGATGACGAACCAAGTTACTGGGCATAAAATCTGAATCCAAACTTTTTGCAATGATGATCAAGGTTTTATTTTCAACTTGCAAAAAGTTAAAATTTAGTGCAATGACTGGAAGACAGGTAAGAGGTTTGCTTTATTGTAAATAATACATTTAGGTGTTTGCTTTTCTAATGAGATATGTGTTTGTGTAACAATTTTCAGGAGGAGAAGCGAGCTCAGCTACCAAAGTATGCTGCCTATGTAAGCAAGAGCTTTATGCCTTCACAAAGCATGGCTTCTAACACCATGGGAATGGGTAAGTGGTGGAATTTAAATGATTGGACTAGGAAGTCACTCAATAGCCTGTTTCTTCACTTGAAGACAGCTGATCACTTAAAGCAGGTTGAAAGTAAAACCCAATATGCCTTAAGAGGCATTCTGCTTTACTTCCAACCTGCATTAAGCTCCCATCTGCTAGGATAAATATTTCTTATGGTGCATATTCTTGACTGTATATTACGTGTTTCAACGGATTTAGCAAGCATTTCATA
This sequence comes from Gari tellinella, assembly GCA_922989275.2. NCBI lineage: Eukaryota > Metazoa > Mollusca > Bivalvia > Cardiida > Psammobiidae > Gari > Gari tellinella. The sequence goes on from OV277856.1 coordinate 80,278,559, forward strand.
AGTGACTAAGTATTTGCATACATAATTCTACCTTTAAAATATATCTGAAGAAGATACTTAAATCAACTAAAGTGTGTTATGACTACATTCTAGTAACAACTAAAGACTGGGGGGGGGGGGGGGGGGGGGGGGGGGCTCCATTGCCAAGTGGCTGTAGTCATTGTGTCCAACAATCACTTAGCTTCCCACTACTGAGGCTCAAACCCCAGTTCAAGCACTTCAGGAAATATTTGTTTTCTTCTGGCAATTGGTTTTGCTGAAGATTGAGGGAAAAGAGATACTTTTTGCCATTTGGAACATAGCCCAATAATTGCTTTTATATAAAATTGGGCAAAAAAAGCCCTGCAGGGACACAGCATCTTTTTCTTGGACCTCTCGTATAATGTCTTGCATATATTACCATATTGACATTTTAGTTTTGACATCTTCTGTTTTGTCCTAATAGGTATGCCATCATCAGCCCCACAGATGAGGCCACCAATGGCACCACATGGTAAGTCATTTAGAAGTTATCTTGTAGTCTAGCGCTTCAAACTGAAGTTATCTTCAATCTTTATGTTTCCTCTGGTCTGCATCAGGGCAGTAACTAAGATCTCAACTGTCCAGGGACTGCACTCATCAGCCTTCTTATTCACATGATCAGTTATATCCAAGATGTTGTTCAATGTGATTCTGCAGACAAAAGAGCTTATCTCAGTCAAGACCTCAATGTTGGCTACTTTGAAGATGGATGTTCCTGCTTATTGCCTGTGTATTTGTTACTTTGTATTTGAACATTGCAATTGTCTTCATTCATGACCGTCATGGCATATTGTTTTTGGTATCTGTGTCTGTCAGCAACTTTTACATGGTGTACCAGGTGAGCTATATAGGGTCATAGTGGCCCTTGTTCATTTATACATACAGGGTAAGGACCAAATATATGAATCGTTCCATAAAGGTTATACCCTGAAGTAGCCCTCTGATCAGGAAAGCACTCTTTGCTTTCGCTATTTGGGAGGGTAAACTGGCAATTTATCAGTAGATTGAATAGTACAGTTTACATTGGCATTGAAAGGGTAGGGATCCAGATAAGAAGGAGTAAACTCAAGTCGCACTAAACCCAAACACTGAATTATTGTGTGTAATTTCATTACCCTATGGTGTGACTCCACGTTAGAACCATTTGGATTGGAATGAGGCATCTCACCATATGGTTTGAGCAGTTATAAAGATTTTTGTTTCAAAATACTCCCCATATCTGGAGCCCTGTGTAAGGGTTCATAAATAATAGCTTCACTTGGACCCAAGAAATGACCTAAATTTATGTTTATCTGATCAGGTATGATGGGGATGCCCAATCAAGGAATGTACAACATGGGTTTCCAGGGTAACAACTTCCGACCACACATGCCAGGTGGCCGATACTGAACAGCAGAAGTGCACAGAAGATGGTGTAAATATGTGCTGAAATGGGAAAAGTGTGAAAGAAAGGCAGTTAAGTGACAGATTAGTAAACATAATGATGGAATATTATCACAGTTTTGTGTTCTGTTTGTTACTTTTTCAGCCATTGACCAAAAATGCCTTTGGAGAGCCAGCTTTCCAGGTAAGACTGGTAATAAGAGAGTAACATCTTGAGATGGGCTATGGTCAATGGTAAGTGATTGTACAGGCTGAGGTGTTTACACGACGGAGGTTTTACCACTGACAACAGCTGTTTTAAACATGTACATCAAATGTTTTACTCAGATCTTTAAAGACATGTATTGAAGGTATGTAAATAATGTGTAAATTGTTGAAATTAAATGTAAATATACAGTATGCCTTTGTGTTGTTTCATCCTTTACTTTTCAGCTAAAGTCAGTGCTAGATATAACAAGGTTGGTGAAGTAGTGATCAGGGCTCCAGATAAGAGGGAGTTAACTGAACAAATCCAGCATTTTCTCACTCATTTTAGCGCCAAATCCTATGGTGTTACTACTCATTAGAATCGTCTCTTCGAGACGATTCTAATGAGTAGTAACACCATAGGGTTTAATGCAGAAATAAAGATTTTAATTTTTTAAATACTCCCCTTATCTGGAGCCCTGGTAGTGATGCATGAAGAACAGATCTAAACTTAACTCTTTCAACACTAAGTAACACTTGTGCATTATTATGTTCCCTTGCGGATCATTTTAGTAACCAACAATGTACATATGAACTAAACTATTTGAAATTTTGGGTAGTTTAATAAATTCTGGTATACATTAGCAAACAGTGTAGACCCTGATTAGAGGGCTCCATAGGAATCCTCTGATCTGGGTCTACATTATTTGCAAATGTAATGTGTATATTCAAAACAGGTCCATGCTGTTGAAAGAGTTAAAGGGTCTCAGTCAAACATGAAAACTTTAAATCAAAAGTGTCACAGTTTACTGGGAGTGTATTGAAATTAAGGTAGTGTGCAGATATTCTACCTAAAACTTTGGGTGTTTTCTTTGCACCTGTGATATTCCAGCTCTCATGAAGGGCTACACAAGAGCCCTATTTCTTAAGAATGTTAGAATATTTCCTTACATTTCCAATGTCAAACATCAAGTGTAGAGTCAGACTGAAACCCACAATCAAAATTCAAGATTCCAATGCTGGAAGTAGTGCAGAATGCTTCTGAAGGAGTTTTCTGTTTAACTGGCAGCCTTGAAGACATCATCTGTTGTACTCACTAAAACAAGCTATTGAGTAAAGGGTTATAGTAAAACCCACACTTTTCTGAGTGTCACACAGTGCTACTAGTATGCGATAATTTCTGCTTGCCAGACGAACCATTACCACTAAGCAGTCGTGGCTATTGCAATATATTAAAATATTAAAAGTTTTGAAATTTGGTCATTGCTGTCAATTGAAAGAGTTTTTATAGTGTTTCATCAGTTTGAAGGTTAGCATTAGTTTTTAAGGGAATTGGAGCGACAGACAACAGGCAAGTCGTCACAGCAGTTGCCTTTAATTGCTGTTGGGCCTAGGCCCCCAACTTAGATGTATCTAAGTTGGTGATTACCTTTTTGTTCTTATTAAATTACAGTTTTTGTGCCTTTTTCATGGAAAGATTCAAAAGGCAAGTGAAGTCACAGCTATTATGTGTAGCTGTTGGGCTATTGCCCCCAACATTAAGTTGGCGATGCTTTATATTCAGTAAAATAATAGAGATGAATTTGCTGACCTTCTAACACAGGCAAGTCATCACAGCTATAGCTGTTGGGCTTCTTTAAGTCCCCAACTGTATCTATCCACAAGATTAGTTTTCAAAGCATTTTTGTAGTCATAAACAGAAGTTCTTTTTACGCCATCTCTTACTCAGTTTAGTGCTCCCTTATAAGTGAGTAAACTGAATGTTTCCAACACTTTCTCTGTTATATTGCCACGAAATAAGGATGTATTTGAAAATATCACCTGTACTGTGCTACTTTATTGATCTCACTCATTCTATTTCATGCATAAAAGGGACTGGTATTTTCTCAGTGATCTTAATCCGTTTTTGGGGCGTTTTTTTCAACAAATTTAAAGCAAATGTGTTGCTTAAATATAATCCAAGTAAGTTTAAACTAATAAGTGTATAGGAAAATATTTTTACCCTCAGTTTAACTTTTGTTTTTCTTAGCATAAACTTGGCATTTTTAGCTCGCCTGTTCGTAGAACAGCAGAGCTAATGTCATACCCCTGGCGTGAGTGAGCGTGGCCAAGGTTTAAGTTTTTTGGACGGGTTGGTTTAAAGCTTAATGCTTGTGCTAGGGTGCTGATATTTTGTATGGAGGTCCATTTGGGGTTAAACATTGATGTTATGAAGTTTGAATTTAAAAATAATTTTAATTTATGTCAATTTTCCACATGTGTTGGACTTAGGTTTTTCGACTACAAATCACAAGGTTAAAGTTTTTTGGACGGGTTGTTTTAAAGTTTAATACTAGTGCTAGGGTGCAGAAATTTTGTATGGTGGTTCATTTGGGGTTAAACATTGATGTTATGAAGTTTGAATTTAAAAATAATTTTAATTTATGTCAATTTTCCACATGTTTTGGACTTAGGTTTTTCGACTACAAATCACCAGGTTAAAGTTTTTTGGACGGGTTGTTTTAAAGTTTACTATTTGTGCTAGGGTGCTGAAATTTTGGATGGAGGTTCATTTGGGGTTGAACATTGATGTTATGAAGTTTCAATTTAAAAATAATTATAATTTTCTACATGTTTTGGACTTAGGTTTTTCGACTACAAATCACAAGGTTAAAGTTTTTTGGACGGGTTGTTTTAAAGTTTAATATTTGTGCTAGGGTGCTGAAATTTTGTATGGAGGTTTATTTAGGGTTAAACATTGATGTTATGAAGTTTGAATTTAAAAATAATTATAATTTATGTCAATTTTCTACATGATTTGGACTTAGGTTTTTCGACTACAAATCACAAGGTTAAAGTTTTTCGGACGGGTTGTTTTAAAGCTTAATATTTGTGCTAGGGTGCTGAAATTTTGTATGGAGGTTCATTTGGGGTTAAACATTGATATTATCAAGTTGGTATTTTAAAATGATTTTAAAATTTGTCAATTTTCAATATGTTTTGGACTTAGGTTTTCGACTATAAATCACCAGGTTAAAGTTTTTTGGACGGGTTGTTTTAAAGTTGAATACTTGTGCTAGGGTTCTGGAAATTTGAATAGACCTTCACTTGGGAACAAATATTGATATAATGAAGTTGGAATTGAAATATGATTCAATTTATTTCAGTTTTCAACATGTTTTGGACTTCGGTTTTTGGCTACAAAACCCCAGGTTAAATGTTGCACGAGTTGTTGTAAAGTTTAATATAACTAGATTTAGACTCAAAATTTATTTAATATTTAATAATCTTTCTAAACTGAAAATTGATTTGCTTTCGATACAAGATGTTTTTTTAGACTTAAACTTTACACAGGCGAGCATCAGGTGGCTTTGACACCCATTTCTGGTTTACAATAAAAATAATATATCAATTAAATAGAATTGAAATAAGAGTACTTGAGAGCTAAAAATCATTATAGAAAGTTAACCCTTTTGAGCCTAAATTTCTCTTGTGGGTATATATAATCCTTTTGGACTCTTTTAGTTCAGGCTTTTTGAACCCGTCTTCTATTACATTTTTGGTATCATGCCATAAACCAATGAAAATATTAAACAGTGCAGTCCTATTGGAGCCCTCTGATCAGGGTTTGCATATGTTATCAGTAACCTCTACCGAGGGCTGTAGGGTTGAATGGGTTAAGCCATAATATATCAAAATGATGGATTTGTTTTGTTAGTTAAATGTATGGATTCATAATCTTGTGGATAGTGGTTGGTGATATTGATAAATGCATGTAAATGGATTACATTTTGTTTTAAATCAAATTTGATAAGTTTTCTAGTTTTTGACAAATGCTCGCTTGTGAAAAACCTTTGCAATATCCTTAAAAGTAAGGAATATGTTTAAGTATAGAAATATGAAAATTGCAGACTAAGTTGAACACAGAAAATACAAGTTTAGAGGGTTGTTTTCTGTTAAATCCTTCATCACATAAACAGCGCATATATTGTCTGTCTAACCAATCTTACTTTCTACAACATAGTTATAATTACATGTATACAGGATGTTTTCACTTCTACTGTATAATAATACCACAGATGTTTTTATATTAAGGAATTGGATATGTTTCTATTTAACAGAATTATGGCTGGTTGACATAATCATTTTATTTGCATGTAAATGTATGGTACATGCAGCTAGAGGGCATCATATACAGTAAAAACTTGCGTTAGTTAGAACATACCTGTATTCCAAGCTAAAACGTGGCTTAGCCATGTTTTAACTTTGAAATACGGGTAAGTGTGACTTGAAATAGGGGTAAGTTTGACTTAAGCAAGATCAAGTTATTAAAATTCAACTTATAAAATACTGATAAGATGGGTTTAAGTCAGTTTGAAGTATCGAGTTTCTACTGTTTGTCAAATCTCTAAAATAAAATTTTCTAGATCACAAAAAAGAGTTTAAATAAGCAATATATTGTGGTTTCTCACAATTAGGTGCATCCCAATAAAACTATTTGAATGGGTCAAGAATCAATTTTTTGAATGCTGGGTAATTGCTGTCTGCTACTGCTCTAAAAACACGATCCGACTATCAAACAGTTTGGATCCTGATGAGATGCTGCATTACACAGGTAATCAGGATTCAAACTGTGTGCAAATGTTATGGTTTCACTGTTTAGAATTAAGCAGTTTGTGGAAATAAAAGATGTTCAATCTTTTGGGCATACAAGGAAATCATTTATTACCTTCAAACACACCATCTTCTTTCAAAATTCAACCTGTGCACACATACATATCCTCTTATCTTCTTTTATCACAAAGACACAAACTTATTAATAAAAACTAATACATGTATAGCCCATGATTTTGAAAGTGAAAACAAATGACAATTTTGTCATACTATTTCAACTTTGTTTAATTGTTTCTTTAACAGTAAGTTAGAAGAAATGTCGAGACAGCCCAGATAAAACTGTCCAGATGGTAACCGGTAGGTGCAAATAATGTTAATATTGAAACTTATACACTCAATATACATTAATAAGTTACATATCTTAAATTTTGATTAACCCATTACCCCATTAATACACATTTTATGCCTCTAATTTATTCCTCCACTGTAGAAAATTGTTCCAATTTAAACAATCATGAATATGTACCATAGGAAATACTTTCTTTATTCTAGCAAGGATGGCTTAAAACAGGCTGAAAGAAAAGTAGAATGTGCCTTAAGGCGCATTCTGCTTTACTTTCAACCTGCTTTAAGTAGTCACCTATTTTAAAAACTAGAAACAAGCTATGGGGTAATGGGTTAAGTAGTACTTAACAGTTTCAATTGATACAAATAATTTAATTATGATAAGAAATATTGACAGATAGTCTTGATGGGTGTGAGCAGAATTTACTGATGTTTAAAGTGAACTTTCCATTTTGTAGAAAACGAAATAGGTTGTAATAGGAAGTAGTTGTAATGTTTTCAGAAATTAACATGGCAGATTTTGCAGAAATGTTTCATGTACATCTTTGCAGGTTTGGAATAAAGCAGTAATGCAGAAATTGAGCTTGAACACACAGGTTAAAAGAGGTACCTGTACATTTTATTATAAGTAATCTTAATGTCCATTGACAAATGTCACAGCTTTTCTATGGGTGCTCTCCATTAGGGCATGAAGTATATTTTTTTGAAAGTGCACAGTACATAATTATTTAGAATTTTTCTTCAAGACAAAAGTCTCGAGCTAAAAAGAGACTTTCGACAATTTTTTGAGTTCATCATTGGTGTTGACTGAATGAACTAAAAATTGTTAAGTACCATGTTAAAGTGTACTTTCAGCTCAAATGACTGTTCAGCCAACTGTACATTCACTCCCCTGTTCATTGAGCCATTTTACCTACAATATTGATCACTGCTAACATATGGCAAGTAGGTAGCCGCAGTACCGGCTAAGACCTTTCACAAGTACCAATTTTAACCTCTGGGTGGAGAGGAGCAAGTGGCGGTACATATCTTGCTCAAGAACATCATCTTCGGGGATTTAGATTAAAATCAGCGACAGCTGAAAAACATAGCTTCAAATCAATAATCAGGCATTATTTGTCAGGCAATATGTTTTGACTAGTAAAGTTGAGCTAGCCTATAGTGTGAACATGCTTGTGCATTGGAGAGTGTCCAGTTGAAAAGCTGTTGGGTTTGTGTACCCCCAACTGTTGTTGGTGACATCCCTTCATTCTGTTTGAAATCTATTAAACAAAATCAGCTGGTGCATTTATAACCTATTATACATATGGTATTTAGCCTGTTAACCAATCAATTCCCCTTTTTACGCCTTGAATTTAGTCCTCCACTGAAGGAAATGGTTCCACTTTATAAAGTTATGGATATGTTTTATACCAATTATTTTCTGTATTCTAGCTGATGGTAGTTTTAAGCAGGCTGAAAGTAAAGCAGAATGCACCTTAAGGTGTATCTGCTTAATTTTCAACCTGCTTTCAGTTTCAGTGGACACCTATATTAAATACTAGAAAGAGGCTATGGGGTTATGGGAAGATAATTTTTAAAATCAATTTGCTTTTATTTTGCTTTGTCTGCTATGACTGAGGCAATACTTATTACTTTTTCTGATGACTGAGACTTGGTCAACAACCCTGTCATGGGCAGTATTTCTCTTTCTTTTCCTGGAGTCATACTTCATACAGCTTTTAGTACCATCTGAAATAACTTTAAAATGTAAAACAACCTTTTAGCTAAAGCAATCATGTCACTTGTGGTCCTGGACGTGTTTATGGATGTGTTGTATTCGTGTATTTTCATAAGTTTACTATGTAATCCAAATACATTCAATCTTGCATGAAGCATTACTTTATCAAAATAATGTAAGACTCTCTAAAGACAATTTTCAAAAAGGGGCTTCTATGATGGGAAAGGATTAATAATTATAAGGTTACTTATTTATCTTGAATTGTCATCATGTAGAATTCATTTAAATTCCATTTATGACAAGTTTTATGCGCTATTATGAAATTATCTTTCGCTGTCTGTCACAACTCCACATTTGGAAACCGGAAATAGTGTACTCTACAGTCTTCACAGTTACATCAAAAGATGCATATGTATGTGTTGGTAGAGTTCATTGGGTTCAGGCAAGAAGAAAGTAAATCAGAAAACAGTAGGAACTTTTAAAGAATTTGCTTTACTTCCAGCCTGATGTTTATACATTATTTCACCCTTCACTCCATAGAAAACATTTTTATGAATTTAATTCCAATATACTAGCAGATTGTAGCTTAAAGCAGACTGAAGGTAAAGTAGAATGTGCCTTGAGGTGCATTCTGCTTTTCTTTCAACCTGCTTTAAGTGGTTACCTGTCTTCAAAACTAGAAACAGACTGTTGAGTAAAGGGTTAGGACTTTATTTCTTGTTTGAATGATTGTTTATGAAATTAGCAAAGGTGTGTTGTATCACCATATCTACACTGGATTAACTCTTACAACTCCATGACCTGTTTAAATTATACTTGTAACAAAATTTGCACACAGTGTAGAGCCCTCTGATCAGGGTTTACAATGTTTGCTAATTTAGACCAGTATTTATTTAACTACACAGAATTCCAAGTAGATTGGACCATGTCTTGGTAACTAAAAATATCCACAAGGGAATTTAATAACCCAAAAGTCTTTTGAAAAGAGTTACTTATTGTTGAAAGAGTTAAGAATAGGCTTGCACGTAAGGCATACGAAAGTACTGACTTTGTGAATACTAAGTGGCAATTTCAGCAGCTCGGAGATAAGACATGGATAATCATACAGTTGTGCGTTCAACTGTGGATTGGAACGGAAGGAAGGACACATATGAAGAACAGTTGCTATAAATATATATGAGCTGTACCATGGGAAAACCTGACTTAATACATTGTAAAAAAAAGGATAGAGTAGACCAAGCTCAACCGCCATTGCAATCTTGGCATTTGATCAGGATTTACTTTGTCCAAAATCAATAAAGCTTTTGAATGTAAAACAGTATAATCTACATTGTCAAACAAGTCGTGTTTGAAGCATTTCTGTTACTTTCGTATTTCAAACAGCATAAACAGACTAAGCAGGTGCTGTCTCTGGTGTATTGACTGGTCTAAGTCTACACTGTTTGCCATCCTGTGTCTTTTCTCATTGCAAAACTCATATAGTATCATCATTGAACGTGATTACCATCAAATTCAGTTTGACAATATGTAGCTTTGATGATCTGTTTAACTCTTTCAACACCAATGACTTGTTTAAATTATATACTCACTACATTTGCAAACCAAAATGAGAGGGTTACTATAGGAGCCCTCTGATCAGGGTCTACACTGTTTGCTAATTCAGACCAGTATTTATTAAACTACCAAGAATTCCAATCACACTGGTTCATGTATTGGTTACTTAAAAGATCCACAAGGGAATGTAATAACACCCAAGAGTTACTCAGTGTTGAAAGAGTTAAAGATGGTCTTGGAGAGGATCATGCTGGAAGAGGATAAAGTGCTAAGGAACTCCATGGATGGTCTGAAGACAAGTTTTGAAGAACACTTTGCAAACAGATTGACCCTTTACCCTGTTGCCTTTAGTTTCCAATTAAAGCAGAATTCACCTTAAGGCACATTCTGCTTTACTTTCAGTCTGCTTTAAGCTACCATCTAGTTGAATATAGAAAATAGTTCTGACGTTTATTCATGACTTAATTAATTGGAACTATTTTCTTCAGTGGAGGAATAAATTTTAGGCATATTTATGGGGTTATGGGTTAAACACAGCAATTTCAGCAGACAGCAGTTTTGACAGATAACAGTTGCTCAGTGCCGGAACGGGAAGAGTGAACACTGGCTCAGCTATTTATATCAATGTGTATGGATGGCATTCTCTCTGATATTGGATAATAAACTTCATTATATGCCTGCTTTTGTTATAGAGCTTTTCACCTGTATCTGTCTGTATCTTACTTCTTGTATTTTACTGTTTGTTTCTTACTCCAACCTTTTGATCAAGCGTGACATGTAAAGAATCCACATACATGTTCTGCATTATTCTTAGTGGCATATAAAAAATTCTTGTTCTGCTTTTAATATTAAATGTTTCTGGATAGTGGATATAAAATGATTTAAACAGCTATTTAGTTGTTGCTGGCATATATTGAAGGCATGTAATAAACACATAACCAGGTGGTGCATTATAGCGGAAACAACCAATCAGTCATGTGCAAAGGCTCTTCTCAGATCCGCCTTTTCCGCCACAAATGTCTCGAGTTGAAAACATGGCCCTGTATCACCACTGAAATGTGATAACATGTTAAAAAGGTTTTAATCCTTATGCTGAATTGTCGTCTGCTTAAAATGTATTGTCTGTGCGAAAAACAATGTTTGTGATATTCTTTAAACTTGTGAAAATATTAATAATAATGAATGGCAAACAGCTTGGATCCAGATCAGACGCTGCATTTCGCGGCGTCTGATCTAGATCCTAGCTGTTTGCAAATATTTGCCAAGTCGTTGCGTAGCATGATAAGGGTTAAGGTGTTGCAAGAGATTTTTGTTTTGTTTTTATTGACCTAACAATATTTAAAAAAGTTGTATTTATTTTTAAAGTATGAATTTCAGCTTTGTAAATTCTTATCGACTATGTTAACCCTTTACTCCATGACCTGTTTCTTGTTTTGAAGAGAGGCGACTTCTTAACCCTTAGCCTGCCACTCACGACTATAGTTCCATATGCAAACAGCTTGGATCCGGATGAGACGCCGAGTAACTCGGCGTCTCATCCGGATCCAAGCTGTTTGACACTCAGACAACATTTTCAGTAATTTTGAGCAACTTTAAAGCACTTTGAAACTTGAAGCAGACGAGAAATATAGCAGACGACAATTTATTTGGCGGGCTAAGGGTTAAAGCAGGTTGAAAGCAAAACACAACACACCTTGTGGCACATTCTGCTTTACATTCAGCCTGCTCTAAGCTGCTATCGACTAGAATGCAAGAAATATTTCTTGTCTGTATAAATTTGAACTATTTCCTTCAGAGGAGGATTAGATTAAAGGCATAAAAATGTAACTAGAGAGTAAAGGGTGGATTTGTATGTTGTGAATATGCTTTCTGTTCTTAAAGTGTAAATAAAATGTATTGATAGTGAATTAGAATATTGACTTTTGTTTACCAAACCATTTATGAGCCCGGAATAACACAGTCAATATTGTTTTAAGCAACTACTATTAGTCTAAATAACAGACATTTACGTAATTAATCTTAATGCACAAAAATATTAATTTCAACCTTGTTTAGAAATATTCATGCTACATAAAAGGGTGGTTGCTTGATACAAAATTTACTGCACAGTCAAGTCCTGCTTTTGCAACCCTGCTAAAGATTAGTTGGTGGTACTTAATGCTGTTGGCAGTTTATAGTTGGCTAAAACAAAAAGCTCCTACAATGGCTTTCAGCTTTTTAGCTCACCTGGCACGTCCGTCGGTTTTCAATTGGTTCGTTAACATCCTAGGGACTACAAATTTCATTCAATCTTCACGAAACTTCATGACAATGTGTCTTGAAGAAATCTAGGTCAAGTTTGAATGTGGATCATGTCGGGCCAAAAACTAAGTCTCTAGGTCAAATCATAGGAAAATCTTGTTAACACTCAAGAGGCTACAAATCATATTGAATCTTAACAAAACTTGGACAGAATCGATATCTAGTACGAATGTGTGTCTGGTAAAAAACTAGGTTACTGGGTCAAATTTTGTTGACACTCTAGAAACTAGATCTACAAATCTCATTGGATCTTAATGAAACTTGGCCGAAATCTTTGCCCCATTTAAATCAAGGTCAATATTGATGTGGGTCATGTCGGGTCAAAAACTAGGTCTTGTTTTACATGGTGTACCCAGGTGAGGTTCTAGGGCCCTCTTGTTCTGTTATCCTGCCTCAACTTCAGATGTACAGGTCCAGTTTCAAATTAAGTCTAGTCCTTTTTTAGCGCACCTGAGCACAAAGTGTGAGGTGAGCTATTATTATCGTATTCTGTCCTTCTGCACTCACATACCAATACATATGTGGTTTAAAACATAGCCACACGAGAGCACTGCAAGCGGTACATTATACGCCCACTGGGAAAGAAATAAATAGTTTTATCAAAATTTATTCTAATTTGTAGGCTTTTAGAGCTCTGAGAGCATAAACAATACAGAAATAAAGCCTTTTCTAGCATATCTAAGTACACCAAGGGCAGATAACTCGACACAATGATCCGATAACAATAATAATCAACCCTTTCATGAACTTATACTTCTATAGTTATACTGTGGGCAAACATAATCAAAATCCATTCAAAACTAGTTTCTAAGACTTAGTGTGTTAACACTGTCAAATAAGCCTTTTATAGAATATTTGAGTACACCAAGGGCAGATAACTCTGTAACAAAATATCAAATAAATCGAAACTTAACTCAGCTTCAGATCTTGATGCATATAACCTTTCTGTGAAGTTTCATTAATATCCCTTCAAATAGTTTTCAAAGAAAACTCTGGACAAGCTTTTTATAGCATATTCAAGTACATCAAGGACAGATAACTCTGTAGCGAAAATTTAAATGAACCTACAACTCGACTCAGCTTTAGATCTTGATGCATATTACATTTGTGTGAAGTTTCATTAATATCCCTTCAATAGTTTTCCCAGAAAACTCCGGACAAGCTTTTTATAGCATATTTGAGTACATCAAGGCAGATAACTCTGTAAAGAAAATTTGAATGAACCTCAAACTTAACTCAGCTTTAGATCTTGATGCATATAACATTTGTGTGAAGTTTCATCAATATCCCTACAATAGTTTTCCCAGAAAACTCCGGACAAGCTTTTTATAACATATTTGAGTATATCAAGGGCAGATAACTCTGTAAAGAAAATTTGAATGAACCTCAAACTCAAGTCAGCCTTAGATCTTGATGCATATAACATTTGTGTGAAGTTTCATCAATATCCCTATAATAGTTTCCCAGAAAAACTCCGGACAAACAAAATGTTGACGGACGGACAGGGCCACGCCAATATACGACCACTTTTAGAGGTGGGCGTATAATAAAAGAAAATATTAAACCAACCGTCTCTTGTGGCATTCATTGGCTAGTGTGAATAGGTTTATGGTTTTAAGCTTTTAGACCATTCTAATCCAAAGTTAGAGCAATAAAAAAGTTTCTCTTATGTGGTTAGCCACAGGAAGGCCCAGATATCACTAACCTGTTGTACTTGAACATTTCACTCCTGTGAATAATATTGGAATACTATATTCTATATAGCTAGGTACATCAAGGGCAGATAATCCTGAACATAATGGTCTGATTTTACTCAAATTTTCTTGAGAACTTGTACATTGTGTGGACATAAAATCAAAAAGAATTCAAAACTAGCTGCTTGTGTGCAATCTCTGTTAAATATGGTATTTACAGCAATATGTACCAAGAGGAGACAATTGTTGACCAATCGGCCTGATTTTAAAAATAATCATACTCATTCAAGAACTTATAGCCATACACTGTATGTGTTTTACAAATTATCAAAATCTATTCAAAGTTGTAAACACTAAAAAGTAAAACCTTTTCTTACACATTGGTAGTAAATCAAGGGCAGATTACTCTTGAAGAAACAATCCAATTTCAACAGGTACTACTTCAAGAACTTACACTTCTACTCATTGTGTGCAAGTATATTAAAATTCCATTTAAAACTTGCTAGAGCGTAAACACTGTTAAATATGACATGTTCAACACATGAAGGGCAGACATCTCTTGACCAATTAACCCTATTTCACCCATAATTGGACTCCTACTAGATTTTGTAACCTTGTTTTATAAGGTTTTATCGCAATCTATTCAAATTTGATGACACTAGAGTGTAAACAGTTCTGAAATGAAGCCTTTCTGTTATGTTTCTTTATTGAGTGGTACTGTAGCTACGTTACATACAGTGGAGAATCTGTTATTCTTTCCCAATAAACGCGTTTACGCTAAAACTATTATTTGCAGTGCAAACAGTTTGGAGCCAGATCAGACGCTGGGTAACCCGGCGTCTGATCAGGCTCCAAACTGTTTGCCACAAAGATAAACAAGAATTATCAGAATTGTCCAAAAGTTGTTCTTTTCTACGTTTTAGTGCTTTGCGTACGTTTGCGTTTAAACGGGAAAGAATAACAGATTCTCCACTGTACATGTACATGGTACAGCTTTTGAAACTTGTTAACTCATTCACCCCTGAAACTTTCATTGTACAAATCTTATATCCAATTAAGTATAGTCCAATTTTGACTATTAACGGTTGATTTTAACAATATACTTCAAAATGACACTGCATAGACCCTGATCAGAGGGAGGGCTCCTTAAGGAGCTCTCTGATCAGGGTCTACACTGTTTGCATAGGACATGTGTAATCCTCACAGGTACACTGTTTGTAAATGACTATTATACTCGTCGCTAGTGTTGAATGTGTTAACACTTGCCATGTCATTCATGTGCAACAGACAAGGACAAAATAATAGCTCAAAGATTGTATACACATTGATAGTTTTATTTATTCTACTATGCATGTCTGTAAGTACCGGGCACCATAAATATAGATCTACAAAAGATGGGAAAAAAACAAGTTTATTAGGGCAAAAAAAAGAACTTTAATAATCAAAATCACTTAAGACCCAATTTATACAGTAATGATTTGTATGCAAATTTCAATAATATTGTCTTAAGTTTAAGCTAGACTGTGTGTAGAATTGAAACAACCTCAACATTTAGATCTTGATCTTAACTT
The DNA here is from genome assembly GCA_922989275.2 of Gari tellinella. NCBI lineage: Eukaryota > Metazoa > Mollusca > Bivalvia > Cardiida > Psammobiidae > Gari > Gari tellinella. Next base: position 80,293,927 of record OV277856.1, read on the forward strand.
TATACATGAGTGTATTTAACCAATCTTAACACATTCAACCCTATCAACGAGTGTACTTATTATTAACAAACATTGTACAAGTGAAAAGTAAACTTGTCCTATGCAAATAGTGTAGACCCTGATCATAGGATTCCTGCAGTAGCCTTCTGATCAAGTCTGTCTGCACTGTCTGTCACTTGGAGTTGATTTTGCTTGAACAAAGGTTCCTTAACTCTTTCAACACTAAGAAACTCCTTTGGGTCATTTATTAACTTTGTGGATATTTTAAGTTTCCAAAACATGAACCAGTCTACTTGGAATTATGGGTAGTTTAATATATATATATATATATACTGCTTTCAATAAGCAAACAGTGTAGACCCTGATCAGAGGGCTCCTATAGAAGCGATCTGATCTGGGTCTACACTGTTTCCAAATATAAGGGATATATTTTAAAGTTTTAACAGGTCTATGGTATTGAAAGAGTTAAGGTTAAAAGACCAATATGATGTACAACTACTGGTGAACAACAAACTGGTTTGTAGATAACGACACAACAGTTTCTGTGACAAAAAAGTTTCAAGGGTGAATGAGTTGATAACTTAATGCATGTACTTATTATTGTCTACAATGCCAGTCAAACAACTAAAGCAACTAACGAGTATGAATATCTGACTAGAAGAGATTTCTTAATCCACTGATCTCTGCGCTTTTGAACGCACAATCCCTGTGTGAAAAGAGCGCTTTATAAATCTGGTATAATAATAATAATAGTGACAAGTATATATACTTGTCTTTTACAATTGTGTACATGTGTAAAGTACACTAGTCCTATTTATTCAGTGTAGACCCCAGTCAGAGGGATCCTCCTAAAGCAGCTCTCTGACAAGGGTCTGCACTGTTTGTGCAGATAAACAATAAATTGTAAAATACAATCCTAAACAGTCGTACAACCCATTCCACACTGTTTACAATAAGATATATAGGATCTGTCATGAGTCGATGTTTAAGACCAGCTGATCTCAAACGAGTCTAGAATTGAAATGTTATTAAGCGAGCTTAATAACTTTTCTATTCTAGACGAGTTTGAAATCAGCTTGTCTTAAACATCGACGAGTGACAGATTCTTTTTCTCACATTACCAACGATTTAAGCTATTTTTTCAAGCAAAATGCCTTTTTTCGAACCCCGGTGACGTCAAAACGTCGTTATAAATAGTGACGTTATGGTGACGTCATCAAAGTGATCTTACACATGTTGGAGATAAGGATATTCGTCATTGTTGTTCGCTATAGAAACAAGGGTAGTTATGTGAGAAAATCTTGTTTTAAGTGACCACTCAATGAAGTAGATTTTGGACCTGACTGCTTAATGCAGAATAGATATAGGAGCCCTCTGCATTATTTTTATTCTGCAATTGGCAACCATGTATTACATACTGCACCTATGGTTTCTGTAGAGTGGTCATTTAATACAAGATTAACCCTTAGCCTGCCACTCACGACTATAGCTCCATATGCAAACAGCTTGGATCCGGATGAGACGCCGAGTAACTCGGCGTCTCATCCGGATCCAAGCTGTTTGACACTCAGACAACATTTTCAGCAATTTTGAGCAACTTTGAAGCACTTTGAAACTTGAAGCAGACGAGAAATATAGCAGACGACAATTTATTTGGCGGGCTAAGGGTTAACTGTATTCTAAAATTTGTATCAAACATAAGGTTTTGATTCCTTAACCCTTTCCCCAATATATATATAAAAGCACCTTTAATTTATTCCTCCACTGAAGAAAATAATTCCAATTCATAAAGTCATAAATATGTACATGTATCACAAGAAAGTTTCTATATTCTAGCAGATTGTAGCTTAAATTTAAGCAGGCTGAAAGTTAAAGCACATTCTGCTTTACTTTCAACCTGCTTTAAGTGATCACCTGTCTTTCTAAATTAGAAACAGATTTGGGTTAACAGTGTAAGATAGCAAACAATAAAGTCTTTTTGAAATTTGCAATTGAATATTAGTAACTGCTGCAGGCTCTAATGAATGTATGATATCTTGCAAACAGTTTGGATCAAGAATCCCAGTTGAGAAATCCAGCAACATGATACTCATCTGGATCGAAACTGAATGACTGCTGCTTTTTTACATAATACTGAAAATATGTGCAGACAAGAAGTACACTGGTTGCTTGTACAAGGGTTCCTTGACTCTTTCAACACTAAATAACTATTGTGGGTTATTTACTTTCTTGTCCTTTCCTTGTCTACTTGGAATTATAGCGGTTAGTTTCATATGTACTGGTCTAAATTAGCAAACAGTGCAGACCCTGACCAGAGGGTTCCTATAGGAGCCCTCTGACCTGGGTCTACACTGTTTGCAAATGTAATGGGTATATTCTAAAGTTTTAACAGGTCTATGGTATTGAAAGTGTTAAGATAAATGACCAATATGATGTAAAATTACCGGTAAACAACAACAACAATTTCTGTTACATAAACACAAGTAATACTTTCAGTGTACAAATCATGCTTCAAACTGTACAGTTAAACTGTAAATATGTACAAGAATACATGTAAACATCAGTATAAAAAGCCTATTTCAACATAATCAGCAATTTATTTACAGCAAATAAAGAATACCCGTGATTGTAGGGCAATTAAAACATAATTGATGGGTTTATATAAAGGCAATAGCTTAATGCAGGACAAAAGTTATGTAGAATGCTCCTAAATGAGTATTATGAGATACTTAAGTCCTGCATTGAGCAATAACATTTCTTTGTAGCACCCCATGCCTTATATTATAGTGTAGCCATTTACACAGGTTTTACTGTACAAGATCTGTTGACAGCATTGTACAGATGTCTAATTGCAGACAGTGTTCTATAGGAAGTTCCTTAACTCATTCACCCATGAAACTTTTAATGGATAATTTCAATTAAACAAAAGTCTAGTCCGTTTATTACAATTTAAATTGATTTAACAATATATTTCAAAATGACAAACAGTGAAGACCCTGTTTGCATATGACAAGTGTAATCCTCACAGGTACAATGTTTATGAATGACAAGTATACTCGTCACTAGAGTTAAATGTGTTAAGGAGCTCTCGTTTCTTTTCTCTTTCGTTCTCTTGCAGCCACATAATTATATCTTGTATTAAGCTCCTATTAACACAAGCATAAGCTTCGGTTTATCACATAATACAAGCTTGATTGGATACAAAAAAAAAATACATAACCTCTCTTAAACGACACACAAAATATATACTGAATCATCAGATAGATGGCAGCTTCATGCAGGGTGAGGGTAATACAGAAAGCTTTTCAAAGCATTTTCTGCATTACTTAACCCATTACCCCATAAATACGCTTTTTTACACCTTTCATTTATTCCTCCACTAAAGAAAATAGATCCAATTTTTACAATCATGATTATGTATAAAAATATATATTTTCTAAATTCTAGCAAATGTAAGCTTAAAGCAGACTGAAAGTAAAGCAGAATGCGCCCTAAGGCGCATTCTGCTTTACTTTCAATCTGCTTTAAGTGATCACATATCTTCAAAACTAGAAACAGGCTATGGGTTTAACATTTACTTTTGTCCTGTATAAAGCAGCAACCTTCCCTCTATGAACCCCACTCATCCTTACTGTATAGCTCCAGATACAGGGAGTATATCAAATGAGGAACACATTCAACCCTAGCAAACAGTATAATCATCATTTACAAACCATAGTTTGTCTTGTCCTGTGAATACAGTGTAGATCCTGATCAGAGGGCTCATTGAAGTGCCCTCTGATTAGAGTCTGCAATATTTGTCATTTTAAAACATGAAAATCAAGCATGAGTAGTCAAAGAGACTTTTGGAAACTGGTCATGTCCATTTTAAGTCTGTGTGAATAGGTTAAACCCCTATGTTTCCACCAAGCCCTATGTTGTAACTATTGTTAGAAACATCTGAGTAAAGTATAGCAAGTAGTCACAACACAAGGATTAGTACAAAGAAGAAAATGTTGCAAGTTGTTAACTCATTCACCCCTGAAACTTTTAATGAACAATTCCAATTTCAAAGTAAATCTAGTCCATTTTGGACTATTTAGGGTTGATTTTAACAATATATTTCAAATGACAAACAGTGTTGACCCTGCTCAGAGGGCTCCTTAAGGAGCCCTCTGATCAGGGTCTACACTGTTGCATGGGACAAGTGTAATCCCCACAGGTACACTGTTTGTAAATGATGAGTATACTCGTCATTAGGGTTGAATGTGTTTACTCGCTCTTATCTGGAGCCTTTCACAAAATCATTCACTCTCTCATACATGAGCTTTATCAAGAGAAAGAGTATTTTGAACACTACTGTTACAATCAGTGCAGACCCAAGTCAGATGCCAGCAGCTGATCTGGGTGTTCACTGTTTGAAAGTATGCAAGCCTTTTTATTTCTAATAATGTGTGGCTCACAGTCATAAAATCATAGATTAGTAAACACTATAATAGGTTTCTCCATACCCAATTGACATTAGTTTGTGCTTGAAATGGGGTAATAAGTATGGTTACCCTGTTACCCCTATGTATGGAAATACCTTTTCAAGTCTACTCACTGAACTCAGTCCTTATAAGAATGCAGTTTCTTAGAAATACCTTTTCAAGTGTTTACCTATTCCTTATAGAAATACCATTTCACACCTTAACACATTTTCTCTCTGAAACTTTTCCCATTCCAATTTGGTCATTTATTTTTCTTAAACAGTCCTTAACACCAACATAAACTAGTCCATATGAATAATTCAGCATAAAAAGTAAGCCACTATCAGTCTAATAAGAACACTTTCAAAAAATTCCTCTTGTGGTAGTAATAGCAGCAGAGTTTTACTAGTGTTATTGACTAGAGGAAGATACAATTTTCACTACCATTGACAAAATCACTGGCATTAGCCAACATTTTTTAACCAGGTCACTGAAGTCAGACATGGAGTAAATCAATGTCCGATTAGGATCAAAATATGAGACCCGCATTAACCCATTACCCCATAAATATACCTTTGATTTATTCCTTCACTGAAGAAAATAGGTCCACATTTCACAATTATGAATATGCACCATAAAATGTTATCGATATCCTAGCAGATTGGTAGCTTAAAGCTGGTTGAAAGTAAAGCAGAATGTCTCTAAAGGCGCATTCTGTTTTACTTTCAACCTGCTTTAAGTGGTCACCTGCCTTTAAAACTAGTTTTTTCTGTCCAAAATGCCTTGAATATAAATTTGAAGACTAAATTGAAGATGCATGTTTAAAGAGACAATATTTTGGCAGTGAGTGGGATAAGACATGGTGAAATTTTTTACACGGATATAAATATCTTTTGATGGAAGAGGAAGTAGGAAAAGAATATCCAGACAAGCGTGTCCCACAGGTTAATTGGCAGGTACACAATGTGAGAGTTCGGCTGGATTCCCCAGAACGTGCGGAATGGCTGATTCAACATCTCATGACCCATGTATAGCACTATGGCGTTCATACCTGCAAATCAGAAATAAAAGTCTCATTGATATCAGAAATTAAGTTTATCTGATAAAAGACAGAAAATATTAATGGACATTGCCAGTTTCCAATTAAGTTTAGTCCATTTTTGTATTGTTTTTACTATCATAGTTGTTCTTAGCAATAAACTAAATTGACAAGCAGTGCAGAGACTGCAGACCCTGACCAGAGGCTCCTTCACGGCTCCTTGACGAGCCATCAAATCTGAGTTTACATTGCTTGCACAGGACAAATGTATTCTTTACAGGTGAACTGTAAAAGATGCATAAACTGGCCACTAAGGTCCAATGGGTTAATATATACATTTTAATTCCTTACCAATAGTATTTCATGATTTTCATCCTATGAAGCACCTTAGGAGACCTTTACATAATCTTGCATATAACAGCAACTCATGACACCTTCCCCAAGAATGTTTTAATTATTCCAATCAGCATAAAGCAGGATGAAAGTAAAGCAGAAATTTTCTACCTTTCTTCATTGTAACACCATTATTAAGTAATCATTTAAATGACGGTAAAAGCATGATTGTATTGCATGTATACATGTACTAGTTTTGGCTAATTTAGATTCTTGACCCATAACATTTTCAATAAATTAAGTTTTAAATCAGATACAGTTAAACCTCTCTATAACGGCCACTAAATTGTGTAAATTAGTTTTTGTTTATGACAGGTGACCGCTTAAAGCAAGGTGACAGTTAAACAGAAAGCTCCTTTAGGAGCTTTCTGTTTCACTGTCACTTTGCTTTAAGCTGTTACCTGTCTTTTATATATCTAATTAACATTTATTTAAGTGGTCGTTATAGAGAGGTTTTACTGTATATCGAAATATAACATTTTTATTAAGTGAAATTTTAAATCTCTTCTATGACATAGCATGTTTTATACAAACACAGAGATTCTCCTACAAGCATCTCTCGCATGAGCTCATCACATTGTTTGGGAGAAGAAATACAACTTCAATTCACAGATAAGTCTTGTTCAATTTACCAATTTTGTATAATAATAGACAAATCAGGGGGTGATAAAGATTTTCTTTGAAAAAGTGTGTGCATGTCTTATTTTTTTAACTCTTTCAACATCATGGACCTGTTAACTCTTTCCTCCCTGAACCTTTAAATGGACAATTCCAGTTTCTATTTTAGTCTAGTCCATTTCTGACTTTTAAGGGTTGTTTTAGTCAATGCTTGGCATTCTGACAAACAGTGAGGACCCTTTCGGAGCCCTCTGATCTGGGTCTTCACTGTTTGCACAGGAAAAGTGTACTATTCAGATGTACACTGTTTGAAAAGAACGCCTATATGCGGGACTAGGGTTCAAAGGGTTAATATACATGTATACTCATTAAATGTGCAAACAGTGTAGACCCTGATCAGAGGGCCCCTTTAGGTGTACACTGATTGCCAATTTAAAGCATTATTTATTAAAATACCCAGAATTCAATGTAGACTGGTTTGTGTTTTGGTTACTAAAGAGATCCACAAGGTAATCTAATAACCCACAACAGTTACTTAGTGTTGAAAGTGTTAAATACAGTGCATAGTAGTGACATTGGGATTGAGGTGTATTAACTTGCTTACTCCTTTAACTTTTAAAGAACTATTCCAGCCTCCAATTTAGTCTAGTCCACTTTTGGCTATATACGACTGATTTTTGCAATATACATGTATTGCAAAATAACAAACAGTGCAGACCCTTATCTGATCTGGGTCTACACTGTTTGCATAGGACCAGAGAACTGCTAGTAAAGGATGAGTATACTCATGGCTAGGGTTCAATGTGCTACATGTGGATGGGTGTGCTGTAATATTGACATCAGTATAGGTTTCCCTACCATTTCTTCTTGCAGTATTTGTGGGTGTACTAGTGACAGTAAGGGAAGATATACTGTGTATTTCCTACAGATAGTGCAATGAAGCCTTTCATTACTGAGCTACTGTCATCAGCTGAAAATGCCATGTCTTATTACTGACATCGATTTGGTCTCCATTACTGAAAATGGTTTGGTCTACTTTTCAGTAACTCATTCATCCCCGAGATTTCAAATGGACAATTCCAGTTTTCAATTAAGCCAAGTCCGTTTTTACATTATTGAATATTCTGACTTAGTTTTGCAAAATGATAAACAGTGCAAAACATGATCAGAGAGCATCTATATGATTCATCTGATAAGGGTCTACCCTGTTTGCATAGGATTATCCCGATAAGTGTATACTTCACAGATGCAGCGTTTGTAAATGAAGAGTATATCTTCCATTAGGGTTGACTGTAATAAAACAGTATCTGAATGACAAACAGTTTGGATCCTGATAAGGCCCAACATTTGGTTGGGCCTGATCTGGATCGAAACTGTTTGCGCAGTTCTTCAGTACAGGTATTATACAGTGTTGAAAGTGCTAACATGGTAGTGTCTGGTAATACAGGGAGCTGCAGGAATGTGCTGTATTTTATCTGACCTATATAGTAATGTAGAGTTTGTCATGGTGCATTTTGTAGGTGACAATGCACCAGAAGATTGGTCCCCACAGATTCATAGCGAGCTGGGCCCAGTGTGAGGTCTCATCCACATAGAGACTGACTGGGAAATAGGGCAGTAACACGAGGTGGGCCACATACATGAAGATTGAGTTCATACCTGTGACAAGCATGTCAGACATTACAGTAAAACCTCTCTAACAATAGAGACTGACGGGGAAATAGGGCAGTAACACGAGGTGGACCACATACATGAAGATTGAGTTCATACCTGTGACAAGCATGTCAGACATTACAGTAAAACCTCTCTAACACGACCCAATAAAAGATGACTAATTCATGTTTTTTTTAAGTACAGCTTACAGGAAAAGGATTATAAAGCATCTTTCATCTTGCTATAAGCAGTCATGTGCCTTAACCCTTTCCCTCATAGAAGCGCCTTTTAGCGCATTTAATTTATTCCTCCACTTAAGAAAATAGTTCCATTTTACATGAATATGTATCGTAAGAAATATTTTTTATATTCTAGCAGGTGGTAGCTTAAATCAGACTGAAAGTAAAGCAGAATGCGCCTTCAGGCACATTCTGCTTTTCTTTCAACGTGATTTAAGTGGTCACTTGTCTTCAAACTAGAAATAGGCTATTGGGTAAAGAGATAAACTCTGAAAATTTAACCACATTTAATGGTCATAATAGAAAAGTTCTACTCTATGTAGAGCGCAAAATATGAAGTCAACAAAGTTCAAATGTATTGTATGTAAAATGTAAAACTAGCTGGGCTTTACTGTATGGTGTAAACTTTCAAAACTGAACTCCTTGAAATCTGAAATCTCTGAAAACCAAACAAACTTTACAGTCCATAAACATGTGTATTACTTGTTAACAAACCATTTAATGATTCCTTGAGACCTTTAACCCTTTCCCCCATAGAAGCGCCTTTTAGCACATTTATTTAATTCCTTCACTGAAGAAAATAGTTCCAATTTATACAGTCATCAACATGTTTCAAAAGAGAGATGTTCCATACCCTAGCAGATGGAAGCTTAAATCAGGCTGAAAGTGAAGCAGAATGCACCTTAAGGTGCATTCTGCTTTACTTTCAACCTGATTTAAGTGTTTACCTGTCTTCAAAACTAGAAACAGGCTATGTGGTAAAGGGTTAAGAACAGGTGGTTGTAGAAGGTTAGAAAAAGTCATGTTTAGATGTATTAAAAGCAGCATTCATCTCAAAAAGACATATCTGTTCAGCATGAGATGGGATAAAACAAAACAACACCACATGTCAGGATGACAGTTAGACTTACCGGGATAATAAAATGGTGCTCCACTCCATACCTTATACACGTCTATGGTCAGGTAACAGAAAGTGAACAAGAAGAATGCAAATGATGACAGACACAGAACAAACGATAATGACCTGAAAGAGAAAATGGAAATATTTTAACCCTTTCCTCCTACCACTTTGTAAGAAACACAAATGCCTTTTAACGTCTCTTATTTATTCCTTCATTGAAGAAAATAGTTAAAATTTATATAGTCATGAATATGTATCATAAGAAATATTTTCTGCATTCTAGTAGATGGTAGCTTAAAGCAGGCAGAAAGTAAAGCACAATGCACCTTAAGGTGCATTCTGCTTTACGTTCAACCTGCTTTAAGTGATCACCTATCTTCAATACTAGAAACAGGCTATGGGGGAGGAACAAGTTTAGAAATTGTTTGCCTTTGTTTGCCTTGTACATGTTAAGAGTCACTGAAATCATGGATAAAATTTATAGCAAAGTTCAGTGTCTGTTTTTGCAGCATACACACAAGTGTAGCTCAACTTGTAAACAGATCCTTTTTATTCCACAAAGTTGGTGTCCATCAGGGATCTGTTTTGAGTCCTCTCCTCTTCATCTTAGTTCTGGAAGCGCTATCACGAGAATTCCGCTCTGGTGTGCCTTGGGAACTCCTTTATGCTGATGACCTTGCCATCATGGCTGACTCTCTGGAAGAATGCGTGACAAAGCTGAAGGCATGGAAGGAGGGTATGGAGAGCAAAGGGTTGAGAGTCAACATGAAGAAAACCAAATTCATGATCACGGGACCCGGCCTTGATGTCCTTCGTGATACTGGTGCCTTCCCCTGTGCAGTCTGTCGGAGCGGCGTTGGAGTTAATGCCATCTTGTGCTCGCAGTGCTTACTATGGGTGCACAAGAAGTGCAGTGGAATCCCAGGGAGACTTGTTGCCAACCCAAACTACATGTGTCCTAGATGTCTTGGACAAGCACGTCCAATCGATGGCAGATCAGTCACACAAGTGGACATAGATGGAACTCTGCTTGATGTTGAAGCCAGCTTCTGCTATCTTGGTGACATGTTGTGTGCTGCTGGTGGTTGCTCTCTTGCCATAGTAACCAGATGTTGTACTGCCTGGGGTAAATTCAGGAAGCTCCTGCCAATATTGACATCCAAGCACATATCCCTCACAAACCGTGGGAAAGTGTTTGACACCTGTGTCCGCTCTGCTCTTCTCCATGGTAGCGAAACATGGGCCCGACAGCTCCAGACTTACAGCGGCTACGCAGAAATGATAGAGCAATGATCAGATGGATCTATGGCGCCAAGCCCCATGATGACATCCCGACCCAGTTGATGTGTACAAGGCTGGGGTTACAGGAGGTGACAACTGCCTTACGCTCTAGGCGCCTTAGATGGTATGGACATGTCGTTAGATCCACTTCCTGTATTAAGTCCATCACCAACGTGGCGATTCAGAGCCCAAGACTGCGTGGGAGACCGAGAAAATCATGGTCAGATTGTGTTAAGGCTGACATTAATGCATGCAACCTAGATGTGAACCCACTCGACAGAGCTGCTTGGCGATCAAGTATCAGACAAACTAGCCGCCTGATGCCTACCCCAGATGCTGGGACACCCGCAGCAGATGACAAATCAAATCAGGATTAAGTAGTAAGTAAGTAAAGTTAACTTTGTATTTTATGGCAACAAGGAAATCAACTTGATTCTATTTTTATTTATGCCAAATATTGGCTAGTTCAATTTCAACATACCAAAGATTTTTGTTGAGTGGAATAAACCCTCCATCTTTCCACCCTCTACATAAGATCAATGCTAAAATACCCTGAAATAAATACAGAATTGACAATAATCATTTTGAAATTATTCCTACATTAACACATTACCATATAGATATACCCTTTTTAACCATGAATTTAGTATTTCACTGAAGAAAAACAATATATACAGTCCTGAATATGAACCATAAGAAATATTTTCCATATCCTAGCAGATGGTAGCAAGTGCAAGCAAAGCAGGATGCATGTCAGGGCACATTCTGCTTCACATTCAACCTGATTTAAGTCATCTGTCTTCAAAATTAGAATAGGCTATGGGGGGTAATGGATTAAATAATTTTACAAATTTGGTACACATAAAAAATGAAATGCAAAAAATTGTTCCACCAGTGATTTTAACCTTTTCTTAAGATTTTGCATTCTTGAATTTCAAAACATATTGAATCCTAACAGTTACAAAATTTGTTTTAAGTAAAGCTGAAATACTGTTTAAGTAAGTTTATATGCTTTAAAAGAATTTCTACACAGCAAAACTATTCCATCTTCAGTAAAATTTCATGTTTCCCTGTTTGAGATATCCTTTTCTATTCCTTAACAACATTGCATTTTCCAGGGCTGCCATTTCTCCAGATTTTTCCGAATTTGTCAGATTTTTATCCATGAAGATGGTAGCTTAAAGCAGACTGAAAGTAAAGTAAAGGCCCATTCTGCTTTACTTTCAACCTGCTTTAAGTAAACATACTTGAAAATTAGAAAATATGGAAATCTCAAGATTTTTCATGATCAACTTATGGCAGCCCTGACTTTCAAATGGACTCTTCCATTCTATAATACATGACAAGTTTCTTCTTCAACAGCCCTCTGATCCCCAATTTGTAAAGGTTAAGAATATTACTCCTTGTTCTATTGTACAAACTCACCAAGACAACTCCCCAGAACAGAAACCGTCTCACTCTGGCCTTCCAGTCTGGGAATAGGACAAGGATTTTACCAGCCTAGTAAAGAGAAATGAAATTCTTAAAAATCATACAATGAAAACAGCAGCATCACTTGAAACAGGCCTCTTGTCTTGGACACTGCAGTATTTGATAACTTACACAACAGACATTAGTTATTTTAGTTTCAAGGGCAGATGCAAGTATGGATACAAGTATGGATACAGATGGAATCCCACTGCCGGAGAAGCCATTGGTTCTTTTACATGTCAGGTGTATAGCACTGATACATGGGGACTTAGTTTAAGGTTTTATCCTACTAAGGACCATTAGAAAGTTTATTTGGTGCAAAGTAGGCTCAAACCAGCAGCTCCTGTGTTACTAGTCCAGGGTGTTACACATTGATCATGCATCCACTACTCCCACATTTATCATGACACTGTACCTATATTATGACATACATGTATTATGTTAATCACAAATTGCTCTAAGACAAACAGTAAGACAGACATACATCTTCAGATTCCAATTTTCCATGTGATAATTGTTATGGTTTCATAACATTTTACAATCAGACAGTTTCATCAATGGAATGGCCTATTTACACAATTTGGAAAGTATCTGTATTTTTAAGGTATTAACCCTTAGCCTGCCAGTCACGACTATAGCTCCATATGCAAACAGCTTGGATCCAGATGAGACGCCGAGTAACTCGGCGTCTCATCCGGACCCAAGCTGTTTGACACTCGGACAACATTTTCAGCAATTTTGAGCAACTTTGAAACTTGAAGCAGACGAGAAATATAGCAGACGACAATTTATTTGGCGGGCTAAGGGTTAACAATGATGGGATGACAGTACAGTAAACCTCGCTTATAAGGAACACCTCAAGACCTCAAAAAAGTGTTCGCTATAGCCGAAGTTTGTTATAACCGTATAGCGAACTAGTATGCTATAGGCGAGGTTAGAATAACGAACTGATCGGACTTATAACGAACACCAGACATGTACATGTACTTGTGTACATATGTAAACCTATGTGTTTAAATGAAACATTATAAATTTGGCAAACAAGACTATTTAAGTTTTAACGAAATAGTATTTCAGTAATTTGCAAATTCGTTTACCTTCAACATGACAGCTCCTGTGGAGGTAGTCTTATTTTCATTGTTTATCGGACAAAACTTTGACGACTGGTCGCCATTTGCATCCATGCCTCATTTTCATGTCAGGCTAAAAATTCATTCACTTTCGGAAAAAAACCCTAACTTGCAGGTGACTGAGATACCGAAAATGAGGCTCTAACATTTCCGCATTACGGGGCAACAAATAACTAATACATGTATTTCTCTTGACAAAACAATATTTTTAATCAACTAATCAACCACTTTACTTGGAGGAACAAACACATAGATCATTTGTAGAATACTTCAATCCTTTTATCGCTTAATGTTGACTTTTATAACAGTTTGGATCCAGACCAGACGCTGCGCAATGCGGTGTGTGGTCAGGATTCAAACTGTTTGACACTCATATCTTAAGTCATTCCAACTTAATAACTGTCTGTCAATATCGCTCACACCTACACACAAAGCATGAAGACGATCGCTGACAAACATTTTACTTGTGAGGTAATTATCGATCGATAATTACTCGGCGATATACAGTCGAGACTGTCTACAGCGACCTTCCGAGGGAGTTTGGAAAGAAGGTCACTGAAGACAAACAGTCGCTATACACAAATTCCAAGTTTTCCCCCTGTAGCTATTGATTCAAAATGGACAGAGGGGTTTACAGTGTATTACTATACAGGTAGTCATTGCAATATGTGTTAGAAGAATGTGAATAAATCGTGATAAACTGCATTTGATTTGTCTTCATTACCTTAAACAGACATCACAATTTAGATTTTACGTTTGCTTTCTTCATCATGATTGTTTCCGCAGAACGATACCGCTGGCCATCCATATTACACACCCAACTTATCACTAATTTGTAAGCTTTGTGTGTTGACTCTTAATCACCGTTAATGGATTATAATAATTGCCAGTACACACTTGTTTGTATGCCTTTGAAGTTTGATTGCATATAAAAATCGCGCCTCGATCATGGATTAACACCTCCATCATTCAAACTTTTTTCTTCGTCGGAAGGCTTCAAGCTGTGTAAACCGTTAATGCTTGCTATTATTTCAGTAAATGTTCACAACAAACTGCACGCGAATAAACCAGCAAAATCTCATAATTAATGCGTATTATCGTGCAATCAAGAAAACATATGTTGAAGAAGCAAGGTCTACTGTGTAAACACTCTTGTAATTAGGTCAGACGGATGTGCGACTTTTTCAGTAGCAGCTGATGTATGATTTTCTAGTGTTTGAGTCAATGAAGGTGGAGCTTAGTTTGATTGACAGCTAGTCATTGCCAGTAGACTGACCATTCTACCAGCGTAGTACCTACCCATACATGTCTAAGTAGCGGTTAACACGACGGTAGCGCTACAATACAAATTGTGTTTCTAAAACAATGGCGGCCACTACGAAAGTTGCGAAAGTCGCTACAGGAGTCCAAAACATCGTTTCGGGAGTTAAAAATCATGGTCGTTGTACGGATTTCGCAGGGAGTCGTTGTATACAGAGCCTTTTCAGTGTAAAACGCATTTGGGGGATATAAAAGGGTCGTTCAAGACAAAATGTCGTTGTACACAAGGGGTCGCTAAGACAGTCTCGACTGTACAGTTGAAACACTCGAAATCCACGGTACGCTATAACAGATGATAGTTTAATGAAATTTGATGAATCGGGACCGGAAAATGGTGTACGCTATAGCCGAGTTTTCGTTATAACCGAGTACGCTATAACCGTATTATATTATATAGAACAAAGAAGGGTACAATTCGGGGATTTTAAAACTGTTCCTTATAACCGAGTGTACGTTATAACCGAGTTTGTTATAAGTGAGGTATACTGTATACCTGTATGCCTAGGAAGCACATGAAACATGATGTCAGAGTTCCTAGTAAGCCTTCTGGGTCATGAGGCACTGTGGATTGGTAAATCTCCTGAAAATAAGCAAGGTATATACTAGGAATTCAGGGTAATAGAAATTATCATTAAAACTGATTGTATAAAAGAAAGGTGACAGCTTAAAACAAGGTGACAATAAAACAGAAAGCTCCTAAAGGAGCTTTCTGTTTTACTGTCTCCTTGCTTCAAGTGGTCACCTGTTGTAAACATCTCATAATTAACTTAATTTTGTGGTCATAATAGACGGGTTTTACTGTACAGTAAAGTTCAACAAAGACTCCTGGACAATGTTAACCCCATTAACCTCTAGAAAAATGTATTTACATGAATTATTTCTTAAAACTGGTGGAAGAAGCAATGACATCTATAACCAGAAATGGGTGTCAAAGCCACCTGATGCTCGCCTGTTTAAAGTTTAAGTCTAAAAAAACATCTTGTATCGAAAGCAAATCAATTTTCAGTTTAGAAAGATTATTAAATTAATGTTGAGTCTAATTCTAGTTATATTAAACTTTAAAACAACTCGTGTAACATTTAACCTGGTGATTTGTAGTCAAAACAACTAAGTCCAAAACATGTCAAAAATTGACAAATATTAAAATCATATTTAAATTTCAACTTCATAACATCAATGTTTGACCCCAAATGAACCTCCATACAAAATTTCAGCACCTTAGTACAAGTATTAAACTTTAAAACAACCCGTCCAAAAAACTTTAACCTGGTGTTTAGTAGCAAACATTTAAGTCCAAAACATGTCAAATATTGACAAAAATTAAAATTATTTTTAAATTTCAACTTCATAACATCAATGTTTGACCCCTAATGGACCTCCATACAAAATTTCAGCACCCAATCACAAGTATTAAACTTTAAAACAACCCGTCCAAAAAACTTTAACCTGGTGATTTGTAGTCGAAAAACATAAGTCCAAAACATGTCAAATATTGACATAAATTAAAATCATTTTTAAATTCCAACTTCATAACATCAATATTTGACCCCTAATGAACCTCCATCCAAATTTCAGCACCCTTGCACAAGTATTAAACTTTAAAACAACCCGTCCAAAAAACCTTTAACCTGGTGATTTGTAGTCGAAAAACCTAAGTCCAAAACATGTCGAAAACTGACATATTTTAAAATTATTTTTAAATTCCAACATCATAACATCAATGTTTAACCCCAAATGAACCTCCATACAAAATTTCATAACCCTAGCACAAGTATTTAACTTTAAAACAACCCGTCCAAAAAACTTTAACCTGGTAATTTGTAGTCAAACCAGAAATGGGTGTCAAAGCCACCTGATGCTCGCCTGTTTAAAGTTTAAGTCTAAAAAAACATCTTGTATCGAAAGCAAATCAATTTTCAGTTAAGAAAGATTATTAAATTAATGTTGAGTCTAAATCTAGTTATATTAAACTTTAAAACAACTTGTGTAACATTTAACCTTGTGATTTGTAGTCGAAAAACATAAGTCCAAAACATGTCAAATATTGACATAAATTAAAATCAATTTTAAATTCCAACTTTATAACATCAATATTTGACCCCTAATGAACCTCCATACAAAATTTCAGCACCCTTGCACAAGTATTAAACTTTAAAACAACCCGTCCAAAAAACTTTAACCTAGTGATTTGTAGTCGAAAAACCTAAGTCCAAAACTTGTTGAAAATTGACATATTTTAAAATTATTTTTAAATTCCAACATCATAACATCAATGTTTAACCCCAAATGAACCTCCATACAAAGTTTCATAACCCTAGCACAAGTATTAAACTTTAAAACAACCCGTCCAAAAAACTTTAACCTGGTAATTTGTAGTCGAAAAACCTAAGTCCAAAACATGTTGAAAATTGACATAAATTAAAATTATTTTTAAATTCCAACATCATAACATCAATGTTTAACCCCGTATGAACCTCCATACAAAATTTCATAACCCTAGCACAAGTATTAAGCTTTAAAACAACCTGTCCAAAAAACTTTAACCTGACCACGCTCACGCTCACGCTCACGCTCACTCACGCCGGGGGTATGACATTAGCTCTGCTGTTCTACGAACAGACGAGCTAAAAACCTGAGTCCAAAACATGTTGAAAATTAACATAAATTAAAATTATTTTTAAATTCCAACATCATAACATCAATGTTTAACCCCAAATGAACCTCCATACAAAATTTTATAACCCTAGCACAAATATTAAGCTTTAAAACAACCCGTCCAAAAAACTTTAACCTGACCACGCTCATGCTTACGCTCACTCACGCCGGGGGTATGACATTAGCTCTGCTGTTCTACGAACAGGCGAGCTAAAAAGAGTCAGTTTGAAACATGACAGAAGTATTACTGAGAGCTCCTATACACGTTTTCTGCACTGCTTTTACCCTTCTTTAACCCTTTGAATCCTAGTCCTGCATATAGGCGTCTTTTCAAACAGTGTACATGTGAACAGTATACTTGTCCTGTGCAAACAGTGAAGGCCCAGATCATAGGGCTCCGAAAGGAGCCCTCTGATCAGGGTCTTCACTGTTTGTAAGTAATGCGAAAATTGACAAAAACAACTCTTAAAAGCCAACCAGAAATGGGTGTCAAAGCCACCTGATGCTAGCTTGTTTAAAGTTTAAGTCTAAAAAAACATCTTGTATCGAAAGCAAATCAATTTTCAGTTTAAAAAAAATTATCAAATGAATGGCGAGTCTTAGTCTAGTTATATTAAACTTTAAAACGACCCATCCAAACTTTAATCTGGGGATTTGTAGTCAAAACAACTAAGTCCAAAACGTGTCAAAAATTGACAAATATTAAAATTATTTTTAAATTTCAACTTCATATCATCAATGTTTGACCCCTAATGAACCTCCATACAAAATTTCAGCACCTTAGCACAAGTATTAAACTTATAACAACCCGTCCAAAAAACTTTAACCTGGTGTTTTGTAGCAAAACTCCTAAGTCAAAAACATGTCAAATATTGACAAAATTTTAA
This sequence comes from Gari tellinella, assembly GCA_922989275.2. Lineage (NCBI taxonomy): Eukaryota > Metazoa > Mollusca > Bivalvia > Cardiida > Psammobiidae > Gari > Gari tellinella. Next base: position 80,311,961 of record OV277856.1, read on the forward strand.
ATTATTTTTAAATTCCAACTTCATAACATCAATGTTTAACCCCTAATGAACCTCAATACAAAATTTCAGCACCCTAGCACAAATATTAGGCTTTAAAACAACCCGTCCAAAAAACTTTAACCTGGTGATTTGTAGTCGAAAAACCTAAGTCCAAAACATGTTGAAAATTGACATTAATTTAAATTATTTTTAAATTCCAATTTCATAACATCAATGTTTACCCCCAAATGAACCTCCATACAAAATTGCACCACCCTAGCACAAATATTAGGCTTTAAAACAACCCGTCCAAAAAACTTTAACCTGGTGATTTGTAGTCGAAAAACCTAAGTCCAAAACATGTTGAAAATTGACATTAATTTAAATTATTTTTAAATTCCAATTTCATAACATCAATGTTTACCCCCAAATGAACCTCCATACAAAATTGCACCACCCTAGCACAAATATTAAGCTTAAAAACAACCCGTCCAAAAAACTTTAACCTGGTGATTTGTAGTCGAAAAACCTAAGTCCAAAACATGTTAAAAATTGACATTAATTTAAAATATTTTTAAATTCCAATTTCATAACATCAATGTTTACCCCCAAATGAACCTCCATACAATATTTCACCACCCTAGCACAAATATTAAGCTTTAAAACAACCCGTCCAAAAAACTTTCAACCTTGGCCATGCTCACGCTCACTCACGCCGGGGGTATGACATTAGCTCTGCTGTTCTACGAACAGGCGAGCTAAAAATGGACTATACAAAAATCGAAACTGGAATTGTCCATTTAAAGTTTCAGGGAGGAAAGAGTTAAGCCACCACCTGTTCTCAATTGGTGTTTTATACAGATTTGACTGACACAATTTGATATACAGTAATACCACTTGAACAAGAGAACTCACTTTACAAGTTGGATGTTGGTAGATATGATCTTCACCAAATATGAGCCTGTCAATGTATGAGGCGGCGCCACCAGTACACAGAGACACATTGACACTTCCATGATCATTGGCTAGTCCTCCTGGGCCAAGGTACCCACTACAATACAAACATACAGTAAACAATTAAATAATTGAGCTGTGCCATGAGATAACCTGACTTATTGCGTAGCAAGATAACCTGACTTATTGCGTTGCAAACAGTGTAGTTTAACCCTTAACCCGATATCCTATTTCTAGTACTTAAGATAGATGACTACTTAAAGCAGGTTGAAAGTAAAGCAGAATGCGCCTTAGGGCTTAAGCTATCATGTGCTATAATATAGAAAATATTCCCTATAATACATGTTCATTACTGATTAAATTGGAACTTTTTTCTTCAGCGGATGAATAAATCATATCCGCTAAAAGGCGCTTCTATTGGTGAAAGGGTTGAAGCCAGTCACCCCCTCAAGGATGGGGCGGCTGGTCTTAGTCTACACTGTTTGACACCCACATACATCTTAAACACTTTATGTAGCTGCATTATATAGGGTATTTGGCAGTATAGACCAAACTCAGATACAGAGCCTAGGATGACAATGGTGCACAGTCTGTACAATGTTGCAATGCAGTTAGGCAGGTTTTGTCATGGCATGGCTCATATGTAAAACTAAACAGGAACGTTCTTTTAGCTATCTGATCATAAAAACATTGAGCAAACAATTCACATTAATGATTAAGCTGTCACTTTTCCTAATGTTACAAATGTATCATATTCTTAGGGATAACTTGGTGACATTTTAGGCTTGGTTTTGACAATATATTTTAAATTCACATACAGTGCAGACTCTGATCAGTTTAGGAGCCCTCTGAACTTGGTCTACACAGTTTGCATAAGACAAGTGTAAATGCTTGTAAATGATGAATATACTCGTCGCTAGGGTTGAATGTGTTAAGACGTTTTACTTACTACGGACATTTTGGGTCATGTACAACAAATGTGAGGACAAGCCAGACAATCACCAGTAACAAATTCAACACCCACTCTGCCCAGTAGTCCACAATGTCCCGCACTCCACTCCACCAGTTATACTGGAAATACAACATTAAAATTAGTCTACAATGTCCCGCACTCCACTCCACCAGTTATACTGGAAATACAACATTAAAATTAGTCTACAATGTCCAGCACTCCACTCCACCAGTTATACTGGAAATACAACATTAAAATTAGTCTACAATGTCCCGCACTCCACTCCACCAGTTATACTGGAAATACAACATTAAAATTAGTCTACAATGTCCCGCACTCCACTCCACCAGTTATACTGGAAATACAACATTAAAATTAAACCACAATGTCCCGCACTCCACCAGTTATACTGGAAATACAACATTAAAATTAGTCTACAATGTCCCGCACTCCACTCCACCAGTTATACTGGAAATACAACATTAAAATTAGTCCACAATGTCTCGCACTCCACTCCACCAGTTATACTGGAAATACAACATTAAAATTAGTCTACAATGTCCCGCACTCCACTCAACCAGTTATACTGGAAATACAACATTAAAATTAGTCTACAATGTCCCGCACTCCACTCCACTAGTTATACTGGAAATACAACATTAAAATTAGTCTACAATGTCCCGCACTCCACTCCACCAGTTATACTGGAAATACAACATTAAAATTAGTCTACAATGTCCCGCACTCCACTCCACCAGTTATACTGGAAATACAACATTAAAATTAGTCCACAATGTCCCGCACTCCACTCCACCAGTTATACTGGAAATACAACATTAAAATTAGTCCACAATGTCCCGCACTCCACTCCACCAGTTATACTGGAAATACAACATTAAAATTAGTCTACAATGTCCAGCACTCTACTCCACCAGTTATACTGGAAATACAACATTAAAATTAGTCCACAATGTCCCGCACTCCACTCCACCAGTTATACTGGAAATACAACATTAAAATTAGTCTACAATGTCCAGCACTCCACTCCACCAGTTATACTGGAAATACAACATTAAAATTAGTCTACAATGTCCAGCACTCTACTCCACCAGTTATACTGGAAATACAACATTAAAATTAGTCTACAACGCACTCCTCTCCACCAGTTATACTAGAAATACAACATTAAAGTTAGTCCACAATGTCTCGCACTCCACTTCACCAGTTATACTGGAAATACAACATTAAAGTTAGTCAACAATGTCTCGCACTCCACAAATATACTGTAAATCCATAGTTAAAATTTTACACTTTGCAAGATATATTTATAACAAGAGGCTGCTGACAATGCGAAATTATCTAAAAGCTTCCATCAGTTGCAACCCTGAAGCAGTAGTGAAACATATAATACTGTGGACTCTCACTGTTACTGATGCTAGTATAGCCCTGAACAGACACTTTACATTGGAGAACATCAAAGCCAACAGCTCTTCTCATCAGAATGATATTGCATCATAATTTAACAAGAAGAATGTACAGCAGAAAGCTCCTTTATAAGCTTTCTGCTTTACTTTCTTATTACTTTAAGCTGTCACCTGAATACAACCACATCAATGAATATTTATTTGTGGTGAGAAGGGGTTAAGGTGTTCTGTGCAGAGAAAGGGTTTTCTCCCATTCTCGCATATATGGGATAGGGATTTGCCCCATAGGGAATCACTCTATCCTTCATATCACCTGACATCCAAATTTTGCCCAGTTTAACCACAAGCGCTGCATGACGTTACTTTAAACAACGCACAGAGAAAAATATTCTTACAAACTGCAAATATTTGGTTATTTGTATTGTCAAGACGTTCGGTTACCCTAACCCTAATGCTAGAGCCCTAAGCTTGAACTGTGTTTTAATCGGGCCTTCTATGAGGCGACAGTGTCTTTAGCCGGACACTAGTTAGGCATGAACAAAGTATACAGACTTATATGAAATATATATATGAATTTTCCTTGGGCTATCTTGCCTGATGATTGAGCATGAAACTACATAACAAGGGCCACTATGGCCCTAAATCGCTCACCTGGTAACCATGTAACCATGTACACCGTGTGACCTAGTTTTTGACCGGGCATGACCCTCATTCTAACTTGACCTCGATTTCAATGAGACAAACATTTTGTTCAAGTTTCATGAAGATTCAATGAATTTTGTAACGAGGTTTTTCGATGATTTGACCTAGTGACCTAGTTTTTGACAAAACATAAGCAACATTTGAACTTGACCTATATTTCATTGAGGCAAACCTTTTCATCAAGTTTTATGAAGATCAAATGAAATTTGTAGTCTCTAGAGTGTTAATAAGGTTTTTCTATGATTCGATCTAGTGACCTAGTTTTTGACCGGACATGACCCACATTTTAACTTGACCTAGATTTCATTGAGGCAAACATTTTGATGAAGTTTATATGAAGATCCAATGAAAGTTGTAGTCTCTAGAGTGTTAACAAGGTTTTTTATAAGATTTGACCTAGTGACCTAGTTTTTGACCGGAAATGACCCACATTCGAACTTGGCCTAGATTTCATTGAGGCAATCATATTGATGAAGTTTTATCAAGATCCAATGCACTTTGTAGCCTCTAGAGTGTTAACAAGGTTTTTCGATAATTTGACCTAGTGACCTAGTTTTTGACCGGACATGACCCACATTCGAACTTGACCTAGATTTCATAAAGGCAAACATTTTGATGAAGTTTCATGAAGATCCAATGAAATTTGTAGTCTCTAGAGTGTTAACAAGGTTTTTCGAAGATTTGACCTAGTGACCTAGTTTTTGACCGGGCATGACCCACATTCGAACTTGGCCTAGATTGCATTGAGGCAATCATATTGATGAAGTTTCATGAAGATCCAATGAAATTTGTAGCCTCTAGAGTGTTAACAAGGTTTTTCGATAATTTGACCTAGTGACCTAGTTTTTGACCGGACATGACCCACATTCGAACTTGATTCATTTAGGCAAACATTGTGACCAAGTTTCATCAAGATCCAATGAGATTTGAACCTGCTAGAGTGTTAACGAACAATTGTGGACGGACGGACTGACGGACGGACGGACGGACGGACGTTCTCACAGTTGGACATTTGTTGGGTATATTTTTTGTTTAAAAGTACCCAACAGTACACTAAAATACCCAACAATAACAATAGGGCAATCACGGAATGAATGGAATCTATTGTTCTCCCTACCCAACAAAGGACCTTTCGTGCGCTCGGACGGACAGACAGACAGACGACGGACATCCAGCGATCCTAAAAGCTCACCTTGGCACTACGTGCCAGGTGAGCTAAAAACTATATAAAATGCATGAAACTAACTAAAAGTGGATGAGCTACTTTGCCTACAAAACCAAAAACTTAACAATATCCCCGTACTCGCAGGCTGTTTGAGCACAGTGCAGGCTGGGCTGTTAACTGATATATGCTCAGCGTTATTTCTGCTGAGCTACACTATGGTGCAAACTGATGTTGAGCTGTTTGACGAGCACTAATGCTCAGCGTCAGTGTAGCTAATGATGAACTGTATCACCAGCCCTATTCTCAAGAAGACTGCTCGGCGTTGTTGAACCATATGATGAGAAATATTCTCGAAAAGATTGCTCAGCGTTGTCTCTGCTGAACTACCAAACCTTGGTTCCACTACAGTTCTATAACATCAATGTTCCAGCTTGTCTTGGAACCTCTATGACGTATTGTCGATCTGTAGCAAACCTTCACTCTTCAATAATAACTGTTTTCAGTCCCATACAAATCGCAATGATCTGAAGCAACGTACTAATGAGCTATTATCAAACATAAGCTATCCCGATAATAGCTTGTGGAGAGTTGTAGTGCGAAGGAATTAGCAATCTCTCTGTGTTCAATTTCTCTAAAGGTTATATTCACTGACCGTCTAACATTTTGAACAGTTCTTTCAATATACGTTTATAGATTACCTGGTGGGGATCGTTGGGCTTGGCAAAAAACATGTGGATTGTTGAGACTATCAGGTAGGTGCCAGCAAACCTCTGTAACACACCGGGTATACGGAAAGACCGCACTCTTCCAGCTGGAGGTGATAAAACAATATGTGCTCAAATTACTGTCAAACTCTGTAACACACCGGGTATACGGAAAGACCGCACTCTTCCAGCTGGAGGTGATAAAACAATATGTGCTCAAGTTACGACCAAACATGTGTCCTATGCAAACAGTGTATCTAGAGTCTGAAAAGAGGGTGCATGCAGGAGCCCTCCAATCAGGGTCTACACTGTTTGTCATTTTGGAATAATTGTAAAAATCAACCTAAGTAGTCAAAAAGTCCTTAATTGAAAATTTGAATTGTTTATTAAAAGTTTCATTCACCAGGATGAATGGGTTAAATACAAGTATTTATTGTATGCCTTCTTATGATATTGAGCGTTTTCGCATGTATCTGCACAGTAAAATACAATACAAGAGTCTTTATCAGCCACATTGTATTTTACTCAAACCTTGTTTTTGATTTAGCTTAACATCATTTACAAGTTCCGCGTTTTTCTTTGTGTCATGCAAGAATTCGTTTTCTGCTTCAAATAACTAATATTTCTGAATATAAAATGATTTAAACAACTATTTAATTGTTTTTAGTGTGTATTTAATGCATATATTTAACACATCACCAGTTGGCAGTGCGCTACAGAGTGTTGTATTCAGCTCTTGACGTTTTTGAAACAACCGATCAGACTCACGCCAAGGCACTCGTCAGATTGGCTTTTTCCCCCAAAAACGTCTCAAGCTGAATACATCACCATGTATCTCAATGTAATGTCAAAGAAGAAAGTCTTTCATTGATTGTTCTCAATATTGACAACATTGACAGAAGTTTCTTACGGTTAAGTCCATCTGAAGAGTTGATGAGCAGACCCAGGGCAAACAAGATAACTGAGCGTTTAAATATCTTCCAGAATATTTTCTTCTTGGGTGTTGCCCTTCTAAGTAGTGACTGAAAGGAGTATACCATAGCCGTACCCATGATCCACACAAACCTGCAATAGATCAGACAATATGTCCTTACAGCTGGTACTGTGGTACACAAAGCAACATGATAAACAGTGCCCAAACATGAAGGGATACAGATTCATGTAAACCCATTACCCCATAAGTATGCCTTTCTATGCCCCTAATTTATTCCTCCACAGAAGACAATAACTTCACTTTATACAGTTGTGAATATGCACTATAAAAATATCTGCTTTATCCTAGGAGACATCTATTCCTTAAACAGGTTTAGTTTAACTCTTTCCTCCCTGAAACTTTAAATGGACAATTCCAGTTTCCATTTTAGTCTAGTCCATTTCTGACTTCTATGGGTTGTTTTTGTCAATATTTTGCATTATGACAAACAATGAAGACCCTGATCAGAGGGCTCCGTTCGGAGCCCTCTGATCTGGGTCTTCACTGTTTGCACAGGACAAGTGTACTATTCACATGTAAACGGTTTGAAAAGAACGCCTATATGCGGGACTAGGGTTCAAAGGGTTAAACTGTAAAAACCTGCAAAGTATGTCCTGTGAACAGAAGAATTTATATTGTAAACATAGGTACTTTAAAACTGTAATCAGGGATAGTTTAGATAATAATAACCATCTAGTAAGATTATACTATAAGCAGAGGTTATTTAATTATTTGTAAACAGGAGAAACTTTAATTGTAAATAGTGAATAAATATACTGTACAAAGGGATAGCTTATGCTGGAAACAGGGGTAGCTTATACTGGAAACAAGGGTAGATTATACTGGAAACAAGGGTAGATTATACTGGAAACAGGGGTAGATTATACTGGAAACAAGGGTAGATTATACTGGAAACAGGGGTAGATTATACTGGAAACAAGGGTAGATTATACTGGAAACAGGGGTAGCTTATACTGGAAACAGGGGTAGCTTATACTGGAAACAAGGGTAGATTATACTGGAAACAAGGGTAGATTATACTGGAAACAGGGGTAGCTTATACTGGAAACAAGGGTAGATTATACTGGAAACAGGGGTAGATTATACTGGAAACAAGGGTAGATTATACTGGAAACAGGGGTAGCTTATACTGGAAACAAGGGTAGATTATACTGGAAACAAGGGTAGATTAGAGTGTAAGCAAAAGCCATATATACTGTAAACAGAGGGGAAGTTAATATTGCAGGCAGGGATATCAGGCATGTACAGTTAGTACCAAGTAGTGCTGAAACAATTACCTGTTTCAACATTACCAATTAGAAACTGCCAATTAACCAGTTACACAATCACTAATGGGTTAATTTGACTATTTACTCCCCTATCTACAATCATTAGCTTATATTTGTCAACAATAAACGAAAGAAGAATATTTCAAACAAGTCTCCATTTATTTGTCTAGAAAGGCAAGAAGTTTGTCTAAACACTTTATCTTAATCAGTGTACCACTGAGTCCAAGGAGTAAGGTTATGAAGTGTTTGAGTTGAGTCTGAGGTCGTTCTCAAGTATTTGATTGGCCATATTTGAGCATAAGCTCAAATCTGACCAATCAAATGCTTCAGAACAAATTCAGGCTCAACTCAAATGTTTTTATAACCTTTGGACTTTGTATATATTGTGAAGGCATACACTCATTTGACAGACACAGCAACATAATAGTGACAGGATAATATTCTGTTCATGCAAAACTCTATGATATACAATTTTGCATATCAAATATTTTGGTTAACCGGTTAATTGTGGTTAATAAGACTGATCAATCAGTTACAATTTTTTCCTAACCATTTCAACAATAATACCACTGCATGCAAGTCGGAAGGGGTAAGTGTAGACAGGGGTAAGTGTAGACAGGGGTATGTGCAGTTATAGTTAATACCAAGGCATGACCAGGTCAGCTACAGTGATGCCATTCCAGTCAGAGTGATCAAAGAACCAGTAGCCCCCACCTCCATAGTTTACAAAGCACATTACTACTAAACTCAGTCTACAAAACAATACACCACATCAAGACAATAGAGAGAGATATATATGTATGGCATAGCTCCAGATAACATGGGTATTTCAAATACTAAAATCATATCTCCACTAAAGCCTAAGCCCTAACTTCTCATTAGAATGGTCTCGAAGAAAGGTTTATAGGAAAAGTTACAACATAATATGGCTTTCAGGGACTTGTAAATGAGTAACTGTAAACACTGGAGTATTTTCATTAACTTATTCATCCCTGGAACTTTTAATGAACGATTCCAGTTTCCAACTCAGCCTAGTCCATTTATGACTATTTCATGGGTTTTTTTATGTATTGCAAAATGGCAAACAGTGTAAACCCTGATCAGAGGATCTTGGGCTACACTGTTTGTATAGGACAACTATTTGCAGGTACACTGACTGTAAAACTCCCTCTTATCTGGAGCCCTGTATATACCAGTCAAGCCTAAGTTAAGCAATTATTAATTGAATAGGCGTTGAGATATTTTAAAGACAGGTGACCGTCAAAACAAAAGTAATACAGAAAACTCTTATAGAAGTTTTCTGAATCATTCTTGCCTTGTATTCAGCAGTCACTGGTCTAAAAGAGTGTCCTTTTATCTTCTACTGAATAGTAGCTTAACATAAGTTAGAGGGTGTCTGCTAGAAGTTAGATCACAGCATAGCATGAGGTAACATAGTTGATGTCTATGATCACCATTTCCTCCAGAGAAACATGTTACAGCACCTCTACCTACTCTTTAACATAACTGCAAAAACTGAATATTAACTCTTTGCATGCTGGATAATTTTTCGTCTGCAACAATTGTCGTCTGCTGATGTTCTTAAAATAGAATTCTTTAATTTTCTTCTCAAAACAGGGTCAGTGTCTAACAGTTTGGATCCTGATGAGACGCTGCGTAACGCGGCGTCTTATCTGGATCCAAACTGTTTGCAAAGGTAATCATTTTGGCAGATATATCCGCCGCTAGCATGCAAAGAGTTAAATTATGGTGTTCAATAGAAGTTCAACCTTGAAGCAAGATGAAAATAAAGCAGAAAGCTCCTTAAGGAGCTTTCTGCTTTATTTTCATCTAGCTTTTTGCAGTATTCTGCATTAAAAGCAGCTGGATATAGGTGATGTTTTCTTTCCTATGGAGGGAAGGTTTAAGTATTAGAATTATTAGATATCAGAACATGGTGTATGACAAAACAAAACACAGAGCTACCTGCAAAAGACTGTGTGTATGTCATACAAGCTAGGTCAATGAAATATATACAACAGCAGCAATAAAAGAAGGGTTACAGAACTACAACATGCAAGCCAAAAGTTCTCAACAATTAATTGATTTATGTAGCAAACAAGAATGCGCATTCAATAAACACTTATGCCCCCGGTGGCATCCTTGACAATAAATTTTGAATTTTTTTAAGTCCAAATTAGGTCAAGGTCAAGGTCCAAATCAAGGTTGGGTAATATGGGTTGATTGGTAGTGATCCAAGGCAACAACTGTATAAGTATCAAAGCATTGTAGTCAGTTATGCTGATGCTAGACGAAACGGTAAAATCTAGTTAACCAAGAAATAGCCCATTTAAAATATTCTAAGTCCAAATTAGGTCACGGTCAAAATCAAGGTTGGGTGATATTGGTGGAAAGGGAATGGTCCAAGGCAACAACTGTATAAGTATCCAAGCATTTGAGTAAGCGGTGTTGATGCTAGACGAAACGGTAAAATCTACTTAACCTGTTACGGAAGGACGGACGGACGGACAGGACGATTACTATATGCCTCCGCATCTATAGATGCCGGGGGCATAAAAACCATTTAACTTTTAATACAAAAGAAGTTAATTTAGAAACAGAATTGTTTATAACAATACCCATACAAATACCATAATACAAGCTAATCAATTAGTTTTAGAGCTCCAGAATATAATGAGTAAATATGGTAACATTACGTTTTCTCTTAATTTCTTATTTTGTGACTGCTCATTAGAACTACCTGGAAGAAATGATCCTAATGAGTAGTAATGGCAAAGTTTTGGTGGGGGCATAAACATTTTATTATGAAAGATTTTCCTCATTTGGAGCTATTAACTCTTTCAACACCGTGGACCTGTTTAAAATGTACTCATTACATTTGCAAACAGTGTAGACCCATATCAGAGGGCTCCTATAGGAGCCCTGTGATCTTGGTCTACACTGTTTGCTAATTTAGACCACTATTTATTAAACTACCCAGAATTCCAAGTAGACTGGTTCATGTTTTCATACTAAAAAGATCCACAAGGGAACATAGTGTTCCACAAGAGTTACTTAGCGTTGAAAGAGTTAAATCTTCTTTTAATACAGTACTAAATTACTGAAACTTTCTTTAACTGAGTATCTTATGATGTACATGTATTAATTGTAAAGAACTTATGGCTGTAAACAAACTATTAAGCAAGCAACATTCCATACACTACACCCATATACCAATCCTGTTGCCTAGCAACTCACCATGGAAACACCAGGTCAGCTACTGTCAGGCCATTCCATTTAGAATGTTTAAAAAACCAGTAATCTCCACCTCTATAGTTTACAAAGATCATTATAACTATAGAGATCCTGCAACAGTAAGAATGGTGTTACAACTACACAGTGACATGGTCTCCTCCAACAACATGCTTCATTCATTCACTCGCTCAAGGGAATACAAGGGGTGTTTTATAATTGATGTAACTTGATCAATAACTTCCATACAGTAAGTGCCAAATCATGTGTGATATATCATTCGAAAGAGCAATTATTCGCCTACACAATGGTATAATGCACGTTAAGATTACATGACTAGAACAGTCACAGGACAAACCTAAATGACCCCAGGTACAGGGTACTGGACGGTTTTTGAGTATTTTTTAGGTAATGTTTCAAACAAATTTTGATACTAAAATTATTATAGCGGCTTTATTGTTTGGAATACTTTTATGAAACTTTCGGTCACATAAAATCAGACAATTATGCACATATTACGTAGTTTAAAATATTATTATTTTATAAATTGACAAAAAATATAGCTAATACTTAATGTGTACTGAAAACATCATGAACAAGACTGTGCATTCATTAAACGCTTATGCCCCAAGTGGCATCCTTGGCAATATTTTCTGAATCTTTTCTAAGTTCAAATTAGGTCAAGGTCAGGGTCAAACTGAGCTTGGGTATTATTGGTGAGTTGGTAATGGTCCAAGGCAACAACTGTATAAGTATCAAAGCATTGTAGTCAGTTGTGTTGATGCTAGACGAAACAGTAAAATCTAGTTAACCAAGAAATAGCCTATTTAAAGTTTTCTAAGTCCAAATTAGGTCAAGGTCAAGGTCAAAATCAAAGTTTGGTGATATTGGTGGATAGGGAATGATCCAAGGCAACAACTGTATAAGTATCAAATCAATGTAGTCAGTTGTGTTGATGCTAGACGAAATGGTAAAATCTAGTTAACCAAGAAATAGCATATTTAAAGTTTTCTAAGTCCAAATTAGGTCAAGGTCAAAATCAAAGTTTGGTGATATTAGTGGATAGGGAATGGTCCAAGGCAACAACTGTATAAGTATCCAAGCATTTGGGTAAGGGATATTGATGCTAGACGAAACGGTAAAATCTACTTAACCTTGTTACGGACGGACGGATGGACGCACTTACGCATGGACAGGACGATTACTATATACCCCGCATCTGTTGATGCTGGGGGCATAAAAATCACACTACTGTTACGTTCAAGAGTGTTTAGGCTATATTTGAAGCTAATGAAGTAGATGTTCGTGTAAACATAGATATAGGAATCTAGAAGATATTCATAGTGTTCGAAAATTCATGTCACCTTTTGTCATTAGCAAAATGAGAGAATTTTATTTTTGAAAAATTGAGATTTAAGACACTTGACCCTTTTAATTGTAAATGAAATTTTATTTTAACAAGCACCTTAGAGCTGATATCCCCTGCCGCAGCGATTGTCCAGAAGAAAGTTGCAAACTTTATTGTGGGAGGAAGGGGCAAATGGTGATCACCTGTCTTTAAAGATCAACATTCAAAAGCTTTTTACAAAGTTTTATAAAATCCATTCAATTTTGTACATTTTAAAGCCTAAACAATACAAAAAATAAAGCCGTTTGTAGCATTATAAATCTAAGTATGACAGGGGGAGGTAACTCTTGATTCAAATTCAACAGTAATTAAACACTTTCAAGAACTTATAATTGTGTGCAAGTATTATTAAAAAAAATTCAGAACTGTAGAATTTACTAGAGTGTAAACACATTTTCAACTCATCAAGGGCAGAGTATTCTTGACTAATTTGCACATTTTCGATAATAATTGAACTCATTCTATAAATAATAGCCATATATGATTTAATTTTTTTTTCAAAATCCATTCACATTTGTACACAATAGCATGTAAACAATAAAGCCATGTTGAGCATTACTAAGTACATAAAGGGCAGATAACTCTTGTCACAAAGTATCCTATTTTGACAATAATTGTAACCCTAATATTTATATACATCATGTGTAAGTTAAATCAAAATCCATTAAAGACTAGTTTCTAGATGGTAAAAACTGTTAAATATGGGTTTTTTGACTCATCAAGGGCAGATAATTGTTGACTAGTTTGTCCGTTTTCAAAAATGATAACAATTATTTGAAAACTAATAGCCATACATAGTTTAAGAATTTTTTTTATCAAAATCCATGCATATTTATAGATACTAGGATGTAAACAATATTAAAATAAAGCATTTTCTATCATTTCAAAGTACATCAAGGGCAGATAACTCTTGCCACAAGTATCCTTTTTTGACAATAATTGCACACCTTCAAGAACTTTTACTTATAGACATTGTGTGCAAGTATCATTTAAATCCATTTATAATTGTAGTTGCCAGAGAGTAAAAACAGTTAAATATGGCTTTTTTTACTTATCAAGGGCAGATAAGTCATGACTAATTTCTCCGTTTTCAACAACAATCAAATTCATTTGAAAACTAATAGCCATACATAATTCAAGAAAGTTTTTTCAAAATCCATGCATATTTATAGGCTCTAGTATGTAAACAATACCAAAACAAAGCATTTTCTAGCATTTCTAAGTACATCAAGGGCAGATAACTCTTGTCACAAGTATCCTTTTTTTACAATAATTGCACACCTGCAAGAACTTGTACTTATAGACATTGTGTGCAAGTATAAACAAAATATGTTGAATACTGTAGTTGCTAGAGTGTAAAAACTGTTAAATATGGCATTTTTAACACAAAAAGGGCAGATAACTCATAAATTCCTAAAATTTTCTGAAAAAAGTTTGATTTCCCACGGTGCTCCTATGATGACAAATAAGTATACCAAGTTTCATCCAAATCTGTTTATCGGTTTCGGAGATACAGTTGCGGACGGAAAACGTGACGGACGCACGGACAGACATTTTTAACACAAAAAGGGCAGATAACTCATAAATTCCTAAAATTTTCTTAAACATTTTTGATTTCCCACGGTGCTCCTATGATGACAAATAAGTATACCAAGTTTCATCCAAATCTGTTTATCGGTTTCGGAGATACAGTTGCGGACGGAAAACGTGACGCACGCACGCACGCACGCACGCACACACATCCGGACGGACAGACCTAAAACAGTATCCCTCTGCCTTTCGGCAGGGGATAATTAAAATTCAGACATAAATGGATATTTTTCCAAAAAAAGTTTGGAAATTTTACTTTTTAAGAAGTTACTTATATTAGGTCAATAAAGAATGTCTGAAAAATTCCATGCTCTAGTGCCCTTGAGAAGGGGTCATTTAGGTAAATATTGTGATTTATTGAGTATTGTGATCTAAATGTGCATTATACCATCGTATAGGCGAGGAATTGCCCTTTCCAATGATATATCCCATATGCAGATTACACTTATTATATCGAAGTTATTTATCAAGTTGCATTAACTATGAAACACCCCTCGTACTGTCTAACAATGCTAAACAAATAAAACATTTACATGTAAATAACATTAAACATTTCACGTCTGCTCAGGACATGTGTACTTCTCACTAGTACACTGTTTGTTAAGGAGTATACTTGCTGCTAGAGTTCTATAGGTTGAAATAAAAATACAGTAATTTTTTATTGGTCATCTTTGTGTGTGGGCAGCTACTTGGTGATATACTTTAATCTTTACATGTGCAGAAATAATACATCTGTATCAATGTACTAATAAATTAAATAAAACTGGTAAACAGCATCCACTCAATAAAGAAATATGACAATCTCTAGACATAAATACCTGCTAAATACAAGAAAAAAATGGTTTGGATAAAAGTGGCAGTTTAAGAAAAGGTTTTTGGTCTATGCACGGAGTGGATACCCAGACCAGTTTTAGCATTTGACATTTGTAACTGATTCAATCCTGAAACGTCAAATGAACAATTCCAGTTTCAAATAAATTCTACTCCTTTGTTGACTGTTTAGGATTGATTTTACAATTTCTCGCAAAATGACAAACAGTGCAGACTGCAGGAGCTCTCCGATCTGGGTCTACAAGTTAATTTAACATAGGGCAAGTGTACTCTTCACTTGTACACTGTTTTTCTAATTACAAGTATACTTGTTGTTACGGTTGAATGTGTTAACCCTTTGAACCCTAGTGCCCCATATAGGCGTCCTTTTCAAACAGTGTACATGTGAATAGAATACTTGTCCTATACAAACAGTGAAGACCCAGATCAGAGGGCTCCGAAAGGAGCCCTCTGATCAGGGTCTTCACTGTTCATCATAATGTCAAACATTGATAAAAACAACCCTTAAAAGTCAGAAATGGACTAGACACAAATGGAAACTGGAATTGTCCATTTAAAGTTTCAGGGAGGAAAGAGTTAACATATCAAGTCAAAGGTATTGCTTTACTCACATGTGCTGTTTTAAATTGTGTGGTCACCTATTTTCAATACTAGAAACAGACTATGGGGGAAAGCGTTAATTTTGGACAAAACTGTCTGCAATAGCAGTAGTCAGATTCATACCACTGTAGCATACAGTCAAAACTGTACTAAGAGACTGCTGAATAAGGCAGTATCTTGATCTTTACAGACAGATGATCCCTTAATGCAGGACAAAAGTAATTCTGCATTACTTTTGTCCTGATTTAAGCTGTCAGCTGTCTTATAAGCTGTAAATATACCCACTATATAGTGGTCGCCTTATACAGGTCTGACTGTGTATGGAAAGAGCTGTGATTTCAGGTGTACATGTACCTACCCTCTGAATGTGTCGAGGGATTTAAGCCGTTCTCTTGTTGGTCGAGGAGCGTCATTCTCCAGGGTGGTAGTGGGCAGACCCAGATCTTGTGCTGTATACTGGCTCTGTAATGAGAAGTATTTATATAGAGCTCCAGATAAGGAAAGTTTTCAAAAACTTAAATCTCTATTTCTGCATTAAATCCTATGATGTTAGGATTTGGTGCTGAAAGGAGTAAGAAAATATTGGATTTGCTCAGTTTACTCCCTCTTTTCTGGAGCCCTAATTTATATGTTATCAGTTACTAGTATTGTGACAAGTGTCATTTAACCCTCCCACATAGCTTATTTTCAGTTTTTAAGACAGGTGGTTGATTTAGGCACATTCTGCTTTACTTTTATCCTGCTTTAAACTAACATCTGCAAGGATACAGGAAATATATCTTACGGTGCATATGTATGACTGTATTAAATGCGACAATTTTCTTCACTGGAATGTTAAAATAAAGGCGTAAAAAGGCGCATTTATGGAAAAATGGGTGAATTAGAGACTTAACTGATAATCTTTAACCCTTTCCCCCATAGTTCTAAGCGACTTTTAGCGTATTCAATTTATTCCTCTGCTGAAGAAAATAGTTCCAGTTTATACCCTCATGAACAATTACAATAACAAATATTTTTATATAGCCTAGCAGATGATAGTTTAAAGCAGGCTGAAAGTAAAGCAGAATGTGCCTTAAGGCACATTCTGCTTTACTTTCAACCTGCTTTAAGTGATCACCTGTATCTAATGTTATAAACGGGTTATTGTGTAAAGGGTTAAACCAGGATTTAAAGTCCCACTTAGAACAGAATTCTGCTTAAGTACAGTGGATAAGACGTTATTCTTACCGATAAAAGCGTTGCAAACATTGCAGACATTTAAGACTTTACCTGGCATCTAATCATGCTCCAAGTTGTTCAGCACTCAATTCAAAAAGATTGTCAACATTTTCAAAATTTAACATTTTCTACACTTCAGTACATTGTGTTTTTGTTTCATTTAACCCATTACCCCATAAAATTGACCCTTTTATACATCTCCGATTGATTCATCCATTGAAGAAAATAGTTTCTATTTATACAGTCATGGATATGTACCAGAAGAAATATTTTCTATTTTCTTGCATTGGAGCTTAAAGCCGGCTGAAAGTAGAGCAGAATGCACCTTAAGGTACATTCTGCTTAACTTTCAACCTGCTTTACGTGGTCACATGTCTTCAAAACTTAAAACAGGCTCTGGTGTTAACCCATTACCCCATAGCCTGTTTCTAGTACTGAAGGTAGGTGATCTCTTAAAGCAGGTTGAAAGTAAAGCAGAATGCCTGCTTTAAGCTACCAGCTACTAGAATATAGAAAATATTTCTTACAATACATATTCATGACTAAATAAATTTGAACTATTTTCTTCAGTGAAGGAATAAATTAGAGGCGTTAAAAGGCGTGTTTATGGGTTAATGGGTTAAACAGGAAAAATAACGTCTTCTCTACTGTTGCAGCTTGTCTTACACACAAACAAGTTGTCTGTTGAAGTGTCATAAAAACCTCATACTATCAAAATGAACCAAATAGTTTGTGCAGGGGTTTGTGCCTGAGTGTGTTTGAGCATTCATATGTTCTGTATGCAGGGATAAAGAGAAGGAGAGAGGAACAAGGAGATATACTGAGTGTTTATGGGAAATGGGACATGCATGTACTTGTAAGACAGACACATGTGTGCAGTAAAGTTCCACAATTATCACAACTCAATAGAAGCCTGGGTCTTCTTGTTTTCTCCTTTTCAGCCATGGGTAGATGCTTTACACATTGACCCTAGGCGACAGGTACATGTATATGCAACATTTACAATCAGTATCCCTGTGTAGAGTACTTAACGCCTATGAAAATAGTGTAGACACATATCAGAGGGCTCCTATAGTTGACCTCTGATCAGGGTCTGCATTGTTTGTCAGTTTGCAATTCATTGCAAAACAAGACTGCACATTCTGATGATTCAATAAACGCTTATGCCCCCGGTGGCATCCTTGACAATATATTCTGAATATTTTCTAAGTCCAAATTAGGTCAAGGTCAAACTGAGCTTGGGTAATATGGGTCATTTGGTAATGGTCCACAGAAATAACTGTATAAGTATTGAAGCATTGTAGTAAGTAGTGTTGATGCTAGACAAAACGGTAAAATCCAGTTAACCAAGAAATAGCCAATGCAAAATATTCTAAGTCCAAATAATGTCAAGGTCAAGGTCAAAATCAAGGTTGGGTGATATTGGTGGATAGGAAATGGTTCAAGGCAACAACTGTATAAGTATCCAAGCATTTGAATAAGGGGTGTTGATGCTAGACGAAACGGTAAAATCTACTTAACCAAGAAATAGCCCATTCAAATATTCTACGTCCAAATTAGGTCAAGGTCAAAATCAAGGTTGTGTGATATTGGTGGATAGGGAATGGTCCAAGGCAACAACTGTATAAGTATCCAAGCATTTGAATAAGGGGTGTTGATGCTTGATGAAACGGTAAAATCTACTTAACCTGTTACGGACGGACGGATGGACAGGACGATTACTATATGCCTCCGCATCTTCAGATGCCGGGGGCATAAAAACACACATAACCCCCTGGGTGCCCTGTGACATACTTGACAATAAATGAAAACAAAATGTGTTTGTGAAACACTACGCCCACTGATTAGACCATGACGTGAATGACCTTGACTTGTGTCTCACATTACCCAACTTGTAAAAGTACAAATGCAAATAATGAATTCTCTATCACATGTAGTTCCAAAGTTATGGCCAATATGGGTCAAAGGTTAATGCCATTTCAAATATTTGACCTTTTGACCTATGTGACCTTGATCTTTGACCTGACCTGCACAAAACTTGCATACTCATGTAAATCTACATCAGAGCAACATATGTGCCATGTATTGTTTGTGTATTGTTGGAAAGTTATTGCCAAGGTTATGGTTACCAACAAGCAAACAAACAAAGGGACACACAGACAAGGGCAACACTGCAATACCTGCACCACTTTGTGGGGGACATTAAACAGAATTAGAGAAGCAAATTTCTGCAGACACTTATCACATAGAACATGCAGTTGAAGGAATAAGACAGTAACACAGGGATTGCTGCTAGCAGGGGTTCACTACTGGAGTCAGAACTGTATTTTCTATATGCTGGTGAAAGTCCATGTACACTGACAGGTGAGACCATGTTAATAGATATTAGCAATAATCATCTTACAAGCGGGGCCTCAAACTGTTGTTAGGGTATTAAAAATGGGCTCTACCTTTATAGAGTCAGAGTCCGGAGACTTGGGACCCCTCCTTCTCCTCAACTTAGACTGTTTCTCAGGTGGGGCCTGCTTGGACTCTTCAACAGTTTTCTTTACTTTTGGGTGTTTTTTGACAGTCTGAGGTGATCATGCAATGAAAGCAAGAAAGATGCTCGGTCTCTCTTCTTTTTCCAGCATGTAACGCTGATAAGATTTATATACAAGAGTGCCAAGTAGTCACAATATTATGGAATGCGGGTCAGGACATGCCAATTGCCAAATGCTACCGGTAATTGCTTTTTCCAGTTGCTAAATGCCATTTGCTAATTTGCCATTCCTTAAATGCCAATATGCCACTTTGCTAAATGCTTGAGCATGTATCGGTGCCTGGCAAATTTGGTGATACAATTCCTAGGCGAAATGCCGCTACCGCATTATATTTGCTGGATCCGGAAAAGATTAGATAGTTTGCCTTCATTAAACAATATGTTTTGTATTCTTTATGAAGCTATTGCTAAACATTTTACTTAAAGGCTTATTAATCAGAATGTGGGTCGAACATGTCAATTGGCAAAATCTTATTGCTAATTTGCCAGTTGCGAGTTGCTTTATGCTAATTGCCAATATGTAACTTGCCAAATGCTAGATCAAGTAGCCATTTTGTCATTATTTCTGGTTTCTTTTCACTAAAGAGTGCTTGTCGGTTACCCGGAAAATTTGACGAATTATGGCAAAAGAAGTATGAGGAATTAACCTTTTGATTACAATATGAGCATTTGTATACACCACTACCCTATCCTGTCATTTGTGGATATAAAATATGATGAATACATGAAGACAGCATGTCCACACATTTTGTATTTTGGCAAATGGCAGTTTAGCAAATGGCAATTATCATGTCCCGACCCGCATTCCATACAATATACATGTATGTAACATTTTCAGCAGGAGCCATAACTGCTG
Source organism: Gari tellinella (assembly GCA_922989275.2). Taxonomy (NCBI): domain Eukaryota; kingdom Metazoa; phylum Mollusca; class Bivalvia; order Cardiida; family Psammobiidae; genus Gari; species Gari tellinella. Next base: position 80,332,379 of record OV277856.1, read on the forward strand.
TGTCTATACTTCAATCATCATGAACTCACTGTAACCCCTCCCCACTAACTCCATCTCAAACAAAAGTTTTCAAAAGATCTAAGATAAGATGTCCAAGTCAGATGATGGAAAATGCTTAAGTCTGATTAGTGTTTTATATCCCATAAGCCTGTTTTTTTATGATGGCTCAAATGCAACTATACATTTATACCACTCTCAATAATACCAGAAAGGGGAGTCAAAGAGTATATAAAGAAAGAAAGATGAAAACATGAAGGGAATTATGAAATATAGATTACAGTTACAGGGCTCCAGATAAGAGGGAGTAAATTGAACAAATCCAACATTTTCTCACTCATTTCAGCACCAAATCCTATGGTGTTACTACTCATTAGAAGCGTCTCTTCGAGACGCTTCTAATGAGTAGTGACACCATAGGGTTTAATCAAGAAATAAAGATTTTAGTTTTTGAAATACTCCCCTTATCTGGAGCCCTGAGTTACTGTAATATACTAAATATACTTACAAATGCTGCAAAGCAAACTTTGAGAACAGGATTGATTTCCATGCCCAAGCAAAACGTTACATTAGAAAGAAGAGCTTGAGATGTGTGTGTAAAATATGGGTGCCCTGTGGTATGCTCAATGCAAACCTTTTACAAGTCAATAACTGACCTAAATTTATGCAAACTTAACCAAGATAAACTCTTTCAACACTATGCAACTCTTGTGGGTTATTAGGTTCCCGTGTGGATCATTTAAATTACCAAAACATGAACCTGTCTACTTGGAATTCTGTGTAACAGTTTAATACTTACTGCTCTAAATTAGCAAACAGTGTAGACCCTGGTCAGAGGGCTCCTATAGGAGCTGTCTGATCTGGGTCTGCACTGTTTGCAAATATTATGAGTATATTTTAAACAGGTCCATGGTGTTGAAAGATGATTACTAATCCAGATGCATGAGCATGTGAAGTTGTGTGAATGTTACATGTAGCTGCAGCTCTTAGTCCATACAGTCAAACTTGTATTAAGTAACCACTTAAATTCATAATTGTGTATATCTATAGCCTTTTTGACAGGTGACAGCTTAATGCAGGACAAAGGTAATTATGCAAAAAGCTCCTACAAAAGCTTTCTGAATTACTTTTGTCTTGCATTAAGTGGTCATCTGTCTTTCAAGATCACACAAGATCTTATTTGACGCTCCTAAATACAGGTTTAACTGTACTTGACAGATGGATGAGCGTAGGGCATGGGTAACACTATATGCCCTGCTCAACTTTGTTGAGAGCCATAACATCAGAGCTCCAGATACAAGCAAGAAAACTAAAATATCTTGGATTATTAGAGTAGGTTGAATTGGACAATCAGAGCTATAGCTGAGGGTTGATTTTAATTTGTTAATTCAGTGCTATTGTGTTTAAACAAAGAATCAAATTATCCATCATCAGGAATTCAACAAGCATTAAACCTTACAGTGCTGAAACCAGATACACCCATGTTTTGCAAACAGTGTACAGAGCTCCAGATAAGGGGAGTATTTCAAAAATTAAAATCTTTATTTCTGCATTAAACCCTATGGTGATACTACTCATTAACACCATAGGATTTGGTTCTGAAATGAGTGAGAAAATGTTGGATTTGTTCAGTTCACTCCTTCTTATCTGGAGCCCTGAGTGTAGCGCTTCTCTGATGAGGATTTGCACTGTTTGTCATACTCACAAGATATTTTAAAAGACTTGTAAGTCCATTTAAAAACTGAGCATGATAAGGTTTATCAATATTGCAGAGAAATGGTGTGTACATGCAACTCAAGTAAACAACCAACACTGTGATAACTAAAGCACACTACGCTAATCAAGCTCAGCCCTTATATTGCTTTTATCTCACCAGCTTCAACAATGTTTAAGTTAAGATCTCATGTTTCTTTAATGAGACAAAATTAAAAACCGAGTGTCAAACTGTTTCAATCTTTATCTGATGCCAAGTTACTTGGTTTATGATCTGAATTTTAACTATGGTAAAACTTTGATATCTCAAACTTGCTTAAGCTGAATATACATGTACTTGTTTAAGTCAAACATACATGTATTTCAAAGGTAAAACCTGACTTAGCAACGTTTTAACTTTGAATACGGGTATATTTAACTTCAGTAAACTCGAGTTATTGAACTTCAAATAAAGAAAGGATCATTTAGATTTTAGAGAGTTCAGGATATCGAAGTTTAACGGTATTTGCAAATGTCAGTCATTTCTGGCTCAATAAGGGCTAAGATTAACCCATTAACCCATAAATACACTTTTTTTACGCCTCTTTATTTATTCCTCTACTGAAGAAAATAGTTCTGCTTAATATAGTCATGAATATGTGCCATATGAAATATTTTCTTTATTCTAGCAGAGGGTAGCTTAAAGCAGGTTGAAAGTAAAGCAGAATGCGCCTTAAGGCGCATTCTGCTTTACTTTTAACCTGCTTTAAGTAGTCACCGATCTTCAAAACTAGAAACATGCTATGGGGTAATGGGTTAAGACTAGAGAAATGCTTCTGTCAAACAAGTTGTCAACTCTAACAAGATAGAGAGATATTGAGATGAGGGGAGGTCACTGTACTTACATGGTCAAGCATACCATTGGGCTCTCCTGTTATTCTATTTCGTAACCGATACATAAATGGAGAGCTGAAAGATAAATACAAACCATTTAACCCACTACTCCATAGATACAACCTTTTTACGCATTTTATTCATTCTTTCACAGAAAAAAAGTTCTATTTTATACAGCCGTTAATATAATCTATAAGAAATATTTTTATATCCTAGTAGATGGTAGCTAAATGCGGGCTGAAAGTAAAGCAGAATGTGCCTTAAGGCACATTCTGCTTTACTTTCAACCTGCTTTAAGAGGTCACCTGTTTTCAAAACTAGAAACAGGCTATGGGGTAATGGGTTAATAAAAGTAACAAACCTACATGTTTATCTTTATTTTTCAGTAATGACTTAAGTTGCTATAACATTTAATGCTGTTCCCATAAGTTATTTTCTTTACTTTTGGCTTCCTTTAAAGCTTAAGCAGTCGCCTGTCTGGATCACTTAAAAAAATTCTTTGACTCTTTTATCAGAACATGGTAAATAGCCTGAAACAGCATCTCTTTAAAAGAAAGGGTTTACCAATATACAAAATCTCTCACCTGCTCCACAATGTTGCTGAATATTACTTTTGACAACTTACAAATAATAAAATCAAGCAGATTAAAATACAATAAATTTGTAAATTTGACAAACAGTGCATACCCTGATCAGAAGGTAACTGTAGGAGACCTCGAATCTGGGTCTAAACTGTTTGAATAGGACAAGTGTACTTTTCACAGGTACACTGTTTGTAAAGGATGTATATATGTGTCACTAGGTTTCAATGGTTTAAACACTTTCCTACATATATGCATTGGGAAGTATTCACCTATTATTCTACATGAGGCCTCAGGACACTTTCACCATCCTGATAAATGTATCCAAATTAGGTTTCACTGGCAGTGAAAAGTGCACTTGACAGATAAAGCAGGATGAAAGTACAGCAGAAAGCTTTTCTACTTTACTTACATCTTGCTTTAAGCAGCCACCAGCCTTAAACACAGATGTACTGTATTTGCTATATCATGGATATACAGCGCTCCCTCTCTACAACGACAACCAATGAAAACCAACGATTGTGTACCTTGTTAGGAGGGAGTCATTTTAGGGAGGGAAATTGGTTTACTTTTGCAAACAGCTTGAATCCAGATCAGACACCGCGTAACGCGGCGTCTGATCTGGATTCAAGCTGTTTGTCACTCGACATTAAGTTTTTTCTATCAAAATGTAACTTTGTGAAAAACAGCAGACGACAAATGTAAGCAGACAATATTAAAATAGTCAAAGCTTTATACATAATTGTCCTGTATGTGCACTGACAGTGATAGAAGTGAAGGTTAACCCTTAGCCCGCCAAATAAATTGTCGTCTGCTATATTTCTCGTCTGCTTCAAGTTTCAAAGTGCTTCAAAGTTGCTCAAAATTGCTGAAAATGTTGTCCAAGTGTCAAACAGCTTGGATCCTGAGACGCCGAGTTACTCGGCGTCTCATCCGGATCCAAGCTGTTTGCATATGGAGCTATAGTTGTGAGTGGCAGGCTAAGGGTTGACACTTCCTGGGTAATAGTGAAGACCCATTGATTTTATGCCTGGTGAATCCTAGGACTTGTGTGTGGAAAATCATAAAAATCTTCAAAGATGCTCAAAATTGCTGAAAATGTTGTCCGAGTGTCAAACAGCTTGGATCCAGATGAGACGCCGAGTTACTCGGCGTCTCATCTGGATCCAAGCTGTTTGCATATGGAGCTATAGTCGCGAGTGGCAGGCTAAGGGTTAATACTTCTAGCTTTCTTGTCTAAACATAAAGTGCAAAGAAAAGCAATGTTTTTACCATTTTTATCAAGTCCTGCAGTGTTGGAGTTTGGGCAAAATAATAGCATTTTCAGTCAGGTGTTTAAAAGTTTAAGTCAGATACTGAAGAGCATGCAGACATTTAAACAGTGCTACTGTGGGAGCTTTCTGCTTTATTTTCAATCTGCTTTAAGAACCCACCTGATAAAATTGTTCCAGATTAATTATGAGGTAAAGGGCAAAATAAGTTGTTATAGGAAAATTGAAATCTTCTTTACTAAGCCAAAGGGAATTTATATGAGGAAACTATAATATACTCTTCATAGAGGGGAATGGAGCCTACTAACACTGTTCTGATAGTATTAATACATAAATGGGGGCAGCAAAACAGATAAAAAACACTATCATAATAAAACTCCATATAGACTGACTATTGAAATAAATACCAAAACATACCTATGGAGCTTTTTCACAGCATACCAGAGACATGCAGCAAAGACAAATGTACCAATGGCAACATAAATAGCTGAAAAAGAGATACATGTATATACTTTAACCCATTACCCCATAGCCCCTTTCTAATTTTGAAGATATGTGACCGCTTAAAGCAGGTTGAAAATAACGCAGAATCACTGAGAATGTGCCTTAAGGCGCATTCTGCCTTACTTTCAGCCTGGTTTTAAGTTACCATCTGCTAGAATATAGAAAATATTTCTTATCATACATATTCATAACTGTATAAATTGGAACTATTTTCCTCAGTGGAGAAATAATTTAAAAGCGTAAAAAGGCGTATTTATGGGGTAATGGGTTGAGCATCTTTGTAATGACTTAACTCATGTGACAAAGATAATAAACTTTACTGTTATCACGCTAATAACTCTTTGTTAACACATTCACCCCTCTAACTTTTCATGTACAATTCCAATTTTCCAATTAAGTCCAGTCCATTTGTGACTATTTAGGGTGTTCAAACAACATAATCATAAAATGACAAACAGTGCAGACCCTGATCAGAGGGCTCCTGCAGGAGCGCTCTGATCAGGGTCTGCACGGTTTACAT